>OX377612.1:14275499-14909919 GCA_947397855.1 Thelaira solivaga
AATTTTTCGCAGTAACCGCACAAAAAGGAATTCTAATTAAAGCCAATACGTTTCTCTATTCAACAAAATAGAAATCAAGTCGATATCTTGAAAACTTAACAAGTTATGACCAAAAAAGATTAAACTTATACCCAAAAATTACCATGGACTACCCCCTTTGCTTTTTTTAAAAAATGATAAAAAATTTTTTTCGCAGTAACCGCACAAAAAGGAATTCTAATTAAAGCCAATACGTTTCTCTATTCAACAAATAGAAATCAAGTCGATATCTTGAAAACTTAACAAGTTATGACCAAAAAAGATTAAACTTATGGCCAAAAATTACCATGGACTACCCCCTTTGCTTTTTTTTAAAAAATGATAAAAATTTTTTTCGCAGTAACCGCACAAAAAGGAATTCTAATTAAAGCTAATACGTTTCTCTATTCAACAAAATACAAATCAAGTCGATATCTTGAAAACTTAACAAGTTATGAAAAAAAAAAGATTAAACTTATGGCCAAAAATTACCATGGACTACCCCCTTTGCTTTTTTTTAAAAAATGATAAATATTTTTTTTCGCAAGTAACCGCACAAAAAGGAATTCTAATTAAAGCCAATACGTTTCTCTATTCAACAAAATAGAAATCAAGTCGATATCTTGAAAACTTAATAAGTTATGACCAAAAAAGATTAAACTTATGGCCAAAAATTACCATGGACTACCCCCTTTGCTTTTTTTTAAAAATGATAAAAAAAATTTTTCGCAGTAACCGCACAAAAAGGAATTCTAATTAAAGCCAATACGTTTCTCTATTCAACAAAATAGAAATCAAGTCGATATCTTGAAAACTTAACAAGTTATGACCAAAAAAGATTAAACTTATGGCCAAAAATTACCATGGACTACCCCCCTTTGCTTTTTTTTAAAAAATGATAAAAAAAAATTTTCGCAGTAACCGCACAAAAAGGAATTCTAATTAAAGCCAATACGTTTCTCTATTCAACAAATAGAAATCAAGTCGATATCTTGAAAACTTAACAAGTTATGACCAAAAAAGATTAAACTTATGGCCAAAAATTACCATGGACTACCCCCTTTGCTTTTTTTTTAAAAATGATAAAAAAAATTTTTTCGCTGTAACCGCACAAAAAGGAATTCTAATTAAAGCCAATACGTTTCTCTATTCAACAAAATAGAAATCAAGTCGATATCTTGACAAAAAAGATTAAACTTATGACAAAAATTACCATGGACTACCCCCTTTGCTTTTTTTTAAAAAATGATAAAAAAAATTTTTCGCTGTAACCGCACAAAAAGGAATTCTAATTAAAGCCAATACGTTTCTCTATTCAACAAAATAGAAATCAAGTCGATATCTTGAAAACTTAACAAGTTATGACCAAAAAAGATTAAACTTATGGCCAAAAATTACCATGGACTACCCCCTTTGCTTTTTTTTTAAAAATGATAAAAAAATTTTTTCGCTGTAACCGCACAAAAAGGAATTCTAATTAAAGCCAATACGTTTCTCTATTCAACAAAATAGAAATCAAGTCGATATCTTGAAAACTTAACAAGTTATGACCAAAAAAGATTAAACTTATGGCCAAAAATTACCATGGACTACCCCCTTTGCTTTTTTTTAAAAAATGATAAAAAAATTTTTTCGCTGTAACCGCACAAAAAGGAATTCTAATTAAAGCCAATATGTTTCTCTGTTCAACAAAATAGAAATCAAGTCGATATCTTGAAAACTTAACAAGTTATGACCAAAAAGATTAAACTTATGGCCAAAAATTACCATGGACTACCCCCTTTGCTTTTTTTAAAAAATGATAAAAAATTTTTTTCGCTGTAACCGCACAAAAAGGAATTCTAATTAAAGCAATACGTTTCTCTATTCAACAAAATAGAAATCAAGTCGATATCTTGAAAACTTAACAAGTTATGACCAAAAAAGATTAAACTTATGGCCAAAAATTACCATGGACTACCCCCTTTGCTTTTTTTTAAAAAATGATAAAAAATTTTTTTCGCTGTAACCGCACAAAAAGGAATTCTAATTAAAGCCAATATGTTTCTCTATTCAACAAAATAGAAATCAAGTCGATATCTTGAAAACTTAACAAGTTATGACCAAAAAAGATTAAACTTATGGCCAAAAATTACCATGGACTACCCCCTTTGCTTTTTTTTAAAAAATGATAAAAATTTTTTTTCGCAGTAACCGCACAAAAAGGAATTCTAATTAAAGCCAATACGTTTCTCTATTCAACAAAATAGAAATCAAGTCGATATCTTGAAAACTTAACAAGTTATGACCAAAAAAGATTAAACTTATGGCCAAAAATTACCATGGACTACCCCCTTTGCTTTTTTTAAAAAATGATAAAAAAATTTTTCGCAGTAACCGCACAAAAAGGGAATTCTAATTAAGCCAATACGTTTCTCTATTCAACAAAATAGAAATCAAGTCGATATCTTGAAAACTTAACAAGTTATGACCAAAAAAGATTAAACTTATGGCCAAAAATTACCATGGACTACCCCCTTTGCTTTTTTTTAAAAAATGATAAAAAAATTTTTTCGCAGTAACCGCACAAAAAGGAATTCTAATTAAAGCCAATACGTTTCTCTATTCAACAAAATAGAAATCAAGTCGATATCTTGAAAACTTAACAAGTTATGACCAAAAAAGATTAAACTTATGGCCAAAAATTACCATGGACTACCCCTTTGCTTTTTTTAAAAAATGATAAAAAATTTTTTTCGCAGTAACCGCACAAAAAGGAATTCTAATTAAAGCCAATACGTTTCTCTATTCAACAAAATAGAAATCAAGTCGATATCTTGAAAACTTAACAAGTTATGACCAAAAAAGATTAAACTTATGGCCAAAAATTACCATGGACTACCCCCTTTGCTTTTTTTTAAAAAATGATAAAAATTTTTTTTCGCTGTAACCGCACAAAAAGGAATTCTAATTAAAGCCAATACGTTTCTCTATTCAACAAAATAGAAATCAAGTCGATATCTTGAAAACTTAACAAGTTATGACCAAAAAAGATTAAACTTATGGCCAAAAATTACCATGGACTACCCCCTTTGCTTTTTTTTAAAAAATGATAAAAAAATTTTTTCGCTGTAACCGCACAAAAAGGAATTCTAATTAAAGCCAATATGTTTCTCTGTTCAACAAAATAGAAATCAAGTCGATATCTTGAAAACTTAACAAGTTATGACCAAAAAAGATTAAACTTATGGCCAAAAATTACCATGGACTACCCCCTTTGCTTTTTTTTAAAAAATGATAAAAAATTTTTTTCGCTGTAACCGCACAAAAAGGAATTCTAATTAAAGCCAATACGTTTCTCTATTCAACAAAATAGAAATCAAGTCGATATCTTGAAAACTTAACAAGTTATGACCAAAAAAGATTAAACTTATGGCCAAAAATTACCATGGACTACCCCCTTTGCTTTTTTTTAAAAAATGATAAAAAATTTTTTTCGCTGTAACCGCACAAAAAGGAATTCTAATTAAAGCCAATATGTTTCTCTATTCAACAAAATAGAAATCAAGTCGATATCTTGAAAACTTAACAAGTTATGACCAAAAAAGATTAAACTTATGGCCAAAAATTACCATGGACTACCCCCTTTGCTTTTTTTTAAAAAATGATAAAAATTTTTTTTCGCAGTAACCGCACAAAAAGGAATTCTAATTAAAGCCAATACGTTTCTCTATTCAACAAAATAGAAATCAAGTCGATATCTTGAAAACTTAACAAGTTATGACCAAAAAAGATTAAACTTATGGCCAAAAATTACCATGGACTACCCCCTTTGCTTTTTTTTAAAAAATGATAAAAAAAATTTTTCGCAGTAACCGCACAAAAAGGAATTCTAATTAAAGCCAATACGTTTCTCTATTCAACAAAATAGAAATCAAGTCGATATCTTGAAAACTTAACAAGTTATGACCAAAAAAGATTAAACTTATGGCCAAAAATTACCATGGACTACCCCCTTTGCTTTTTTTTAAAAAATGATAAAAAAATTTTTTCGCAGTAACCGCACAAAAAGGAATTCTAATTAAAGCCAATACGTTTCTCTATTCAACAAAATAGAAATCAAGTCGATATCTTGAAAACTTAACAAGTTATGACCAAAAAAGATTAAACTTATGGCCAAAAATTACCATGGACTACCCCCTTTGCTTTTTTTTAAAAAATGATAAAAAATTTTTTTCGCAGTAACCGCACAAAAAGGAATTCTAATTAAAGCCAATACGTTTCTCTATTCAACAAAATAGAAATCAAGTCGATATCTTGAAAACTTAACAAGTTATGACCAAAAAAGATTAAACTTATGGCCAAAAATTACCATGGACTACCCCCTTTGCTTTTTTTTAAAAAATGATAAAAATTTTTTTTCGCTGTAACCGCACAAAAAGGAATTCTAATTAAAGCCAATACGTTTCTCTATTCAACAAAATAGAAATCAAGTCGATATCTTGAAAACTTAACAAGTTATGACCAAAAAAGATTAAACTTATGGCCAAAAATTACCATGGACTACCCCCTTTGCTTTTTTTTTAAAAATGATAAAAAAATTTTTTCGCTGTAACCGCACAAAAAGGAATTCTAATTAAAGCCAATATGTTTCTCTGTTCAACAAAATAGAAATCAAGTCGATATCTTGAAAACTTAACAAGTTATGACCAAAAAAGATTAAACTTATGGCCAAAAATTACCATGGACTACCCCCTTTGCTTTTTTTTAAAAAATGATAAAAAATTTTTTTCGCTGTAACCGCACAAAAAGGAATTCTAATTAAAGCCAATACGTTTCTCTATTCAACAAAATAGAAATCAAGTCGATATCTTGAAAACTTAACAAGTTATGACCAAAAAAGATTAAACTTATGGCCAAAAATTACCATGGACTACCCCCTTTGCTTTTTTTTAAAAAATTATAAAAAAAATTTTCGCAGTAACCGCACAAAAAGGAATTCTAATTAAAGCCAATACGTTTCTCTATTCAACAAAATAGAAATCAAGTCGATATCTTGAAAACTTAACAAGTTATGACCAAAAAAGATTAAACTTATGGCCAAAAATTACCATGGACTACCCCCTTTGCTTTTTTTTAAAAAATGATAAAAATTTTTTTTCGCAGTAACCGCACAAAAAGGAATTCTAATTAAAGCCAATACGTTTCTCTATTCAACAAAATACAAATCAAGTCGATATCTTGAAAACTTAACAAGTTATGACCAAAAAAGATTAAACTTATGGCCAAAAATTACCATGGACTACCCCCTTTGCTTTTTTTTAAAAAATGATAAAATTTTTTTTCGCAGTAACCGCACAAAAAGGAATTCTAATTAAAGCCAATACGTTTCTCTATTCAACAAAATAGAAATCAAGTCGATATCTTGAAAACTTAACAAGTTATGACCAAAAAAGATTAAACTTATGGCCAAAAATTACCATGGACTACCCCCTTTGCTTTTTTTAAAAAATGATAAAAAAATTTTTTTCGCAGTAACCGCACAAAAAGGAATTCTAATTAAAGCCAATACGTTTCTCTATTCAACAAAATAGAAATCAAGTCGATATCTTGAAAACTTAACAAGTTATGACCAAAAAAAGATTAAACTTATGGCCAAAAATTACCATGGACTACCCCCTTTGCTTTTTTTTAAAAATGATAAAAATTTTTTTTCGCAGTAACCGCACAAAAAGGAATTCTAATTAAAGCCAATACGTTTCTCTATTCAACAAAATACAAATCAAGTCGATATCTTGAAAACTTAACAAGTTATGACCAAAAAGATTAAACTTATGGCCAAAAATTACCATGGACTACCGCCTTTGCTTTTTTTTAAAAAATGATAAAATTTTTTTTTCGCAGTAACCGCACAAAAAGGAATTCTAATTAAAGCCAATACGTTTCTCTATTCAACAAAATAGAAATCAAGTCGATATCTTGAAAACTTAACAAGTTATGACCAAAAAAGATTAAACTTATGGCCAAAAATTACCATGGACTACCCCCTTTGCTTTTTTTTAAAAAATGATAAAAAATTTTTTTCGCAGTAACCGCACAAAAAGGAATTCTAATTAAAGCCAATACGTTTCTCTATTCAACAAAATAGAAATCAAGTCGATATCTTGAAAACTTAACAAGTTATGACCAAAAAAGATTAAACTTATGGCCAAAAATTACCATGGACTACCCCCTTTGCTTTTTTTAAAAAATGATAAAAAATTTTTTTCGCAGTAACCGCACAAAAAGGAATTCTAATTAAAGCCAATACGTTTCTCTATTCAACAAAATAGAAATCAAGTCGATATCTTGAAAACTTAACAAGTTATGACCAAAAAAGATTAAACTTATGGCCAAAAATTACCATGGACTACCCCCTTTGCTTTTTTTTAAAAAATGATAAAAATTTTTTTTCGCAGTAACCGCACAAAAAGGAATTCTAATTAAAGCCAATACGTTTCTCTATTCAACAAAATACAAATCAAGTCGATATCTTGAAAACTTAACAAGTTATGACCAAAAAAGATTAAACTTATGGCCAAAAATTACCATGGACTACCCCCTTTGCTTTTTTTTTAAAAATGATAAAAAATTTTTTTCGCAGTAACCGCACAAAAAGGAATTCTAATTAAAGCCAATACGTTTCTCTATTCAACAAAATAGAAATCAAGTCGATATCTTGAAAACTTAACAAGTTATGACCAAAAAAGATTAAACTTATGGCCAAAAATTACCATGGACTACCCCCTTTGCTTTTTTTTAAAAAATGATAAAAATTTTTTTTCGCAGTAACCGCACAAAAAGGAATTCTAATTAAAGCCAATACGTTTCTCTATTCAACAAAATACAAATCAAGTCGATATCTTGAAAACTTAACAAGTTATGACCAAAAAAGATTAAACTTATGGCCAAAAATTACCATGGACTACCCCCTTTGCTTTTTTTTTAAAAAATGATAAAAAAATTTTTTCGCTGTAACCGCACAAAAAGGAATTCTAATTAAAGCCAATACGTTTGTCTATTCAACAAAATAGAAATCAAGTCGATATCTTGAAAACTTAACAAGTTATGACCAAAAAAGATTAAACTTATGGCCAAAAATTACCATGGACTACCCCCTTTGCTTTTTTTTAAAAAATGATAAAAATTTTTTTTCGCAGTAACCGCACAAAAAGGAATTCTAATTAAAGCCAATACGTTTCTCTATTCAACAAAATAGAAATCAAGTCGATATCTTGAAAACTTAACAAGTTATGACCAAAAAAGATTAAACTTATGGCCAAAAATTACCATGGACTACCCCCTTTGCTTTTTTTTTAAAAATGATAAAAAAAATTTTTTCGCTGTAACCGCACAAAAAGGAATTCTAATTAAAGCCAATACGTTTCTCTATTCAACAAAATAGAAATCAAGTCGATATCTTGACCAAAAAAGATTAAACTTATGGCCAAAAATTACCATGGACTACCCCCTTTGCTTTTTTTTTAAAAAATGATAAAAAAATTTTTTCGCTGTAACCGCACAAAAAGGAATTCTAATTAAAGCCAATACGTTTCTCTATTCAACAAAATAGAAATCAAGTCGATATCTTGAAAACTTAACAAGTTATGACCAAAAAAGATTAAACTTATGGCCAAAAATTACCATGGACTACCCCCTTTGCTTTTTTTTTAAAAATGATAAAAAAATTTTTTCGCTGTAACCGCACAAAAAGGAATTCTAATTAAAGCCAATACGTTTCTCTATTCAACAAAATAGAAATCAAGTCGATATCTTGAAAACTTAACAAGTTATGACCAAAAAAGATTAAACTTATGGCCAAAAATTACCATGGACTACCCCCTTTGCTTTTTTTTTAAAAAATGATAAAAAAATTTTTTCGCTGTAACCGCACAAAAAGGAATTCTAATTAAAGCCAATATGTTTCTCTGTTCAACAAAATAGAAATCAAGTCGATATCTTGAAAACTTAACAAGTTATGACCAAAAAAGATTAAACTTATGGCCAAAAATTACCATGGACTACCCCCTTTGCTTTTTTTTAAAAAATGATAAAAAATTTTTTTCGCTGTAACCGCACAAAAAGGAATTCTAATTAAAGCCAATACGTTTCTCTATTCAACAAAATAGAAATCAAGTCGATATCTTGAAAACTTAACAAGTTATGACCAAAAAAGATTAAACTTATGGCCAAAAATTACCATGGACTACCCCCTTTGCTTTTTTTTAAAAAATGATAAAAAATTTTTTTCGCTGTAACCGCACAAAAAGGAATTCTAATTAAAGCCAATATGTTTCTCTATTCAACAAAATAGAAATCAAGTCGATATCTTGAAAACTTAACAAGTTATGACCAAAAAAGATTAAACTTATGGCCAAAAATTACCATGGACTACCCCCTTTGCTTTTTTTTAAAAAATGATAAAAATTTTTTTTCGCAGTAACCGCACAAAAAGGAATTCTAATTAAAGCCAATACGTTTCTCTATTCAACAAAATAGAAATCAAGTCGATATCTTGAAAACTTAACAAGTTATGACCAAAAAAGATTAAACTTATGGCCAAAAATTACCATGGACTACCCCCTTTGCTTTTTTTTAAAAAATGATAAAAAAATTTTTTCGCAGTAACCGCACAAAAAGGAATTCTAATTAAAGCCAATACGTTTCTCTATTCAACAAAATAGAAATCAAGTCGATATCTTGAAAACTTAACAAGTTATGACCAAAAAAGATTAAACTTATGGCCAAAAATTACCATGGACTACCCCCTTTGCTTTTTTTTAAAAAATGATAAAAAAATTTTTTCGCAGTAACCGCACAAAAAGGAATTCTAATTAAAGCCAATACGTTTCTCTATTCAACAAAATAGAAATCAAGTCGATATCTTGAAAACTTAACAAGTTATGACCAAAAAAGATTAAACTTATGGCCAAAAATTACCATGGACTACCCCCTTTGCTTTTTTTTAAAAAATGATAAAAATTTTTTTTCGCTGTAACCGCACAAAAAGGAATTCTAATTAAAGCCAATACGTTTCTCTATTCAACAAAATAGAAATCAAGTCGATATCTTGAAAACTTAACAAGTTATGACCAAAAAAGATTAAACTTATGGCCAAAAATTACCATGGACTACCCCCTTTGCTTTTTTTTTAAAAATGATAAAAAAATTTTTTCGCTGTAACCGCACAAAAAGGAATTCTAATTAAAGCCAATATGTTTCTCTGTTCAACAAAATAGAAATCAAGTCGATATCTTGAAAACTTAACAAGTTATGACCAAAAAAGATTAAACTTATGGCCAAAAATTACCATGGACTACCCCCTTTGCTTTTTTTTAAAAAATGATAAAAAATTTTTTTCGCTGTAACCGCACAAAAAGGAATTCTAATTAAAGCCAATACGTTTCTCTATTCAACAAAATAGAAATCAAGTCGATATCTTGAAAACTTAACAAGTTATGACCAAAAAAGATTAAACTTATGGCCAAAAATTACCATGGACTACCCCCTTTGCTTTTTTTTAAAAAATTATAAAAAAAATTTTCGCAGTAACCGCACAAAAAGGAATTCTAATTAAAGCCAATACGTTTCTCTATTCAACAAAATAGAAATCAAGTCGATATCTTGAAAACTTAACAAGTTATGACCAAAAAAGATTAAACTTATGGCCAAAAATTACCATGGACTACCCCCTTTGCTTTTTTTTAAAAAATGATAAAAATTTTTTTTCGCAGTAACCGCACAAAAAGGAATTCTAATTAAAGCCAATACGTTTCTCTATTCAACAAAATACAAATCAAGTCGATATCTTGAAAACTTAACAAGTTATGACCAAAAAAGATTAAACTTATGGCCAAAAATTACCATGGACTACCCCCTTTGCTTTTTTTTAAAAAATGATAAAATTTTTTTTCGCAGTAACCGCACAAAAAGGAATTCTAATTAAAGCCAATACGTTTCTCTATTCAACAAAATAGAAATCAAGTCGATATCTTGAAAACTTAACAAGTTATGACCAAAAAAGATTAAACTTATGGCCAAAAATTACCATGGACTACCCCCTTTGCTTTTTTTTAAAAAATGATAAAAAAATTTTTTTCGCAGTAACCGCACAAAAAGGAATTCTAATTAAAGCCAATACGTTTCTCTATTCAACAAAATAGAAATCAAGTCGATATCTTGAAAACTTAACAAGTTATGACCAAAAAAAGATTAAACTTATGGCCAAAAATTACCATGGACTACCCCCTTTGCTTTTTTTTAAAAAATGATAAAAATTTTTTTTCGCAGTAACCGCACAAAAAGGAATTCTAATTAAAGCCAATACGTTTCTCTATTCAACAAAATACAAATCAAGTCGATATCTTGAAAACTTAACAAGTTATGACCAAAAAAGATTAAACTTATGGCCAAAAATTACCATGGACTACCGCCTTTGCTTTTTTTTAAAAAATGATAAAATTTTTTTTTCGCAGTAACCGCACAAAAAGGAATTCTAATTAAAGCCAATACGTTTCTCTATTCAACAAAATAGAAATCAAGTCGATATCTTGAAAACTTAACAAGTTATGACCAAAAAAGATTAAACTTATGGCCAAAAATTACCATGGACTACCCCCTTTGCTTTTTTTTAAAAAATGATAAAAAATTTTTTTCGCAGTAACCGCACAAAAAGGAATTCTAATTAAAGCCAATACGTTTCTCTATTCAACAAAATAGAAATCAAGTCGATATCTTGAAAACTTAACAAGTTATGACCAAAAAAGATTAAACTTATGGCCAAAAATTACCATGGACTACCCCCTTTGCTTTTTTTTAAAAAATGATAAAAAATTTTTTTCGCAGTAACCGCACAAAAAGGAATTCTAATTAAAGCCAATACGTTTCTCTATTCAACAAAATAGAAATCAAGTCGATATCTTGAAAACTTAACAAGTTATGACCAAAAAAGATTAAACTTATGGCCAAAAATTACCATGGACTACCCCCTTTGCTTTTTTTTAAAAAATGATAAAAATTTTTTTTCGCAGTAACCGCACAAAAAGGAATTCTAATTAAAGCCAATACGTTTCTCTATTCAACAAAATACAAATCAAGTCGATATCTTGAAAACTTAACAAGTTATGACCAAAAAAGATTAAACTTATGGCCAAAAATTACCATGGACTACCCCCTTTGCTTTTTTTTAAAAATGATAAAAAATTTTTTTCGCAGTAACCGCACAAAAAGGAATTCTAATTAAAGCCAATACGTTTCTCTATTCAACAAAATAGAAATCAAGTCGATATCTTGAAAACTTAACAAGTTATGACCAAAAAAGATTAAACTTATGGCCAAAAATTACCATGGACTACCCCCTTTGCTTTTTTTTAAAAAATGATAAAAATTTTTTTTCGCAGTAACCGCACAAAAAGGAATTCTAATTAAAGCCAATACGTTTCTCTATTCAACAAAATACAAATCAAGTCGATATCTTGAAAACTTAACAAGTTATGACCAAAAAAGATTAAACTTATGGCCAAAAATTACCATGGACTACCCCCTTTGCTTTTTTTTTAAAAAATGATAAAAAAATTTTTTCGCTGTAACCGCACAAAAAGGAATTCTAATTAAAGCCAATACGTTTGTCTATTCAACAAAATAGAAATCAAATCGATATCTTGAAAACTTAACAAGTTATGACCAAAAAAGATTAAACTTATGGCCAAAAATTACCATGGACTACCCCCTTTGCTTTTTTTTAAAAAATGATAAAAATTTTTTTTCGCAGTAACCGCACAAAAAGGAATTCTAATTAAAGCCAATACGTTTCTCTATTCAACAAAATAGAAATCAAGTCGATATCTTGAAAACTTAACAAGTTATGACCAAAAAAGATTAAACTTATGGCCAAAAATTACCATGGACTACCCCCTTTGCTTTTTTTTAAAAAATGATAAAAATTTTTTTTCGCAGTAACCGCACAAAAAGGAATTCTAATTAAAGCCAATACGTTTCTCTATTCAACAAAATAGAAATCAAGTCGATATCTTGAAAACTTAACAAGTTATGACCAAAAAAGATTAAACTTATGGCCAAAAATTACCATGGACTACAACCTTTGCTTTTTTTTAAAAAATGATAAAAATTTTTTTTCGCAGTAACCGCACAAAAAGGAATTCTAATTAAAGCCAATACGTTTCTCTATTCAACAAAATAGAAATCAAGTCGATATCTTGAAAACTTAACAAGTTATGACCAAAAAAGATTAAACTTATGGCCAAAAATTACCATGGACTACCCCCTTTGCTTTTTTTTAAAAAATGATAAAAAAATTTTTTCGCAGTAACCGCACAAAAAGGAATTCTAATTAAAGCCAATACGTTTCTCTATTCAACAAAATAGAAATCAAGTCGATATCTTGAAAACTTAACAAGTTATGACCAAAAAAGATTAAACTTATGGCCAAAAATTACCATGGACTACCCCCTTTGCTTTTTTTTAAAAAATGATAAAAAAATTTTTTCGCTGTAACCGCACAAAAAGGAATTCTAATTAAAGCCAATACGTTTCTCTATTCAACAAAATAGAAATCAAGTCGATATCTTGAAAACTTAACAAGTTATGACCAAAAAAGATTAAACTTATGGCCAAAAATTACCATGGACTACCCCCTTTGCTTTTTTTTTAAAAAATGATAAAAAAAAATTTTCGCAGTAACCGCACAAAAAGGAATTCTAATTAAAGCCAATACGTTTCTCTATTCAACAAAATAGAAATCAAGTCGATATCTTGAAAACTTAACAAGTTATGACCAAAAAAGGTTAAACTTATGGCCTAAAATTACAATGGACTACCCCCTTTGCTTTTTTTTAAAAAATGATAAAAATTTTTTTTCGCAGTAACCGCACAAAAAGGAATTCTAATTAAAGCCAATACGTTTCTCTATTCAACAAAATACAAATCAAGTCGATATCTTGAAAACTTAACAAGTTATGACCAAAAAAGATTAAACTTATGGCCAAAAATTACCATGGACTACCCCCTTTGCTTTTTTTTTAAAAATGATAAAAAAATTTTTTCGCTGTAACCGCACAAAAAGGAATTCTAATTAAAGCCAATACGTTTCTCTATTCAACAAAATAGAAATCAAGTCGATATCTTGAAAACTTAACAAGTTATGACCAAAAAAGATTAAACTTATGGCCAAAAATTACCATGGACTACCCCCTTTGCTTTTTTTTAAAAAATGATAAAAATTTTTTTTCGCAGTAACCGCACAAAAAGGAATTCTAATTAAAGCCAATACGTTTCTCTATTCAACAAAATAGAAATCAAGTCGATATCTTGAAAACTTAACAAGTTATGACCAAAAAAGATTAAACTTATGGCCAAAAATTACCATGGACTACCCCCTTTGCTTTTTTTTAAAAAATGATAAAATTTTTTTTTCGCAGTAACCGCACAAAAAGGAATTCTAATTAAAGCCAATACGTTTCTCTATTCAACAAAATAGAAATCAAGTCGATATCTTGAAAACTTAACAAGTTATGA
The DNA here is from genome assembly GCA_947397855.1 of Thelaira solivaga. Taxonomy (NCBI): domain Eukaryota; kingdom Metazoa; phylum Arthropoda; class Insecta; order Diptera; family Tachinidae; genus Thelaira; species Thelaira solivaga. The sequence continues at coordinate 14,289,069 of OX377612.1, forward strand.
CCAAAAAAGATTAAACTTATGGCCAAAAATTACCATGGACTACCCCCTTTGCTTTTTTTTAAAAAATGATAAAAAATTTTTTTCGCAGTAACCGCACAAAAAGGAATTCTAATTAAAGCCAATACGTTTCTCTATTCAACAAAATAGAAATCAAGTCGATATCTTGAAAACTTAACAAGTTATGACCAAAAAAGATTAAACTTATGGCCAAAAATTACCATGGACTACCCCCTTTGCTTTTTTTTTAAAAATGATAAAAAAATTTTTTCGCTGTAACCGCACAAAAAGGAATTCTAATTAAAGCCAATACGTTTCTCTATTCAACGAAATAGAAATCAAGTCGATATCTTGAAAACCTAACAAGTTATGACCAAAAAAGATTAAACTTATGGCCAAAAATTACCATGGACTACCCCCTTTGCTTTTTTTTAAAAAATGATAAAAATTTTTTTTTGCAGTAACCGCACAAAAAGGAATTCTAATTAAAGCCAATACGTTTCTCTATTCAACAAAATAGAAATCAAGTCGATATCTCGAAAACTTAACAAGTTATGACCAAAAAAGGTTAAACTTATGGCCTAAAATTACCATGGACTACCCCCTTTGCTTTTTTTTAAAAAATGATAAAAATTTTTTTTCGCAGTAACCGCACAAAAAGGATTTCTAATTAAAGCCAATACGTTTCTCTATTCAACAAAATAGAAATCAAGTCGATATCTTGAAAACTTAACAAGTTATGACCAAAAAAGATTAAACTTATGGCCAAAAATTACCATGGACTACCCCCTTTGCTTTTTTTTAAAAAATGATAAAAATTTTTTTTCGCAGTAACCGCACAAAAAGGAATTCTAATTAAAGCCAATACGTTTCTCTATTCAACAAAATACAAATCAAGTCGATATCTTGAAAACTTAACAAGTTATGACCAAAAAAGATTAAACTTATGGCCAAAAATTACCATGGACTACCCCCTTTGCTTTTTTTTAAAAAATGATAAAAAATTTTTTTCGCAGTAACCGCACAAAAAGGAATTCTAATTAAAGCCAATACGTTTCTCTATTCAACAAAATAGAAATCAAGTCGATATCTTGAAAACTTAACAAGTTATGACCAAAAAAGATTAAACTTATGGCCAAAAATTACCATGGACTACCCCCTTTGCTTTTTTTTAAAAAATGATAAAAATTTTTTTTCGCAGTAACCGCACAAAAAGGAATTCTAATTAAAGCCAATACGTTTCTCTATTCAACAAAATAGAAATCAAGTCGATATCTCGAAAACTTAACAAGTTATGACCAAAAAAGGTTAAACTTATGGCCTAAAATTACCATGGACTACCCCCTTTGCTTTTTTTTAAAAAATGATAAAAATTTTTTTTCGCAGTAACCGCACAAAAAGGAATTCTAATTAAAGCCAATACGTTTCTCTATTCAACAAAATAGAAATCAAGTCGATATCTTGAAAACTTAACAAGTTATGACCAAAAAAGATTAAACTTATGGCCAAAAATTACCATGGACTACCCCCTTTGCTTTTTTTTAAAAAATGATAAAAATTTTTTTTCGCAGTAACCGCACAAAAAGGAATTCTAATTAAAGCCAATACGTTTCTCTATTCAACAAAATACAAATCAAGTCGATATCTTGAAAACTTAACAAGTTATGACCAAAAAAGATTAAACTTATGGCCAAAAATTACCATGGACTACCCCCTTTGCTTTTTTTTAAAAAATGATAAAATTTTTTTTTCGCAGTAACCGCACAAAAAGGAATTCTAATTAAAGCCAATACGTTTCTCTATTCAACAAAATAGAAATCAAGTCGATATCTTGAAAACTTAACAAGTTATGACCAAAAAAGATTAAACTTATGGCCAAAAATTACCATGGACTACCCCCTTTGCTTTTTTTTAAAAAATGATAAAAAATTTTTTTCGCAGTAACCGCACAAAAAGGAATTCTAATTAAAGCCAATACGTTTCTCTATTCAACAAAATAGAAATCAAGTCGATATCTTGAAAACTTAACAAGTTATGACCAAAAAAGATTAAACTTATGGCCAAAAATTACCATGGACTACCCCCTTTGCTTTTTTTTAAAAAATGATAAAAAATTTTTTTCGCTGTAACCGCACAAAAAGGAATTCTAATTAAAGCCAATACGTTTCTCTATTCAACAAAATAGAAATCAAGTCGATATCTTGAAAACCTAACAAGTTATGACCAAAAAAGATTAAACTTATGGCCAAAAATTACCATGGACTACCTACCCCCTTTGCTTTTTTTTAAAAAATGATAAAAAATTTTTTTCGCAGTAACCGCACAAAAAGGAATTCTAATTAAAGCCAATACGTTTCTCTATTCAACAAAATAGAAATCAAGTCGATATCTTGAAAACTTAACAAGTTATGACCAAAAAAGATTAAACTTATGGCCAAAAATTACCATGGACTACCCCCTTTGCTTTTTTTTAAAAAATGATAAAATTTTTTTTTCGCAGTAACCGCACAAAAAGGAATTCTAATTAAAGCCAATACGTTTCTCTATTCAACAAAATAGAAATCAAGTCGATATCTTGAAAACTTAACAAGTTATGACCAAAAAAGATTAAACTTATGGCCAAAAATTACCATGGACTACCCCCTTTGCTTTTTTTTAAAAAATGATAAAAAATTTTTTTCGCAGTAACCGCACAAAAAGGAATTCTAATTAAAGCCAATACGTTTCTCTATTCAACAAAATAGAAATCAAGTCGATATCTCGAAAACTTAACAAGTTATGACCAAAAAAGGTTAAACTTATGGCCTAAAATTACCATGGACTGCCCCCTTTGCTTTTTTTTTAAAAATGATAAAAAATTTTTTCGCAGTAACCGCACAAAAAGGAATTCTAATTAAAGCCAATACGTTTCTCTATTCAACAAAATAGAAATCAAGTCGATATCTCGAAAACTTAACAAGTTATGACCAAAAAAGGTTAAACTTATGGCCTAAAATTACCATGGACTACCCCCTTTGCTTTTTTTTTAAAAATGATAAAAAAAATTTTTCGCTGTAACCGCACAAAAAGGAATTCTAATTAAAGCCAATACGTTTCTCTATTCAACAAAATAGAAATCAAGTCGATATCTTGAAAACTTAACAAGTTATGACCAAAAAAGATTAAACTTATGGCCAAAAATTACCATGGACTACCCCCTTTGCTTTTTTTTAAAAAATGATAAAATTTTTTTTTCGCAGTAACCGCACAAAAAGGAATTCTAATTAAAGCCAATACGTTTCTCTATTCAACAAAATACAAATCAAGTCGATATCTTGAAAACTTAACAAGTTATGACCAAAAAAGATTAAACTTATGGCCAAAAATTACCATGGACTACCCCCTTTGCTTTTTTTTAAAAAATGATAAAATTTTTTTTTCGCAGTAACCGCACAAAAAGGAATTCTAATTAAAGCCAATACGTTTCTCTATTCAACAAAATAGAAATCAAGTCGATATCTTGAAAACTTAACAAGTTATGACCAAAAAAGATTAAACTTATGGCCAAAAATTACCATGGACTACCCCCTTTGCTTTTTTTTAAAAAATGATAAAAAATTTTTTTCGCAGTAACCGCACAAAAAGGAATTCTAATTAAAGCCAATACGTTTCTCTATTCAACAAAATAGAAATCAAGTCGATATCTTGAAAACTTAACAAGTTATGACCAAAAAAGATTAAACTTATGGCCAAAAATTACCATGGACTACCTACCCCCTTTGCTTTTTTTTAAAAAATGATAAAAAATTTTTTTCGCAGTAACCGCACAAAAAGGAATTCTAATTAAAGCCAATACGTTTCTCTATTCAACAAAATAGAAATCAAGTCGATATCTTGAAAACTTAACAAGTTATGACCAAAAAAGATTAAACTTATGGCCAAAAATTACCATGGACTACCCCCTTTGCTTTTTTTTAAAAAATGATAAAAAAATTTTTTCGCACTAACCGCAGAAAAAGGAATTCTAATTAAAGCCAATACGTTTCTCTATTCAACAAAATAGAAATCAAGTCGATATCTTGAAAACCTAACAAGTTATGACCAAAAAAAGTTAAACTTATGGCCTAAAATTACCATGGACTACCCCCTTTGCTTTTTTTTAAAAAATGATAAAAATTTTTTTTCGCAGTAACCGCACAAAAAGGAATTCTAATTAAAGCCAATACGTTTCTCTATTCAACAAAATAGAAATCAAGTCGATATCTCGAAAACTTAACAAGTTATGACCAAAAAAGGTTAAACTTATGGCCTAAAATTACCATGGACTACCCCCTTTGCTTTTTTTTTAAAAATGATAAAAAATTTTTTTCGCAGTAACCGCACAAAAAGGAATTCTAATTAAAGCCAATACGTTTCTCTATTCAACAAAATACAAATCAAGTCGATATCTTGAAAACTTAACAAGTTATGACCAAAAAAGATTAAACTTATGGCCAAAAATTACCATGGACTACCCCCTTTGCTTTTTTTTAAAAAATGATAAAATTTTTTTTTCGCAGTAACCGCACAAAAAGGAATTCTAATTAAAGCCAATACGTTTCTCTATTCAACAAAATAGAAATCAAGTCGATATCTTGAAAACTTAACAAGTTATGACCAAAAAAGATTAAACTTATGGCCAAAAATTACCATGGACTACCCCCTTTGCTTTTTTTTAAAAAATGATAAAAAATTTTTTTCGCAGTAACCGCACAAAAAGGAATTCTAATTAAAGCCAATACGTTTCTCTATTCAACAAAATAGAAATCAAGTCGATATCTTGAAAACTTAACAAGTTATGACCAAAAAAGATTAAACTTATGGCCAAAAATTACCATGGACTACCTACCCCCTTTGCTTTTTTTTAAAAAATGATAAAAAATTTTTTTCGCAGTAACCGCACAAAAAGGAATTCTAATTAAAGCCAATACGTTTCTCTATTCAACAAAATAGAAATCAAGTCGATATCTTGAAAACTTAACAAGTTATGACCAAAAAAGATTAAACTTATGGCCAAAAATTACCATGGACTACCCCCTTTGCTTTTTTTTAAAAAATGATAAAAATTTTTTTTCGCAGTAACCGCACAAAAAGGAATTCTAATTAAAGCCAATACGTTTCTCTATTCAACAAAATAGAAATCAAGTCGATATCTTGAAAACCTAACAAGTTATGACCAAAAAAGGTTAAACTTATGGCCTAAAATTACCATGGACTACCCCCTTTGCTTTTTTTTAAAAAATGATAAAAATTTTTTTTCGCAGTAACCGCACAAAAAGGAATTCTAATTAAAGCCAATACGTTTCTCTATTCAACAAAATAGAAATCAAGTCGATATCTCGAAAACTTAACAAGTTATGACCAAAAAAGGTTAAACTTATGGCCTAAAATTACCATGGACTACCCCCTTTGCTTTTTTTTAAAAAATGATAAAATTTTTTTTTCGCAGTAACCGCACAAAAAGGAATTCTAATTAAAGCCAATACGTTTCTCTATTCAACAAAATAGAAATCAAGTCGATATCTCGAAAACTTAACAAGTTATGACCAAAAAAGGTTAAACTTATGGCCAAAAATTACCATGGACTACCCCCTTTGCTTTTTTTTAAAAAATGATAAAATTTTTTTTTCGCAGTAACCGCACAAAAAGGAATTCTAATTAAAGCCAATACGTTTCTCTATTCAACAAAATAGAAATCAAGTCGATATCTTGAAAACTTAACAAGTTATGACCAAAAAAGATTAAACTTATGGCCAAAAATTACCATGGACTACCCCCTTTGCTTTTTTTTAAAAAATGATAAAAAAATTTTTTCGCACTAACCGCAGAAAAAGGAATTCTAATTAAAGCCAGTCCGGTTATCTATCCAACGCAATAGAAATCGAGTTGATATCTAGAAAAATAAGCAAGTTATGACAAAAAAAGTAACCAGTTCTACTACTGCCTCTTTCCGGCCACTTTTTGGTAGAACTGGTTACCTTTTTGGTCATAACTTGCTCAGTTTTCTGTATAACGACTTGATTTTGCGTTGGATAGCGTAGCGCATTGGCTTTAATTAGCAATTGTTTTATTGTGGATAGTGTAAAAACATTTTTTATTATTTTTTTTAAAAAAAGCAAAGGGGGTGGTCCATGGTTTTTTTTTAGTAAAAAAAATTTTAAATAGCATTTTGAGCGAAGCCACTTCCAATAAAATGACTTACTAAAGTTTTGTGTAGGTCTTGTAGAGAGTTTATTTCAACATCCATACGGATAGACGTATGGACAGGAAGGCATCGCTAAATCGACTCCGCTATCTATAAGGACTCGGAATATTTATATACTTTATATGATGTCTCATTCACGGTTTAGAAATTACAAACGGCATCACAAACTTACTTGCTCATTTCTTACTTACAGTGAACTCTACTGATGAAAATTTTATTTTAGTGTTTTAACCACTACTGTTAATGTTTTATGCTGTCAACACAATAAAAAATATTCACTTCTTAGAAGAAGAAGCCAAATAAACAACAGCAGCATTAAGTAGTACTACTTTTATGATACCTCTCTACAGAGTGCTGCTTAAAACTGCTTAACAAGTACATATATATTCGTATGAATTTACATACATACATATGTATGTATGTACATATGATTTTAAAGAGTATCCTTGCAAGTGTGCAATTTTTCATTTTTTTTCTTTAATAAATCGATTGTTTTATGCACTGTGTGGCAAATGGCGCTGTTTTGCTGCAACCACATGTCGTAAACATCCATGCCGTTGAGGACATAAGAACTCCGTTGTCACTGTCGTTTACATGTACGCCTCATTTTCAAAAAAGTGTGTCTTGACAAAAATCCACACCAGACAGTTGCTCGTTGTGGGTAATTTCTGAGCCCAAATTTTATCTTCGGATGGAAATGAGCTTCATCAAAGAAGATGACTTTTTTACCCACGAGCAAATTGCTATCTCTGATATTTTATGCCATCCTTAATTGGATCATGTCTCCTTTACAATCCTAAGAAAAAACAATTCTTTCAAAAAATACGTGTTTATTTTAAAATGAAAAAGTGAACTCTTACTCAAACACCCTTTGCAAAAGTCGTAGTAATAAAAAAGTACTTATGCACACAAGCACAAGCATAAATATATTGATTTTCAATAAAAACTTGTAGTTTATTATCGCCACAGATTCATTGAGCTGAGTTCATTCATCACATCGCATGCATAAGCATAGAATCAAACTACTTAAATTCTCGAATTTATTTAGCTCTTGTATTAAATTATATAACTAGTTTTAAAAAAAATTTATATAAATATCATTCATTTTCTAATTTTGTGTTTACTTGTTTGTTCCTTATATAAAATTTTTGTATCCAATGGATTTCTCTAAAATTTGATATGTATAATCTTAATACTTTAAAGCCATTACATTTCCTTTTTTATTGGCCATTGATCCGGCAGATTTTTAATGATTTAACAATCAAAATTTTATTTTCTGATTTATTTCCTGAAAGTTGCTTTACATAAACACATTCATTTGACATCGTCGACATCATTTTTTATCGGTATCATGTTGACAAATAATGATGACTGTCGACTCTAAATTGGTATTATGTTATAACGTTTACTAAAAAAATTTTTGGTGTTTGTGTTAATTTTTTTAATAAAATAAATTTTAATAAATTATTTAATTATTATTACTTTTTTTAGAAATAAACTGAAACAACTGCCTAAAATATTACATAGGTGAATTAAAATTATAGATAAGCCACAGAGGGATTGTCCAGATAGTATTAGCGAATACCAAATTATAATTGATGACATTAATGGCGATGTTTTCGCCGCCAAATAGAATAAGAATGATTATTTAAAAAATATATGCAGTCATGCACCGAAAAATGCCAAACGCTTAACTTTTAAGATTACTATTTCATATAGCGAAATTGTTGTGTAAAGCGTAAACGCTTGAATTTTGCGTTTTTAAATAGCAAGCATACACTGAAGCAAAGTGCTGAATTTAAATTGACCTTTTTTATTAAAAAATACGACTTTAAAAATTTAGTTTGATTTTGTCAATTGTTTACTTATAAACTAGCGTTATCACACTCAAATTCCTAAAAAAAAAAGTCCGCAAACCACCCCGTTTCCAGAATATGCTTTAATAAATTTTTCAACTCTGCAAAATAAGTTTTTTTTTTGCTTTTATGGTCAGCTCTGCTTTTTGTGATTATGAATTCAATACTTAAAGTGTGACTTTTAGAATTTACTGATTTGTGATTAAACAAAATGAATTTTATGTTTAAGTATATGCAATCGTTTTCATTTATATAAGAATTCAATTAGTTTATTATGCATACAGCCACAACAAACGTTGAAAATGGAAATTACATTGGTCAACACATTGTCTAAAATAATGTAAAATAATAACAATAACAAAAGCAACATCAGTCAGTAGCAGCAATTTAAATAAGAATTGATTTGAAAATGTTGAACTTAACTTGTTATCATTATTGCACGCATAAATGATTAAATACCACAAAATAGTTAAAGTTTCCGCTCTTGATAAGCTCAATTCAATAAACTTAAGAGTCATAGACCAAGCAAATGCTTAAACACACAAGCACTCACGCATATGTTCATAAAACTGTCTATTAAAGTGCAACATGATGACTGATTATGTTTAAATATTTCTTGCTTAGTGGGCAATTTATTCAGTTTAACAAAGTCGGCATAAATTTAAATTTATAAAGTTAAACTAAAAAAATTAAAGTTATTAAAGCATAACAATTAATTAGGGTCATTGTTGCAACTTATAATAGAAATAAAGTTCCTGGTACCTATAATCAACTTGAAGGATTTTAAAACTTTTTTCAATAACATGAATATTATAATCTGAGTATTAATTCTGCCAGTCATATTCGAGTAACATACGAGTATATCGAGGTTTATAATGATAAAGAGTAAAATTTTATCCGAAATCAAAAAACCTTTGGTAAATTTAAAACCATTACGGTGTGTTTGTACAAGGAAGTAAGTAAAAATAAAATTTATTTTAACTTTTTAAATTAACAAAAGAAAAAATTATCAAGCATTTTGCATCATTTCTTATGTGTGTTGGAATGTTGTTGTTTTTAAGAAAGCATAAATTTTTAATTTGTAAAATATGTTTCTTGATTTTCACTTTTCCACGTTTTAAATTTTTTACTTAAAAACATGTGAACACATATTTTCTATTTACAATTATCCCATTTTCGCATACATTTGCGTTTTTTTCTGAATTTGAATATTTCGCAACATCAAAATTTTATTTTAATAAAATTTTAATTTTTAGTTAACATACATATTATTCTTTCTTATAATTTGTCAATTGTTTTATTTCAGATCTTGTCAAATTAATTGCTAAGTACTCATGCAGTTTATGATGTTAACACAATTTTAATCATACCGTATGTTTCATTCGAATATCGAATTCGGTAAAATATCGATATACCTTATTTTACGTTACCATTCATCGTAATAAAAGTTAGTGAATTGTACTATAGATGCAGTCGGGGTATTAATGTATCGTATACCCTTGCTACTAAATACAATATGTTTCTATATTAATGCATATCTCTTTATATTTGCATCAAAAACTAAAAGAAATAAAAATTTAAATGATGCAAATATGAAATACAGGCTATTATTAGATATCTAAACATATAAAATATAGATGCATGTATGTAAATTGTACTTGTATTCTAATTTGTAGAAACTTGTAGTAGCAACATCAATAATTTCCTCCTGGCCTCTCTGGCTGTAGTAACTTTGACCCAATTACAATGTGAACCGCAAAAACCATAACAAAATACCACTTTTATGCTCTAAAAAAAAAACCACATATTAAAATATCAAAATTTTTCAAAATAATGACATGATGCTGATGATTATACTATTAACGCTACAACTCCTCCTTCAATTTTACTCCTACTACCGCATTCAAGTTTTCAAGCAGGATAATGATAATGATTACTAAAAAATTATAATAATAATGATAACGTAGTAGTACTACTCGTATAGGGGACTACTACTACAAACATTTTTATGTATGTAAGTGTTGGTGTACATGCATTGAAAATTTAGTTTTTGTGTATGTGCTTATGTCATTCGAGTTTGTGCTGTGAATGAGCATATGTTTAATTGTGAAGGTAAATAGGAGATTTTCAGTTATTTTAGTTAAAGGAATATTTGATATTTATCAACAAACAAGCGCACCTACATAAGTATGTGCTTTTAGCACATATATACAGATGCCACCACAAATATACAGTGTAGTACTAACTAATATTTGTAAAACAACTAAATGAACGTAAATTGTAATACTTGAATTCATTGACAACTGTGCTTATATAAATAGCGATTTAAAAGGAATAATAATAAGAAATATTTTAGTAAGATTTTGTGTACTTATTAAATCTCTACTCGTAGTGCTTTAGATTGTTAATGAGATGCTAAAATTAAGCTTGTGTTATTGATTTTAGAGCAAGTGCGAATAGGACTCGCATTAATTTCGTTTCAGAGCGAATTTCATATTGCGAGTTGAAACGAGTTTTATTTTATGCGCGCGAGTTTTATTTTTAATGCTCACTAGTAACTTTTGAAATAAAACTCTCGAGCATTAAATATAGCTTTCGCGATAATAATAATAAAAGTATTGACTTTAGATGAGTTGATAATTAGTTTTGAACTCGTTTCCCAACAATAACGTTAGATTTAAATTTTAAATAAATGACTGATGCAGCAATTGAACTGTTTCTCTGTCTTTATGACATATGGCGCCCTCTTGTTAAAACCACAAGCCCTCGACATTCATTTCTTCCATTCTAGGCAAGAAAAAACTGGTTATCATTTCTTGATACCGAACACCATTGACTGATTGCGCTTGACCTGCCTCATTTTCATAAAAGAAGATCCAATAATTCCTCCAGCCCAAAAACCACACCACACAGTGACACGTTGAGGATACATTTGCTTCTCGTGAATCACTCGAGGATTTTCCTCACCCCAAATGCGACAATTCTGCCTATTGACGAAGCCATCAAGATGGAAATGGGCTTCGTCACTGAAGATGATTTTATCGGCAAAATCAGCATTTTCGTGTTGTCTCTCCAATACCCAATTAACGAACTCCCTTCGCTGTCCATGGTCATTTTTTAATAACCTCGTACCTTCTACTAGCAAACAATAACAATTGTTCAAATGTCAAGCAATGACACTTCGAATGGCGCCAAATTTAAATCTTGCGTTCTTGTTCGGACACCCTTTATATAGCACATAGAACAGGTTAGGGAAAAATTTTGCTTACAAGCACGAATTGTGCTTACTTGTGCATAACGTATATTATTCGTTTCGTCGACCGTTGTTTGCTTTTACCATATATCGTAACTTTTATATCCCATTATCTTTACATTTGAAAGTAGCTGATTTAGTTTAAAAGCTAATAATGCTGAAATTTTTTGCCTTATGTGTTTTATTTAGTAAATTGATTTTGTAAGCCATTTCGATTTTTAAGAAATATTGATAATTTTAAACTTTGCAAAGGTACAAGACTGACTATTGGTGAAAAAGCTATCACCAAATATTTTAGAAATAACCCTACTGACTAAAATAAAAGCGGAAATAGTTTTTGTACCAGGTATTTGTATCAAGATTTCAACTGACATGCCTTTTGATCTTAAAGAACTAAAACTCCCAATATCGCCAATTGAAGATTCATTTATTTAATTTTGTTTTCCTTTATTTAAATAGCTGCCTGTGAGTTGCCTAATTGTCTTTAATTTTTCTTAAGAAAATGTTTGTTAAAATAAATGTCCACACTACTTTTCAGAAAATGTATTTATAGTCTAAATAATATGAGAATGCTGTTGTACTTTAAAACTATTAAACTACTCTAGGCGAAAATTTATAAACTTGCAATTAGATGGCCTAGTGGTTATGTTTAATTCGATCCTATCTTCTTTAAAATGCAATAATGTGTAAGCGAATTACGGTACAACTAAAATTATTTCTATAAATAAATTCAGTTTCAGTTTCAGACTGTGTTAAAAGCAAATTTCAGAGAAATATAATGGAAAACCAGCAAACTTAAAATGAATTTTGTTTATGTAGATTTGGTCACATAAAAAAAATTACACTACCAATAAATAGCTGGTTTTAGCTTTTTAAATCTATTTTAAAAAGAAAAAAGGCTAGAAAAAAAATATAAAAGTTAAATCTGCAATTTTAAGGCTAAATCCTAGAAAAAAGCTTAATTTAATGCTAATTACAATGATAAGCTATATAAAAATCACTTGCTATTTTACTGTACAAAATTGTTCACTGTATTTAGAAGTTTATATTTGCATGTGAAGTGAGTGGTATTTTTGCAACCAAATGCATGATTTATATCTTATTTTAGTGAAATAAGTTTTAATACCAAAGAGACATGATGGTTGTTACATTTTTTTTTTCACTTGGCTTAAATGAATACGTATTAACATTATTTGTTACAGAATAGTGGCTACGATTTATATATAAAGAAGATATCAATTAATTAGCTCATGTTTTACTCTTCTTTCTTACCCCTCCCTTATAATACCATCTGCCTACTAGTAACAACAGTAGTTCGATCTGCTATATTATTTCAAAAATATAATGTAAAATTTTATTTTGCCCACTGTCAATTTTCTCAAAATTTAATTTACATTTTAATTAATTGATTAATTAATCTTTTTTTTTTTAATTATTCCCATCCACTGTGCTTCTAAGAGCTAATAGCAAGTTTTTCTGTGTTCTATGTACTTCTAATATCATTATCTTTGTTAAAGTTTTCTATTTTCTTTTGTTTGCTTGTAGACAACCAGTTTTTTTTTTTTTAAATTTAAATGTTTCCGTTCACAAACTATTTACACAAATAGACGACCAATTGTTTGCGAATGCTCGAGGAGGTGTTCATTTGTTTTAGTTCTTTGTGTTGTTACTTTTTTATCTTCCAATATTTTTTGTATGTTTTAACATGTACTCGTATACTCATATACTACCACACAGTAAATTTTTAAGGCTGATCGCTGACGTATGAGCTATTTATACCCAGTGAACACAACTGTAAAGCTTTATAATTTTTCTTTTATTGGTTTTTAAATATCTTATTAACTTTAATTACTATGAAGCATCTTCGCAATGAGGAAGGGTCTTTGCTACTTGCTGAAGTTATTGCTTAATTTTATTTGGAATGTCATGGCTCGTTAGTTTTTATATAAAATTAATATTAAACAAGTTAAATTTGGCCAAGTTTTATATATTCCTCAAAGCAGTATCTTAATATTTATAATTTTAAATTCGCCCTATTTTTTTATTTTTATTATTATTAATATTTAATATTAAAAATTAATTTTAAAATTAAATTTGTTAGCGAGTACTGGCACTGGGACCCCCACATTGGTAGATTAGCACGTTACCTGATGGGTAACGTCTTCAAAAATTCTTCAAAAACTTTGCAATGAATTGGTAAAATAGGTATTCAAATAATATTTTATTGAAAACTGCAGTGCTAAAATATTTGTTACCAACTGCTTTTATCCAGTCTCGACCGGTCTTTAATTCTATAACTGGGATTCGATTTATAGAATATAGTCTATAGTCTTCATTTTTTTTTTTGCTTTGTCGTTGTTCTTTGTCCTTCCTTCTTTTCTATAATTCATTTGTTTAAACTGCAGCACTTAATGAATGACCGACTTTGATCGAAAGAATAATTTTTAAAAATTAAACGAAAAAAAAGCGTTTAATCAAAAGAATACAATCAACCGAAAACTGTATATGCACACCCACATTACGCACGTGAACAGCTTAAAACTGTCCATTAAAAAAACAGGCCATTTTGGCAATTTGTAATCCTATTGCTTTGATTTTTTTTAAAAAATTATGTTAAAACAAAAGTAGTCTTGGCTTTAGACTCATAGCTAAACTTCAATAACAGTTTGACGACAGCAATAATTAACAGATTAGTATTCTTAAATTTTCTGTACGTTTTGTAGAGACTTCAAAAAATTGATGTCAATACCGACACGAACAGACTGACATCGTTTAATCAACAATCTTAATTTTTAAGTATCCAGATTATTTGAATATACTTTATAAGAATGCACATGTACGAAGTAAAACTTAAAAGCGGAATCACAAACTGGTATATACTATCAGTGAAAGGTATAACAAGATGACATACTTGTGACACCACTTAAGTGTAAAGCTTTTGGCAAAATGTAACAAATATGAGTAGATACAAAAAAAGAAATTGCTTCACATTCATTTTGATGTTGATGTGACACCGCTACCTGAAACTTCTTCCTGAAAATTATAATGCAGGAAAATTGTTCATTGGGTATGGCCATATATTTAAACACACACACACGCTCATATTTGAGGTTATGTATTTTTAAGCTAAGTGCATATTTGTTTGCGAGTTTGTTTCATTTTCCCCAAAACGCCACAGAAATTTTTGTAGGTTGCGACAAGTACAACAACGGCAACTCAAAAAAGCAAATGTACTTTTTGTTTTTTTCTGTTTGAATATTATTCAGTTTTTATGTATAACACAAAAATTTTCCAATTAACTTATGAGTTTTTAGTCGTTGCAGTTTTTTTTTATTTATTTGGTTTTGTGCAGGAAAGACGAATTAGTTTTTAGAAAAATTAATTTTAGTTTATTTTTAGTGGCGTATTAACTTTGTTGAAATATTTATGGTGATATGGTGGTAAGTAAAATTAACTTAAATTAGATAAAGAATGTACAGTGGAATACGGATAAGGAAACCTATAAATTGATAGAAAATTTTTTAACTAAGTTAAATTCAGTGGTACCGAATTTTTTATATTCTTTACACAAATACTTATGATTTTAATTTTATATACCAAAAAATGTATAAAACAAATATGTATTAAAAATTTCCAAGGAAACTTAGATTTTCTTACTTTTAACATACAAGTCTTAAAAGTCTTTAAAATGTATTTATAATATATATTGTGATTAACGAATAAATTGTGCTAAATTAACAAAATTACAAATTAAAAAAAAAAGATGTGTGGCTGGTGGCCATGTTCTTGAACCTAATGTAGTAAAAATTTTAACAGAAACAACCCATATAAATCTTCAGATAATTGTCAAATTTCATTGTAATTGAGACTAAAATGAAGTTTTTTTAATAAAGGATATATGAGAGCTAAGTTTGTTCTTGCACCAAATCGAATCAAATTCACAGGAGCTGTAACCCACATAATTTCACAAATAATAAAAAATTTTCATTCATAATTGTGACCAAAATGAAAATTTTTTCAAATAATGCTATACAAAAAAAAAATATAAATAAAAGGATATGTGGGTGGTGAACATGTTCTTAAACATAATGTAATGAATTTCACAGAATCTATAACCCATATAATTCTACAAATAGTTACCAACTTTGATTTGGTTCTGATTGAAACTTGAAGCACTGCATACTTATACTTTCATCACTACATAGCATAAAGCAAAGTCGCTTCCCGCGTCTGTCCCTATGTCTGTATTTATGCTTAGATCTTTAAAACTATACAACGAATTTTGATGCAGTTTTTTTTTAAAGATAGAGTGATTCAAGAGGAAGGTTTATATGTATAATATTGCAAGGTTTAACGTCTTTCACGTGGTAAAAACTAGAAAGTCCTAACTTGCTTAGAAGTGTACTAAAAATGTAGAGAATGTAGAGAAGAGAACAAATGAAAGAAAAACAGAATTTTATTGAAAATCCAGAATCCAGGATCGCTCTTTATATACACACACGATTTTTTATCTCATTTATGCTCTTTTGCCTTTTTTGGTTGCCTTTTGGGCATGACTGTTCATAATGCAAAAAAAAATTACTAAGAAACTGACGAAATGCATTGTTTATCTTTAACCGCTGTTTCTCGCAATTTCTTTTTTGAGTCATAAGCCACCTTTTTTTAGCCAGGGTAACATATAGAAATAAGCGAATTAAAGTTTTGTTGTATTTAAAATTTCATTCTTGAATGCCAAGAAGCTAAAAAATTTTTTTTATAAAAATTAGAATAAAAAACTTATATTTTTTAAACATAATATTTAAAGTGCTTATACGATACACTGGTTTAAAAAAAATATATATTTGAAAAAAAATACACAAGTCATTTATTTTTTAGCCGATTTGTCAAATTTTGAAACACTAGTTTCTAGTTTTTTTAATTCAAAATCATAATAATATATATACCGTTTTCTATCTCACCTTAGATCTTGAGGAAGCAAAAATTTTTTGGAATGCGTTCTTTTACACTTTAAAATTTATTAACCGCAAGCATTTCTTAACCGCTTTTCAAAAGGGTCGTTCAAATAGAAGAAAAATTTAATAGAACAAAAAAGTTATGACTTTTTTAATTCGAAATTCTAAAAAAATCCGTTTTTCACTACATTTACCGTTATAAAATCCGATTTAAAAGTGACCTAGAAAAACTACAGGTATTTTTTTTTAATTTTATGGACTCTAAGAAAATAGAATTGGTATATTAGAACCCCTGAATAATTTTATTGTAGCACAGTCTAATGTATTTAAAGCCTGAGTCTTATTAAAGTTTGTGTCTTAAGTCTTTCAATTGGAAGTTCGGGCTCTAAGTCTCTTACTTCTGCTTGAAATTGAAGTTTTTATCTTAATATTTCTAGGATATTGTTTAAAAAATAGAATTTGCTTAAGTTTTTTTATTTAAATAAGAGAAACACAAAAATCTACTATTTTTATAAGCATATAGGATTATAAGATTTTAATATAAAGTGTTATATTTTACTGAAATTGAAGCACAATTTTTTTATTTTTCGATTAAAGTTATCTGGCTCGTTTCAAATAAAACTGGTAATTATACTTTAAAAAGTGGAAAGATAACATATTGATTTCTTACAAAAAGATAAATGTGCTGTTACTTTAATACACTCCTTCAATTCTTCTCGGAAAATTTATATCGAAAACGTAAAATTTTTCAAATAATTTTTATGCAAAAACTTCTAAACGAATGATAGTTTGCACACAGTAAATGAAAATCCCAGAAATGGGTGATAACTTGCAAAATTTTAGAGTGTGCAAACAATTAATTCACTGATATGATATTGAGTTTATTTTATTTTTATTCCTTTTGAAAACTTTCAATACATTTAAAAAACTATTTTGAGCAAAAAGAAGTACAAGGGGCTCATATGAATTAGAATTAAATTGTTCTTTTAAACTTTTTTGATTGTCGTGTAAAGATTTTTTAGTGGGCCGTAAATCACTTATTGCTGGTCTGCCTGCAAATTATAAAATTATTTAAATTAAATTATTTGAAAATTATTTACAATTTTCTCTGATTAATAATTAAATTTTTCATTTGTTTTATTGTTGGAATATTTATAAATAACTAGATGTAAGCGTATGGAGATAATAATGCAACAAAATTCTACAAACTTATTCTCCTTTTTCTTTAAACCAGAAATTCGCTTTATTGTCTTTCATTAGCGTTCAATTATAAAGCATTAATTTCCCACTGATTGTGCCTCATTATGTTTGATTTGATGGTAAGTTAAGTAGCATTTAGTTAACTATAATTATTGAACTCAAATTAACGGAAATAGATGCTCATTTCTAAGAGATTAACTCGAAAAATAATTATTTGAATACGAAAACTCACAAGTAGCTTAGAGTTTGCTCTGCTGGGTGTATAAGCAAAATAAATTACAATTTGATATTAAATAAATATTTTTAAATTTGAGCAAAAGGTCAATAAAACTAGACAAAATTTTTTTTGGTTTTGGTTTTTTTTAATTATAATAATACTTTGTAAATAATTTATAAAATATATTTAACAATCATAGTTCAAGCTCTTATGGATTTTTTTTCTAAAGCACTCAAAATATTTTAAAATTTTTACAGAATCTTGAAAAAAAATACTTAGAGAAATCCCCTGGCAGCAAAATTTTTTTATTAAAAACGTGGATGATAACCATCATCTTATTTATTAATAAAAGCTAAAGTTAAAAGCCAAGAACTCGAAAAAGTACTTCAATTATTAAGGCTGAGTACTGTTTGCTATTTAAATCAAAAGAAATTTTTAACCATAAAATTTCTTCACTGAGCTGTTCCTCACCTAAAATTTTTTGTATGCATTTGGCTGGCACCCTGCATGGTTTAGACCATGCTGGCAGATGCTGCTTCAGTTGATTTCTGTTATTCAATAATTTAACAATTAAAATTCTAATTTTCAACATCTTTTCTTTTCATTTGGTACATAAATCACTTTATTCCAAGAATCGGTGAAACTCTTACGGGTAAGTTCACTGCTTGCAGTTTTTATTGGGCATACGGGACCGAATAAAAGCAGCTAATCTAAAACCAGATTTTGGACAGATTGTTCAGAATTTTTATGTATATAATCTCTTTAATGTAAGAATTCCTACACATAAATAAAAAGAAGGGCCGAGACCAGGAAAAACCGATTAAAAACACTTAGTGTTATATTTAAAACACATTTTTTAATACTCCCATTATATCTACAGCTGATTTAGTAGGATTAAACCCTGTTAACAAACCTTGTTTTAAGTAATGTTAATCATTCCGTCTAACATCCACTTAAAACTGCATATGAGAAACACTGCTTCAAGTAATTCAAAATTTATATAAAATACAATTAACAGAATAGAAAAAAAAAAAACAATAGCAGTTGAAAAGCCTAATATTGTTTGTGCAGAACGATAGAATAACCAAAATGTGCGCATATCTAAAATCAAAAGTGTAAAGCTTTAATATACTTTAGAGAGAATTTTCCGGCAAGTGCCATTTATGCAGAAGCAAAAGCGTGCTACAATTAGCCCTTTAACATCTTAACTAGAATTTATTTTATTGCGAAAAATCTAAATTCAAATAAATGAAAGAGATAAGAGTTTAATAATCATAAAAAATATTTATAAACACAATCTTTTAAAAAGAAAACAACTTCTTACCTTAAACTTCAAAGCAAAAACTTTTACTATAAACTCCTACATCTTGACCATTTTCTGTGGTAATACTTGAAAATTATTAAGCTTTTCCTACAACGAAACATAACAATTTACTTAAATTACTTACACTTCTCTTTGCCTTTAATCGTTTATTCTACTTTGCTCTCCCTTCTTTAACATTAACTTCCTGGGCCTGTTCTTATGCTTGTCCTTACGCAAAAAAAAAAAAGAAAATAAGCAGCATTATATTTAAATTTCATTGTTTCGCTTGGTAAAACGAAGTGTAAAGGCGGAAACGGATACACCATGTTCTCAGGTGTGTGCGTTACATTTAACGCGCGCCAACACAAGTACCCATATCCGTTAATTTATGTAAATACATAATACAAACGAGTGTTGCAAGCATTAAATGGTAAACTAGAGAGACGAAGCAACAACCAACAAAATGTACAATAAGAAAAATATGTCTTGTGAAGAATCACACAACCCTTTAATTATAAACGAGTAAAACAATTTAGTATTTCTGGTAGATGAATAAAAATACGTGGCTGCCTGGGCGCTATAAATATATTATGATATCTTAAAGGGCAAAATGGTTATTACATAGTTACTTATGTAGTAAATATGTAACGGATTTTTTATTTGTTGAAGTTTAAATGTAAAAAAAAAAAAATAATATATTTATTTCTTTACAGCAATTTTTTCTAACAGCCTGGAAAATTAATGAAATTAAGTCTGTATAACCACAAAAAAGCAGAAAAAAATTATTGGGTAATTCACAAGTTAAAAAGAGTAAAATGGAAAACTCTTACTGATGTTAAAACACTGAAAATGGAAAACTGTTACTGCCGTTAAAAATACTCAAATAGTTTATTTAGAAAATAATAAAATAAATAAAAGGAATGAACATAAAATAAATGAAACAGGTCGATTATGGATAGCAACCGAGCTTAAATTGCTTTGCCAGTTGCCAAATTGGTATTACAGAAAACAACTGCCAACTGGTAGTGGGGGTAGTGGTGGTGGTAGTATTTAGCTAGCGGATGGTGTTGTCTAGCTTATTGGTTGCAGTAGCTAGCATTTAATGTCATTTCTGATGAGGTTCAAAGCAACCTCTGCAGACTTTGTTCCTCCGACTTGTGTAGTGGGGCACGAGTGAAGTTGTTGGTCACCCTGCAGAAGGGAATATTATCGAATTCCGCCATTTCATTGATACTAAATATGTTACCTTCCTACAGTTTTTTTTTCTTCAATTTAGAAAGAGCCACTCACTTTTGAATCAGCAATGTCCATTTTTATATATACGAGTAACAGCTTAGATGGGTTTTTTAATATTTTATTTTTCATGGATTTCTCTAAAATTTATTACACACGTTGTTTTTACTCTATTCATAAACTAAAGAACTGGACGGAACCTGGTAAGGCAGCTAGTTTCTTATAAAATGTATATTTCCTTAAAAAGGAACACAAAACATCGTGTCAAAATATCAAAAAGTAACAATTAAAAATTTGCTATGTTGTATTTGAAAGTCTAAAACATGTTGTCCTTTAACTTCCCTTTGCCGCTACCCCTTTTTAAACATGCGTACAACATTTGATACAATGCACTTGTTGCTTACACTGTGTGTAATTACGTTGTAGTATGAAAAATTCAAACTACAACAAGAATTTCAAAAGTTTAAGTTACATTGATTATGATGAATTGATATTTGGATAGTGAGTTAAAACTTAGCTCACAAATCCTTAAAAGAACAGCTGACGTTAATAGAATTTCAAAGAACAGCAAAAAAGGGAATTTAAAGGGGGTGAAAAATAAAATTTTTTTTAACTGAGGTGGCCATTAAAATGCTTCAACGTTTGTATTTAGAAATGTAAAAAACTTTTTTTTACACAAAAGTGTATTGTTTGTATTTGTATGCCGTAGCAGTTTTATGACTTTACTAGTTGTTTTTACCCGGTCTCGTTCGTACTAGCTTTTTATTACTCAAGTTAGTATTTTTAGTAAGCTAATATACTAATTTTTATAAAAATCTGTTTACAAATAGAACTTTAATTACTAAAAAATCCATACAAATAAATACAGCTATTCATTACATTATAAAGTGGCTCATGATTTTGTTGGCATTATTATCAGAGGCGCCCACCAAAATTTCAAAACACAATTTCAGGCTTAAATTAAGTACGAACACACATTTTTTTTATAATTTTTGATGGTAAATCGTTGAAAAGTGAACTTAAAAATGAGTCTGATTGGTCCAAAAGTATATGTCCATCTTCCTTGTAGTATACCAAACTTCAGACAAATTCCTTAAAAAAAAATGTTGTAAAACGAACAAAAAAACAAACAGAAAATGAATCTTATTTATAATGATGTTGAACTGACAATCTTTGTCAGTTTGGATTGCGCAAAGTTATTTATCAATTCAATTGTTTTGTGGGTTCCTTTTTTGTATTTTATGATAGCATTTCAAACAATTGAATACAGTTTTCCAACGACCCACAGCAACATTAAAAAAGTCGATGAAAATGATGATGACGTGACAGTCATGATATGTGAATGGCGAATATAAATTTTCATGAAAAACTGTTTTTTTTTTTTGGCAACCAAACTTTTGATTCTTAAAATACATATATCTTGTCAATAGCTAATTGATATTGAAAGAATAATTTACTTAAAGTTTAATAAAGAGAGTGTTTTGAAAATTATAAGAAATTGCTAAAAAGTAGAGTGTTTCTAAAATAAATTTAATTAAAACAAAATGAAATTTCTTCGTGATTGCAAAGCAAAATGCGCTTACATACACTGAGAAAACAACTTCGGTTGTGAGAACTAAATTTGATTCCAAACAAACATTAAGTTATGACAGACGAATTTTTTAATCGCGACAATAAAAAATCGATCCTACAGAAAGAAATATTTTTAATAGAATTAAGTTTTAAGCTGTAGTATCGAATTATGGTTGCTGCAACTAAAAAATTTTATTATCGCAATTGAATTTTTGATTGGAAACAAATTTAGTTGTCATAACCGAAAATGTCTATGTAATGACTTAACGCTTTAAATGAAATTTTAACACAACAAACTAAAACCTTTTTTCCAAAAAAACATTATGGAAAAAGCAGAAAAACATTTTATAATCAACATTTTTTCTGATGGGCTATGATAGTTTAACTTAAAAAATCATTAACATATCTTAGTTTTTGAATAAACTTTTTCTGTAGATTTTTTTTTTTTTTTTTGTAATATATGAGATTTCTGAAGAGACCGTTTATCATAACTTTCAAGCGACTTATCTTATTTTGTTGCGAAATATCTTAAAAATTTTAAATTTTATTGGCTTTAACTGTTTCTACATGATATTTTGTAATAAAGTTATAAAAAAATAAATTTTTATGTAAAAATTATGAAATTTTTGATTATTTATTAGTTAGTTTTATTTTACCTTTTTCTTTTTAATTAAAATGGCTATTTTGTTAAGCTTGAAGTTTTATTTCTCAAAAATTTTTATTTTTATATCAATATTTCGCTACAATTTTTGTAGCTTCTTCAGGATATAATTATTAATTAATCAAATTATTAAAAAAAAAATTTTTTGATTATTTTAAAATTCACAAAAAATTGGAAAGCCCCCAATACTAACTTGTTCTGTTACTTATAATAAAAAAATAATTTTTTTGGCTTAGCCAAAAACGAATTTTGACTTTTCTATCCTACTTACATGCGAACGATGAGTAGAATGAAAAAATAGAATTTCTCTAAAAAGAAAATTTAACGTGTTTAATGCTATTTTGAGTTTACTTTATTATTTTCTTGTTTGTATGTGTTTGTTTTGAATATTGACTGAACTCTCATTTAGTCAGTTGGTTTTATAATAAATTTGAATATTTTATATGTATTTGAATAAAAGGTGATTTTATAAGAACTATCGGAAATTAAAAAAAAAAAAACACATAAAATTCAGAAAAATGCATGAAATATTTATTTGGATCGATAGTTGGATCGATATAATTTAATGTTTGAAGATTATTTCATGCAAATGTTGGCCGCGGCTGCGCCTCAAATGGTCCATCTGCTTAGTCCAATTTTGGCATACTCTTTCCAACATTTCGGCCGGTATCTCACGAATAATGTTGGCAATGTTGGCTTCCAGTGCGTCAATCGAAGCGGGCTTGTCCCTATAGACATTAGCCTTAACATAGCCCCACAAAAAATAGTCTAGAGGCGTTAAATCGCACGATCTGGGCGGCCAATTGACTGGTCCCAAGCGTGAAATAAACTGTTCACCGAACTCGCCTCTCAATTGGTCCATTGTTTCGCGTGCTGTGTGGCATGTGGCACCGTCTTGTTGAAACCACATGTCATGCAAGTCAAGCTCTTCCATTTTGGGCAAAAAAAAGTTTGTTATCATCGCACGGTAGCGCTCACCATTCACAGTAACGTTGTGATTCGCATCATCTTTGAAGAAATACGGCCCAATGATGCCGCCAGCCCATAATCCGCACCAAACGGTTGTTTTTTGTGGATGCATTGGTAGCTCTTGCAATGCTTCTGGCTGCTCTTCACTCCAAATACGGCAGTTTTGCTTGTTCACGTATCCATTCAACCAGAAATGAGCCTCGTCGCTGAACACAATTCTTCGATAAAAAAGTGGATCTTCATCTAACTTTTCAAGAGCCCATTCACCAAAAATTTGGCGTTGTGGTAGGTCGTTTGGCTTTAATTCTTGCACCAGTTGTATCTTATAAGGCTTCACACCCAAATCCTTCCGCAAAATTTTCCACGTAGTGGAGTAACAGAGGCCCAATTGCTGCGAACGGCGCCGAATCGATAATTCACGGTCATCACCAACACTGGCCGATACGGCTGCGATATTTTCTTCAGTTCGCACTCTACGTAAGCGTGTTGGTGGTTTAATGTCCAACAATGTAAATTTGGTGCGAAATTTTGTTACAATAGCCCGAATAGAAGCCTCAGTAGGTCGATTAAACTGACCATAAAATGGAAGAAGCGCGCGATGAACTTTCTTAACAGAGCACGCATTTTGGTAATAAAATTCAATAATTTGCAAGCGTTGTTCGTTTGTAAGACGATTCATGATTAAATTATAGACCAAACTGAAGATGTTTGACAGTGACACAAGATACAAAACGTGCGTGAGCTGTCAAAACTAGTGTTGCCAAAAAGATAATAGCAAAAAAATCACTCTTTATTTTATCGTATGAAAAATTCTATTTATCGAATCTATTAAGACATACACAAATGTGTCAAATGCAAGTAAATAAAAAAGTATAGCATGTATTTTTACAACAATTGGATGAACAATTACTTTTTCAGGCATCTTTTTCTTCAAATGCAAAAAAATTTAAATATATTAAAAATTGTAATAATTAATTGTTTAACTAAAAAATTAATAAAACTCATATTTTTCAAAATTTTTTGTTGACCGTACTCTTTAAAAAAGTAATTTTTTTTTTACGACAGGTACTTTATTACCGAATGATGCTTGCTAAGATTGCACTCGATGGAAGAGTCGCTATCGAAAGTCATCATCTACAATTTTATTTACTTTGTATGTCAAAAAAAAAATTATTTGATATCAAAAACAACGGTTAAATTTCATGAATCTGTGAGACAATGGAAGCAGTCAACAAAAGAAATAAATAGCTTTGGGATATATATACTATCCTTCTTAATACTCAATATAGTAAGTAAACACTAAATATATTTTCCATAAGAATATCAAAGAAAATAATACACTTATCAAGCCCAACATAATTGGAATTAAATACTTAAATATTATAATATTTTGTCAAACTTGTTGATTTCAAATAATTTATTATGTAAAATATTTTACTTTTTCTTAAATTAAACTAACTCTAATACCACAAATTCTCTTTAGTGTATCCTCGTATAAATCCGTAAACAAGAATGCCACTGTAGTACATTACTCACATTACTTGGACATTTTTGACCGGCTGATTTTAGTTGTTCACTCAATCTCCTTCGTGTTTTGCGCAAATGTTGCTAAATCGTAGGCAAACAAATGTTAACATACATAAATTAGGTAGACTCATTGTCATTGCTTTTGTTACAAATATACAATTCCAGAAATAAATTGCTTTATTGTGAGAAAATTTAAACAATGAACCAAAAAGGAATGGCCAAATAAGCATTAAAGGTGACTGTTTTGAAAATAAATATTAAAGTTAGCAGTTTTTGTTAAAAATTGTGTGTTAAGTAGCTTCAACAGGGTGTCACCTGTTACAAAATATAAGTAAAATGTACAATTAAACTGTAGTACATCAAAATTCTTCATTAGTTCCCATGTAGCAATTCTATTTTGTTGGAGTGCATAGCTTACGAGTTAAAATTTTAGGAGCAAAAACCCCTATAAATTTAAGTAGCCTTAGCTCTCAAAGGATGATTTCAATTTTGTTATTTCTTTTTAAACCCTTCACTGAATATATATTCTTTATAAGTATTCGAGTCGATTTAGGAATATTAATTTAATATAATTTTTTTCAATATAAAATTGTTATTTAAATAAAAATTTTTTTAGATTTTGATTTAACTTTACATTTTATTAAGCTGCCATCAATCAAAGAGCTAATACAAGCTTGCAGTTTTTCTACTTATTATATTCAGTAAAAATATATATATAAATTATATTTTTTGCGTTTTAATTCGAACGTGTACTTAATTTGTTGCTCATAAAAGTTTTTGTTTTTATTTTTGTTTAAATGAAATGTGCAAATCTTTGTTTGTTTTTATTTCTGGAAACACCAAAAAAAATTTATTTTAAATTGACTGGATTTATTTTACAATAATTTCATTTTCACTTTTTATTGATTTTTTAAGTTAAACGACTTTTTACGTGAAAACAATTTATGTGTAAATGACCAGTAGTAAAAGTGAAAGGCCTTTTATAATCTTTAAATGTTAAATATCTTTTGACATATTCTAATAGATGTAATTATCATTCCAGTTTTCTTTTTTCTATGAGGATTTTAAATGAAATTAAACGCATCTTTGTTCCAGTGTATCAGTAGTAGTGCACTTTTTTATTTTAAAATAAAAAGACATATTTTTTTGAAAGAGTTGTGTTTATTGAATTGTAAAGAAGACAAATATCCATCAAATCGCTT
The DNA here is from genome assembly GCA_947397855.1 of Thelaira solivaga. Classification (NCBI taxonomy): domain Eukaryota; kingdom Metazoa; phylum Arthropoda; class Insecta; order Diptera; family Tachinidae; genus Thelaira; species Thelaira solivaga. The sequence goes on from OX377612.1 coordinate 14,315,234, forward strand.
TAACTTCTCCAATTTCTTGACTCTGCTCAAGAAATTTTCAATAATTTTTTTATATGTAGATGCGTTGATGCGTTTATACCTCAGAGTTGAGCTCGACAATTGTAATTGGTGAATTTGTATCTCCTACCAACACTGGTGAAGCTAATAAATTAAAGAGTTGCCACTTGCCGAAAAATTTACTAAATTTAAAAAGTGCAATAGTGCTAAGACATCAACTACATTTTAAATAATTTTAATTTAATAATAATATGTAGCTCACTCGCTATAAACCTTCAAATAGTGTTGCTACCATTTACTTTGTTTAAGGTTTATGAAAGAAAATGATTACTAGAATACAGTGCGTAAAGCCTTGGTCTGCATTTTGGATACAAAAGAAATTAATATGGAATGCAACAATAGTGTTTTATAGCTATAAAAGGCCTTCTTAAAGGCGTGTTAGTAAATATCTTATATTTGTTTACATAATTTATGTGTATGTGTTCGTGTGTGTTCATATGCATTTCTGTTATCACATTTATACTAGTTCTTATTATACCCTTCACTATGAGTAAGAAGGGAATGTATACGAGTAAGTTTAGGTCTCTGTTTGTAATTTCTACAACAAGCATGTATCCCCTTATAAAGTATATATATTCCGAATTTACAATGTTCATCGGTCTGTGTAGCAGTTGATATATACTTTTTAAAGTCATTACGCAACTAATAGAAAAGTTTAATTCATCAATCTGGCTGTTCTTACTGTCTTCAAGTTTCTATAAAAATTCCTTACATGAAAAAATCGCGACTACACCTATTTTAGAAATATTTTTTCAATAATTTTTTAACAAGGATTTTTTGAAATATTTTTTTTTAATTTTTTAATAAGAATATGAGAATTTTGAAATATGAATATTTGGTTACTACAGTGAAGGGTAGATAATGGTTGGTTCTGCTGATTTTAACTTGTTTTTTTTTAATTGTAATCTTATTTAAATGTATTTTTATGAAAACGAATAAAATAAATAAAATTGAAATCATGCCACATTAAATGTGTGTACGCGTGACTTAAGGATTGAAATCCATTATAAAATATTTTCTGTTTTTATTTTTCCTTGTGTTTATATAGTATTTTGCTCCATTTTCGTTGTGCATGTGCAAGTGCGTTTTTGTGTTTTCGTATTTTTTGGACAAAAAAAAAATTTATAATTTACAATTTAATAACATTATTACGCTCTGATAAAAAAACAGGTTGAATTTCAATTTTATTAATTTATTTAAAATCACATACTCGTCCATACTGTTCGACAACAGCAACGAACGAAAAACCAAAAAAATACACGCCAACGTATGGGTTTGTATGTATGTTTTATGTCTAGTTGTGTGAGTAGAATATGTTATATACTACATACACACGTACATAGTCTGCTTTGTATTTCATATCAGATGTCCTTTTGTCTGGAAGCTATTTGGGCTTTGCAATTTATCTTTCACTTTTTTTCTTTTTTTTTTAATTTTGTGTTTATTGAACTGTCTGTTTACAATAAAATACTTTTTGATTTAATATTTTGTAATATACATATATTCTTCATTTTATCCTGTTTATTTTTTGTGACTCAAATTTAATATGAAGTTTGCAAAAATGTGCCATATTTTCTGAATATTTTTGTTTGTTCGCTAGTTTTTTTTTTAATAAATATTTGTTATTTGATGTTTTTCTTTTTATTTTGCAAAGAGGAAGTTGTTATAAATAATGTCATGATGAAATATTTCTAGAAAAAGAGCAAATTCATAAAATATCTAACAGCCTTGAGACAGAAATAGTATCACATCAAAAATATCGTCCGTTGGAATCACAATGGTACAACTTCGCTTAAAAATGTGTTTAAAAAACATAAATTTGCTAAATCGAAAAGAAAGAAATCTGTGTATGATTTTGTTTTAACAGGATTTGAGTTTAAAAAAATTTTATGGATACTAAGTTTTTAAGTTTAATTTTTACTAAATTTAAAAATGCTTTTCAGCAAAAAAATATTTTGAAAAAAAAAATTTTTATAATTTGAAAAGTAAATAGAATATCATTACCTACTTGACATCTCTCTATTTCTCCGCATAAAGAATAAATATGGTTGAATATGGTCACTGCAAACATAGTTTGTTCCCCACAAAAATATTATTCTTAAGTTGAAGCATCTAAGCATTATTATGATCACGCTAAGCATATGTTTAGTTATTTTTAACCATACTATTGGAATTGTTATATTATTATTTTTGACCAAATTTTAACTGAAATCATAAATATGTTTATAGTAAATATGTTAAGATTATCATAAACATAATAATGAGAAAAATATTGTTGAAATTCAATTGCTTTCTATTTAATTTCTTCCGCAACCATATAAAGAAAGTGAATATAAAACAAAAACGTTAATGCTTCTTAACATAATATTCCAAAGTTCGAAACTTGGTAGAGTTAAATAAATTAAAAAAAATTCAAACCCGCTATATAATATAATAAATAAACATAAATTAATACAAAGAAAACTAGAACAAAAAAATTCAGTAAATAATAATAAATTTCCCTGAAGAAGACCTTCAGAAGAAAGTCGAAATATTGGGAAATTAAAATAAAAACAATTAAGATCATTGAGATCTTAAGCTTGAATAATATTTACTAACAAAAAAAAATTTATTTAAAAAAAATTATATAAAAAATTATATAAAAAATTTATTTAAAAAAATTTATATAAAACATGTAAAAATAAAAATAAAATATAAAAATTGCATAAAAAATTTTTTAGCCCTGACGGGATGTTAAACATCTGCAGATGAGAAGTATTTTTAATATGTTTGGTTTTATGGGTAGATGCAATCATAAGTCTAACCATACTATATTTCTACCAAATTATGGTTGACTCAACCATATTTTTTCTTTAAGTGTGATCCAAAGGTTACACTGTCTGCATACATTAGATTCTAAATTTGCCTATGATTCTAACATACGTTGATAATGTGAGTTTATGAATATTTATTTTATTAATTTTTATATCGATATTTTGTTGAAGCGAATAAAACAAGGAAGTATATTTTTAATACAAACAAAACTTTATTATATAGAAAATTTTATGAAATTAATGTTTAAATATGATTTCGGTCATGTGGTCGCCATGACTATCGCATGCAAGTGCATAAACTTTACGCAGCATATGTGTCGTATTTCGCCAAAAACTTTTCGAACTTGTATTTCCAGGTGTTCAATTGTTTTTGGTTTATTAACTTAGACAATTGACTTTACATGGACTCAAAAAAAATAATCCAATTTATTTAAAAAGCATTTAAAATTTTTTTTTTTATATTTATTAAGCGGTTCTAGCTTTTCTTTCTGAGTTTTTTTTATTGATATTGATCTTTAAAAAAGTTAAATATTATTAATATTCTTTGCTTTAATCAATAAATATTTTTGTAAATTTAAATTTGCTCGCGTTTAATAGCTGTAGAGTTAATGATAGAAACTGTGATAGTTAAGTAATATTAGTTTAGATAGTACTTACTAAGGAAAAAAATAAGGAAAAGTTTTAGGCAATCGTGAGTGCGGTAATTTGACAATAGATTTTCAAGCTAATAACCGGCTTACATTCCCTTACAAAGCTGTTTACAACGATGCAACTATTTTTGCTGAAATCGTTTTGCTAAACGTTGCGTTGGCTTTTCAAAAATTTATTTTCATTATCTACAGAGGCAGACGGATGAACAAGCGGATACCGCTAAAGAATCTCAGTTATTTATAAGGATACTAGTTGATCCGGCAAACGTTGCCTTGCCTTAAAATTTTTATATATTCGATCTTCTTACACTAAGAAATTGTACTCATAGAATAAAGAACCTTGCGAGACTGGGTAAAAACAGGTAGTAGGCAAATAAGCCAGTTAGCACCAACTGCCGGGCGGATTTCTGACGTTAAACCTTCCAAGATTATACATATAAGCCTTCCTCTTGAATCACTCTATCTTTTAAAAAAACTGCATCAAAATCTGTTGTGTAGTTTTAAAGATCTAAACATACATACAGACATAGGGACAGACGCGGGAAGCGACTTTGCTTTATAATATGTAGTGATAGAATATATAGATATATTTATTAGGCTAGGACATGTAGAAATTACAAACTTACTTATTCTTATTTACAGTGAAGAGTATAAAAAAAATCAATTAAACAAAAAATAATTTCGAGATACTAGGTGAATAAACTTAATTTATTTACAGCCTAGCTTAGACCCATTGTGCTATATATATATTCAGGTCTTTAGTGTAGTTAAATTATATAAACAAAGATTTACATTTACTTCATAATTCATTTGTTTTCCTTTGGTCTTTTGATTTTTATATTTTTCTTTTACAGCATCTTAAGTATTTTCAAAAGTTAAAATATTTGGTCTCAGTTACTTTATTTTTTGCAAATACTTTTGCCTGTTGGAATTTTCATATTTTTTTCTGTTTTTGTAGAAGGAAATATTTCCATAAATAAAAGACTAAGTGGCAAATCAAAACAATAAAAGAGACCGAAATTTCTCCACCAAGATATTTGTTGGCCAATAAATTGTTGTTTGCAAGTAGCAAACTGTTTTTATCTTTAAACGTTAATATTCTTACATCGCCTACATTTATTTATTTTTTATTTCTCGTTTATATCTTTATGATATATTTTTTTTGTTTATTTCATTTTTATATCTTAAAGCGTAAAGGGCTGGCAAATGCTTTCACACAGTGATTGTGTTTAATTGTATTTAATTTTTTTTTTTTTCTGTATTTTCTGTGTTTATTTTATTAATAGTAAGTAGTAAAAGACAAACATAATTTTGGCTATAATATAAAAGAAATACTCGTACATAGTGCGAGTAGATTTTCATACAGTAAATTTTTACTGAAATTTAATTTCTACCATTTCATAGTCGCTATTCGCAAACATACATATTAAATAGAAACGTCTAACATTTTATTTACAAATAGTGTTTTTAATCACGACTTATTTTCTTAAATTAGTTTTTTGCAATTAAAAAATTTACTTACAGTGCACACGGCGAAATTTGCTATTTACAATAATTTTATTTGCTAACGACTAATGTGTATAAACATAAAAGTGTATGTGGGCAGACTTTCTCAATCAGGCCGTCGTCCTTATAAATACGTGTATATGGAAGTATGTCTTGTACATGCCTTGTATGTAAAGAACTACGAAAGCAGAAATGAGGGATGACAGAACAGAAATTTTGCAAAATTTTTCCGTTAATTTAATATTAAACATTTAGTTAATTATGTTTGGTTTAAAACATGTTTAAATACAATTTTATTGAATGCAAACTACATTTATTTTAGATTCAGATATATTTCTCAAAATTCCTCTCTTCAATAATAGAGGATTGTCTTTAAATGTTTGAAGCATTTAAGAATATCAAAGGGTATTTTTGTCTATGTCATTGTTTCTTTATCTGAAATTAAACAATTATTTTACAACTGTGTTTTTTCATGAAAATAAAAAAGTGTTTGATAAGTGAAGACAGTGTCCGCCCTTTGTTAAAGACTTGTGTGCCAAAAGTAAGAATACACAGATAATATTAATAAAGAAAGAGGAATGCTCGAATGGATTTTTGGAGTTTTTTTTAAGTTAATTTAATGGTTATTGGTTACCTAAAATTAATGAATTATTTCAGAATTAAAAAAAAAGTACTTTTTGAAAGAAACAAAACTCTACAGTTTGTTTTATTAGATTAGCTGCCGTGCGGATTTTATTACGTTAAGACTTGAGTTTTTCAAAGATCATGCAAGTCTTCTTATGGCTATTTCGCAAACCAATTGCAATTTTGTTTTTTTGTCCCCCGACACAAGTGTAGGTATAGACAAGAAGAAAAAAGTGTATAACAAACTAATATGGAAAACTATATATTTTAAATCAGTTTAGTTTCATCGAATAAAATAAAATAAATAATTTAAAACAGCAACCTCAAGGGGTAAAAAATGTTAGAAAATATGAAACTTTTTCGACATTTTAGCATCACTAGATGCAATTTTTTCAGGTTAGTTATATGAAAAGGACGATAAGACAGCAGAATATACACTAAGGCACTGCAAAGGCCTAATTTTAATACGTTTCATTTACTTAGGACATCACTATAAGTCCTTGAATTCTCAATGAAAACTAGAATCAAGAAAAAAAGATATGGTTGAAAATGGTCACCCCTCAGAGCAAGAGAACTGGGGTATGAGCGAATTTCAAAATTTTTAATAAAAATAATCAAAATTAACTTCTGATCATTTACGCAATAGATTACAAACCTAGACAACCTCCCCTTTAAAATAATATGTGTCACAACCCACAATCTTTAATGGTTCGTTGGGAAGTCGCTAAAGTCCCTAACAGCAACACCACTGAGGTATGCGGAAATTTCAAAATAATCCCAAGTAACTTCCGGACAAGCCATAGAAAATTGCTAGATGGGACATTTTAAAGGAGAGGTCGTCTAGATTTGTAATCTACCGCCCAAATACTCAGAAGTTACTTCGAATTATTTTTAAAAATTTTTTTAAATTTCCATATTCCCTAGTATTCTTGCTATTAGGAATTTTTTTTCAGCCCTGCACTTGAGAGGTATTTTTAATATGTTTGGTTTAAAATGTATGGATAGTATTTAAAATGACTAATAACGACTTCAAGTAGAAATTATGACAAATTTTTCATACAAATTTGTCAAAATATCGATTTCAAATCTACTTTAATTTTCTCTAAATACAAACTATACATGCTATGGTTATATGCAATTAACTAGCTTGAACAAGTCTCTTTAAAAACTATTTTTTTTATGAAAAAAACATTTTCAAAAAAACAACCTTTTCAATAGAATTTAAAATACGATTTCTAAAAGGTGATTTTATAAGAACTATCGGAAATTAAAAAAAAAACACATAAAATTCAGAAAAATGCATGAAATATTTATTTGGATCGATAGTTGGGTCGATATAATTTAATGTTTGAAGATTATTTCATGCAAATGTTGGCCGCGGCTGCGCCTCAAATGGTCCATCCGCTTAGTCCAATTTTGGCATACTGTTTCCAACATTTCGGCCGGTATCTCACGAATAATGTTGGCAATGTTGGCTTCCAGTGCGTCAATCGAAGCGGGCTTGTCCCTATAGACATTAGCCTTAACATAGCCCCACAAGTGGATCTTCATCTAACTTTTCAAGAGCCCATTCACCAAAAATTTGGCGTTGTGGTAGGTCGTTTGGCTTCAATTCTTGCACCAGTTGTATCTTATAAGGCTTCACACCCAAATCCTTCCGCAAAATTTTCCACGTAGTGGAGTAACAGAGGCATAATTGCTGCGAACGGCGCCGAATCGATAATTCACGGTCATCACCAACACTGGCCGATACGGCTGCGATATTTTATTCAGTTCGCACTCTACGTAAGCGTGTTGGTGGTTTAATGTCCAACAATGTAAATTTGGTGCGAAATTTTGTTACAATAGCCCGAATAGAAGCCTCAGTAGGTCGATTAAACTGACCATAAAGTGGAAGAAGCGCGCGATGAACTTTCTTAACAGAGCACGCATTTTGGTAATAAAATTCAATAATTTGCAAGCGTTGTTCGTTTGTAAGACGATTCATGATTAAATTATAGACCAAACTGAAGATGTTTGACAGTGACACAAGATACAAAACGTGCGTGAGCTGTCAAAACTAGTGTTGCCAAAAAGATAATAGCAAAAAAATCACTCTTTATATTTAGACAACCATAGTTCATCAGAAAAAAATAGTGGTTATTCAATGTCAGTACATTTCTAACCATTTGTTGCATATCGTAATCAATATGTTCATTGAGTTTATTATTTGTTGCTTAAACGTTTAAAAAAAATACAAATAGTTACCAATAAGACCTTAATATAGCAATTATAAAAAGCTAGTATCCAAAGGTCAGGAAAAATACATCTTAAAGTTTAAAGGTTTTCTACCTCATTTTTAAGTTTAGAGAATAGACGATGCTGGGGAAAGTAGTTAACGTAAAAAATTCATAACATTGCCTCATATTTCAATTTCTTTATTGTATATAACACATACAAATACGTTTTCAATAACTATAAAAATTGTATTTCATTTGCAGCCGCTCCCTTTCTCTTTATCTTTTTATCTCTGTAAGTCATTTCCTATTACCGCTGTCAAAAAATTTTAAAGAACAGAAAGAGGATGTTTTCTCTTTTTAAGCTGAAAGTAAACTCTTGTTTGTAAATTTATATCTGCTGAATCTGTATAAAAGTGAATCTGTATATGAAACAACATTTAGTTTAATTGTTATTTTGTGTAGGTGTTTTTGTTAAAATTTTTCTGAAACCTTTAATTATTAAATTTATTTTTTAACTTTTCCTTACTAAAGTTGTTTTGTAATTTTTTATGGCAGCAGCTTGACAAAATTAATTTTTTTTTTCCAAAATTCAGCTGTCAACATTATAAAAAAATTCACATAGTCAATAGCTATGTGACTCATTTAAAATTTAAATATTCTTAAAATTTATTTTATAATTTTGTTTAAAATTAGCATTCTTCGGCTTCACATTTTGGTTATTCAAAAATTAGTACACTGTTTTGGAACAGATTAACTGAAAGCTGTATAAAAACGAACTTAATTTGTTTATTTTCAAATTGGCACTAGTTTAAGGGATAAAATCGAAAGTTGAGCAATATTTCATAAAAAATACCTATTACATATTTTATCTAAAATCTTAGATTCTTTTGCTTGTATGAGTTTTATTATTTAATTTTTTTTAATCGAAATTGTCTAAATTTTTGCATAAAATCATATTTTTTGTCAAAATTTCTACCATACCTTTGAACCTAGTTAGCTAATTTAAAAACGATGAAGTTGTTATTGTCTTTCTTGTCAAAAACAAGAAATCATCGCTTCCTGAATTTGGGATATAAATCTACATCTTGAAAGTTTAAGTTAATTTGAGAAATCAGCTCATACAAATGCTTTAGATACTGAAGTTGACTTTAATTTGTAAATTTTCCGCAGCATCTATTTATCGATAATTTTATTTATTTAACATTTTTAAAGCAATTATTACAAGTTACAAAAAGTTAAAACTAGAATTAGAACTAGTAGCGGGAACAAGTCACCTGGTCACTTCGACCAGAGTAGACACAATTATAATGTTACAAATACTCCCTAAATCTGTTATTCTTTAAGAATTCAAAGACTTCCTTACATGAATTGCCTGCTATATTAAACGGTTGTAGATATACTAAACAAAATCGGGTAAAAATAATACCATTACAATGTCACAGTATATGTCTCTTCGTCTTTGTCACATAACTTGCAGACGTCATTTTGACTGACAAAATAAATCCCGTGCCAGTTCGAATCATGGACCGAGACTCTGTAATGCGATGCGAAAAAAATTTTACGAAATTTAATCTTTAATGTGCTTGAAAGTTTACTTTTTGTATTTGTCTTGTAGTACCCCGCTCTCTCATGTGCATGTCAACGTCACTTTATAACCACAAAAATCTTGCAATAACTAAAGAGCAAACGCAAAACATGTAGCTTTCATATCGCAGTACAGAGTAGCCCCATAGGCTTAGTAAGTCATTTATGTATAGAAAACTCTTTGGTTCGCGTTACATATGACCTTGTAATAATAATAATAATTGTAAGTCATTTGTTCTCTTTCGAAAAAGGAATGGTACCCCTGTCTCCAACCAATATTTTGCTATTCTCTTTCCACCTACTAGTATGCCTTAAATCTGAGTTAATTAGAGCTCCAAGAGCGCTTGCAGAATATTTCTTGGCTATTGAAACTACTAGAAGCAATTTTTTGATTTCGTCGACATTCTTCTGCCTTTTCGTCTATTTTTACATGGCACAAACATGATACAAACAGTTAAAGTTACAACTTTCTATGTAAATAACCGTTTTCTTGTTTAAGTTTTGAAACCAGAATAAAGTGATAAATTAAAAATAAATTGTGTTATGTTTTAAGTATCAGTAGCAGCCTCAATAGCTGGAAACAATTAGCTAAATTTGTATAAGAAAAAACTAGTGCAAAAGTTTAAAAGCCAAGGCACAAATCATTGCATCAAAACCACCAATTAAAACCATCATAATTTTTATGTTTTTGTAAGAAAAAGTTTTTAAATTTTGATACGATTCGATACTGGGTACCTTTTTAGTTTAGAGGGTAGTGTACCAACCCTACAGATTCGAATCCCGCCTAGACCTTGACTGTTTGGTTGTACAAAAAACTTTGGGTAGCCGTAGATATGACCTTTATTTATTAAAAATATATAACCAGAAAGATTCTTTAAATTAACATAAAATACGAAAAACTAACAACAAAAATATAAATTTATTTTTATGGCCAGTGTTTTTATCTACGACGTACAAATGAAATTAATTATTGTTTACTTTTCTTATTAATTTTACGATCATATTCCTGAATAACAAATTTGTTTAATAATTGATTGCTAAGCAAAGTTTCTTTCTCGGCTTCCTCTTGAAAACCTCTACAGTAGTCATTTGATGACAAGCCCATTATCCTTTCATGGTTGTTAAAACTACAACCACGCCCATCTTTAAATGATTAAAAATCTATTTTCAAGGGATTTTTATAAATATTGGTAATATGGTTTTTTTACTTTATTAAGAAGTAGGGGGCCGATCGAGAATGTGCAAAAGAAAATAATAATAAATGAATAATACAAAATAGTTTGCGTTAAAAAAATTCAGGTAATCATAATGTGACTTAACTACTCTTAGCTTTGTGACACTTTACCGTCTAAAGACGTTAAAATTTTTACTAATATTATGCATTTATAAATTACTTACTAGACTAGATTTCCGTTTTACCATTTACTTTGCTTAATATTATATTAAAATTGGAAAAAAAAAACAAAAAGACATAAACATTGAAAACTGAAAGTACAATAATAGTCTTGCCCTTATGTTGACACGAGATATAAAAATACGAGTATCCTATATTAGGCAGTATAGAAGAAGTGATCTGGGGTGCTTATAAATTTTTTTGTGTTTAGAAAAAAAAAATAGGCACAAAGCTCCGACTAGCTGGACTATTATTGCAGTACTGCTTTTAATTTGTGTCAATCACTTCATTGTTTTATAATTTTTTTTTATAAACGTATGAACATTTTATGGCTTTATGTTTGAAATTTGGTTAAACATGTTTCAATTTCGGCAAACATGAGGTTTGTTCCCCAGAGCATGTAGTATGTAGATATGGGCTCTTGTTTATATTTTGCTTAGTTAATTTTTCTTTGAATATTTGATTGTTATTTTCAGTTAAAGTAGAAATCATAAATTAATGATTTTTTTGTTCATGTGACCCACTTACACGTCAAACAACACATTTCGGCAGTAATGTTGTGTTTGTTCTTGAATATAATCCTATTTAATCGATGTGTGTGTGTGTGTGTGTGTGTGTGTGTGTGTGTGTGTGTGTCTGTTTACTCTGCTGCAGTTGCTGCTGTTTACAAAGCTGTGTATTTAAGTCTTTTGTTAATATTGAAAAGATTTGTTGTTTTTGCTGCTGTTAAAAATAAAGGAAAAATGAATGAATCCTTATTAAACTTAAATGAACACACAAACCGTAAACAGTCAAAAAAAATATATATTTTTTTATGCCGAAAACTGCATTAGAGCAAAATATACTTACACTCTTGCACAAAAGACAGACAGAAAATGTACTTAAATCTATAAGAAAATATTTTTGTTGTACAAAGTACAGATGACAGGTGACAGCTTTTTAATTACTTTACAAGGTTAGGTCTCCCTATGTTAAGAAAAGTCTAGAGTGCAAATTATCTTCAAAAAGTGCCCAGATATATAAATATATAATATAATTCAAAATGCTTTAATTTTTTATTTAATTTAATCGTTCTATGCATAAAGTAAACAATGCACCAATTAAATATTTTCATTTAAAATTTATTAATTAATTCAATTAATTAAATAAATGAACACAAATTAATAATGAGTTGCAAAGAAGAGAGTTTGATCAGACACTTGTATTTGCATGGGTAAATCATATAAATGCCATTGGTTTTTATTATTTTTAGTCAAATTACATACTTTATCATGCATTTAACATAAAAAAAAATAATTAAAAAATTTTTAGGGCTCTCACAACAAGAATTACTTTGAAATTTAATAAAAAATTCGAACTTAACTGAAATGAACGATTTGCAGAACAAGAAATAACCACTTTTTTGGTTTTAACAAATGCTCAAAATGATTTGATATGCAATGAAAATTATTTGTCTGTTGATGAAACATCAAGTTGGGACAAAAGAATCAAAGACAAAATGAATTTTTCGTTTACGCTTTAACTAAAGTCTTATTAATGGTAAAATTTTTTATATTTATAAACGTGAATATAAAATCATAGTCAGAATAAAAATTGCTTTTATTTTAATTAATTTTATGGTTTTTAACAAATTAAGTACAGGACTGAAGCGATCATGAAATCCGTTGCTTATTCCTCAAAAAATAAATTGTAATTTTTTTTAAAAATGTTTAATAAAAAATCAAATAAAACATATCTATCTACACTGATTGTATGGGCTAACTACTAGAAAACATGATAAAGCCTGTGCTTTGTGATTGCCTGGTCTTAGAACCTATTAGGACAAGACTCCTGGGAGACTTTTCACTGACCCCCAAAAAGATAATTGAGCTCTCAATGTATAAGATAATTGATTCCATCTTCGGGCTGGATCAGTAACAGTAATGCTTTATCTACTTGTTTCTTATTATTACTTAAAACTTTCAGGACTGTCTTCCCACACAGTAGTTGTGTAATTCTTCTCAATCTGACAAGCATAAGTGAATAGTTCATTCTTTTCAGCTTCTCATTTTTCATTTTCTAAAATCCTCTTGTATATTGTTTGTTGTACTGTCGTAGTTTTCTGTCTTTTTTGTGTGTGTTTTTTGCTTTTCTTATTTTTTTTTTTAATTTGAAAAGAAATACGGAATTTCAAATTAGGCCATGATAATGTTAATACATACATACATACCAAATGTTAATTGTGTTGATTTTTTGACTTTTTTTTTATAATTAACAATGGATTCTTTTTGATGCCTTCATGCATTTAAATTCTTCTTCTGCTGCAAAACAGACAGCATTAATTTATTTTTAAAATTATTTGCATGCGAAATCACTTTTACAAACTTAAATATTTAAGTTGTGGTAGGTAGTAGGAAACTACATTTTAATTTATAAAATAGATTTGATGTTCTTAAAAAAAACTAAAGTAAAATTAAACTAAAATATGATAAATATTAAATTAGAGAAAACATTATACATTTTATAAAGAATACATTTTTTGTAATGTTACAATTAGAAGTTTAAAGTAAAATAAGAAACAAAAAAAAAATATTGTGTAAAAATACTACTGATAGTAAATACAGCAGGGGAGCAGCCTTAAAACTACGTGTTTTATTCCATCTTACAGAAGGTAACCTAATTAGCATGTAAAAGCTCCCATGCCTTGCAATCTCTGACAAAATAGACAAACCACTGACTTTCTCTAGACGATTCGAAGTGGTCATCAGTGAACGCTCAGTTTGGAGAAACGGTGAAATACCATTCGACCAGAGCCAGCATGGCTCTAAGTAAAATAAAAGTCGAGCTAAAATTGTATCACCCCGTGTCTGTAAGGCAGTTGCACTAAGAGAAACAGCTTCCATTATTCAGGCTTAGGCCCCTGACTTAGAGCTATTTGGTAAGGAATGTCTACGAAAGAGCGCTTGTGGTACTAAAATATAAATTTTTTCAAACAGCCAAGGAGCTCTAGACCTGTTTATGATGAATTCTACAACAATTACGAGATTTGTAAGGGGTCTCGGATTGTAAATAAAGTATGAATTAAAATTTGGATATGTGAGGATGCTTGTAGACTTAGCGGTAGAAGCTTAAAGTGAATTAAATCCTTGTCCGTTACATAGTGCAAGGTCTAGTAATGTAGATAAACCTGAGTGCTTTATTGCTGTCACTAAAAAATCTACATTTTTGACAGGAATCCAAGAGAATTTGTTTTTGATTAACTGCTTATGCAATATACTTTATATAATTATTGGCCAACTATAAAGCGAAATCAAAAAGAAAGTTATTATTGAATAGAAAAATCAAAACTGCAAGTAATAAAAAAACTTTAACATTTTTTAATCAATTTAATGCTAAATATTTCGCATAGGTTTTCTTCATCCAAACGCTTATTCGTTTTAAAATGTTTTTTATTTAAAATTGTAAGCTTTACACACAAAGAAAAAATATGGTTGAGGCAACCATACTCTGGTGTATACATAGTTTGGTTAGATTTATGCTTGCATTAAACTATATAATGTTGCAGTTCAATTCCGGCCAGCGCTAAAAAAAAAAAAATTATATTTAATATTTTTTACAGACTCGTACGTGCATAGATTTTTGGTAAAAATTTATTTTTTTTTTTATTTATAGACTTTTTTCGTTTCTATATTAATTTATATTTTTTTATTAAATTCTAACACCCACTGTATGAATTTTTCTTTTTCAATTTTATTTGACTCTATCAGGATTCGAACTTTGGAATATTTAGTTAAGAATATTTAGTTGAGAAAGCCTCAAATTAAGAAATTTGGTTTGAATGATAAATTTTTGTTTTATACTCACTTTCTTTATATGGTTGCGGAAGAGATAAAATAGAAAACAATTTACTTTCAACCATATTTTTCTCATTATTATGTTTACTATAAACAAATTTCTGATTTCAATTAAAATTTTATCAAAAATAATATGATAATGATCTATTGATGACGGTTAGCATAATGTTTTTAAAAATAACTAAATACAAACATGTTTTTCGTGATCATAATAAAGCTTAGATGTTTTAAATTAACAGTAATATTTTTGCGTAGAACAAACTATGTTTGCGGTGACCGTATTTTTTTTTTTTTTTTTTTTTTTAACTATTAAGGCAGTTTAGAAAAAATTATAATTTCGAAACTTTTTGTGGAAATTTTTGAAAGGTATAGCATGGTCAAGTATATTTTTTACTCTTGTCGTTTTGTCTTCATAGCTGTCAACATTTATTTACTTACTGTGCGCGCCTTTGTTTTTATGCTCAAAATACATAGAAAGCCAGTCATAATCCTCAGGTTTATATGACACATACGATATAATTGCTTTTGTAATCCAGTGTTTGTTGTAAGGAAAGCCTTATCGTGTATATATCTGCCATGCTACGTAGGAAAAAAGAATTTTTTTTTAGCTTTTCTGTATCTGTATTGAAATATGGACTTTTATTATTGAAGGCTTGTGCATGCTAAGTTTTAAAATCAAATTATGCATGTGTGCTTTTCAAAAAAATTAAACTTGTTTTGTTTTTCGTCAAATTCATACACAACGCATACATGTGACTTCCATTTTTAAAAAACGCACACAAATATATGATTGATGTTGAAAATTGAAGTGTATAGTAGCCACTTTATGCCTGTGTTTGAATTTTGCTTATTAGATTCAATCAATTGTATTGAACAATATAAAAAAATCGTGCTTTGAACATATTTTAATCAAATGTTGGGCACGATTTTTACTCCAATCGTTCGTTTGTGTAGTTTGATTGATTATGCACAAAAATGTTTAATAATGCACAATCAACTAAAAATGCAATTTTAGCAGTTCTGTGATGTGCATATATAATTAAGCATTTTCTAGTTACTCTGGCAGTAACCATAACATGCAAAGCAGCAAAATAAAACACAAACAATATTAAACTACCAACAAAAAGCAAATGCCACGTCACTGACCTAACCTACTATGAATAAAGTTAAATATAGCACAATCGGGCTACATATGAAAGCATCACCATCAACATCAATATCACCAACAAAAACTTCACGAGGAAGCACGAAATAAAAAATAATAGAAATATTAAATGCTATAAAATAATCATAATAATTATAAAGTTTATGCTACGAAGAAGAAGAAGAAGAGAAAAATATGCCAACAAAACAAAAAATAAAAAAATAAAACAAAAATTGTTATGCCAAACAAAATAATTAGACTCCATTAAGTTCTACAATATACAGAGAGTATGAAAATGGTTTGGGATGAAAATAAGAGAGATAAAGAGAAAGAAAAGATACTGATGGTCGTTTATAGCTGCTATTACACAAAACACGTGCTGGAAAGAGTCTTAAAGAAAATTTCCCTTTTACTTTGGAATAAAATAAAGTGAATGGATGCTGTTTGTGGTTGAATTTACTCTAAAAAAATGAGACACAAACTAAGAGATATTTTTCTACTTCAAATGCTCTTGTGATAATGCACAATATTTTAGATTTTACTGGTGTTTATGAGTAGATGTGTGCTACTGGTGCTATTTTGAGGATTCTAAGTGGATTCTGTGTGTGTTTTTTTATATATATTTTGGGTGTAGAGATGTAACTGTAAAATCATGTTTGTGTTGGCATGTGTAAGTGTTGTTTGGTTTTGATTTTATATACATGATTATAGGAAAAATTGCAACGATTGTGTGAAAGACGAAGCATCTTTTAGTTTTCGCGTGAATCTTACACGTAACGGTTGCCCATAACGCAAGTGTTATACGCAAATTTCGTTGAATATACTACATAAATAATATACACAAATACATATGTGAGTGAGTGATTTTTTTTTTTTTCAAAAATACATCATTTTTTGCCAAGCCTTTAATATACGAGTATATTAAAGATTTAAAAATTTTGTTCACGTTTGCCAAAAAATTGCGGGTGTTATTAAAATTAAAGTTTAAGATAAAAGAAAAGAAAAATTAATTTGAGGAAAAAGGATATTGATAAAATATAATATCCTTATACAGTATTTAAATTACAATTTATAAGCTTAAAATACAATTGTCATGTGGAAAAGGTTATTGTGCGAAACGAGTAAAAGAACGGAACGCGGTAGGTTTAATTAAAAAATCGAAATATCTCTGAATAGCCTATGAAAAAGAATTGAAAATAAATGTTGTTAAGAAATATGAATGGCTAAAAAATGATTTGCTTAAGGCATTCAAACATGAGTGTTTGTGAAAACAAGGCTTGTCATATATGAAATATAAATAATAAACAAGCTGTTTTCACAAGTGTTTTTTTGTGCAAAATAGTGCATTTCATTGCAATAAAACTCGGCAGCAAAATGTTATTGTTTGAAAATAAACAAAAGGTGAGCGTTAGTTTTGTGTTCTAATGTAGTATGCGTGTGGCTATGTATATTTGTGTGTGTGTGTGCGTGTGAAAAACTTTCTCTTCTTTGTTATTGATTTTTTTTTCTACCAGCGCTCAAAAAACACATTTTGCAAAATTAAAAAAAAAACCAAGTTGTTTTATTTACAAAAGAAAAAAAAATCAATTTATTTTTATCATATCCAAGATACAAAGAAGAAGAAAACAATAAATATCTGCTAATAAATCACTGAAATTATAACTCAAGTGCATTTGATAAGTTCAATGTTGCTATAAATAATGACGACCGTGTTTTCCTTGCTATACTAAGAAAAACAAATATTGCATGGCCTGCTTGTTTCGTTTTTGAAGTTTTTTTTTCGCGCTTAGTGGTATTTCCTTTGCCCTTCCTTGTACTGCGTTTTTCTGCTAGATCTCAAGATGGGTAAATAATTTATTTTATTTTCTAGTTTTATGTTACAAAGCAAAATAATATTGAAATAAAAAAATAAAAAATAAATAAATAAAAAAAAAAGAAAAGAAAATAAATGAAGATAGAAAAAGCTGATAAATTGCCAACATATGGTTTTGTAGACTTGTGTGTCAGTCTTGACGTATGAAAGCAAATGAAAATCCTTTTTACTATGAAAGAGAATTTCTATGGGTTCTGTGTGTTATAATAATTTTTCATTTTACAATAATATACGGTTGCAATTTGCCCTGGTTTTCACAGATTTTTAAAACCTTTTTTTTTAATTTGCTTTTTAATACGAAATCTATGATATTTGCCAGAAAAGTTTTTTTTTTTTTATTAATTTTAAGGATGCTATTGAAATGAAAAGTTAAAGCAACTGGTTAAAAATATATGTAGAACTAGATGTGATGTTATAAAAAGGATTTGAAAATGTGCAAGTGGCAAAATTTTTTTGTGGTATAAATAGTTTTAGTAATTAGAAGAAAAAATAATTTAGCTTTCTTAAGAGCTAAATTAAATTTAATTTAATGTGTCTACAAGCTTCAAATAAGACATTAATTATTAATAATTATATTTAATTATTATGCTAATCTGAAGGAAGTTTCATTTGTATTTATGTGATATTAAAATTTAATCAAAACTAGAAGCAGTAAATTAATTTATTTGTGTTTTGTGACCGCTATTTAACTGAAAACAAAAAAACAGCTACCAATGGTACAGTTTGTGTGAGAATAAGAGAGAATTAACCCTTAAACATATTCAAAATTTTGACTTATTTCTGACGTTTAACTTAAATTTTTGTCATCTCTAACAAGAAGAAAATTTTGTTTTGGTTTGTATTTTAGTTTTTTATAGATAAACTCTAAAACTACTGAACCGATTTTAAAAATTGCTTCACCAACATAAAGCTACATTAGACCAATATCGCACAATTAAAATTGCCGCTGTGTCCATACTCAGCAATTTTGTTTCGGCAATTTTTGCATTCCTATTCATTCAGCATTCAAATCACCTGTCTTCTTTTTTTTACAGCTTTGAAAGATATAAAGGGAGAAGAAAAGGGAATTGCCGAGTACGAGCAAGTTTGTACCCCTTTTCATTCTTCTTTCCTTCCTCTTCTACAAAATCAAGAATTGCCCAACTAAAATTGCTGATTGCAACATATTTAATTTAATATAATAGTACGCATAAGTTTATGTTTATTTTTCAATGATTTACCATATAAAATTATATTTACCAACGAATTTATTTAAATTTTTTACATAAAATCAACAATTTATTCCAAAAATGATAGGATATATTCTAAGGTAGGTTACGTTCACTTATACGCGGTTCAATAAAAAGTCTTGCAACCGGGTAAAAACAGCTAATCAAAAACCAGATTTTATTTAAAAACTCTGCTTTGTATAAGAATTCAAACACACGAGAGATATTTAGTACAAAATAATTCACGGAGATTGTTTTAAAAAATTTTATAATTCAATTAAAAATTTGTTTTGAAATTTTCTAAAATTAAAAAATAATCTTTTCTTTTAAAAAAAAATGTAAAACATAAAGAAAACTTAAAATAAATTAATGTCGTTTAATAAACTATGCCAATTTAATGGTTCACAACTCTATTTCAGTTATAATTTTGATATTACACATTCCAACTGATTAATACTCTTTGTTCCTGCAGTTGACAAAAATATACAAAATTACAACTCATCAAAAGCAGTTCTTTCAATTTAGTTGAGTGGTGAACAGCGTTTCCATTTTACCCTTTTTAAGTTTAGATTTAGCCTTTTTTCTTCTTTAGCCTCTAGCTTTTTTTCCTAGCCTTTTTTTTAATAGCCTTAAATAGCATTTTTTGGAAAAATTAGAACAAATCATATATAAAAAAACTAACACTGAAGAAAATTCTTGAACACAAATGAGTTTCTGCCGTAAACTTCGAACTTGAATTGAATTAAATTTTTTTGGTCTGCATAATGTTTAATTAAGTTGCTACTTTATTAAATTTTTTGAGAAAAATTCACATTGTTTGTATAAAAAGATTTTTACATTTGCTTTGGGGGTTAATCCAAATTAACGAAATATGCTTGACAAAACTTTGCTGTAAATTGATAAATTGGTCGAACGTAAGAAGTGAAGAAAAATATTTAGATACTACCTTTTAAAATAAATTCACTTTATTATTTGCATTTATTTTTCAAGACACATTTTGCTAAATGGCTTAATAATGCTTCAGAAAACTATCATTAATTGATAAATTTTTTATTTAGTTGCTTAGTACTATCGTTTAGTAATGCTGAGGTTGTTCACTTTTTAGTACAATAAGGCAAGTTAAATATCAGAATAGAAATCAAAAAAATAAAATTAAAGTTAAAAAATAATTGAATTATAAGTGAATAAACCCAGGCGAAAAACGACCGTATTTTCTTTAGTTAATATCTCATGTTTTTTTTATTTTTTTTTATAAATATTATAATTAAGATTCTTAATCTAACGAACAATTAAGAAAAATTTTTAAATTTAAGCCTTTTTCTAACGTTTTTTTTAGGGAAATATAGTTTTTTCTAGCTCCTGGTTGTGAATAGGGGCATAATATTAATGAACAAAACTATGCCGTCAAATTTCGTAGTTGACGCAATCGAGTCAAAGAGTAATTAATACCGTATTTCCATAAAAAAATATATGTAACACCAAAAAAAAGGTGGTGTCATTTAGTTAAGATTTTTTTTGTGTTGTCATAAAAATCGACAATTGCTAAAGACACATACGGATTTTTCGATTAATTGGAGGAGTGACCACTTTCGTAAAAATCCATTTTTGAAATCAATGTTAAGACAAAATAAGGTAGGCGCTCCTGCGATAAGTTTTACATATGTACTCGTATGTACACCTAGCTTTTATTTGCAGTCATTTTCATGAGCTCTTAACTCTCAGCTATGTTTAAGGAATTGCAAAAATAAATTTGTAGCAATAAAAAAAAATTGCTTATGCTTTTCAAGAGAGCATATTTAAAGTTAATTTTGAAAAATGTACCCTTATTCTAAAGAAAACAATTACTTCCAGTCAATCATTTAATAATTTGGCAATACAAGTAACAAATAAACATTTTTGGATAACAAAACTTAAATCCTTTCAGACTCTTGCATTATTTTTGTCTACAAAAATTGCTGAAGTCATACAATAATTAATAAAAAAAGGTTAAGAATTTAGGAAAATCATCTTTTTTTTGTTTTTTTTTTTTTGTTTTCTTTTAAAACAAAAACTGAACTCATTTAATGAATTATTTGGCTCGGAATATCCATAACGCCATAACAAATAATAATTAAAATTAAATCAATAAAATAATTATGAATGATCAATAAAAAAAAATTTGAATGATGAAAATAAAATTTCTTTATAATTGAAGAATGAATCAAATAAATATTGATTGAAGTAAGAATGATATAAATGTTGATTGAAGAATGAATCTTATTTAAAAATGTTACTCATGGGAGACGAATGCATGTTTTTTAAAAACGTCTTTCAAAAATATTCAGGTCTTATAATTAATTACAGGTTCTTAAGCTTATAAAAGCTTATTGAGATTGCACATTGAAAAAATATAAGCCAAAAGTCATTTTGCTATAACTTACAGAAAAATCGTATAAGCTGATTAAAGCTTTGCCCAAGGTTACTTATAAATATGGAGATTACAAAGGTGATATTAACTCAAATTTTAGGTATATCGGCTTCAGCGCTTTTTCTATATGATTTCTAGTTTCAGCCTACATAATTTAAATTTCAGCATTTTTTTTATCATGTTACATTAGTTACCTTATACGTTCTGTTTAAAATTTAAGCTTTTCATAGAACGTGCTGTTTTGGAATCTCAGATTCATAAATTCCCCACTGAGACTGTGTGCCAAATAAGCAAATTTGAAAAAGTATTTCATTAAATTCTTAAAAGTTATTTCTTAATTATGAATATAGTCTCTTTAAAACTAGTGTTTTATCTAGTTTATATTTTTTTATAATATTTTAGTTAAATTTTTTCATCGCTTTTATGGATAACTCGAAATAGTTTTTTGCACAAACTTTATTTTATAAACCTTTCAAATTGTTTATCTTAAAAATAAAACTTGCCTTCATCACTCTACGTGTCAGATGTTAAACTATAAATTGAAATTATTTCTTTTCTTTTATTCTTTACAAAAGAAACTTTGCATAAACGGTGTCATTGGTCAAATTATTTGATTTTAACATACAGAACAATTTTACAAAACTTTCTTTCGTCCCAAAATACAAAGAAAAATAATTTTACAAAATATAAAAATGTTGAGCCTTTAATAATAAATGAATTATAAAAAAGTTTAGATACATGTAATTTAATAAAAGAAACTTCTGATAAAAATATTTTTTGGGTTATTATGTACAACATGAATTAAATTATTTTTTTTTATTAAAAATTTTAAACTGAAAAGTAAATAAAATACAGTTTTTAATTTAAAAAAATTGTGAACACCAGAAATAAGAAATTATATCTTCTCTTTTGTACAACTTATTATATTATATTTTATACTTTAATTTCTCTTGCTTAAATTTATTTCTTGTTGTAGTTAAATGGGATTTTATTTCTTGTTTTTATTCAATCAATTTTAAAGTTGTTTGTAATAAAAACAAACTCACTAGAGATTTTTGCTTTAATATTGTGGTATACGTTTGTATCAATACGATTATTTTTGATCATAAAATAATTTACATTTTCAAACAAATAAGTAAATTCACACACATTTCTAAGTTTTGTTTTGCACAAACGCAGTTTAAAAACATTTCATTAAATTGTTACTTTATACAAATTTTTGCGAAATATTTTGTTTGCTAGAAAAGAAATCATAATAAAACAACTTAAAAAATTTTATTATAAAAAATTAAATATCTCTTAGTTAGTTTTATTTGACCTTTTTCTTTGTAATTAAAATGGCTATTTTGTTAAGCTTGAGGTCTTATTTTTCAAAAATTTATTTTTATATCGATATTTCGCTCCAATTTTTGTAGCTTCTTCGGGATATAATTATAAATTAGTCAAATTATTAAAAATACATATTTAAAAAAGAAATTTTTATTGACTAAATTAAAATAAACTTTTGACAAACTTTTCACGGATTTTTCACAAACTATTAAAAAAACTTTTCATGAACCTTTCACGAACTATTTACGAAATATTTACAAACTTTTCACAAACTATTCATAAACTTTTCACGAACTATTCATGAACTTTTCAAAAACTTTTCACGAACTTTTCACAAACTTTTGACAAACTTTTCACGGATTTTCACAAACTATTGAAAAAACTTTTCATGAACCTTTCACGAAATGTTCACAAGCTTTTCAAGAACTCTTCACGAACTTTTTACGAATTATTCGCGAACTTTGCACGAACTATTTACGAACTATTCACAAACTTTTCACCAACTATTAATGAACTTTTTACCAACTTTTCACGAAATTTTCAAGAAATTTTCAAGAACTTTTCGCAAACTTTTCACGAACTTTTCGCAAACTTTTCACAAACTTTTCAAGAACTTTTCAAGAACTTTTCGCAAACTTTTCAAGAACTTTTCGCAAACTTTTCACGAACTTTTCGCAAACTTTTCACGAACTTTTCAAGAACTTTTCGCAAACTTTTCACAAACTTTTCACGAACTTTTCGCAAACTTTTCACGAACTTTTCAAGAACTTTTCACGAACTTTTCACAAACGTTTGCGAAAAGTTCTTGAAAAGTTTGTGAAAAGTTTGCGAAAAGTTCTTGAAAAGTTCTTGAAAAGTTCGTGAAAAGTTTGCGAAAAGTTCGTGAAAAGTTTGCGAAAAGTTCTTGAAAAGTTCGTGAAAAGTTTGTGAAAAGTTCGTGAAAAGTTTGCGAAAAGTTCGTGAAAAGTTCTTGAAAAGTTCTTGAAAAGTTTGCGAAAAGTTCGTGAAAAGTTTGCGAAAAGTTCTTGAAAAGTTCTTGAAAAGTTCGTGAAAAGTTTGTGAAAAAATGGTGAAAAGTTCATGAATAGTTCGTGAAAAATTTTTGTGAATAGTTTGTGAAAAGTTTGTGAATATTTCGTAAATATTTCGCGAATAGTTCGTAAAAAGTTCGTGAATAGTTCTTGAAAAGATTGCGAAAAGTTCTTGAACAGTTTTTGAAAAGTTCGTGAAAAGTTTGTGAAAAGTTCATGAAAAGTTCATGAATAGTTGGTGAAAAGCTTGTGAATAGTTCGTAAATAGTTCGTGCAAAGTTCGCGAATAGTTCGTAAAAAGTTCGTGAATAGTTCTTGAAAAGCTTGTGAAAATTTCGTGAAAAGTTCATGAAAAGTTTTTTTAATAGTTTGTGAAAAATCCGTGAAAAGTTTGTCAAAAGTTTATTTTAATTTAGTCAATAAAAATTTCTTTTTTAAATATGTATTTTTAATAATTTGACTAATTTATAATTATATCCTGAAGAAGCTACAAAAATTGAAGCGAAATATCGATATAAAAATAAATTTTTGGAAAATAAGACCTCAAGCTTATGCTTGAGCCATTTTAAATTAAATATCTCTTTAAAATTAATTGGTATATTTGACCTTGGATTATCATTAATTTTTCGTATAAAAAAAAAGATTAAGTTGATATCTCCTAAGCTTAAGAAGAAAAATTTTTTAATTTAGATTAGTTTGCCATGCACATATACTCGTACAGGATAGGATCGAGGAATAAAAGTAACTTTTTTGAGAAATTTTTAATGGACATCACAACAAGAAAACCACTTTCCGACAATAGCAAACAATGTCTGTTAATTTTATAACACAAAAACTTGAATTTGACGTTTACATAAGAATTACAAATTTAACTTCAAAAAATATTTAAACAAATTTTTTACACTTTTTTGCAATTTTAAAAATTTGTCTTTTTTTAAAAGAATTCGTTTTAAAAAATAAAACACTATGTTTCCACTACATAAAATTTCAAGAGAAATAACATGAAAAATTAAATTTATTTTTTATTTTTGTTATCTTGTTTATTTCAGTTGTCATCTTGTTTATTTATGTCACCTTATTAAAATAATTGGAACTAATTTTAATAAACTTGATTACTTTTTTTATTTGATTAAATGTTTTTATTTTAGTTATTATCTTTTACATTATAAAAATCCATTTGAGCTCTTATCGAAAAAAATTTAACGTAGACTTTTTTATGAAAAATTTCCATAACGTTGACTTAATGTCAACTTAAATTTTTTTTAAATAAGTCTGTACAAATATGGTATTAAATTTACTCATGATTTTATGGTAGAAGTCCTTTTGAGTTAAATTTGTTTTTTCTTAAACAATTTAATAATTCTTATTTTATTATAATAATAATATTTATAAGATAGTGTTAAAAACATCACTCGAGTAGATTAAAATATTTTGCAATATATTTAAATTAACTCAAGGGCAAGCCCTTAGATATGTTTATGTGTTAAAAATTGGACTTCTACCACTTTCAAAAATGAAAATTTCCATAATGCTATTGGTTATAAAAATACTATTTCAAAATATAAACGTCTCTCTTTGGTAAACGATTTACCCTTTTAATGCAACGTTTACTAGTTAAGCAAATTTTTTTTAAAATTTAATTTTTAACTAGTTGGTTTCTACATTTACTTTAAGCTTTGTTAAGCCGCTCCTGACATTAGTAAGGCAACCATAATTTAAATAGTTGAAAAACTGATTTTTTTACAAACCATAATGAACTTTTTTAATTTAAAACTGAAAAAAAACTCTATATTACGAGTTTTTTATAATAAAGTGCAAAGCATAACCTCATTAAAAGTACAGAAATAATTAAATAATTATATTTTTATTTTTATTTTTTTTATTTTTACAGGCATATACAAAAATAAACGTGTGTTCGCTAATACACACGTGTGTACTTGTTAATAAAAAAAAATTAAAAATAAAAAAGCAACAACAACTTGACCCTAATAAACAATTATGCATACATATAAAAAAATAATGTATAAAAACTATAACGAGCAATAGTAATAAATAATAAATGAAAAATTGTATACAAAACAATTATATTTAAAAAAATGAAATATTTAATTTTAAAAAACATACATAAATACTTAGGTAGCACTGACAAGTATGTATTTTAATTTAATTTAAATATTGGAATAATGTAATAAAAAGAGCAAAATATTTTTTCATTGTTCAAAACAAAAATATTATTTGTCTTTAAATAAATAAAATAAAATAATTTTAATGTGAAACATACACAAGGCTCTTACAAGGATCCTGTTAAATAAAACATGTCAAACTTAAAACTCATTCTTAAAAAAAAAAGTTCTTTAGGCCATAGTAAGCTTCTAACTAAAGCAAACTTTAGTCTTTAGTGCATCTATTATTGTACACCAATTCCTTAAAATGTTCAATATTTAATAAAGAAACTATTAATTTTTTCTTCAAGAAATAAAAAACCATGATTCTGGTTTTCGGTTGCTGTTGAAAATTTCTAAACGTGCTAGTGTTGTGTGAGTGCTTTAAGTTGGCAAACCCTCTATTGCGGAAATGGAAGTGCAAATGAATTTATTTGTAAAGCACACTAAACATGAGAAATAAGCATAAAAAAACAAAAATTAGGAAACTATAGACTAGAGCAAAACTGAACGTAATGTATGTAAAAGAGAAATATAATGTGAACCACTATTGTGCAAAAATTGCAAGTGCTTTTAAAACATTCTGTAAAAAAAAAAATTTGTATGTATGTTAAGTGAATGAGTTGCGGTTGCAATTAAGGTGACCTTGTTAAGTACAGAAATGCCACAAAAGTTAAAAAAAAACTTATTTTTAACAATTTTTTTTTTATATTTAAAGAACATTTAATAAATGTGTTATTTAAAATGAAATTAGTTGGCTACAAATTAATTTGTAAAAAATATAGAAAATAAAATAAATTGGAAAATTTGAATATTCGATCATATATTTAATCAAAAAGTGGTAAACACTTTATCATCTATATGCACGTTCATATATTTCTTTAGTAATTGAAACTTTTAATAAAAGACTACATGCATATGTATGTGTATACTTACAAAAAATCGCAACTTCGGTTGTAAGAACTAAATTTATTGCCACTAAAAAATTCAGTTGTGATACTAATATGTTAATTTCTTCTGTACCCCTCACTGTAGTAGCCAAATATTTATATTTATAAATTTGCCTACTCTTAAATTAAAAAAAAAAAATTATAAATTAAGGTTTTTAATGAAATGGCAAATATTGATTAAAATGGTTTTGTTTGAACAGATAATTTTTTTTTGTTAATACTAAAAAAAATAATAAATTTCAGTGCAAAAAATTTAAATTAAAATTTAAAAAAAAAAATTTTTTTCTGGCACCATTATTTTTAAAAACAATAAAATGTTTATAGTAACTGGATTTTTTAATATTTAAAAAATACTTTTCAATAATTTTTAAAACCCAAAAAATTAAAAAAAAATAGAGAAATTCAAATTAAAGGCAAAAATTAAAATTTCTTTATTTTTAATTCTGTCCTGTGTGTAACGTTCACAAATTTGTATAAAACAGGTTGACTGGTTTCGTGTTTTTATACACACACATCTTGAAAATTTAAATTAAAAAAACAAAACAGAAATTAATGTAAATCTAAAATTTAGGTTATACTTTTGATTAGTCTCAATCAATTGTATACCGATTGTTTTGATTTCTTGCACAGATATGACTGTCATTTAAAATTTTTATCCTTTTTGTATTTCAAACAAAATACGAAAAAACGTATTGAAAAAAATTGTTTAAAAATAGAGCAAGTTTTACTACAGAGTTTATAACTCAGCCATTTATAGAGCGCTCGGAAGTGATTAAAGATAAACATGGCAAGTTAAATATATTTTAACTTTACCCGTTACGTTTTTTAGTATTTGTAAATAAATATCTTATCATTTTTATGGCATATTTATAAATATGTTTATGAGAACTATAAGTGACTAGATAAAAATATGCCCAAATGCCTTTATTTCGCAAGAAGATTACTGAATGGAATGCATATAATTTTAAAGGGATGTCGTTTACATTTTTAATCTACTGCCCAAGTACCCAGAGTTTAATATAATTTTATAGAAATGTTGCTTTGAAGGATTTTAGCAACTTTCGGACGAACTATAGAAGATTAAAATTAACATCGTTTAAATTTGTAATCTATCACCATACTTTGGATTAGTTCAAAAAAAAAAATTTTAATTCCCTTATACCTTTGATGGATATTTATCATTTTCCCTTTTGCCAAAATACAGTTATCGATTTTACACTTGAAAAACTAAAAAGGAATGTAATCTAGAAGTGTTTTAACATTTTCGAAGAATTTCGTATTTTTTTATGATGCAAAACGGAAATATCAAAAATCACTCAAACCAGGAGTACTGGATTATGAGGGAACTCAAAAAACTTTTTCAAAGTAACAAAAAGTAATTTCTGAGTATCTACAAGACTTGATCTTTAAAATAATATGTATCCATCCCGTAATCCTCTATGGTTCGCCCAGAAGTTACTAAAACCCCTCAGAGCAACAGAAATTTCCTATAGGGAAGCTTATAAATTTTTTTAAAATTAATCAAAAGTAACTACTTAGAAGTTGACATTGAACTTCTCCTGCAAAGAGCCATTGTCCTCAACTTCTGGCCACCAAAAATTCGTTATCTTTCTCACAATAGCGAACATTATTCATGGTAGCTGAAGGATCTTCTGCCACACTATCGAGAATTGGGTGAGCATGCTCAGGTACTTTCACATTACATAAAAACCTGGTTTGCTGAATTTTTGCGCACAATTCTCTCGATTGTGAACACATTTAATAGCTTATGTTGACCAAAAAAAATCACGAAATGCACAAAATACATTTTGATTTTAAAAGGCTTCAACGAGCTGGTCAACTGTGTACCTCTCCATGGTTGAATTTCTCAAACACTGAAACAAAGCAGTATCAAATTAAGTTTTGCAAAAAAATTTGACATTAAGGTGTGACTCACAATTAACATGCATTATGATTGGACTGACCTTTATTTCTACCATCGCGAAGTGTATATGTCATGCCGAATATGTTACTTTGTTTTAAAAAATATTTTTCTTTTTCATTTGAAAACTTTTCTATAATTTTTTGTTGTTGAATATGAATGTGCGGCCACTACTGTGTAGAATATAAGATAAATGTATTTTTATTCAACAAATATTTTTAGTACTTATTGTCACTTATATACGAAATCAGTAAGACTAGGACTACACATGGCAAGTTTAGTTGGAAAATTCTTGATGTTGTAGGAGAGAGAAAAGAAAAATGGAACAAACTTGCTAGTACTCGGCAATTCCTTTTTGTTCTCTTTTCATATATTTTATAAAGATGTAAAAAAAGAAGACAGGTAGCTTGAATCTAAATGATTGGCTGAATAAGATTGATAAAATTGCCAAAACAAAATTTCTGTGTGTAGACACAGTGGCAATTTTAAAAGAGAATTGAGAAATAATTGCCCAACTAAGCTTGCTCTGTATGGTCTTGGTCTAAGTATTTTGTATTGTGAAGACATAAAAAATAATTCTAGCAGTAGTGATTGAAATTGTTTACATATCGAATAAAATTTCGATGATTTGCTACTTTTAATACTCCATACGAAATACATCAAATTAAAGCTGTAGTATTGAAAAGAAGTATGATGTACAAAACTAAAAAAATTGAAGAATTGCAAGCGAAATCATGTGTTTGCACATGGTAAAGCAAAAAAATATAAAACTAAGAAGCGAAAATCCAGCAAAAGAAAAGAATGTACACCAATTAAAGTGGATCCTTATATATTTTTGTTTTTGCTCATCTTCTTCTGAGTCTGACGAAAAGGTTAACTTTAACAGCATTCGTACAAAATAAGAAATGTCACCACTTTTGAATTAAATGCTTTTTTTTTCTTTCTTACTGCCTATTTCTCTACAAGCAAACGATAGGCTGTTTAGTATATTTGTATTGAAAGCAAAAAGAAATTTTCTTATATAATTTTTGTCTTCTATAGAAACGTTAAAAACTATCGTTCTCTTGCAGTGAAATAGAGCTTTAAATTCAAAAATTAACTTACATTTTGTTTTCACTTACTTGCTTGCAAAGATAAACCTTATTGGTTTTATGGTTACAAACAGTTTTTTTTATGTTTTCGTATAAAATTTCGTTTGCTATAGAATCTCAAATGTTGAAAACCTCCAACGCTTGAGTAGGATTTCGCTAGTATACGGCTGAGAAAATTATCCCCCAGGCAGTCTTGAAAACAATTAAAAATTTAAAGTCTACATGGGCTCTTAACGCTTAAAGCCGCATGAGGCAAGTAATATAATGAAGATGTCAGACATAATGTAGACAATTATAAATTATTTACATTGAAATGTTTGTAAAAGATTATGTGGGTGGGTGTGTGGATGTGTGTGTGTAGTCAGTTTGCAGTTGCATTTACGAGTAAATGTTTCATATTCACTTTATGTCTACTTAAACTCTTGCTTATCATACATAAAAACGTTTCATTTAAACAATAACAAACTGTCGGATTAAAAAAAAAAGTTAATATTTTTTATGACTAATTATTTTGGTTGCTTACTTTCAAACTGATGCTTTAAGCCTCAGGTGTAAATTAACATGCAAGTGACGTAACACTTGTGTCATCATTGTCTTGAGTTCGCCGCGTTATCTTTTCACTCAGTACTTAAAAAAATATATATCAAGCTAAATTATTACATCGGTAGGCTTAGAAAAGATTATATAAAGCTTTTATAATATTGATTAACATGCACGTGTTTCAATTAAAAACAAATTATTTGTTATAATTCACTTTTAATGTAAAAGAAAATAATCTCTAAATTTTTATCGTTTGGAAAATTTATACTCACAAACCAAAAGTATGAACTGAAACTGTTATGCGAATAATTCACAAACATTGTTATCTGAATTTTGGAGTGATAGTAATTGAAATCTCATATAAAAAATTGTGTTCTGGATGCATTTAAACGGAAACAAAGTTTAAAATTTTTTGATTTCTACTTATGGGATGTAGTTTTAATATGGCTGTATTTGTTTGTTGATTCACAGAAAAAAAATTTAAGAACCAATTAAAAATTTTAATTAAAAAATTTATTAAATCAATTAAATTTTTAATTGAGTCAATTAAAAATTTAATTAAACTGAAAAATATATAAAAGTAATGAAACATTTCACTGATTCAATTAAAAATTTAATTGATTTAAAAAATTTTTTAATTAAAATTTGTAATTGCTTCTTAATTTTTTTTTTCTGTGTTCTTATGCTGGTGTGGGAGCTAGTTGTGTACAATTAAAATAAATTGTCAATAAGAACTCTCTTATTATTAATGAATTTTATTTTTTAAAATTTTGCAATTTACTTCCAATATTTTACTGGCTTTTCTTTACATTTTTAAAATATTCTTTTAATGGTATTAAATTATTTCATTATACATTAAATTCATATTTATCAATTTAAATTAACAAATTTGTTCATTAATCTTTTTGAAGAATCAAATATAAAATACATAAATATTATTTAAGTGTGCACACTTTGACGTATATGTTTTGTTTCGGTGTACATGTGCATTTGTGCGTTTGTTTTTCATAAGAGTCAACATTCCTCAAAGAGTTAATTAACAAGTGAAACCATTTAAAATGTGTTTTTTTGCAACATTATTCAAAATTAATTGCTTGAAAATTAAACAATACATTAAAAGAACAAACATGTATGTATGTTCGTGCTGCACAAACACACAGCATAAGCATAATTCTCTTAGCATACTCGTAGTCTGTGATAAAAATTAAAATAAAAATTGAATTTTTAAATGCTGGCATTCATTTTATATTTACTTGATTTAAACTGTTAAAGGACAATTGCACACAAATGTAATTGCAGCTTTAAAAAATAATTATTTTGTTAAATTAAAGATTCAAAAAGAAAAAAAAAATTTTATTATGCAGAATTTGAAAAATGTCCTTTCACATATACTTACCCGTATATGGATTCCACTTTGTTAATCAGTTATTAAAAAAGTTATTTAATTTAGCAGCACAAAGTAAATTTTTCATTAAAAGAAAACAGTAAGCTTGAAAATAATAAATTTTATGAATACTAAATGGATATTGTAGTTTTAATAAAGTTTTGTGTCTTAAAAATCGGGAGTTTTTGTTGGTTCTAGCTTTGATATGAGTGGTTTTATATGATAAAATTTTTGTTTTTTTAAATCAAATCAATTTCACTATGGAACATTTTTGGGATTATTGTCTGGGGGGTGAGAAATTCCAAGTCAGAGTGATGGTACTAGGTCAATATAGTAAAAGATTCGAAAGGTTTGGCGTTCGTATGTGTCATTTTTTTTTATGACCTTTTAAATATTTTAAGGGTTTTACTATACTGACCTAGTACCATCACCCTGATTTGGAATTTCTCACCACCCAGATTGGCTGTTGTACTGTGTTTGTAGCACACAACGTACTGCTTAGGCAATATATCAATGACATTGGCTATTTTGCACTAATCAGCTTTATTTAAATTTTAAGCATAATCAACCGGAAAAATTTGCCTTTTTATAGATTTATATTAAGCAAACTGAATTAATATTTGTTAGGTTCCACACGCAGTATACGCAATTTTCTAATACCTACCTAATCCTAATTTAATATTACAAGTACGTACACATGCTCTTATTACTAAAAAATACTTACAAAATAATAGTTGGTTAATGACTTTTAATGACAAACGGCCTTAAAAACGTACAACTTTAAATAGTACTGAGATAGCACTCAGTGTTTCGAATTACTAAAAAAAAATTATATTTTTCAAGCAAAAATTATAAGATTACTAAAATAATTTGTAGAAATTTTTTCTTTATTTAATTTCCGT
Source organism: Thelaira solivaga (assembly GCA_947397855.1). Taxonomy (NCBI): domain Eukaryota; kingdom Metazoa; phylum Arthropoda; class Insecta; order Diptera; family Tachinidae; genus Thelaira; species Thelaira solivaga. The sequence continues at coordinate 14,347,855 of OX377612.1, forward strand.
AAGTTTTTTTTTTTTTGTAGGTTAAAAGTATTTTTTTTCATATTTTTTATATAATTTAACAAAAAAGAAACGTCTGATTATTTTTAAATTATTTTGTGGTATAATTTTGTGGAGAGCCGAAACATGCATATTAAATATATATACATACATATTTGCGGTAACAACTACAAATAAACATATAAAAACCCTCTTTCGACCAAACAAAAAACTTTATTACGGTAAGCCTTAAAATATACAAGACATGATAGCAACGATAACAAATGTATTTAATAATTTATAAAATTCACACACACCAAGAAAGCTTGTTTGTTACACAAAATTATGCCAAAAGAGAAAGGATGTGCTTGAATTAGTTTAGCAAGTCGTAGTTGAATAAGAACAAAAAGATAAAAATTCAGATGAAGAATTAAGTTGTTTTGTGTAAAAGTTAATTTTTTTTTTTTAATTTAAGCAACAACAATAATAAAAAAGCACACAGATGAGATTCAAAATCACATACAATAATGAATAAAAATTCTACGGTTGTTTTTGTATTAAAAAACAAAAAATTATACTAGGCCAGCTTGCGATTTATTTGTGAAGAATAAATTAAATTCTACACAATCAAAAATGTTATTTTACATTAATTAAAAAAATTTTATTCTATGAATTCAATCACATTTTTTTTTAATTGAATTTATTATAAATCAAAAATGTTTTGAAAATTTTACAAATGAACGAGAGGCACTTTCACGGAAAAAAAGCAATCAGCTACTAAAATATTAAGAGATAAAAAATTACAAGGAAAAAGAGATTTCGTAATATTATACTTTTATTTTGTACTAATTTTATTATTAGTATTGAATTCGCTACTTCGTTTACGAAATTTTATATTGTCCTTTTCATAATTTATTATATTGTTGAAAACTCAATATCTTGTGCTACGTTCTTTCCTTTTGAAAAAATTTCTTTTTGAATTATATTTTTTTATTGGGTACTACAAATTAATAATAAAATGTTCATATGGAAAAAGTTGAAAAAAAGGGATACAAATTTATTTTTGTTCAATTACATTGGAACCCTTTTTAAAAGTGAAGACTATAATTTAATTTTTGTTGCTGTGATTGTTACTTTGTTGGATAAATGGGGCTAAAACAACATACCAGCATTAGTGTCTTACCTTTTTTTCCACAGATGTATAAATATTAAAAAACTACCAAATACCCATCCGCTTATGTTTTTAGTATAATATTTTGTAGTTTGAATTTTGGCTCTGTCTGTTTTAGTTCACGAGATATAAGAAGTCCGATTTTATCCTCTTTTAGCCCCTTAATACTCGATTTCCGTAGCTTTAGCCACTTGGGCTGGGCGATGATAATAAGTTAGTTATTCAATAATCTTTCTCTTTTATTTATATTTGTAGATTATCCGCTTTTTTTTTTAATTTAAAAAGTTGAAGTTGAAGTATTAAGGAGAGCCAAGTTAATGATGTTTGCTTAATCTGGTTGGTAAATTTTTTAAGAAGAAAAAATTTTAGGAAAAATTATTGAAGTGACTACAAAGAACCTATAAAGCTCTCTTGTAAAGTAAACTTTAAAGCGGAATACATTTTAATTTTCGTTGCTGGTAAAAAAAAAATTTTTTTTTTAAATTTAATTAATATGTTTCCGTGACATTGGTTTCTCCGATAGAGAAAAGCATCTACTTGTCATTTCACTTTCATAACTAAACAAAACATGTTGACAGAACTTTAAAACTACAATTATAGAAAATAGAGCAAAAGTTGTGTTAGGTTTTTAAACTAAAAAAATATAATTGTTGTTGCCTAAGTGGCCACAATATTAAATAACAAATAACTTTTTAATAAACCACTTTCATGCTTCACTGCAGCAGAATTTCCTTTTCACCTTTTGTTTCACTTTTGGGGCTTGTAAACATCATTTAAACATTAGGAAGCCCAATTTTATCATACGTGTAATATTTGTTTCCTTTTTTGGCTTGTATTTTTATATTTTAATGTTGTTATTATTATTTTGTAAAACTATGCCCGTAGAATATATAAAAAATTTCTTTATGCCCTGTAGGCTTATGTTTTCAAGACTTTTTTTACTATTTTTATGGGTTTTTTTTAGAAACGTAGGAAAGAAAACGTGTGTAAAACATAACGAGATGTGCAAAAAGTTTCTCAAGTAAAAACAAATTAAATTCGGCAGTGCCGAATATTCTATACACTGTATTTATGTTTTTCTCTTTTTACACTCTTTGACTACCAATTTTTCTCTTAGCCCCAAAATAAATAATTTTTAAAAACAATAAAAAAAAATTTAAAAAAGATGTATTATATGAATGCAAATAAATTTATTTGAAATATTTGCAAAACATTTTTTTAGCCAAACATATATAAATAAATAATTAATTTCAAATAAAGATATTAAAATATCAATTCTTCGCTAGCACCTCCCTTGCCATACGATTTTTGTATTTGTAGTTCTTGTACACACAAAACATTTAAAAGACACTCATACTTGGTCTCTTCAATAAAATATAAAACAGAAAGTAACAAAAAACTAAAATTTCATTTGTATTTCTCGGTCATTTGTGAACCGATTCTTTTGATTTTTAGCACTGACAATATCACTGATACTTCTGTTTTTATTCGTTTTTTATTTTAGACAAAAAACTCAAAAAATCACTCAGAAAAATAAGGACAGCTTCGACGTTTATTAACCGACTTAGCTGAATTTAAATAGAGACTAGGGCGCAGTAACCTCCCCCAAGCTAGAAGACTAAATTTTTCTGTGGGTGTCCTAAGGCGCTCAGAAACCTTATTTCAACATATACACGGACAGACAATCATTGTTAAGTTAGATCCTTTGTTTTTTTTTGGATCCAGAATATATATACGTTATAGGGTCTCACATGTACTGTATAGAAATTACACTTCTTGTAAAGGGTATAAAGAAGACTTACAAGAAGTAATTGAAAGTTTCAAGCTTCAAACCAAACTAAATGTAAGAAGTATGTTTTCTTATTAAATTTTTCTAAAACTTTTATTAAGATATTTAATTAAAACACGTCACATGTTACAGCTTAAAACATCTAGCTCGTTTTCTCTGCTCTTTTCTTTTTTCCTTTATAATCTTCAAAGAGTAATACTTTACATATTTTTGAAACAAATTATGATGGTTTAAATTTGGGTAAACATAAATTTGGTTTTAACCATATGGACATAATGACACTTAAGAAGTTTAATTTAAGGCTAAAAAAATAAAACTAAAAGGAAATTATAATTTTAAATAAGTTTTGGGCAAGCATTTTACAATAACAACAATAAAATGTATGTTCTAGTGTATTTATATGAGCATATGTGTATATATAATTTATGGGAAACAAACTGTTGCACGCATGATTGAATAATAACGTTGATTTACAAGACAGATTGCTTTAAGCGACATCTACATTTTAGGAACAAATATAACTTATCTTTGGGTATGTGTTTGTGTAGGTATAAAACTCTAATTTACATAAATACTTTAATATAAATGATATATCAAAAAGAAAATCCTTATTTTGCTATGAAAACTTTTGCAAAAAGCTTTCGAACTAACCACAACCTACACGGTATTAATATATTTAATTTGAACCATTAAATATTCAACAAAGTGGAAATAATTGTAAAGAATAAAAATACTAGATGTTTCCTTTAGAGGATAGCCAGTTAAAATTAATTTTAAGTATTTATTTATGTGCTACATATAAATCAATCCTCAAATGTTGAAAAAAAATAAATTTTAAGAAAGATATTCAATAAGAATACCAAATAAATTCCATATTATTTAAAATCGAATACAGTTTCAAAACAAAAATATAATTTCACATAAAGAAATTCAAAGTAATGGCTAAAATTAAAAAAATATCCAAAAATTTCACTCTGGCCTCGATCTCTCTATAGCATTTGAGTAGTTATGTTTTTCAAAAAGCCGTTTAAAATATACACATACTCGTGTATAAGCACAGCTGCTTGTTTTTGATAGTGCGTGCAAGCACATTACGCACAAAAACAATTTCCATTAAAAAAAATAAAACAAAAATTAATGGAAAAGTAAAATTTTTATATATTTTTTATTTTTCTAGGCTATAACCCATAGCTGGACATTGTTTTAATTTTTTTGCACAGACATTAAGACTACCATTTTTGCATATGACGTTTTTTTGTCCCCACTTTGTATTTTAGACAAAATATGCGAAAAAGCTGCTCAGAAAAATGGTAATAAAATAGAGGTCGTCCATGGACCCATCTGGCTGAATTTCAATAGCTACCCGTAGACAGCTACAATTGACTTTGAAAAACGTAGCCTGAGTGGCAGCTAAAAATATTTTTACAAAAAAAAAAAAAAAAAAACAAATTGATAACAAAAAAAATTTTTATTAAATTTTTTAATTAAAAAGAAAGTTTATTGAAGGCTATTTCCAACTCAATATGGAATAAGAAAAAAAATCTAATTGAACATGTAAGTGGTGAGTAGCCACAGGTGATAGCAAATTCTAAGAAGAAAATATAAAATAAAATTTCCAAACAAAAATAAGTATTTTTCGCGTTATGTGCCTCCAAAAATTTCGTAGTTTCAAAATAAAATTTGTGATTTATCACAAAAACTTATTCAACTGATGCTAAGAAAAAAATATTGAGAAAATTTTGTTGTGTGAAAACCTATTTTTGCGGAGTTGTGAGCCCTAGGGGAAAAGGAACTAGTCACAAAATATACCACTGAGCTGTTCTTTGCTTTGATATTTTTCATGTAATAAAGTAGTCACTTTCACATTGCGGTGTCCTAAGATTAGGCCAAATGCAACTATTTACATACGTCGTATTATTTTCTAGAGCTAATCTTAACTGACTGCTTCTAAGATTAGTCATTATGAGACCAGTGCCGTATATTATCCCAGTTAAACTAATTTTGCAACTGATGCTGAGAAACTAGTTACAGAAGGAGAAGGAGCTTGTGTACTCCTTACGTAGTCATTTTTATAATTTCGGTGATAAGTTTTGTTTTTACAAGTCACGGTATATTTCATTTAGCACCAGTATATTTTTGTTTTGTAATGAGACATGTTCTATATTAAAAATTAGTCCTTCATTTCCCGCAGAGAATAAGCACTTATCAAAAAATAAATAACGACAACAAAAAATCAAGTGGCTGAGTTTGACATTTTTATTCGTACAAAGGTAAAAAAAGCTTCGTAGTAGACTTCAATTTGTATTGAAATTTTTACGTTATCGTTCAATTTTCTTTTAATTAAAATATTCATAAAAAATTTATTTCAGGCCTTGGCACTTTATACGTCGCTTTTTTTAACAGCCAACAAAATTGAAATACACGCTGCCTCATACAGTACATTTCCGTTAAAGCAAAGTAGAACGCTGGTTAACTTTTAAAGTACGTTAAGTACTTTGAAAGTTGTCAGTTATTTTATCTTTTTTTTTTTTGGTTTTTTGTTAAACATTTTATTTTTTTACGTTGTAAATTACTAGAAGTAGAATGAATTAAAAAATTAAGGGTATAATAAAATGGGATATCATTGAAAATTTCGACTTTAATTAGATTTTGTTACAAACATATACGATTTGATATTCGAACAAATAGCTCATTGTATCAATCTTCTCCGTCGATACGTTAATTTCCGTTGAAGTAGGCAAAGTATAATGTGCGATGAATTCGTGAGTCTCAATTCAGCTGCTTGCAGCAGATTATTTTCTATATAGACCCCCTGGCTATTATATAATTTTTAGGTTTTTACAACAGTATTTAAGAACTATTTGACAATATATTTCTTTGTGTTTTTTATAAATAAATTTGTTTAAATTAATAAATTTTATATAAACTAAAACAGATAAGACATACAAGATAATAACACTAATACTTTTTAAAGTGCTTTTTGAACTTGAAAATTAAGGCAATGAAGAATTAAAAAATTAAGGTGGCTGTGATTAAGAGACATTTATAAGTGACATTTTATTGGTATCATCTATTTTTGAAATGAGAAGATTTTTAAAATTTATTAAAGACCCCAATTATTTGTCTCAGCTGTATATATTTTTCACATATTTTGAAGAGTATTTCCCGTTCTCGGTAAATGAATTTTTAAAATCCCTTTTCCCGTCAAGGGAACAAAGTACATGAAAAGCCTTAGTGTTTATTGTTTGTTAATTTGTTACTTTCTTGTAGATTTCATATGAAAAAATTTTATGTAGAAATCATTAAACAGATTAACGTTCATACAAATTGTAGCAGACATTTCAACAACCACTTAATTTATTTTAATAGCAATGATAATCATTACAATTTATGCACTCACATGCTCATGAGGAGAAATACATATTTCTTAAGCTAAACCCAGCAAACACAATAGACTTAAGGCTGTATTTTAACCGTAGTCTAATAGCAAAAAGACGTGTAGTTAAATAATGTTATCAAATGTGAATGTTATGAAATTTTAGCTGCAGCAATACAAATTGCAAATGTAGAATGAGGCTGATAAATTCAAATTAAATTTTTTTTTTTTTCAAAACAAAATTTACAAACTTACAGAAAATGGTTCGAAATGAATTACATTTTACATTATTTAGGCATGATTTTTTGTAGGTTGGGTAGTTTAATAAATAAATTTTAACGGATGAACATACATCATTTTGTACTTGAACACAAAAGACTTGCAAAGTAAAAAAAAAAACAATAATCTTTCCGTCTGTCAATCAACAGTTGACGGTATGGTTTTGTGCACGCGTAAGTGTTTCTCGTTATTATTGTTGTCAAAGAAATAATGTTACATAAAGATTCAATAAATTTAAAGACAGATGACTGCACAACTGCTTCCAAAGTACTTGTTAAAGTTCAAACTTAATTGAAGTGGCAAGCGGAGCGTTTTTTAGCACCCTCTATTTATATTAAAGCGTCTTGCGTTCACTTTTTTTTAATAAAACCCACTAAAGACAAACAAAAAAAGTTGTAAACGCTTAATTAAAAGAAATCTATTTGAAAAGTCAAAAACAACAAAACAAAAAGAAAAAAACAATTGTTTTGCAGCCAACTTCACTACAAAATGCGTCAAAATCGAATTTTTCAATTGCTTAGTGTTGCCGCCGGGTTATTTCGGTATGCTCTCTACATTTTGTATTTGCATGAAAATTTCTGACAGATAAAAACTGTTCACGAGCCAATTTATAATTTATGTATGACTGTAAGTCGGCATTTAGCCGGGGGAACATTTGAAAGAAAATATCTGCAATTTTCTTTTGTTTTTTTTTCGCGGTAACACAGACGAACATGTTGTCGGCAACATTCCATTATTATTTATATTACTTATTTATCCATAAAACAGGGAAAGAAAAGAGAAGTATAGATGATTGATATTGAAATTTTATGTGTGTATTAAAAGCCTGCATAACCATATTTGAAAGCCACAAAAATGTGTAATATTTTATATGCATATAAGCCATTTCAGGTATGCCTGTGCAGCCCTCTAGCGTGTATGCCTCACTTTAAATCAAAAGTACTTGTGCAAAAATAAATAAAAAAAATTTAGATTTATACACTTAGTATAAGTTTAAGCAATTTGTTTTGGTATTTTTTTATTTCAATTTCAAAGCTGAAAATCAAAGTCTCAAAACGTCTCTGACAAACTAAAAATTTTATAAATTAAAACAATTAAATATAATTTATTGTGCCCCTTTCATTTTTGAAATAATTAAATATAAATTAACGTCAATTGTAGCAGGGTATGTATGAACAATCAGACTTTATTTCTTTTTTAAATATTTTCTTTTGTAACTGCAACTGTCATTGTTGCATTAACAATCTTTTGTTAATGTCAATGTCACTTTTTGCTTATTTAATATTGTTCTCAGTATGCCTATTGCAACATAAACATTATTTGTGTGAAAATAAAATAAAAGAACTAAAATGCAATAAATTAACATCATTATGTTTTAAACAATCAGTGTAGTCATTTTGAACATTAAATTAAAAACAATCAGGAATATATAGTAAAAAAACTTTGAATAAATATAGAAGAATGAAAACAAAAAATTAAATGTACGTAAAAGCAACTCTTGATATTTAATATGAAACTTGTTGCAGACAAAGCTAAATTAGCGCGGTAATCGTTTTTTATCTCTTAAAAAGTTCTATGGGCATACAAAATGTACTATGAAGCAACCGGAAATAACACGCCGGTAACGATGAGCAGTTGGAAAACCCAATTTTGACAGCACGTAACTTTGGTTGTAAAACAATTGTTTTTTTTATTGAAAAGAAATGAAGGTTTAGTTGCCTGGTCAACGTTGAGTATGTGTGTGAAGATAAATACGTATTTATATATGAAATTTTGGCAAAGACAAAAACCTTACAAATTATTATATCTAAATTTGCAATTTACAGAGCTCTGTAAAGCACTTAACAGAAAGTAGTAAAATATTCAGGAGGAGAAAGCAAGGACCTGGGGGCAAGGATTAACAAAAAAAAAAAATACGCAAAAAGGTCTTTAAAGAGATTTATAATGTATCTATGTATTTCAGGTATGTATAAATATAGCCGCATAGTAGGAAAATTCGATTTTGTTACATATGCTCCCTTGGATACATTATTGGCCATATTGGACAAAAATGGAATTACTCACGTATCCCACTATATAAGTGTGGTAGTCCAAGGGGTCCACTACAAGTCACATTTCTGAATAAAATTTGGGATTCTGAAATAAATTTTGGGATTCCAGAAAATCGACTTTGAAAAAAAACTTTTTTTCTGAAAATTGCTTTAGAGGACCACTGGCCATTTTGGACAAAGATCGAATTACACACGTGTCCCACTATATAGGTGTGGTAGTCCAAGGGGTTCACTACAAGTCTCACCTTACGATGTATGGACAAGAATGCTAAAAATGAAAAAAAAAAAAAATAAACTTAAAAAAATTTGAAATAAAAAGTTCAAGTCTTTTAAGCTAGAAAATAAACATTTTTTATCTTCATTGCTAGACTATTGTTGCAGTTTCCTCAACCCCAAAAAAAAGAACGTCACATAAACATGAGCTTGTTTGTACTAAGCCCACATTACCAAAAATTATCACATAGTAATTAGGGCGATAGCAAGGAGAATCTATGCAAAGTTATAAAATTCCGAGAATCATAGCATCATAGACACATACGCATTTAGTCCATAAATTTATTGAGCACCATACCCAACTTTGTCGTAACTAAAATCAATGCAGGGCACATTTTAAAAGATGATTTGCAGTTGCTGTCACTTAAAGTGAAGTTAAATCAAAAGATGGACTGCCGACCACATCACTTGTAATGTCACCAAATAAATAGTACCTAAAATGGTAGAACACTAACTGATTCTGAGGTTAAATCCTATCCATTCTGGCAGTGCTTAGGAATATGAGTGGCCTAGTTCTAAAAACTATTTTCTCAAAATTTTTACTTTTTTACTTTATAGTTTACTTTAAAGTTAACTTTATAGTTCACTTTATAGTTAACTATAACTTTATAGTTCACTTTATACTTAACTTTATAGTTCACTTTAAAATTCATTTTATAGTTCGCTTTAAAGTTCACTTTATAGTTAACTTTATAGTTTACTTTATAGCTTATTTGATAGTTCACTTTAGTTTACTTTATAGTTCAGTTTAGTTTACTTTATAGTTCAGTTTAATTTACTTTATAGTTCACTTTAGTTTACTTTATAGCTCAGTTTAGTTTACTTTATAGTTCAGTTTAGTTTACTTTATAGTTTAGTTTAGTTTAATTTATAGTTCAGCTTAGTTACCATTATTCTTTGATTACCGAAAGTCAACGAAATTAGTTATAATCTGTTTACAATAAATTATTAAAATAATTAACAAGAATCGAAAAATCAGCAGCGACGGAATATTTAGAAAAATATTTTCTTCGCCGGCTCAAAGTGAACTAAGTAAGTACAATTTCTCTTAGAAACACTTATTTTCCCAGTTATGGACGTTCAAAGCTTTTGAAAGTCTTCTGTGATATTCTTCCTAATTTTTGAAACAGTGGCGCAACATGAGTACCAATTGAAAGATTTTCAAAACCAGCATCAGAAAATACACAAATTACAAAAAAAAATTGTAATAATACATTATGGTCCATGTGCATATTTTTTGTTCTTACAAGTATAAAAGTCAAATTTGAGCTTTTTTTTAGCGATTTCGAAGCATATTTTCTACAGTAGTGTTAATCATCTTGATTAATAAAACCCACTAAAAGCAAACAGAAATAGAGTTAAAAACGCTAAATTTAAGAAACTAGCTAACATGTTATCACTGGTCAAAAATAACAAAACAAAAATAAAAAAAAAATTGTTTTGCAGCCAACTTCACTACAAAATGCACTGTCAGAATTATATTTTACAATTGCTCAGCGATGCCGACGCGCTATTTGAGTTTGTTCCCTACATTTTATATGAGTATGAGAATTTTTGACAGAAAAAGCCGCTTGCTGTGCCAATTTAGGTATGTAATATATTTATAAAACTTTTTTTAAAGTTATCAACTACAGATTTAAGGCCTATCCGTTCTTCTGCCAGACTAAAGAATTTTTCTCTGCTATTGTTTTACAATATTATGTAAAAACATAAATTACCACATCAACCTTAAAGCCTAAAGTTAATTTGGGCTTGATATATATTTTCACATTATGTCGAGACTCGGACTGATGAAAATAGCCAAATCGTAATTATTAATAACATATATCTCACAATAATACTCTTTTGTAAAAAAATAAGTTAAGAAACATTATCCAAAATCGGCTACAAGCCACGGTTTTGGATAACAGCTCGCTGAGTCTTGTCATTTTTGTTATTTTATGGTTTTTGAAGAATCTTGGTATAAAAATATTTATAAGGAAATGTAAAACTTTAATAATTTAATATTTTTTTTTTAGCTGCTGGAAATATTGCTTGTAATCATACGTAAGATATGGGCAACTGGGTACATGTGTCAACGTGTTGATGTTTATTCCTGACTGACTGAGTGATGTTTATGTTTTTACATGAATGAGTATAAATTTGTTTGCATTGCGTATTTGTTTTCATGGCTGTGTGTGTATGTATTTATTTGTTTAATTGCGTTTCCATTGTTATATTATGCGTTTCTGTATATTTAAATACATACTATGTATAAATTGGCTTCCATTTGTAATTGTTTATACAATTAATTTTATTCTTCTTTTAAATGAAGCATATAATGGTTAAATTAATTAAATTCATTCATACTCCTACATATTCGCTTAGTCATGTTTTCCTTTCTATATAACCTTCACTGTATTTGAGAAAGTTTGTGAGGTAAATCAGTTTGAATTTGAGTTTGTACTTTTCTACATCCTATAAAATATATATTCTGGATCTTTGTATATATAATGAAGTCGATTTAAGGGTATCCGTCGGACTGTGTAGTAAAAAGTTAAGCGCATTAATCTGTCAGTAGTTGCTGTCGTGAATATACAAATGCCATCTGTAATCAAACTAAAATTATCGCTAATTATACCACTTTAAAAACTAACAGCTAAAATGTAAATATTGTCAACATTTCATAAGCAATTTAGACAGAGACTGGCAGTTTGGAGAAAATAAAGATTTTCATATTAAAAATTCTTTTAAAATACTGAAACAAAATTTATTTTCTCTTATTGATACAGACAATCATTAAACAGATGAAATTACAACTATAGAAATTCAATGCGAAAAACTGTTAAGTTACACTTGAACAAAACTGGAATGAATAGCTTAGCGGTGGAAGTACCGCAATTTTAAAATTTATTTAGTGAATTTACTCTTCAGTGTTTCGTTTAATAACGCTGAGGTTGAAAATTTTGAAAATAATTAAATTTAAGTAAATATTTTTAAAGTTGATGCTTTTGTAGGTTTGAAAGTACAAAATGTTTTATTTTCGGCTGCAATTTGGTCACTCGCAAGTTACAGCACTGGCAGGCTGAAATTAAAACCGTGTATTTGCTACAAAGCAAACCAAGGGCATAGTTGTTCACCGTGATATACTCAGCCTATCTAACCGCACCCTACACTATCAAGATTAAAGAGCTCAGCAAAACATTTTTAAAATTAATATTTCACTGTAAACAAATGTGATATTTTATAATAAAAAGTGATTGTAAGCTATTCAAACTATTCTTATACGGGGCTCTAGTCAAGAATAAGACCTGACAGTAAAAGACCCATCCAGAGTGTTTTCTTTTTCCATGTGCCCCATTGTAAAAGAAGATAGCCACGCCTCCATTAGAGGCTGACCAATTAGCAAACGTCAAAGCAGTGACCATAACTCCCAACCAGGAATCTCAAATGATTTCAACCTGTGAGCTAGAGTAGTTCTTAGTTCAGACGTTGAAACTGACCCACGTTTGTTTTCATATTTCATACCAAGATCTAAAGCAAGCCTCTATATCACATCAACGTTAATGTTAGTATGAATGTAATATCAAGCTTTTAAACTGCTGGATTAGCAATTTGCTCAATAATTTCTTTCTAATTGTCAAAAATTTTTTTTTAATTTTTTGGTGCATGAAATTTGTGTATTTTTATTTATTGGTGCGGGATTTGGGATTCTAAAAATTTTATTCTTTTATATGGGCTAATTCTTCTGATTCAAATTTTAAAATAGAAACAAATTTTCATAAAGTTGGGATGCAAAAGCTGCTAAGTGAACTCTCTAGTACGGCCACCTTGTATAGATTAGGGTTGATAACGTTCAGGAAGTTAGCAAAAATATTTCGTTCAACAATTTGAGAAAATATGTATACGCGAATAACGGCAAACCGTTTTCTTTTCCAATTTGAATCAATTTATGTGTTTTCTTACTGGTTTCAAGGTGTAACCGTTTAGCAACTTTAAGCGTAAGTAAAGAAAGCTCTTCGGTTATTCATAGAAGTTCAATGCCAATAAACGAGGTTTTATTTGTAAAGTTAGTTAATTGTATAGTAAAAAATTACTGTCATAATACCCGTTTAAAAACGTTTCCATAAAACACATTTTTAACTTGAACGGAATAAAAATAATTTTTATTTTTATTTTTACGAGTGTCAAATGTAATCAAAATTTGCTACCTTTCAAAAACAAACAAAAAAGCCATAAAACTTGTAATTAATTTCTCGGTGGTTGCTGTCATATGTCAAAAAAGTTTGTTTTATTTTTGTGTAATTTTAAATAATAACAAAGGCATTCAACTCTAAATTAATTAATAATTAAAAAAAAAAATCCAACAAAGATGTTAAAAGAAAACTTTAATGATGATTATGATGATACGAAAGAAAGAAAGTTGTCTCTCAAGCTGTTAGTTTAGCTACATAAGGCAGAGCCAAGTGTAATATTGAAAGTGACAAATAATATTTTTGTATTCACACAAAAATATCACTTCTACGCTATAACTAAAGCAAAATTAAATTACATTTACAAACAGAAAAACACGCACATCCTTACACAACTTTTATCCGCACTGTAAAAAAAAATTGTGTCTGTTTTACAGTGGGTGAAAAAATAATTTTATTTTTTTTTTAATTTAAAAATTTGCCTAAAAGGTAATCTGTTTTTCTATATCTTTTGAGAAAGCTGTGCTTAAAACTGAACTACTTAAAGTACATGAACCATTTGTTTCTTTTTATTAAACAAAAACTTTAAAATTTTTTTATTTCTACCAATAATTTCGCACCTAAAATAAAGTAAAAACAAAATTTTAAAATTCTTAAAATTGACCACAGAGTAGTTATGAAGTGCTTAATTTTTCAATTTCGAATAAAATATTCAGATTCGGATTACAGAACAACACTGATAGTTTAAATTATTCTAGTAAAATTATTTTTGTTGAGACAATGTCATGTAACATATTTAACTGATACTTTTGGCTTTATTAGTGAGATGTCCTTGAACTAATCTATAAATGTTAATCAGAGAATATTTAAAAGTTAAACGACCAAATATAATTATAACCAACTGCCGAAGGCGAATCTGTTCGGAGTAAAAGCATCCTGAAAACCACAAATAAGACGAATTCAAATTGTCAAAGTTTTTTAAACAAACATTTTTTTTTAATTTTTTTATGAATTAAATTTGCATATTTTTATTTATTCTTAAGAGATCGGTGATTATAAAAAGGTTAATTTTTAAATTTGAGTAATTTATCCGATTGCAATTATAAAATAAAGTAAATTTAGACAATTTGTATAGATTCGCCTGGAGAGACTACCGATAGGATTTTATAATTTATTTGTTTAGCATTAAAAAAATTTGATGCTCTTTGGTTGAGTACTTTTTTTATAGCATGATCACGGACTTGAAGTAGCAACATGCTTATTACTTGACTTTCTAATTTTACAATAGACATAACTTGAAGCTTAAGATGTATGCAAATGTTGTTCCTGCTTGTTATGCGTAATTTTTGCGTGGAAGTCAAGACTTTATTTATAATTTTTCGGATTTGGGTGAAATATCCACCGTTTTTTAAAGAATTTGTTGCCATTTAAAATACCTCTCTCAGAGTACTCTTGATACTTATTGGCAAAAAACTTTAGTGAATTATTTTCGCAATTGGGATCAAGAGAAGTCCAATTTATTATCAAGCAGGAAATTTTGGAAATACCAGAAAAAGGTGGTAAACGCTTAGTGCCTGGTCCGGAATATATGGTAGATGCATTAAAATTTCTTAATCAAGATTCCAGAGTTTCTGGCGAGTAACTACAGACATGTGTGGCTTAAATTCTGCTGTAGGCATATTCTGGTAAATCGCTAGCCCAACCGGTCCCGTTTTTAACAGTAGAGATCTGAATGTGGTGTTTGGCCATATGAAAGCGTCTCGTAATAAATGATTTTTTCCAGTCCCACCAAATGCACAGTAGAACTTTCCCCAAAACCAAAATTGCACATAATTAGCTCTTACAGCATCTGCACCATACACAATTTCAGAAGTCTAGTTTGCATTTTTGCCTTTAAACAGTAAAATTTATTGAATTATCACTATGTTGACTTCCAGTTTTAACACCCTGTAACTCAAAACTGAATGAACCTAACAACAATAAAGCAATATTTTTTTAGTCTGAAATTTCACCTTGATAACGAGCATAAATTTGAATCGATCACTACAACCATCTACCGAAAAAATAATGAACTTCTTTTTCGCCAGCCTATTATAAATATTATATTTATGATAGACTTGTTTTAACCACACACAGAATATATTTTTGGAAAAATTTCCTAAATATTGCAAGATGTATTTTCACAAGCCAAATTCAGCTAAGCAAGTATTCATAACTTCTTATATGATTCCATTTTAAGCACTTCGATATTATCTTACACTGTAGCAACTTGTTAAAAAAAAAGATTTTAAACTTGCATAAACAAAAACACAAACTTGAAATAATCTGCACTTATACATTGACAAAAATTCGTTTGCTGCATCCTTAGCACATCTAGAAAGATTCAAGCAATAAAATTATGTTGATACAAAACACTAAAATTAATGGAAAAACTTATTTGCTTTTCTTTTTAAAGCACAAAAAAAATAATGGAGTGATTATATAACAAAACGGACCAAAAGAGTTTGGTTTATATGGTTTATGAAAGACAAGAGTTTTATCTTCCTTTTGTTTTGGCTTTACTGGTGTTTAGTAAAAATAATAAATTCTAGTTTTAACAATTTGATAGACATTTTAAGGAAACTGGAAAATTACACATACAGCTATACGAACTTAAAATGTTAAGAATGCAGTTAGCGTTAGCATGTGCCAAAATGCCAGAAAGCTATAATTATTCATTCTGTAGCTATAGTTTCGGCCACTAAGTTTTAAATGAATGATTAGTTTGATTAATGCGAATAAATTATGATGGTGAATGAAATAAAAAAAATAAAAATAATAAAATGACGACTAAAAACTATAAAGTTTTTAGTTAGTTTACAAAAAATTATTTTTTATTGACGTTTCATAGTCGCTATTGTTGCATTATGTGATAAATTTCTTGATAATCAGTATGTTGCGGTTGTTAATGAATTTTTAAGTTATTACAGAGAAATGAATTGCACTATGTCCATAAAAATGAATTTCTTGCATTCACTTTAGGATTTCTGCTTAGACAACCTGGGCCAGTTCAGCGACGAACAAGGCCAACATTTTCACCAAGAAATGGTTTCAAAAATAAAATAAAAATGATATCAGAATATTTTTGGCCACTTCAACGCAATACTGATGATGCTACGTTAAAACAAAATTTCCAAGAATACATTCTTGAGTGAAACGTTAAAAAATTATATATTTGGAAAAAAAATTTTTTTAATAAAAAGGAAAAAAAGTTGGGTTTTACTCATTAATAAACGTATTTTGAAAATTAATTCAAAAATTGTATGGTTTCTTTATAAAATACTGTGTAAATACTGAAGATGTAACTTGAAAAATGGCTAAAAAATTGTTTGGTGGAGAAATACGCACAGATTTCCCAAGTTTACTTAAATGCTAGATTTACCATTCAAACGGCCTTAAGGTTTTCTTCCTAAATCCGCTTGAAATCGTTTCATATTTAACTAAAGTACTGATTTATAAATGCATAAAGGAATGAAAAACCGGTTTTTTACCCATAACTCAAGATTTTGGGGATTTTTGGCAAATTATAAAAACCTGATTCTTATTGCACTCGAAAGCACAAAAAAATATCACTTCATATTAATTTTTTTTTTGTCGCACAGTTTTATTTTATTGATGTGCTAAATGAAATAATAAAATAACAAAAACTAAAACCAAGAAAATAAAATTCAGTTTAATAAAATATCAATATTAATTCTGTACGTTCAGTCAGTTGAGGGAGTTACATATTTAATTATTGTACATCTTTAATAATAACAACCATAGTAACAAGTTAAATTCGCTAGTAACGAATTTTCTATAGCCTTCACTACTGTAGCATAATATAATATTTATATTTCCGAACCAACATTTTTATTTAGTTTAATGCCTACTTTGCAAGTTTTTTATTTTCTTCTTTCAATTTTTTGAAACTTTCTGTTTGCCTATTGACTCAAATCTCATTTAGTCAATTGGTGTAACAATATAAGTATTCAAATGTTTGACCAGTAATATAACAAAGTTGGGAGAAATCCACTAAAGATGCAGAGTAGTGTCTGATAAAATGGCTCATATGGATATGCTATCGCTCTAAGTACTTTTTGTACTGAGTAATTATTATAATTTTTTCGATTTTTAATTAGTATTAAGCGCCAAAAAGGATTAATTTTGTTTGAACTTTTTGATTCCAAATAATTTAATATGTTATTTATATTTTTAAATTTTAACATTTTTGTTAAATATGAAATGGCAAATAACGTTTAAAATATTTTTTCTATTTCTTTTTTAATTTCTAAAATATTTAAATAATTTTAGGCAAAGAAATTCAAATTAATGACAAAAAATCCATCCTGGCACCTATCTATGGCAATTTAATTTATGTATTCTTACTTTTAACACACAAGTCTTTAAACACATGTATTTTTGATTCAGTAACATATTAAAATAAGCTATTTATGTTTCAAAAAGCTCTTAATTTTGTTATCCTGAATAGCTCATAAAACTAAATGTATTTGTTTTAGAAAACCAATAAAACTACATTTTTTCAAAATTAACTTAAATATTTAAAATTGCTTTACTGGAAAAACCATAAATTTAGACATAAGCGCATTTTCTTTATTGTCACAGATATTTTATGAATTAAAATTGTTTGGCTCGCGTACGCAATTAAACAAATTAAATAATTTAATTCTAAGGCTTATATATATTATGTACTTTTGTAATTTTAATTTTAATTATAATTAAAATATTAGAAACACAAGTAATGAATGTGAATATTCTATTAAAATATTAAAAATGACTGGTTGAAGTTACTATGAATTACTAAATTAAAAATTTAAGTTCAAATTCAACAAGTTTAGACAGTCTTTATTTCCGTATGGTTAGAAAAGGAATGGTACAGTAATTTTGTGTTTTTTAATTTTAACTTTAGATAATGTTACACTTGTATTTTTGTGTTAATAACAATAAAAAAGGTGGGAACTTTTTAAAACAAAATTTCAAATTACAGTAATAATTCAATAGGTGTTCAAATAATTCAATAATAGTTCAATAATTCAATAATAGTAACGTCCAATTAGTTTGGACAGAATGATTGTCAGATATTCTAGTGTTAGTTAACATAAAAACAAAAAATCATTTTCTTTAAGATGATGAAACAGAACAACTCTGCAACTTTAAGCAAAAACGACTGTCAGAGAAAACAGCCCATAATTGAAACGACAGCTGCAATTTCACAAACTGTTATTTAATGTTTTTACATTTAAGCAAGTTATGTTTAAATAAATATTTTTGTACAATTTAAACTGCCATCATGCTTTTCTATTAATTTTTCAACAATATATCAGTCATTTTATTTACAAATTTATAAAATTATAATATTAATTTAATGTAATTTTCAAATGTTCTTTTGATTTTTTTTTTGTTCCTTTCTTTAGTTTTGTTTAAAATATTTATGAAATTTAATAAAAGAATGTAAATATTTTTGAGAGCATTTGTGTTTAGAAAGGAGAGCATAAGAAAAGTTGCTACTAATATAAATTACATTCTATTTTACGACTGCTTTCAGCAGCGCGTTTTATATGTCAATTTATATGAAGAATATGTTAAGTGTTGGTCACTGAAAGCAAATTTGACAGTAGGCTGCGTTTAGACTCCAAAAAAGTTTAAATTATAACACATGCGATTCTCACAATCAAAGTTGTTTCTTTCACTTTAGGAGTAGATTTTCACTGGCGGAAGATAGTTAATCTTGGACCCTGCTGTAAACAACACGAAAATATATTTTAGTAGAATGTGCTCCAATATGTTAAAAAAATCGACAATCGAGTGAGATTTATAATACAAAACTATTATTTAAAATAAATATTAAAAAATAAAAAAATAAAAACAGTCATAGGCACATTAAAGTCGGTATCTTTTTAAAAACGATTTGAAATTCATAGAATTCTTATGAAAAAAAGTCAGCACTTATTAAAAGCCCACTTTTTTGTAACTTTAATTATGTGCCATTATTTTTAGAAAAGCTTAGTATCATAGCAATTTTGCTACCACTACTTAGCTCTTTATTGAATTCATCAAAAATTTAAGCAATTAAAAAATTCATAGAAATAAAATTGTTAGTTTTTTAAGCTTAAGTTGTAGCTGTAAATATAAATTTCTATCGATATATCGCTTCCACATTTTACAGCTTTTTCAGACAGAATTATAAATTTCTATAAATAGTGATTTGTTGTTTAAAATGCAAGAAACAATTTTTATATTTTCTTCCCATATGAATAAACTGCACTATGATAAAGATTTATTATCGTAACATTTAAATATCTATCATGTATTTTTTTCTCTCTGTCGCCAAAATGTGACAATAAAAACGAAAGAAAAAAATAAAAATCGTACGTAGAGACTGTCATGGAAAACTTAATAGAAATTTCCTACCTTCCTTTAGTTTATTCATATTTCAAATAGCTTACAGCAGAATTTAAGTGCATCCTGTTGTTGTGCGTGTTGCAACATGTACGTTTCTTCTTTCCGTTTAATTACTTTTGTTAAACATCCAGAACGTTAAATGTTCGGTTGTGATTAAATAGCTGTCTGTGTACGAGTATCTGTTTGTTGTGAGAAACATGCACAAATGAATGTCTCACATTTTTAATTGACTTTATTAAATTGTTTTCTATCGTAATATTTTTTTTTTTCAATTTTACCTTTCTTTTTCTCTTTAATGGCAGCCACGTGCTACACAGTCTTGATTTTGTAAATGTTTCCCAAATAAAATTTAAAATCTAAAATTGTAATTTTTTTTTTTTAAATTGAGGTGAGAGTTAAATCTAATTCGTGCATATTTCTAATTAATAAAAGATTTTAATAACAACTTAAATTTTTAATTTTTTTTGAATATAAAAGAGAATCGTCTACGCTAGCAATAAAAATTGGAACATATATTGTGGCGAACGTCAAAGTCGCCAATGTAGACTACTCATTTTCATGCTCTGGATTATATCTCGCAATAATTGGTAGCAAATTCTCGTTAACAATTCTGCTGTCTTTTCATTTGCTACATTTGATATCTTAAAAAATGGACGCCAAATAATTAATTAAAGATAAATTATGTAGTATAAGCAATTGAAAGTGCAATATAATAATTTTATAACATTTCGGGCAAAATTTCTGGTCTCTGGTCTAAATACTTAAAATTTTATTTTACTAAAACCTAATTTATAATTTAGTATTATATTTTTGAATTGTCACATTGAATCGGCATGTCTTTGACTCCTGTAGTGCGATTCAGTATCTTTTATTATGAACATTCGTATCAATATTCGATATTTTATCGAATTTGGATTCAGTAACGTAACGATAAAAATATTCGGTATAATAGAAATCTTTATTTTGCGATGATTATTTATTTGTTGTTAACTTTTTCGCAAACTTCGAAAATTTTTGTCGCAAAGTTACTGAATACCAAATTCGATATCATACCGAATATCGATACAAAGTCTTTAAAATTTTAAGGAAAGATTTCAAACACATTATCATATATTATATAATCCGTATTTTATTTTTATTTTTTTTTATTATAGCTTAAAGTGGATTCAAAATAATCATATTTGAAATCATTTATTTAAAATTTTTTTTTTATCTTAAAGTCTTTTAATCTGAACAGTAACGCATAGCAACTAGTACATGTATCTACAATAAATCCAAGTTAAGTAATTTTTATACGCTTCTTGTTGCGTTTCAAGATTTACTAAGAATATTTTCTCTTGAAACACCCACCTCAACCTACTTACTCGGCTCCCGCAAACTTAAAAATTTTCTTGAATTTCCTTATGACAACAACCCAGTCTTTTCCACCCACACACACACACACAAAAACGAGAGCTTACACAAGTTATTACCTATGGGGCGAGAATGCGTTCGCAACGTGGCTTTTGTTAAAATATCTTGTAAACAAATTGAAATTTATTACACATAAATCTAGGCTTTTGCACCTGCCATTCAATCAGTGTGTGAAAATGTCTCTACTATGGGATTCTTCGAGTTTTTTTTTTCTTTCGTTACTTATGCTATTTTATGTGCTTGTATTTTTTTTAGATTTTAGATTTTAGCGTTTTTGATAAAAACATTTTAATGCTGCTTATGGGTACATAAGTTTCTGGGAGAAATGTATATTGTATGTCTCTGTTCGCTATGATAAAAGCAATGGCTTGTTTGTTATAAATAAAGTTTTGATGTTAATTTTAAATTAAAAAATTTTCATTAACTTTATATTTCAGTTTTATGTAAAAAAATTTATTTTTATTTTTTCTTTCACTAATTCGGCTTTAGATTTAATAAATAAAACTAAGAAAAAATCGCTTTCATGACTATTATTTCAACAAATAAGGAAAACTCGCTTAAAACGACTTATATGAAAATTGACTTGTCACAATTAACTCAATAACTTTATTATTGAGATCCTGCACAATAGATATTAAAGGTCGCGGTGCGATCAAGGGTGTGATATATTTCACAATTAATAAGATAGCAATGCCACATACAGAAAACAACTTCGGTTGTGAAAATAATGTTGGTATAACAAAAAATTTTAGTTGTAGCGACCAAAATTCGACAATAAATTTCAAAACTTTGTTCTCTTCAAAATATTTTTGACCATAAGACCGGCTTTCTATTGTCATGATTAAAAAATTGAATTGAACTTTTAATTGGTAACAAATTTAGTTGTAACAACCGATATTGTGATTTCACAGTGTACATAGAATTGAAATAGTTTTAAAAGATACATTTTTATAGGACCCTTAAAGTTGTATTCCTCTAGCCTCATAAGATGTAAGCCGTTTTTCCATAAATCTATAACAAATACATTTGACTAAATGAAATAATTGATGCCGGGAATAAATTTGTTTTTTTGGCTGTTGGCTTTATTGTCAAGTAAATGCTACTGGCAAGCTCTTTGTTTCGATGCTAAGTGAAAGCGAGAGAAAATCAGTGTCATTTTCAACTGAAAGAGAGCCTCACTAACTTTTGATTTAGAGTTCGCTTTATGTTTTTTTAATTAAGCTTTCTCTATATATGCCATGTTTGCACAACAACGGCTTCATAAATCAAAAAACCCCGTGTAAACTATGAATGTACTTAAGAAAAACAAAATGATACACTACTGAAACTCTCAACGAAAAAGAGCAGAAAAAAATATAAAACAAAAAACACACACATTAAAAAAACAATTTGTTAACAAAAAAATCTCCAAATTTAATTTTCTAAAAAAGACAATTTTATGTTGATTGTTAAAAAATCAATATTAGAAGATAGAAAAAATATTTTTAATTGCGAATTTCAGTGGTTTCTGTGCGCTTTGTGTTGGTTTTGTAAGAATAATATCCTATCGGCAACAAGCATACAATTGTTTTTGACATATGTATTCCTACCTAGAGAAACAATATTTTTTAGTGAGCCGCAATTTCATAAAGAAATGCTTACGCTATTTTTCAATTGTCGTGTAAAAATGTTTTTGTGAAGTAGAAGCGAATGATAGTTTTCATTTTAGGGAGTAAGTCTTTTATTTAGCTAAATACATTGAAAACGTTTTGTGCATTAATCCAATAAAAAACTTGATAGTTTTTCAACCAATACCATGTTTCATTAGACTAATGATATATCTTATAAATTCAATTAAATATATTATTAAATCAATAAAAGTTTGTCATTAGTCAAAAAAAAAAATAATATTTCTTCAGTGTAATTTAAAAAAAAAGTAAAGCTTTATTTATCAGCGGAATTAACTTTTTATGTTACAATATTTCAGTTAATAATTTTTTTTTTTATAAAACTGTATTGATTGTTTTGCTTCCAACTGTAAATCTAGAGCCTGAGCAGTAACGAGTTTAAGTGACATTAAAAATACACATAATGATGATTTATTTATATATTTTACACTTAGAAATGTTATTATTACTACTTTTTAATTTAAAGTTTCTAACAATCTAAAAAAAATGAAAATTAAAAAAAAACAAAATTTTTTTATCATTTCTTTAGTTGTTATCTATTTTTACATATGGAGTTAATAAGCAAATTTGATCAAAATTATTTTAGCGAAATTTGTTCCATAGAAATAAGGAAAAATGCTACATAATAAGCCATTTAGTAGTTAAATAATTTTTCAGCAAAAAACCATTATTTGAAGGGAGATGTTAAGCCCAATTTCAAGTCAGCTCTTCAGTTTTTTAAAAACAACTCAGTTATAAGATAAAATTCTCTATCTATTAATTTTTCTTTAAATTTTGTAAGAATAATTTTTAATTATTTTTAGAAAAATCTATTTAAACGAGTTACTAATGTTTTATAACCCTCTTTTAAAACCTGTCTCTTATTCCACTCTTGTGTTAATATTATTTTTCTAAATCTAACTGATTTAAAATGGAAACCAATAAATAATATATTCAGAATACGACACACGTAACCTAAGAAGCTTTATTTATTTAATATGCGACAAATAACGCTATTGGCCATCACCTTACTTACAATACTTATGTCATTGTTAATATAAACCAGCGTTGCCAAGAGCTAGAAAAGAATAAGTTAAATGAAACTAAAAAAAGGCTAGAAAAAGTTAAATCACGTACAAAAAAAAAGCTAAGAAAAAGTTATAAAAATATAGCTTAAAACTCCAAATATTTTTAATATGAGAATCTTTATAATTACTATTAAGAAAAATAACATGAAATAACAAAAACTAAAGAAAATAAGGTCGTTTTCCACATGCATGGCTTTAAATAATTATAAGCGAATTCAATATAAATTAAATAAAAAATTCCTTCAATTAATAATTTAGTTTTTTGATTTCAATGCAATTTAACCTGCTTTATCGTACTAAACAGTGCACAACCTCAACATTACTAAGCGATGGTACTACACAACTAAACACTAAATTGATGAAACCCTAATTTTATTAAACCGGAATTTTTTCGAATAAAATTTTTGCCGTAAGACTGAAAGTTTTTTAAATGATAGTTTTCTGCAGCATTATTAAGCTTTTTCGAAAAAAAAGTCTTGAAAAATAAAGGTACATGTAAAGAATATTCTTTTCTTCACTCCTCAAATTACCTTTCCTTTGACCAATTTATCAATTTTAATATCAAAGTTTTATCGAAAATATTACTTTAGTTAATTTTGCAAATGTAAACACTTTTTTATACAAAAAATTTAAATTTTTTTTTAAAAATTTAGGGTACTAGCAACTCAATTCAACTTTATACAGACAAAATATAAGTTTAATCCTATTCCAGTTCTAAGTTTACAGGAATTTTCTTCAAAATTAATTTGCTTATGTGCGATTTAATTAAAAAAAAAAAAAAAACGTGACAAATAAATAGATACATAATTTTAACTTTTTTAAAAATGGAAAAAGTCTAGAAAAAAAACTAGAGGCTAAACAATACATTTCGGGGCTAAATGCCAGAAAATGCATCTAGCCTCAAAAAGTTTAAAATGGTAACGCTGATATAAAGATTTACAACATACGCATGTATGTGAGTATGTATGTATGTAAAATTATAGTATCTGTGCATTGTAACTATAACTACACGAGTATTGTACGAGTATAACAAACAGTTGTTTGCTATACTTCCATATTGTACTTTAACACGATAATATCTTCCAGCATCTGGGTAGTTAAATATGCTCATTCATGTTATGTTTTGATATTCATTGCAGCTCATGTCCCACCTCCGTTACTTTTATGTTTCATAAGGTTCTTTTGAAATCTTACAGACTGTTGCATGCCTTTAAGGTTCAGTTGGGTATTTATTTGTTATTAAAAAACCAATTCATTTATATATGCTCACATCAACAAGTTTAAGCGATAAGAATAATTTTAAAATTCTTGAGGTGCATGTTTGCTTATGTGTAAGTTACGATTTACCTGATTTTAATTTTAAATGCTTGTCAGTTTTATAGCTTAAAATGTGCTATCATGTACATTGTTACTTTGTTAACAGATTATATGGCATTTTAATTTTCATACGTTTCCCGGGATTTTATTACGGTTTTTTTTTTCTGAATTGAAAATGAAATAATATTGCCCTTAGCAAAGAAATCCGAGTACTTGCCAGCTCATTCAGTTAATAAATATTTCGTTGAAGTATGCTGTTGCAAAAGCTTTTTATAAAAATTAATTTAAAAAAAAAGTTTTACTTGGAAATATTTCCTTTATCTCATTGCAAAGAATTAAATAAATAAAAAATATCAAATAAAATTAATAGCTTCATCGAATATACACTGAACCAAAAATAGCGTTGAATTATCAACAACGTATGTGGTTATTTTAACACCATCTCGTTGTCAATTTAATTGAAAACGATTATTTACAATTTTTTAACAAGCATGTACAAAGGCACAACGGTTGGTTGCCAATTTAAGAAAAAAAGATTTAAGAAAAACGAACGTTATGGAATTGACAACAATGTGTTGTAAAATTTCCAACTTACTAACTAACTTTGTCGTTTCAACAATTGTATGGTATCAAAATGGTGTTGTTTTATCACTAGTATAATGTCATTTCGACACCAGTATGATGTCAAATTCACACCGTACCTTGTCTCTTCTGCAACGCTTTAAAGTCAATAATGCTAAAATGACACTATGCGTTGTCAAAGTGACCACAAATGTGTTTGATACACTATTAACAACATTAATGGTTATTTTGACATCGGATGGCGTAATTTTTTCTCTATGTGTATGTAACTGCATGTCAAAGTTTTTTTTATTTATTTTTATTTAAAAAAAATAATAAATTGATTTTGCCACAAGCCGAATGCTTGAATTCGCCTTGATTTTCCATATAAATAAAACACACTAAACCCTATACTAACTGTCATTTTGGTAAAAGAACGGCTAGCTGAATTTATCGCATGTAATTAAAGTTAATTTCGTAGTTCGCACAACAAAAATTTCTTACTTTTTTTGTTTGCATCATTTTATGCAAATTTATTTTTTTTTTTTAAATAAAGAAAAATGAATTGTGAAAAAGTTTATGTTAAATCATCATCATTAATTTTCAACTCAACTCAAGTATTTTGCAACAGCTGTGCAAATTTTAATATAACAATGATGGCTTATGGCTTTGAATGTGTAACTTAAGGAAAAAACATGATAAATTCAGTTATGCCGAATCTTATATATCCTTCACTCTTGGTGCAAAAAATTCATATTTTAAAATTCGTATGTTATTGTTAAATACTAAAAAAAATTAAATCATAACAAAAAAAAAATTGAAATCAAATATAGAAAATATTAAAAACAGTTTTCAGTTGCTACGATTCAAAAACGTTTTAACTTGTTCTATTACATATTGAAAAAAAAAAGAAGAAATTCAAAGAATTCTAAAGGTACGGTCACATTAAACAAATATTTGTCGAAGCGTGACCATGAAGTCATCTATGGTGTATAGAATTTTATATAAATTTAAAGAAATATTGGGTCAGACTAATTTAATTTTTTTAATAAAGTAAAACATGCTTGCATTATTTTATTATTTTAATTAATTTCATGTAATACAATTTGTGTAAGACTATAAAAATATTTGACTAAAACTAGTGGTTACACTTATTTCGACAAATGTTTGTGTAATATGACCGTAGCTTAAGACATGCAATAAAGAAGCAAAATGTCTTGAATATATAATATATATTTTTCTAAGAAATACTTAATTTCAGTTAAGAAATTGAAATGTACAAGAAAAATGACAACCGTCAATCTATTACATAAAAGTCATTTAACAAGAGAACTTACACATTCAAACATGTCAGAATTATACACGGTAAATGAATTTAAGACAGCTGTAAATTTTTTTTGCTCTCCTTGTTTTAGCTTCGTAGCTGTAAAAACTTGTTTACATTCTGTGCGCACCATTATTTTTATGCTTAGAATATATATAGCAGTCTTGGTTAGTACACGAACGAACTATTCGCTTTGTACTATTCACTTATTTGAAATGACCGAACTAGTCCGTGTTTTGAATTCCTACAGTTCATTTCCTTGCTCTTTATTTAAAATGAACGAACGAACTAAACTAAAACGAAAACAATGACGAAGGAACGAAAGTTACAAATTATTTTCTTTTACAAAAATGGTATTTAAAACAAATAAACTGAAGAAAAGAAAATGTATTATGCGTGCTAAGAAGTTTAATTTTAAGATTTTAAAATTAAAACTTAATTTTTTTTTTAGCCATAGTGACTAAATTACTTATTGAATTACATTATAAAAAAGAAATGGAAAACTAAATTAAAATAAATTTTCCGAATTTTGTTTTGTTGTTTTGCTTTCTATTTTTGTAAAAAATTTCTTTCAAATAAGTGATAAAGATACAAAAGATCAAATGAACTAAATGAACGAACTATTCCTTTTTAATTTTTGAACTAAGACGAGCGCTCACTAAAATGAACTACGCACACAAGTCTAATATATAGAGAAGTGTGAGTGTATGATCATATCTACTTTGAATTTCCTCTTTTTTATTTGACATATACCATAGGATTGTTCCTATAATTCAGTGCTTACTTTAAGTCATACTACTTTTATTTGTCAGTTTTGTATTTTGGACAAAAAATCCCCAAAAAAACTTTTACAAAAATAGATATAGTCGCGGTTTTTCACTGAAAGCGCCGCCATTTAATTGCCAATTAAGCTGAATTCCAAGCTGAAGACAGCAATAACTGACATATTGTTATATTACATTTTTTTGTACATTTCCTAAAGACTTTAGAAAGTTTATTTCAAGGATTATACGGATGTAGCTTATTCGTTTATGAAGGGTATAAAAGAAGTGCAATATAAAACATATTTTTACATTATCAATAAAAATGTAAATATCAGGGAATAACCTGACAAAAAAAATATTTTGAAATTGTTGGCTATTACAAACAAACAATCACACAGGTGTAGGCAACTTAGATTCTACTGAAATACAATCAGATACTACAATACAGCTTTTGTTATGAAACATAGATAAGTACTATTCATAGCAAAAAAAAAAAGTAAATTTTAGAATACCCTGGTTTCACAAGTTAGTCCAAACTTGCTGTTAATTATTCGGTATTTTTTTCTTTTTTTAATTTTTTTATACGAGTGCCAGACAGATATTTTCTTTTATGTATTCCTGCTGCATATATTTCACGTATTCTTATTATTTGTTTAGAAATTTTTTCATACTTTCATAAAATTAAAATTTTTAAAATACGAAATATAAATAAAAGAATATATGTGAAAGTAAACTATTTTTCAATTTACTTTTATGTATGTAATATGTACTACATATGCTAATATTGTCAAAAGTTTATGGTTCTTTTCTTTTGTACTTCTTCTATTATTATCATTATTATGAGCATTATTAAAGTAAAGTAAAATATTGTGAATTTAGTTTCTTTGATGGCATTTGATATAATTTTTATAATATTATACCACACGTAGTACTAGAATGAATTCAATGTGAAAATATTTTTTATCCGGAACAATTTAAAATGAAAAAGACAAAATTTTATTCTGGAACTCCTTATGTTAAGAACAAATAAGTCTTATTAAACAGGCAGATATCGCTAAACCTACTCCGCATTTTATTAGTGTCCAGCGTTTATGTGCTTTAAAAATTAAAAATCAAGTCACAAATTTATTTATATACCATCTTACTTATAGCCAAGGGTCTTAAGTCCCAACACAACATACAGAAAGCCTTAGCTTACCAATCTGTTAATTGTTGCTGTTGTCCGGTTGCTATTGAAATTCAGCTCGATCAGTGTTTTAAAACAAAAAGTATTTTTTTACTTTTATTTGAAGAAAGCTTGCTTTTTACAAGCTTAAAATCAAATAACTTCAGTTATTCATGTGAATTATTGTGGTCTGGTACATTTTATGTTTAAGAAAAGATCCGTAATATGTCCAAGGGTCATCCGATAAAATAAATTTTTTTTAACTTTAAATTAGTAAAATACATATTTGGCTCTTATACTTTTTATTCTTTTGTTCCATTCCAAGTAAAAAAAAATTACTTATTTACAACCTGTCCCTAGCTGTTATTTGCATTTTGTTTGTATTTAGCAAGTAGAAAAATATGCAAAAGACTCATCTTATCTACTCTGTTATTTCAAAATATAGACAAACAAATATAAAATAACAGCTATGAAATTTTACTACATTTTTGTAGATGCTGATGACAAGAGCACGCAAAGAACATTATATGGAAAAAGCATTATTTTCAAAAATATATTCAAAATATAGCAAAGTTTCAAAAGAAACAAGTTAAGTTCGGCCATGCCGAATCTTATATACCCTTCACTGTGTTAGCTAAATATTCATATTTTTAATTTCGCTTATTCTTTCTAAATACTTAACAAACTAAAAAAAATTCATAATTAAATTATTTGCTGAGAATGATTTTCTTTAAACAGATATCTGTCTGAGTTTTTAGATTTAAGTTCGTCATTCACCGATATTGCTTAAAAAAGAATTTAATATATCAACTTCCGATTTTTGGCAATTTTTTAAGGCAAGCATTTAAACTGTAATTTAAAATATTTTTTTAGATATTCGGTATTAACTTGAACTCATTCAATGCCAACAAGTATGTCGAAATTAGCGCGTAATATTAAAATCAACTATATATGTATATACTTTTGTAATCGATATTCCAGTAGTTTTTATCGCCACTAATCCAGGGAACCGCATAATTCGAATTTGATGTATTTCTTAAGAAGAAAAAAATATTAAAAAAAATTAAACCTTAAAAAGTTCGTTTTCACCTCTGTCATTTAAAAATCTATAATCTTTTATTTTTAATTACACAATTATTATTAAGTTTAATTACCATCTAGCCTCAGGTAATTTTAATATTTATAATTTATCTTTAATTACATCCTATAATTCAGTCATTTCTTTATTGAATATTTCTTGCACTCACCATTATTAACTCATCATCCATTTTTACACTTGTCCACCAATCAAATTCTCTTGTAATTACAAACTATGGAAACTCATATATTTGTTGTTGGCTTAGTTTACTAAAAAGTAACTGTTTATTAAACACACTCATAATGTAGGCACTCTAACAAAAAACAACAACAAAATTTCCCAAAAATATCTCTCTCTTCCAGAAAGAACACAACAAGAGAAAAAAATTTATAAATAAATTGCTTTTTAATACATAAAAGCTCTCTCCGATAGAGAGAGTGAGAGAGGAAGAATATGCACAATTCATGTAGTCACATAGAGATCTCCCACAAACAAATGAGTTGGAACAAACGCACAAGATAATATCAAAAATTTTATTAAAAAATGTTCCGTTATCCACATTTTTATATGAGTGGTTTTGTGTATATTTTTATTTGTGGCCAATCACATTTATTTGTATGCAAATTATGACAAAATAGTTACTTTCAATCAAAATTTTTAAATAATAAGAAGATAAATTTGCCTATGCCGAGTCTTATATATCCTTATATGTGTTAGCGAAATATCAATAATTTTCACTTTACACATTTTTCTTAAATATAAAATAATATACAAAAATTATTATATAGCTGGAACGGCTTGCTTATTAAGCTTGAGGTCGTATTATAAAAATTTAGATATTTATTATTGAAGCGAAATATCGATATAAAAATAAATTTTTATAAGAATCTTAATGTCAATCTTAATAAACTATCCGTTTCAATAAAAAAAAAAATTAAATAGACTTAAAAATGAAAAATTTTATAAAAATAAGAAATAAAATATATTAAATAAATAAAAATTTTTATATATTTTAATTATTATTAAATTAATTTCCAATATTTCGTATGTCTTTCTCAAGGATAATAATTTTATAAAATAAATAAATAAATAAGTCTCAAGGAAAATAATTTTATAAAAAGACATACGAAGGCGTGTCGAAATATTGGAAATTAATTTAATAATATTTAAAATATAACAAAATATTAATCTTTATTTGTGCTTAATTCCAGAAATTGTGTTGGTTTTAAAATTTATTCTTTTACTCATGATATTCTCATGAGTTATTTATTCAGTACAATAAGTACTGAAGGGGAGAGCATACCTATATGGACCATTTCATCAGACGCTACTCCGAATCCTCAGTAGGTTACTCCCAACGTTTCTTGCAAACATTAGAACCTTTATATTGTAAAAGCAATTGACTAAATAAGAATTATTAATCAAAAGTCACAAAAAGATTCAAATATTCAAACAAAAAACTCAGTAAGCATTGAACTGAATAAACAAATAAATTTCCCAACCAACATTTTTAATATTGAAAACTATATATTCTATTTTTATTCTTCTCTTCTCTTTTACATTTGAATGCCCGTTGGGTATTACTGAATGTAATTAAAGAGTATATGAAAAACAAAAACAAAAAATTATAAAAAATAATAAGAAAAACATAGGGTTTTCCTACAATGAGCACTTGTATTTGTATATGTAATAATTTCTATTTGGAATTTAAAAGTTTAACAAAATATTAATCTTTATTTGTGCTTAATTCCAGAAATTGTGTTGGTTTTAAAATTTATTCTTTTACTCATGATATTCTCATGAGTTATTTATTCAGTACAATAAGTACTGAAGGGGAGAGCATACCTATATGGACCATTTCATCAGACGCTACTCCGAATCCTCAGTAGGTTACTCCCAACGTTTCTTGCAAACATTAGAACCTTTATATTGTAAAAGCAATTGACTAAATAAGAATTATTAATCAAAAGTCACAAAAAGATTCAAATATTCAAACAAAAAACTCAGTAAGCATTGAACTGAATAAACAAATAAATTTCCCAACCAACATTTTTAATATTGAAAACTATATATTCTACTTTTATTCTTCTCTTCTTAAAAAATATGTATTTATTTTATTTTAAGTTAGAAAAGGTCAATTAAACAAGATTTATAATAAAATATATTGATAAAAAAATTGTCTTTGAATACTTAATTTTTTTTTATTCATAAATAAATAATTATTTTATAATTTTTTGTTTTTGTTTTTCATATACTCTTTAATTACATTCAGTAATACCCAACGGGCATTCAAATGTAAAAGAGAAGAGAAGAATAAAAATAGAATATATAGTTTTCAATATTAAAAATGTTGGTTGGGAAATTTATTTGTTTATTCAGTTCAATGCTTACTGAGTTTTTTGTTTGAATATTTGAATCTTTTTGTGACTTTTGATTAATAATTCTTATTTAGTCAATTGCTTTTACAATATAAAGGTTCTAATGTTTGCAAGAAACGTTGGGAGTAACCTACTGAGGATTCGGAGTAGCGTCTGATGAAATGGTCCATATAGGTATGCTCTCCCCTTCAGTACTTATTGTACTGAATAAATAACTCATGAGAATATCATGAGTAAAAGAATAAATTTTAAAACCAACACAATTTCTGGAATTAAGCACAAATAAAGATTAATATTTTGTTAAACTTTTAAATTCCAAATAGAAATTATTAAATATTTAAAATATATAAAAAGAAATAAAAGCTTAAAAAATATGTATTTATTTTATTTTAAGTTAGAAAAGGTCAATTAAACAAGATTTATAATAAAATATATTGATAAAAAAATTGTCTTTGAATACTTAATTTTTTTTTATTCATAAATAAATAATTAATTTCAGGGCAACAAATTAAAATGAATGAGTTTTAAGAAAATATCCTTTATGAGAATTTCATTTTTAAAATAATAAAATGTCTGCAGTTATTCAATTGTTTAAATATAATAAAAGAAATTCTAAGGACGGTATCTAACAATATTGCAAATTATATATAATTTAATTTAATTTTTGAAACATTTGCAAACATTTAAAATTTTTTTTTTGGAATAATTTTCAAAAAACTTTAACTCGATACTCAACCACTTCAGTTGAATTTTAAAGATTAAGTTTTTGTTTTATAGTTACTTTATTTATAGAGTTGCAACAGAAAAAAAGAGATAAATTTTGCAAAAAAAAAAAAAAAAAAAAAAAAACATCTAATGATTTTTTTAATGAAACTTTGAAATCTAATGAAACAATTCTAATGAAACTTCTGCATTCGCACAATGAATGAATAATTAATGAAGTAGGCTTATGAAATATTTTTAATGAAATCTTTTCATTGGACTTATAAATCATAATTATTTTAGTGTTAATACTTTCAGTTTTGCACATTTTTCTTATATATAAAATAACAATTATAAAAAAGATTTTAATGAAATATATGTATATTAAAATAATTTTTTTTGATTACCTAAAATAAATAATTAATTTTAATTAAAGAAGTAAAAATTAATGACATTCAGGATAAAATAGATTCTGGGATTCTTATTTTTAAAACCAATAAAACTGTTATTTATTAAAAAATTGCAATACTTAACTTTTCTGTAGGTCTTCTGGGAACTTTGAAAAGTTGATTTCAACGTCCACACGCCCAGACAAAGAGACAGACATAGCTAAATCTACTCCGCTATTTAGAAGGATTTTTTGTAGGGTGGCACATGCATAACAACATTATGTATACCCTTTTCACTTTCTGTGAAGGGTTTAAAAATAATAAAACTCTTATTATTATTATGCAAATGCATATGTATTGATGAACGAAACAAAATTTTATAAAAGATTAGAATGCACATATGTACGTTCAATAATACCATATGTATTTATTCGATGCAACATGCCCCACAAAGAAGTATTTGTGTATAATATGTACAATTTTCCATATCGCTAATATACTTTAAGAGTGTTGCAATTTAAAAAAAAAAAAATTTTTTAATAAAAAAAGGTTAATGTGTTGTTTTTAACACAAGCGATTTGAATGAAAGGTACTCAATATATTTAGTGTTTTTCACGCACAATTTTTTAGACGAGTTGATCGATTTATAGCTTTTTAGGCAATATGAAAATTTCGGAATGCTTCAGTTTTTTTTTTTAAATAAAAAAACAAGTATTACTGAATAGACATGTAATTTTATTTTATTAAGAGGAACAGAAAAATATATATTTAGGGCAAAAATGAGATGTTGACCAATATAGGGTTAAATGGCTTTTTATAAAATAATGTTTTCCTAAATTATGGCACTATTGACTTAAATAAGCGATATGAAAACACCCACCAGTAACCCACCAACCAACATGCAAACAATAACACAACCATTCATTATTATTATTTTACACGGAGAAGAATATATGAAATACTGTTAGTCAGCAAACAAAATGAACCACAACTTTTTTATGCAAGAACATATACGCCAGTGATGCAAAATGTGGTACAATTGAGTTATTTAGAAGAGTTCATGTTGTTGTAGTACTTTCTAATGGCTTTTTCCCTTTCAGTTCCAAATAAGATTAAAATGACTCTGATTTGAGAAACTTGGTGTGAAAGGTCGAGAGAAAAGGAGGAAAAAAAACCAAAAAATATCTAAGTCGTGTACGACAAACTTCAGTTTGTTCAGTTGTTCAGTTGATTTTCCAATAGGGGTGCTCACGATGCTATTAGTAAAAATTTTGGTTTTTTGCAAATACGCTGACTATATTAACCTTAGTCTTGAGTGTCCTTTTCTAATATTTATTAGTTAGTTTTATTTGACTTTTTTCTTTTACTTTTCTAATATTTTTATAAATTTTTGCTTGGCAAACAGCCCTCATTATCATGTTTTGTATAGTTTGCCACCACCGTTGTGGGTACTCCAATATAATTTTCTAGCTGTTTGTAGGAACAAACATAATAAAATTTTAAGAAAAACTACTTCTAGACAACATGAATGTTTGTTTTTGTCTTAAATAAAATAAAAAACACGACATATACTATTAATTTTGTTTAAATTAAAAGCTGATAATGAATATTGGTTGGAAACGAAGAATATAATTGTGTCGAAAACATGTATGCCATTTCATTCTCGAAAGAGAACAAACGACTTACTAGATATGACTTGGACAGGAATTTACATTGTTATGGCATTCGCGATCGGGCATTACAGAACACTAAATATAAAGATGAGTCACGGTTATGTAACGAAGACAAAGAGACAGCAGAACATATATTGTAACACTCTAGGGAGTATTTATAACAGGAGAGTAGTGTGACAATAAGTCTATTGTAGTCGAATTGACAATACAATATAAATATATTATTTTAATACAATGATTTTGTTAACTTGTTCCCGTTCTTGATTTTCATAAGAAATAAAATTTTGAGCCTTATAAAAAATGTTTGGGTCTTTTAAAACACAAATTTTACCCAAAACAAAAAGTCTCAATATGCATCATTGCTACACCCACAACACGACTGAGTAACTTAAGCACACAGTAAGTATTTGAAATAGCTAAAAAAAAAATATCCAAGCAAACAAAAATTTAACTTTCTTATGTATGTACACTTATAAATACGTATGTATGTATTTATGTTTTCATTTTATTTTTTTTTAATAATTTGCATACATAAGCAGAAATCAACAACATCAGAACGTCACATTAAAGTCAAACATTTATAAAGGACCATAAAATATATAAAAATAGACGAAAACTTGACTAAACTCACATGTATGTATGTACACGTATTAACGATAAATGAGCAAACTGTTTCTGTGTTGTCTTTGCTTAGACAGACGTGAGTATAGTTGCAAAATAACACCAACATAAATATCGTGTCATACAAATCATACACGTCATACAGCAATTTTCTGTAGGAAGTGCTTTCAATTGAGTTATTTCTGTCGTTGTATGAATACACCTGAATGTGCTCTGCTTTAAAATCGAATATTTAAATAAATAAAACTTCTAATGGTAATAAATTAAATATTAATGACACCATACTCATAAAAGCAACTTTTAGTGTTAAAAAATCGTTGGTGAAGAAAATTATTCAATTTAAATTTATTTATTAAAGAAAAATAATCATTCATTTTTCATGTACGCTCATACTAGCGATTTTGTTCGCTTTATGAGTTGGAATTCTTAAGGTAAAGAGAGCGTATGTAACAAATTAAAAAAAAAATTTTGTAAAATAATTTTAAATGTTAAATTGTTGGTAAATAGGCGTAAAAGTGGGTGTGTCCTGTTAAAAAATATAAATGACCATTTTCTCTAACATATTGAGATTATACTCGTATGTAACGAATTTAAAGAAAAAATTTGTTGAAAAATAGAGCGTAACCGTTAGTAAATTGAACTACTATTCGTTTGAAAGACTAATCCAATTTCATTGCACAATCATATTTTGTTTTAAAATTCTATAAAATTGTATTACATTTGATCGCCACCAAATATGAAAGTATTTTTATATCAACTTTGCCAAAAATTAAAATATGTTTGGTCCTTCTTATAACCAAGCCACAAGTTTACCACCTGATGTTGTAATGACGGCTGCAGCATGTGTGACTTTCATATTTATATTAATAAAATTTTCGGTTTTGATAAGCTTAATGAAGAGAAATACCGTTAAAATTACAATAAAACTACTCCTGGAACTAGAAAACGTTTATATTCTGATGAACACAAAAAAAATCTTTATAAGTGTAAATTGACTTGCTTGTCGAAATTAATACAATAACTTTATTATAGTAGTTCAGCAGTGCTGAAGCGATGTATTCTACAATTAACGAGATGGCAATAAAAACGAGTTAAATTCGGTATATATATTTAGTAGTCAAATATTCATATTTACCCTTCACTGTAAGTAAGAAGGGCACATATTAGTTTATAATTCCATTCATAATGTATACACCGCACATGTGACACCCTATATATTATACATATTTTGAATCCTTACAAATATCAGAGTCGCATAAGTGATGTCCATCTGTTTTTCTGTGTAATCGTTGAAATCAACTTTTTTAAATCCCTAGACAACATAAAAAAGATTTGTCAGTTGTTGCTTTTAAAATTCAGTCCTATCGGAGTTATAAGTCAAAAACTGTGACTACTTTTATTTTTCAACATTGTTTTTTTTTGGTATATTTTTAGTCTATTTTGTTAAAAAACTTGGTACGCAGTTTTATCAGAAATAACGTCAGAAAGGCTGTAAAAAAATTAGAAACAATCGATCTATTTACAAATGGCCGAGAAAAATAAAAAATACAATTAATCTGTGTTACAAACACAAAAAAATAAAAAATTATGAGAATAGTTTTCCTAACAAACTTTTGTTTAAGCTTATATTTAATTCTAATATTTTTTTGTTCAAGTCTATAATTGTTTTGTTTGATATTTTGGTTCTGTTCAGGTGCATTGTGAAAATGATTTTTTTTTCTCTTATATTACAGGAATATTAATTGCCAGTTTGGTTATAACATTTCTGTGATAGGTCCTTTTTCAGTTAAAAAATTAAATGTTTTTCTGAATTAAATATGATTTTTAGTTTTTTCTGTGAATCAGGCAGAATTTCAATAGCAACCTGAATTTAACAACAACTGGCAGATTTTTATACTTAAATTTTCTGTACGTTCACTAGGGACTTCAAAAAGTTGATTTCAACAGCTACACGGACACACAGATAAACAGACAGATGAACATCGCTTAAGCAACTACTTAGTAGGGTAGGTGACACATGTAGAAATTACAAACGGAGTCACAAATTTATATATTCCCTTCCTACTTACAGTTCTTACTCTATAACAAATAATAATAATTTTTTAACAAAAATTTTTAGGTTTTCTAAAAGTTTTAAAATGACTTCGTGAGACATAATGGCTTTTTTCATATTGCGACAGAAGTATTGCAAATAATTCTTTAACAGTTGTGCAAAGTATTTTGTCATATATAAATTCGAACAATAAAGAAACAATTTTCTGTTTTTACGACCATTTCAATTTTTATTTTATTTTGATTTTTACTGTGACGATGACTAACATAGAGATGTAAATATAGGAAATATACACAATGTGTGAGTGTTTTATTTAATTTTATTTTTGGAACTGAAGTACAATGAACCCCATGGCAAGAGACACCCACTTTGAAGATGGCATTAAATTAAATGCATTCAGTCGTTTTTATATTGGTTGGTTTCCTTAAGCATAAAAATTTTATGCAAATTGGCAGAAAATTTAAATATGTTGCACAGAGTTTTGAGAAAGAGGAAGAGGAAGAAAAATATTTAAAAATAAACCAAAAGAATTCAAAAATTATATTATGCATCTGAATTATATTACACACGAGTTAAAAAAAATAAAAAGTTCCCATGAAAAAACATTAACTTTTTTTTAAAGATTTATGAATTTGTAAATGCTTAAATAATTTAAATTGCTTACCTTTTAGCGTATCTATAGACAATTTGGAAGATGTTAGTATTTAATTACGGTTGTAGGTGATTATAAATTAATTTATTATTTTAAGGGTAGCCGTAAATCTTAAGCAACAGATTAAATTATCAACTACCAGTTGGTTATTAGCGTCAGAAAATCCGAATGATATTAAATCAATTACATTTACTAGATTTGTAAAGGCCCAAGGTTTTTAAAATTAATAAAATATTTTTTAATAAGGGTATTCACAATGCATACTGAAAAAACAACTTCGGTTGTGAGAACTAAATTCGTTTCCAATCAAAAATTTTGTTGTGGAAGCCGAATTTTTTAATTGCGACAATATAAAATCGAAATATTTTTAAGACAACAAAATTTTGAAATATAGCATCGAATTTTTTTGCTATAACTAAAATATTTGATTACCACAACTGAATTTTTGATTGAAAGCAAATTTAGTTCCTATAACCGAAATTGTTTTCTGTGTGAATATCTTTAGGATTTGCGTAGTTATTATGTTCATTCATGTTATGTTTTGATATTCATTGCAGATCAGTTGATTTTATGTTGGTGTGAGACTTATAGACTGTTGTATGCGTTTCAGGTTCAGTTAGGTATTTATTTGTTATTAAAAAAAATCACATCAATAAGCTTAAACGATAAGAATAATTTAAAAATTCTTGAGATGCATGTTTGTTTATGTTTTTCGATTTATCTGATTTTAATTTTAAATGCTTTTCAGTTTTATAGCTTAAAACTAAAAATTAAAATAAAGTTGTTATTTTTTCAACAGATTATTACGGTTTTCTTTCTGAATTGAATATGAAACAACACTGCCTTTAGCTAAAAAATTCGAGTACCTTGCAGTTCATTAAATCCAAAAATCAAGCGATTAAATAATATGTTGCGTAGGCTTTTTATAGAAATTAACTTAAAAATAAATTTTTAAGTGAATATATTTCTTTTATCAATTTGTAACAGAATAGGTAAATAAAATTATAGGGAAATTCCAGACGCTATTAATGCAAATTTGCATATTGCATATACATGAACGTCGCGTCATGAGTGTCCTTCCAAAAAATGCTGTAGATATAATATTTATTAGTAAAAAGCTGGCAGAAGCTTTGGGTACTAAAAAATAAATATATTTATTACATGTTTGTAGACTATAGCTATGGTTGCATTAACCAAATATTTGTCGACATGAGCATAATCACTATGTGATCTGCATATACGTTTTTTATGAGATTTATTAGCATTATTTTAATATATTTGCAAAAAAGTAGTATTTCAACAAATAATTATGTAATGTAACGCAATTGATTGCATTTATTCATGAATAAATAAAATAAAAAATTTAAAGAAATACGTACTTGTATTAATAATGAGAAACGATAGAAAAAATTAACCTTATTAGACATTTTAGCATTTTTGAGGCACTAGATAGAATGCTGTCGGGCTTAGTTTGTTCTAAATTTTTGCTCCCACTCTACAGCTGCAATTGTGCCGAAGAAAAAACAACAAAACTACAATTGGTTTGCTAGAAAAATTGTATGCTCTTTTGAAAAATGAAGTCTTAAACAAAATGTGCATGAAGCAGCTAAACTATTAAAAAAACAAGTTGGTTACTTGCAAAAAATACTTCGAGAAATTCCAATATAAAATGAGTTTCCGCTTGATGTGTCATTGTTTTGTAAAATTTTAAATAGAGCTCTGAGAAATCTCATTAGTCATAGATTTCTCAACATTTTAAGGCTCTGAGCCGTTTGACTGCAACGGCTCATTTCTTTATTATTTTTAATAATTCTTTTTTGTAATAGCTTAAGAAATACGAGCATATCTTTTTCCTCTCAACTTTTATTTTTCTCTTCATAATTTTATTTTTTATTCTGGTTTTTCTATCGTAGTTTTTAACAGCCAAGAAACATTGTACTCATATTTTGAATAAAAATTTTTTCGTATTACAATTAATAAATTCTTTTTTAGCCCGTAATTTTACAGTTTCCTTTAACAGTTTTTTAAGTTATAGTTTTTTTTTGTATAGTTTCACTTACTAATTTACATTACTTGGTCTGGCAATTGAAAATGTTTTTGAGTTTAACATACTTTGCCAAACTTTTTTGTTTATATTCTGAGACTTGTAAATTGAAAATTGAATTTTTTCTGTTATAAAATTTTTCTGCTAACGCTGCTGCTATGCTTTGGCATTCTATTTCAAAACTAATTTTTTTTCCCTTAGTTTTTCGTTGGCTATTAGTCTGCACAATTTATTTATTTTAATTTTGAGAAAAAATACTTTTTTCTTTTTGTTAACATTTGCTTACTTATTTGTACGTACGTATTAGTGCGAGGAAAAAATTAAATTAAGGAAAGATTTACGTTTCAAGTTTATCTACATGATTTCCTTTTAGTTTTAGTAAGAATTTGTAATATTAAAATTAAAAAAAAAAAATATAGTTTTCTAGTAATAAAGGAAAACATCAAACAGTTAAATTTAGATAATTTGTCCATCTAGATAGGATATGCAGGCATTTTAGAAAGAAAATTATTAACGGCAGTTTTTTTTTTTTTTTTTTTTTTTTTTAATTTAGATTTATTAACAGTTTATTTTATTATTATGCTTAGTTATCTGCCTCTATCTCTCTCTCTCTCTCTCATATTTTCATTTTCACAATTCCATATGGAAAATCAGCCAAGTATGTAATTCGCTTTTTATATGATATATAAAAAAATTTAATTTACTTTCAGAATCGATCCTATGTATTAATAATAATTAATATACTCTGCTCTGGTCAACAATGTTGATCGCCCAAGGACCAAGTATGTTTACCAGCAAAAAAAATTCATATTATTAAATTAAGTTTTAAAATATAATACTTAGTAAAAGGACTTGTCAAAAACTGCTATCAAATGATA
The DNA here is from genome assembly GCA_947397855.1 of Thelaira solivaga. Lineage (NCBI taxonomy): Eukaryota > Metazoa > Arthropoda > Insecta > Diptera > Tachinidae > Thelaira > Thelaira solivaga. The sequence continues at coordinate 14,389,129 of OX377612.1, forward strand.
AAATATAATAGTGTGAAAACAATGCATTAAAAAATAAGTATAGTAATTTTAGAGTGGTATGGCTTTGAGAAATTTTAAAAAATTTTCTAAAAATTTATACTTTTCATTATATCAGGGCTGAATTTGTTGCATACTAACAAAGAAATAAAAAAAACTGAAACAATAACTTGGTACTTTATGACTATCCAAGTCTCTAGAAGTTAGTGAAGGTAAATATGCCGAATGAAATATGTTTTTTGTTTTTAGTAATTATCACATATTTATAAATATGTTTAGGAGAAATATGCATAAATACGTTAATTTTTTAAGAAGATTATGGAATGGGACACATATCATTTTAAAAGGGAGGTCGTGTAGATTTGTAAAACATCGCTACCGCTTGACAAACAAGCAAATAATATATCCTGTTATATATCCTTTCCATAAATTTAAATTTAAAAATTTTTTAGTATATTTACTTGCAATTTATTTATTTATTTACTTTGAAATGGCATACAGAAAATACTTACTTAATATTGTGCTTGAAAAAACAATATTAAATTATGTAAGAACTTTTAACTACCATCAAAAATCATATGAGCTTTTCAATATGTAAATACTTTTCGAAAGAGGATTCTCCCTTATATACCAACAATTAAAGAAAAATTCAACAATAGCACGACACAGTGAAATAACAAAAAAAAAAAAAAAGAAAAAAATCGCAATACATTAAAAAAATAATAAAAATAAAATCTACTCACCAACAAACAAGAAATTAGAAAATGTTCATTGTAATATCTGAAAGGTTCAAAGATTGTTTTGTATTATAAAACCCCAAGAACTAAATGCATAAGTCTGCTGTATACAGATGTTTTGCGGTACATGTTCTCATAAAGAATTTTTTCTAATAAAAATTTAATTCTTAAATGTGCCATTCAAAATGTTCAAAACAAATAGAGAACATTGTTTAATATGAAATCGATTTTTTTTAAAAGAAAAGCAAATATTACGAGTAATATCTTGCATTAACAAAAACTGAAAACAAAATCACAAAATGAAAGAAGTTTATTACTTACTTTGTACATACTTTCAATTTTGCGAATATCTATCGAAAGCTGTTGTCATTAGGAAATAGTAAAAGAAAATAAACAAAGACCAGAGTACTGTGCTTTTAATAGACACTTAAACAAAACAGTGAAAAGTTGGGAATCAAGAAAGAAAGTAACTTGGGAAAAGAAATGGGGGCCTGAGGAGATGCTTAAGCACTAACTAAAGTAACTCATACTTTTAGCGTGTTGTTTACAATTGTATTACATCAGACAAAGGCTTTAATAGTTATACAACTTTAACAAAGATTTTTTAAGCTGTGGCACCACGCAACAATTGCATGCGATTTCAATTTATGAAGCTTTTGGCCAAGAATATCTTGTATAAATAAAATTCATTTTCTGTTTGCTTATTTTGCTCGATATAAAAATCTTTGTTTTCCACCGGATATGTCTCAAATTTTAACACATATAATTTTTATATTCTAGGGAAGGTCGCCATATACTTTTAGACTACTTACGCCCATTTTGACGCCCACTTTTCAACGATTTTCACTCACTGTACATAAAAATATGTATCCGTACTTAACTAAACCTCAGATTAGGCTTTGAAATATTTTATTTACCACTTTATTTGGCGGCGCTGCTAATAATGCTAGCAAAAGGCAAGAGCCACTTTATAAAGTAGTAAATGCCCGTATTTATTTGAATTAGAACTATATTTGTAAATGGATTTCTTTAAAAATTGGTATATACTGTCTCTATACTCTAAAAATAATATTAAGGACAAAGTTTTAAATTCCTCTCAATGGCTTCGCTTAAAACAATTACGTGTGAGCATGTGGGAAGGGGGTAGCAGGCTAAATTTTAATTATTAAACGGAAAAGAATATCGATCAAGATGCAAATTGCAATTATTCATTCTTGCCTAATTACCTTACTATTGGGAATTGTGTGACATAATTGTGAATTTGCTTATTGTGTATAAATGTTGTATCACATCATGGAAATTGGAAAAGAAATAAAATTTTTTAACATAAAAGAAAACTCTAGCGTCCAAATAAAAGATATTAAAAGCTTAATAAGCTGTTTTTTTTAATTTGTTTAAAAAGCGCTTGTTAAACAAAAATTTTATAAGTTTGTCTTCAAATAAATAAATAAAGGAAAAATAAGATTTGGATGAATAGAGTGTAAATAAATTTCAATTTATTTTTTCCTAAATGGAGAATGGAGAAGAAGTCTATAAATGCTATTGTAGAGTTGATACTGTAATTGTGGCATATTACCACACAAGCAATCGTAAAACGAAATGGAATAATTAGATCCAATAATAAATAATTTATTTTTGAAAGAAGAAATTTTTATCTTTCTCTAGATGCTGACTGCATGAATTATACTTAAATTCGTCACGCTTACTGACAGTACACTACTTTACGCGAAAGTACGACAGCATCTGATGAGTTTATGTGGTATATTTATTTTTTATTATTGCTTGATCAATTAATTGAAGGAAATCAAAATCATTTTGATATTTGCTTAATTTTTTTATATCGAACAATCAACTTTTAGAGTGCATGTTAAAACCTTCAGTTATTGCGTGGTTTTGAAAGATTTAACAACAAAATATGAGTGATCAAAATATTCGATATAAAGGAAACACCTAAAATTGGAAGCCTTAGAATCGGTAGTTACAAGATTGAAAATTAAAGCATTTAAAAAATTAATTGATTAATTAAAATTAAATATTATTTTTTGCTAAAGCAAACAACTACATTGCTTAGTACTTGTACATTTTGCCTAATTCGTTACACCTTTAAAATAACTTATTGCTCAATACAAGTTTCATTTTCAAGTTGTCAGACTTTTATTGAAATTGAGTGTGTATGGCCTACATAATACTCTAAAATATTGTTTTCTATTGAAGTCAAATCGATTTTTCAAAAGTTAAAAGAAAAATAGATTCTTTGCAATATGATATATTTATCTAACAATGTTTTCTTCTTTTTTCTTTAATTTTTTCGTTTGCTTTTGTTTACATTTGTATTGTTTTCTGAGCAGAAACAACAACATTTTCCAGTATAATTTCTTCATTAAAGAATAAAAATTGTATTGACCTAAATTTCTTTGAAATAATTAAGTTGTTTAAGAAAAGTGAGTTTTTTCTTTAAACAAAAATTTCTTGTAAGAATTTCTAAGAAATATAATTTCTAGGGAAATATAATTATCTTTTTTAGAATACACTAATATTAAAAATGGCTGTTATAAGTCCTAACCCTGTTATTAGAATTTTAAAAAGGATTTTGTGGGGCAAATAATCAGTTTCTAGGTAAAACTTTGGAAGCAAATTTGGGTGGATATTTTTAATTTAATGTTCAATCAAAAGCATGATATTTGACTTATAAAATCTTAAATTTAACTATCGGTAACTTGTAATAAGGGCTGTTAGGCAAATATTACTATTAAAAAATAACTAATGGTAAGACATATCGTACGGGTAGATGGTTTGTTTTTTTTTTGTTTTGATTATTAGAAAGAGACTTTTGATAGAAGTATCATCTAACAAGCAAAAGGAAAGTTTGTTCTACCATTATATTTTAAATAATAAGCATTTCATTAATGTCAATGCTTTATGTTGCCGAAAACTGTTTTTAGCCTAGCCTTTTTTGGTTGTTACCTTTGAAATTTAAAGCATGTTTTGGTTGTTGTACACGGTTTGATAGGAGAGGTTGTCATAGAAAATGATATAACATTTATCTTATTAGAAAGTTATTAAATGTTAGAAAAATTAAATGTAAGACGTTTTTGATAAATATGTTATAAATACTGAAAATATATTTACAAATACTAAAAAAATTTAACGGGTTACGTTAAAATAAAGGCTGCTTTTTATAGATGTAAAGAACTTTAAATTGCAATAAAACAACGATTGACATGAATTTTATTTTTCCGAAAGATAATCTTGTGGCATTACATTTTAAATATGATTTCTGGCATAGGACCGCCACGGCTGGCTCGGATGTAGTCCAATCTGGACGTCCAATTTTCGATGACTTTTTCCAACATTTGTGGCCGTATATCGGCAATAACACGGCGAATGTTGTCTTCCAAATGGTCAAGCGCTTGTGGCTTATCCGCATAGACCAATGACTTTACATAGCCCCACAGAAAGTAGTCCAGCGGTGTTAAATCATCTTGTGTGGAGGCCAATTCACAGGTCCAAAACGTGAAATTAGGCGATTGTGGCAAAAGCTGTGTGACATGTAGAGCCGTCTTGCTCGAACCACAGCTCCTAGACATCATGGTTGTTCAATTCAGGAATGAAAAAGTTAGTAATCATGGCTCTATACCGATCACCATTGACTGTAAACTTCTGACCATCATCGTTTTTGAAGAAGTACGGATCACTGATTCCACCAGCCCATAAAGCGCACCAAACAGTCATTCTTTCTGGATGTAATGGTGTTTCGAGGATTAGCTTCACTCCAAATGACGTAGGCATTCAACCAGAAGTGCGCTTCATCACTAAACAAAATTCGCTTATGAAAATCGGGAACAACGGCAATCTCATTTTGTGCCCATATGGAAGCGTTGTTCAGGCGTGATTCTATTCATGATGAATTGCCAAACCAAACTGACAATAAATCACTTGACAGCTGTTAAATCGGTTGCCATCTTGAACAGTAATGCCAACTTAAAGTTCTATACGTTTTTAAAAAACATCCTTTATATTTAACTCTGCATATTTATCTTCACTCCCCTCTGATAATGTCATTTGATAGCATTAGTGTCCAAGTGAGTAAAAAGAAAATGTATGTATTTAAGCATTTGAAATCAAAAGTGGTGGTATTGTTTATTATTTCTGTACGACTTTTCTTTAAACTCAGAATAAGAAGAGTAAAAAAAAAAAAATACAGAAAAATTCAATTCTATTATGAACAATTTTTTGCTTTCGATTTGAATTTTACTTTAAAAGTTGTTGCTTTAAAATACACAAAAACATATTTTCTATTTACAAATATACTTTTCAATAATGGAGCTTTAATTAAATGCAGTTACATTTGAACATCACGCACTAACGAAACCTTATTCGATACTTAAAAATTACCCAAGTCTAACCTCTTACATAAATAGGCTCGGGTTTATGGATTAAGGTAACTTTTTATATTTTTCCATGCTCAGCTACTCACCTCAAAAGAACATTTGTAACATAAAAAGTATAATGCTAATAATAAAACAGTCAACTAAAATTTATGTTACAATAAAGATTGGAAATTTTATATTTTAGAGTTTTCACTTTAATTTTATACAAAGAAAAAAAAAAACAACAATAAAAAATTTTATCACCAAAGCAGAACACGTAATCACATGCAAGAGAATGTAGTTCATAATGTCTGTGAAATTGGCTAAAATGAAATTAAATTTACATACGTTTAGCTTAAGAAAATCGAAATGAAAACTGATACTAAAAAGCATATAAAACAACACGTATCAGATATACTAATATTTTTTTTTATAATAAAAATAAATAAATAACAATAAATTGATGTTGTAAAATGTTAAAGGAAAGAAATAAATTTCTTTCTGAAATTTTAAGCCAACCCAATTCAATTTTAAATAAACCCAAAATATTTTTAAGTAGTAAAGTGTCACTTGCTGCAGAAGCTAAAGTCATGGTTAAAGTAGTCAAAAAAATAAAAAGTTTTTGAAATGTAGGACAGATACCCTACAATATTGAAAAAAGATGAAAAGAACTTTTAATTGAAAAAATAATATTTTTATTATCAGCGAGCTGTTGATACAACTCAGGGAAGTAAAAACCTGATAAAAATTTAGGTGAGAACTATTGGTTCTCATTATTCATTCCGTTCCATAATCGGGGAATATAATTTTTGTGTTAAAGACAAATTTTAAATTATTCATTCCGCTTGTCAGGTAATTCACCTCAATTACTGCGATACAAATTTTACCATACCAGTATTGACATATCATTGATGCCGTATACAAATAATTACAATAGTATAAGCTAATGCAAAATAAAATTCTTAAAAATATATGATTCAAGAGTGATAGGAACATGCGGTATTTTTCATAGAGGTTTATTATACCAGAGGAATGAAATAAAGGACATTTACTAAAATAGATCAGGCTTCAAAAATCTTTTATAAATAACAATTCCTTGCTTGGTTGGTCTGTTTGTTTTTTATATGGCGGTTTAACAGCCTTCAATTAGAATCGCAAAATTCCATGTTGAACCACCAACTCGCCAAGAATATGTAGCCGAAAAATAACCTTTAAATGGTAGATGTGACATTGAGATATCTGAAAAGGTCCCCTAACCTTACTCCCGCTATCTGCATTAAATGCAGTCTAAGTTAGTACAAAAATTTACTTTTATAAACAAAATAACAGAAATTAAAGGAAAATTTTAATAACTCTTAAAAATGTGTAGTGTGTACAAGAGAATATCTAAAAAAAAAAACCAATCTGATGTAAAAGTCAATATGTTGACGTTCGCTTTTATGTGTTTTCAATTCAAAAGCAATGATTTAAAAGGATTGCAAACTAGCAAACATATAAAATGTACACAAAAGAAACAAACTCCACATGAATATGTATGACCAAATGTGTGCACGAATAAAATTCTCAAAGAAACTCTACTTTCTAGGAAAAATCAAATCAAATAAAAAGAAGGTAAAATCGAATATCAATACACTGGGGCTATTTTTATTTTCTTTCTTTTTTTTCAAAAGTTACACACAAATAAATACTTAAGTTTAACGACTATAAATGTGTAGAAATGTGTAAGCACACAAATGTGGCTATAGAAAGGACACAAAGTGAAAGATAAGCCATACGAAAATAGAAGAATACAAATGGGAAAGGGTTGTTTACAAAACATTAGCTGTAAATAAGTTTCAGTGAAAAGCCCAACAAGGACCTTATTGTTAGTAGCTTTAGGGTAAGTGTCACCAACAGCAGTAGCAAGAGACTTAAAAGAATTCGCAGTAAAGGAAAATAATATTAAGTTTTGTACATGCTCGTATAACATGTGACGCTGGTTGTATTAAGAACATTTTAAGAATTTAAATGAGTTTCAAACTTATTTTATTTATTGCTTATTACTTATTTGAAACAGAAACCGTTTGGATTTATAGAAATAAATTTATTTTTTTTTTTACTAAACTTTTTTTTTGAAAAATTAAACAATTATAAAACAAGTAAAAGTGTTATATTCAGACGTGTCGGTTTGCACCAAAGGCCAAATATGTAACTAATTAGTTTTTTTTTATGCTTCATACATTTTTTTTTAAAATAAAGGGTCCGCAATCTAACGTTTTTTTTTCAACTAGTGCTTATTTCGTGAATGGTACCACTTAGCTCATGTCTGATTTGACAGAAGGATAGTTTTATCCTTCCGCTGAAAGAATATGGGTGTGTGCTTGCGATTTACTTACAGAAGATGCCGATTTTGCCAAAAAAAAACATCTTTTCAGATGAAGCTCATTTTGATCTTGGCGGGTATGTAAACAAGCAAAATTATCGCATTTGGGGCACAGAAAATCCACACGCATACACTGAAAAGCCGACGCACCCAAAGCGAGTCACGGTTTTTGCGGATTTTGGTCCAGAGGCATAATTGGGCCATTTTTCTTCGAAAATGAGCAAGGAGTGGCCGTTACAGTCAATGGCGATCGTTATCGGGCCATGTTGAACGATGTTTTGTTCACAAAAATTGAAGAGGAGGATATTGGCACATTTGGTTTCAATAGGACGGCGCTACGTGCCACACAGCCGAAGCTACACTCGATGTTTTTATAGCATTTTCAAAAAAAAATTTATTTGGCGGGCCCAATTAATATTCTGGCTCTAATATATTTATAATGACATTATAAATTTATTGTATCATATTTTTAATATGTTTATACCAATTTCAATAATTTCGACTAACATGCACTTTAAATTGCATCTAAGAATCCGGGAATGTACTTTAAAAATTACATAAAAGCAAAATGCTATAAGCTTTTATATTTTTAAGCTAAATTAACTGCTTTTATAATTAAAAAATCAATAAGAGACAACGAGATATAAAATAAAATAAATTTTATTGGCTTTAATTCCAAACAAGAATGCAAGAATTAAATTTGGCGCCATTCGAAGTTTCATTGCTTGACATTTGAACAATTGTTATTGTTTGCCAGTAGAAGGTACGAGGTTAGTAAAAAATTACCATGGACAGCGAAGGGAGTTCGTTAATTGGGTATTGGAGAGACTACAAGAAAATGCTGATTTTGCCGATAAAATCATCTTCAGTGACGAGGCCCATTTCCATCTTGATGGCTTCGTCAATAGGCAGAATTGTCGCATTTGGGGTGATAAAAAGCCTCAAGTGATTCACGAGAAGCAAATGCATCCTCAACGTGTCATTGTGTGGTGTGGTTTTTGGGCTGGAGGAATCATTGGACCTTTTTTTTATGAAAATGAAGCAGGTCAACCGCAAACGGTCAATGGTGTTCGGTATCGTGAAATGACAACCAGTTTTTTCTTGCCTAGAATTGAAGAAATGAATGTGGAGGGCTTGTGGTTTCATACAGCCAGAGACACAATTCAATTGATGCATCAGTCATTTATTTATAATTTAAATCTTGCGTTCTTGTTGGGAAAAAATATTGGTAGCCGAAGCGACTAACATAATTGTTCACCTTTTTTGCTAAAAATATAATTTGTAACAGGTTACCTTTCTTGATTTTGATACATATGTGTGCTTAGATTATGAATCGTATATATAAGCATAAAAATTAAGAAAAACAATAAATTTAAGGTCGATAAAATTATCAAAAAAAAAAAAAGTTACACTAAGTCTAATGAAATTGTGTCTTGGTAAATTCTACTTATTTTACTTTCTAAATCACTTGCTTTGTATTTACTAAATTTATTCGTACTTACGGCAAATTATTATTCAAAAGCATTTCTTTAATAACCCGTATTAACCAACCTCAAGTGATAATCAGGTAGACAACCACTAAACTACCAACAGTTTTATCTTGTAAGTCCTTTTATTACGCACATGTTTTCTTCTAACTTTTTTATTATTATTATTATTGTATAGAAATATATTTAATATAAACAAGATTGCTGTGACCTTTTCTATTATGTAAACTTACTGGGGCTTATTTTGCTAGTACTTTTTATATTAATAATTTATATTATGATGTGTTTTATTTTACTATTCTTGAAGATTAGTAAAAGCTTTAATAATGTAGTTGCATAATTCTTTTTATTGTACTTAGATATAAAAATTAATAAAATAAAATTGTTATACAGAAAGCTCTGAACATAAATGAATGGAATTCATTTGCTATGGCTCTATGCTCCACAATGAAGCGACGGGAATGGATATATGTATCTATTATATATATATTTAAAACCAGTGAAAACTGCAAATTTTATTTCTGACTTTTACTTAAAATAATTAAATGTATTAATTTTCTATCTTACTTTAGTTTCTATTCACATATTTTCTACTTTATTATAAAGACCATATGATTTTACTATGGGACGTATCAAATTTCAAAGAAAATATTTTGGAAATAGAATTTTCATCGGTTCATAATTGAAAAATAGGCATAGCTAGTACAAATGTAAGCTTTTAATCTGTTCCCTTACTCTTTTGTGGCAAACTAATAAAAAAAGTTAAATTATTTTATGTTTGTTTTTTTCTAAAATTTAATTCAAAATTTTAAAATAAAATTTTAGTATTTATGCATGTTCCTGTCAGAGCTAGATTAATAAATAAAATTCAAAACGACATTTTAATTGATGTAAAGCAATAGAACGACTGCCATTTTTTTCACAAAAACTAGTCATTCAACATTTCAGTAATATTTAAAAAAAATTATTATAAAATTTATTATTGTAATGCAATGAAATGTTTTAAAAAGATTTTTGATACAAATATTATACTCGAGACAAGCCAATTAATTGGCTTAGTTACTTACATATAACTTGTTTAGCTGGGAAGGCAATAAAAGACCTCAACAAAATTAGTTTTTTAAATATATTGAAATTTATTTCAATTTCTTTAGAAAAGAAAGCTGTTTGTTATTTGTCTTACACATTTTTAAATTACTAATTTTCTTACTTGGCTCTGCTTTCAAGTTTTTTTTTCAAGCTTTTATTTATAAAATTAAGTGTTAAAAATGTAAGATTTCTTTCTTCTTATTGTATTTCTTATCTAGTATTAATAAATCAGTCATTCAAAAGACATTCCAATTTCTGTAAGCAAAAATAAAATTTTTATTTTACACAAACATTTAAGAAAATAAACAAATAGAAAATCCTTTCACTTTGATTCTTTCAAAATGCGAAACAATATTTTTTCAAAGAAATTGTATATAAACTTGTGATAATTTACAAATTTCAAAGTAAACGAAAAAAATACCCAAACAAATATATGTATGTCAGAAAGAAGTTTTTTAAAAAAAAAAAACAATTTTCTCTTTAATACTTTATTTTTGCTTCAACTTTTTGCTTCTTTTGAATAATAAAAGAAAAAAATTATATGAAAACAAAACTTATTGTGAAAGTTTTGTTGTATTTTACTTCTTTTACAATTTTGAATACAAGTAATTCAATATACTACTTACAGTTTAATTTTCTGGAAATAAAAATAGAGAAAAACATTTAAAGAGAAAGCAGCTGCTGCAATTGTAAAATATTCTTTCTTTTCTAATGCTTTTTAACCCGCTATTACCGTCACCAGCAGCAGCCGTAATAGCTGCTGCACAGACAGAAAAAAACAGAAAGGAAACAAACAAATTAAGCTATTTTTGAAAAAAAAAAAAAGAAAAACATTGAAAAGGAAAAATATAAGAAAAAGAGAAAAACTGAAAATTTTTTGAAAATGGCAGCAGTAGAGATGTTGGTGATGAAAGTGAAATTATTTGCCAGATGCAATTATGTAATATTAAATAAAATTTTCCTTTTAGTCAAATTGCTTGATTTGCTTGTTTTAAATTTTATTCTCTTTGTCCTTTTGTTTTGTTTTCAATTTGTTTTCATTGCAACATCAATGGTTTGGCATTCAATAGCATTTCAAACTCAATATAATTATGCAAGTTGTATGTATGCATGTATATATTTCTAAATGAGTGATTCGCTTACACACACACAAAATTATCTAACTGCATCTTTCGTTAAGTACTTTACATACCTAAATATCTAGTGCACATTTGTATTCTAACCTTGGAAGTTGCTGTGGCTTATATTTGCATTTGTGTGATTAAAAATCATAACAACTTAACAGTCATAGTCACTTATTAATTGGATGGATATTTTAATGTTCGGTTTCTCTTGCTAAATATTTTCTATGTATTAGTAAACATATATTATAGTTAAAACAGTTAAACATTTTTAAAGTGTACTGATATGAAACAGTTTTTACTAATTAGTACTCGCATTATAACAAGGTCGTTCTAATGATGATTTAAAAGTTAAGAGGATTTAATTATGACTTTCAAATCAAATTAATTATTATTTATTCCTATAGGTATTACTTAAATATTTTCAAGTGTTGCTTTTATATTATAACTGCTACATATTTAATGATTTTATCTCTGTTTTAATCAGGGTATGAAAAGAAACGAAATGTTTCATAAACGATTGCTGCCAAGTCAAAAATTTTCAATGTTATAATTAGCAGAGTCGAAGAAGCGATCATCATCTGTCTGTCCGTGCGAGACTAGATCTATTTTTTACTATTTTTATGAGCGGGTTTTATGTGTATTTTGCTTAAAATAAAAAACGGTCAAAAAATAACAAAAATTAAGAGCAATTGGTTAACAAATGGCTGAGAAAAATCAAAAATACAAACGAAATTTTAGGTGTTCATTAATTCTGCTTTGTTTTTCTGCGTATTTTATCTAAGCTATGTAGCGGACAAAAAAGTAATACGCAGCTTAAACAGAAATAATAGTCATAATCAGCCCAATTAAGAACAAAAATTCCCTAGAAGTTTTTTCACTTTTCCGTTTCCTCTTATTGTAAACAAAATTTCTTACTTTTTTAACATGGTAAGTTATCTAATTTAGGAAAATTTCTCCCTAAAACCAAAATTCCCCAGGAAAAAAATCCTTGGGAATACTTATAATTGTCATGAATGCCTGTGTAAAAAAAATCAAAAATACATTCAGTCCTGTTTTGTTTTTTTATGGAATCTTTTAAGCTGGACATATGCGTAATGCATCCCGAATACACATATAATTAATAGAAGAGAATTTTTTGATTTTTGGAATTAATTTAAAGTGTTAAAATGTTTAAAAACATTTAAAATTAATTGGAACTTATTTTATTTTGCATTCTTATTAAATATCTTTGTTATGTCATATATGAAATACCTTGTAAAGGCGATGATAAAAACAATTGTGATTTAGTATACATCGGAACTACAAAAAGAAATCTAGAGACAAGAATAAAAGAACACAAAACAAACATAATTAATAAAAAAGAAAGCACGGCATTATCACAACACACATTACAAAATAAACATCAACCTGATTTTGATAATGTCAGAATTTTGGACAAAATAAGTAACGAAAGAAAACGGTTTACAACGGAAAGTTTAAGAATACAACAAAAAATCAGAAAAACAATGAACAAAAAAGAAGACACTGACAATTTAAGTGCAAGTTACAAATTGGCAATCTTATAACGTAACAGACGAATTTGGCTAAAATTTATCAGATAATAAAAGTTAAAGATTATATTAATATATAACTTATATTAAAAAACAATAACTTCAATGTAATACACATACATACTTTATATTGTAAGTAAAATGGTTTTTATATAAAAATAAATTGTTTAATGTTTTCTGTTTATTAAATAGACAAGATCCCTTGAAAAAGTGAACATAAAATTCACGAAACGTCGGGACAATATGAAATAAAAATTGTGTTTTATTTTCAAAAGGAAATGTAGGCCTAATAGCTTGAAAATAAATTAAAAGACAAACTAAAATTGAATCTGGCCAAAAATAAATCAAACCAATATCTTTGTTATAGTTTTCCTGTTATTTTATTTAAAAATTGAGGATTTTTCGTAAGCTGAAAAGAATCATTTATTTTAGGACTAAAAAAATATTGAAATACAAAGAAAATTATTTGAATCAGTATGTGTCATTTCATAAATTTTTTTTTTGTTAATATTTAAGAAAAATAAGAAAAATTAAGAATATGGATACTTGGCTACCTCAGTGGAGAATACATAAGACTCGCCAGAGCCAAATTAAACTTGTTAATTTATGGAAATGGTAGAACGAATATGATTTAAGTAAATCTAATTGCTTCACAATTAATAAAGCTAAAATTAAATTTGTTACCCCGTAATTGAAATTTTTAAAACAGAATAATTCTGAATAAAATGGAATTTCATAAAAAAAAACCGTTATTGTCACAACTTCAAAAACTGTTATTTGCTTCACTGTAAAAGTCTAATGTGTAGAAAATGCTGATGATGTGAATTGTCATGTACATTTCAATTTCCGATACTGTGCCTTGATGTAACCTCAAACTTTAATATTGAGCCTGACAATTCTAACACGTTTGTATATAATTGTTATTACTTGTATGTATATATGGCTGCGTATGCATGTTCTTTTTTTTGTTAGTCTACACTGATTTTACTACTATTTATTGTACACCATACGACTACATTACTAAATATTTAATAAACAGGCGTTGCACTTGTTTGTGTGCAATTTCTAGTTCTAGTTTTAAGCTTAAAATTTATTTCTCTTCTGGTTGTGTTAACATGCATTCATTTCTTCTTGTTTTGTATGGAACGTTAGCTAGTTTTGGTACCATTCCAAAAGACAAATAAAAGTTTTGCAAATGGATGATGTGCAATTTAAATCGAAATTATTAAGTAAAACATAAGAACGCTTGAATAGAATTTGCTGTCTGCAGTAAATAAAGGGTGTTTCAAATAGAGTTGAGAAAAATATTTATTTAATCTTTTATTTTTACTTATTATTTTTTACAGTGTCAGTCAGCGTCAAAGATTTACAACATATGTTATGTGTCTTGCTGAGCTTGTTTTGAAGTCACATCATGCCCATATCACAGAAAATCAATATTGATTTTATTTAGAAAACATTTAAAGTTTTTCACAATTTGCATTTCATAAATCTATTTCATAATTTTTTTATATGTAGCTTTGTGTCTCTAGAAATAAATATTTTGTGTACGAGTATGTGTGTGTTTTTGAATGTTTCAAATGCTTAAGCTTTTATAGCACTTTTTTTTTTTGTGTCAAGTGATGGCTTAGTATTTTAGTCAATCTATCTGTCTGCCTTTATGTCTACACCTATTTCCCATTTTATCCTTGTTTATGCATCTTTGGTTTTTCTTTAGTGCAAACCAAAACTAGTATTTCACATAAAATTTCAATATGAGTAAAATTAATGTTCAAGTTTCGTTTTATTGCATGATCTAGTGGTATTGGTGTTTGAGTGCTTATTTCTAGTAGCAATTATTTTCATGATAGTTGGGTATATTATTTGTTAGATAAACAAAAAAGCTGCTTATGTTAGTGTTGGTAAATTTTTCTAAGAGCTTTTGAATGGAAAAAATTTATGTCTTTGTAGTGAGCAAGAGTCGTTTTCCTTGAATGAGTTCGATTTATTTCATATGAAATGATTTGATTTAACGCCTTGATTTCTATTTCAAGTTTTCAATGTTTTAAAATATTTAGTTTCAATAGATTTTTTATTTTTTTTCCAGGACTTTATTGCTGTTTTTATATTATACCAAAAATTAAAGCAATTTTAAAATGATTTTTATTTTTATCAATTACCGTCAAACCCTTTTTCTCCTAAATATAAATGGTATCTAAGAGTTGAAACCTTTGTGTGTGATTTATTCCACTCACAAAAAATCGTGCACAACATTTCATTTAATCATTTTCTAGGCACTAATAAAATCTTATTGTCTATTATGCTATTCGACACGATTGAGTTTAAAAAGTAAAATGCAAATATTAAAAAGCACAAATACTAAAAGCCTTTAAATTAACGATCACACATATTTAAGTAAGCTACTGTGTAGTAAAATAGTGGAGTTTCTTTTGTGTTTTAATATTGTTGAACGTTTTTTGAATTTTGCTCTTTAGATTCAATCGTGTCGAACAGCAATCAACTTTTAAACGTGCCTCGAAGATAATTTAATAAAATATTTTGAACGAGATTAGGGGCAACATCGTAATACAATCATCATATTTAATTATTGAATTTGAAAGAAAGGCATAGAGTACTACTACACGATTGATTGCTAGCATGCAGAATCAACTAAAACTATTATTTTTGCAGTTGTCTGAATCAGTTGTGATCAGCGTTGCTATTTTAGACTTTTTAAAGCTAGATATATGCCCAAGAATGTTTTCGTTCTTTTATAAAAAATTTAATAGTTAAAATAAAAATTGCGTTCTGCTCTTAACATGTTGTATATGAAAAATGCAAATGGTACATGTTTTGCACTCAATTTATAAGTGAGGGTGAAATACTGCCTTTTCTTACAACTGTCTGAACTATAATACATGTTTATGGAATTAAGCAAATTATTTATTTTGAATTCATATTAAATAGAAGATTAAACTTTTGCTTCGTGAAGATATTCTTCCTAAAAATCTATTGTTAAAAAATATTTTTTTTGTATTAACTGGTTATCAGTAGTGTTAACGTTATATAAATGTTATTTTTTTCTAATAACACCATAAAAAAGGCATCACTTTGTGCAGTTTTATTTAATCTGCTTAAAATATTACATAATTTATAGGCAGAAAGCTTTTTGAGAATATAAAACGAAATTAAATTTTTAGTCTCTTAAAATTTTTTTTTAAGGATTGAATTGTTTGTTTTCTATTTATTAGTTAGTTTTATTTGACCTTTTTCTTTTTTATAACAATTGTTTTATATATATATTTTTAACATATTATTTTTAAATATTTTTCAAATTTTGTTTGGGATACCCTTATTATTGAACACCCTAATTTTATTTTGTCAAGAAAATTTTTGAAATATATATTTTTAATAATTTGATTAATTTATAATTATATCCTGAAGAAGCTACAAAAATTGGAGCGAAATATCGATATAAAAATAAATTTTTGAAAAATAAGACCTCAAGCTTAACAAAATAGCCATTTTATTTGTTTGTTTTCTGTAAAAAGCATATTAAATACAAAATAGACAGTTTTTTTTAGAAATACAAATCGTAAGGTCTGAGCAAAAAATTAGTATACAAATAAATGACAGAAAAAAATTAAAAATTTTCTGTTTAATTTTCTATCCATGACACAAAAAATATACAAAACAAGTAAATTATGTTGATAAAATATAATTTTGCCATAAGCTATCACTGAAAAATATCAATAATTGTGCAATTGATAATGAAATAAAGTTAAGGCCTCATTGGACTTTAATGTGCTGGTTCTGTAGAACGAGACATCAAGTCGCCTAGAAATTTTATATGAAAATTAATGATTTCATAAAAATGAGTTGATAAGTTGAAGGCTTGTGTTACACTTATATTGTACAACAAAAAAAAATTTTTTAAACAAAGAAATATTCTTGCAAATTTCACCTTAATATTTTTTTTTTAATTTTGAAAATAACATAATTCTAATTAAATTATTTAAAATAACTGAGCTTCATGTTACTAAACCAGGTGAAGGCTAAAAATATTTTCAGTAACCAAACATGAAAAAAATAAAGAAAACTTCAAACAAAGTAATAGAAATCAACTAAAATCTAAATGTGCTGGCAGAATATTCATTAAAGGTGCTCTTATTAATAGGTCCAAATTTTTAAATGTTGTGATTTCTTTTGTCTCAGCCAATTTCGACCAAATTTGAACTAAATCTGATTATTTTTAATAAACCTATAAATGACCATATTGGACTACATCATTTGATGTAGGAGTTTGACAGCGTTTGTTGTCTTTCTTAAAAGAAACGTCATCAAAATTTACGCTGAGATACTGATAGTCTATTGTAGACTCAACTACACATGAATAAAATCGGTAACATACAGACTAAAAGGCTGAGTAAGCCTACTTGAAAAGCATACATCACCACAAACATGTGTAAAATTTTATAATAAAAAGTGCGTGTAAGCCAGTTCAAGTATGCTTGTGCAGCCCTTTAGTTTTTGTACCACAACGATTTTACTCATGTGTAGTTAAGTCTAAAACAGACTATTAGTGTCTCAGCGTAGAGTTTCTGCTGCAATTCAAAACAACTTTAATCTTAATGAGTTCTGGATTAATAAGTCCCTTTGACTGAGTCATGCTCACCTCAGTTTTCCGGCATTCTTCAGACCTTCGTTTCTCCTTCTTGTGTAGTCAGGCACGATTGAAGTTGTTATTCACCTCACAGAAAGATTCTGGACTTATGGAAGAAATATACGAGCCCCTTTTGGCTAGATAGTCTACCGTTTAATTGCCCACATGCCCAGGTATCGATACTAGAGTCAGGGAGTTTCTCTCTGCCAGAACATCCAGAAGCCTGTGGTAATTTCAATCTTAATTGGAAGGAAAGTTTGCCAGCTCACTTAAATCTACTTGGTTATAGGGCCAAGTGTATATTACGTGGGTGTAAGTATTCCTTTGTAAACATTTCTTAGTGTCCACTGATTAAAAGCATGTGGTCAAAACTTGATCTTGGGCAATACCTAGACCGTCTTATTTTATTAAATTTTATTACTTTTTTAATTAAGCATTTTGCGTTTTTTTTTTATAACATTCCTCACCAGGGAATAATACCATTCAAGTAAAAAAAAAATTTGTTTACCATTCTAGGGTTAAGAACTTTGCTTTTTATGCAAAATAACCGGAGGCTTATTAAAATTAGACTTTAAAAAAATTAGAACTTCCCTAATGTTCTTACAACACCTAACAACAAAATGTAATATAAAAATAAAAAAATGTATAAAACACAAATCCTTATATCTACACGTAATCACAAGATACTTAATGAAAGAAAAACCACCACAAAAACCGTACAGCAAAATAACAAAAATACACAAAAGGAATTTCAAAAACAGTCAGTATAAGATTAAATTGCCAACGGTTAAAATGTTTGTTTATAAAAAATTAAATAAAACAGCAGAGTACTTGAAGCTATGTAGTACGTACATCTACCACCTAAAAAAATTACAAAATATGGGTACCTACATATTAGTTGTAGGAATTGTAAAAAAATCGGTATAGAAGTTGAATTTTCTTATGAGGAATTTTAGTTAGCCTTTTATCATTATTGTAAAAGAGGTTGTTACTTTCTTATTTTATTTACTGTTTTTATTTTATTATTTTTTTCAGAAAACTGTGTGCTCAGGAAAAACCTTTCTAGGTCTAGGAATATCCTATTTTTTGAAACTTTATAACAATGAAGACAGATATGTATTTAGCAAACAAATAATCCATTCATAAAACCTGTGCTAATATGGAAAACTCGTTCAAGTCGATTTATGCTATAAACACAACTGGTACGCACAACGAACTTTGTACAGCACGACGAATTCTTTGCATAAATTCGTCAAAAAAAAAACAATATAAATTGAATTGAATTTAGAGTATAAAAACATTTAACCGCTCAATATTTTATAAAAATTCATTGGCCAATAAAACTGTCGTAAGAACAATTAATATGAACAATTAACTGAAGCCAAAATATTGTTGTAATATTTAAGACAATATTATCATAAAACAAAAATTTTTATGAAATACGGGTTGCAATACAAGTACTGCCTGAAAAGAAATATTTTATACTGGAGGCTTCTATCTACTTTAATATCTCTATCTACAATTTGTTTGGCATGAATCAAAAGTTTAAGTAATAAAAATAAATCGGAAAGTCAATGAAAATAATAAAAACAAAATTTTGTAACCATCAGAAAAGCTACACTAAAAAAAATTATTTTTTTGAGATTAGTAGCAGTAATTATTTTATTTTATTTTGATGTACAACAATTTTGTTTAAAAAATTAAATTAATTTATGCTACACTCATATAAAACGCTTTTATCAGATACAGAAATTCCTGGATTAATGAAATTTATTATTAAACCTCAGTTAATACAGCAATTCATGGGATAACAGAAGAATGGGTCATTGTAATTATGACGTTCATTGAAGGAGTTTTGTCATAAATAGATTATTTGATAGACTATATTAATTTGTTTATATGAAGTTTTGAGTGTCCCCTAAATTGGAAGGTAGTATACTAGGTCATTAATCTGGTGGTCGGAAGTTTGTTTGCACATCCTGGGCTTAATTTTCATTTTTAATTTGTAACTTAAGAACTTGAGTTTCATTTGCACACATACGTTCTGGTGTTCTGAAAATCACATGATTTCAAAACACATGTCGTTTAAGAATTACACTTGTGATTTTGTGCTGTTCTGTTTATGTTTTTCGGTGTGATTTTATCTTTTCGAAAGCACAAGAAAACAGTTGATTTTTTGTTTTTATCAAAACAAAAAACACAAACGCAAATAAAAATTTTACATAAAAGGCGTCTTTTTTATTTTCAAGGGTTTTTCTTTTATAACACAAGTAATTGTTTAACACATTGAATAATTAAATTCATTTATTTAAAATTTAAATCTTGCGTTCTTGTTGGGATACCCTTTTTAAGTGTCTTATATGCTTTCAAATCACATTTTCAAAATGTTATTTTTAGAACATGCCTGAATCATATGATTGATCATAGGAAAACAGCTTCCATATTTCATTCGAAGATTCATGCATTAGAGCTATGTGCACGTATGGTACTGGAATATAAATTTTTCACAAATAAGCAGATTTAAATTCATTGGTTTGATATTGCTACAATCTTGCCTATGCTTTGACAGAGAAGAACTCGGTTATACCTTGGTGATATCTCTATCATAGCTTCGGAGCTTTTTTGAGGGATGAATAATAACTTCATTTGTGTTTTATTACGAAAAAGAATAAAAGTCTAAAAGAATACTGGAGAGCTGAATTGGCATGCGGCTGTCAAGGAGCGTATTATTTAGGGCAGTACATATTTAAACTCTCAGCAGAAATGACATAAAACTCTTTGTTGCACTGTTGATAGGCAAAATTCCACACGAAACAAGAACCGCTTATACTGCTTCGTAATTAGTTATTAATTGTTGCCAAATACACTCTCTGTACTTTTTGCAAATTAACCAGAACAATACTTCGAACAAATTTTTCTATCAAAATAATGATAAAACTAATTCTTAATTTTATTAAAAAAAAGAAAGGAAAAACTAACGCTAATAGACTTACATTGGGTCCTTATAACTCGTTATATACGACTATGATTTCGCTCTGTGTACATTTTATTACCCACGTAAATTTATTTCCTTTTTTCTCTTATTTAATCATCCGTATTAACTGTTTTTTGTTTTTGTATTTTTTATCTACATTTTTGTTAAATGGTATCAATTTCATTCTGTCAATATCATCTTTATTTTTTCATTTTGTTTATTTTTCATTAAAGTGTTTTTATATAGTTGCGGATTTTAACTTTTCTCTTTTGCTTGTTGTTGTTTTATGTTAAAGTGGCTTTCATTGGAAATCATAAATAATAAAATTATCCTTTGTTGTTGGTGAAACATTTCGTTTTGCCCCTTGAGATCATAAAACATTTATTGCTTATTTATTGTAAGCACTTTTAAAACAGTTAACCCATTCAATTTGTTTACTTATTTTGCTTAATTCTACTATTCCTTGGAGCCTTATTAGCCCTTCTTACTAACTATCACAAAATGTTTCAATGCAACTAAGATTAATCACGACTTCTTCAGAAGAGATTTTAGTGCGGCATAAACATTTTAATTTGTCCGCTAGAAATGGTTTGTCAATATTATTCTTTACGTTTAGCTGGTCAGGGAATTAACAATTTTGTTACATTGTTACTTTTATATTTGTACTTCTGTACAAAAATATTTTTGTTAAACAAAAAGTGATTGATTTTAAAAATTTTATTGCTTAAAGAATAATTTAATTTAAATTTATATAAAAACGATATAGAAAATTTGGGAGCTTTTACACACTGACTTAAATTCTTTTTTCTTGAAGCATTTTTGTGTGTTCTGTTGCTTTTCTTTTCATTAAGAAAAAATATAGAATAAAATTCGAACTAAATATCTTTTAAAGATTTCAAAAAACTCTTTTTACTAAAAAAAGTAAATAGTGTATTATCCTCTTGAATTAAAAGAAAGTTATCTAATATTGAAGCTAAAAATTTCAAGGAAATCTTGCCTACGGCAGACAAAATATATGAATTTCAAAGAGCACAAAAAAAATATTTAGCATTAAAAATTGTTCAAGAACATGACCACTCTTCACATAGTCTTCTTTAACAAATTTCTATTTTTGTTAATTTAGAATTATTTGAAAAAATTATCATTTTGCTCACAATTGTACTCCGAATCCAATGAAAATTTGTAACTATTTGTAGAATTATATGGGCTATAGGTCTTGTGAATTTCATTCGATTTGGTGCACGAACAAACTTAGCTCCCTCATATCCTTTATTAAAAAATCTTAATTTTAGTCTTAATTACCATCAGACTAGAATGCAAGCTACCAACTATCTGTAGATTTATAGTGGCTATTTCTTTTAAAATTTTCACTACATTAGGTGCAAGGACATGACCATCACCCACATATCCTTTTTTTTTTTAATTTATATTTTTGTAAATTTAGTGCCGTCCTTGATGGCAAGTGAGGTCTATATTACTTTTTTTATTTAAATATATTTAGAATTTCTCATCATAGCAAAACTGTTCATTTAATGCCCCTCCTACATAAATTCTAAAACTTCAAAATAAATTAATACGCTTACTAAAAACAAGAAACTCTATAAATTTATTTTGAAAATATAACTTTTATAAAGGGTGTCCCAACAAGAACGCAAGATTTAAATTTTAAATAAATGACTGCTGCAGCAATTGAATTATTTCTCTGGCTGTATGACATGTGGCACCGTCTTGTTGAAACCACAAGCCCTCCACATTCATTTCTTCAATTCTAGGCAAGAAAAAACTGGTTATCATTTCTTGATACCGAACACCATTGACTCATTGCGCTTGACCTGCCTCATTTTCATAAAAAAAATGTCCAATGATTCCTTCAGCCCAAAAACCACACCACACAGTCACACGTTGAGGATGCATTTGCTTCTCGTGAATCACTCGAGGATTTTCCTCACCCCAAATGCGACAATTCTGCCTATTGACGAAGCCATCAAGATGGAAATGGGCCTCGTCACTGAAGATGATTTTATCGGCAAAATCAGCATTTTCATGTAGTCTCTCCAATACCCAATTAACGAACTCCCTTCGCTGTCCATGGTCATTTTTTGCTAACCTCGTACCTTCTACTAGCAAACAATAACAATTGTTCAAATTTCAAACGATGACACTTCGAATGGCGCCAAATTTAAATCTTGCGTTCTTGTTCGGACACCTTTTATAATTACGGAAACGTTTTGAGATGTAGTAAACCGGATGAATATTAAAAGATCACTGACAATTTCTTATTACCTGGTTTGCGATGGTAACAGGTAATAGTGAATAGCAATTGAATTATTTATTTCACCTAAAAATGCTTGGGAATATAAATAATTCGATTAAATTTAATTTTTTTTCTGCAAGAAGTCAACAATTGATATCACTTGATCAAATGCTTTTACTGCAGTTGATTTTGTAGCACCCTTATAAAGACATCCAATGAAAGATCTACAAGAAGCATACAAATTTAATCTTGGGTTGCATCTTCCCTTTGATTTTTCACATCTTAAATTTTTAAATCAAGCCCATGCTTAAATCATTGTGATGTAGAATTTAATTTCTTGCTGGGTAAATAAACACATATTGATACACTTCCATTTATGTGTATGTCTAAATATTTATACACATTCTTATTTATGTAAACAGAACAACAAAAAATTAATCTTATCTTATTGTCATTATTTATAATAAGTAGCATTAAACAAGATTTGTATATCTTTACTTTTATTTATTATTACTCTAAGTGTTGTTTATGTTTATTTATAGTTACAAAAATAAATTAGCTAACATCTATTAAACTAATAAAATGTGTACATAGATTTATGCAGACAAATAGAAAATTATCGTGCACTCATATGTATTTACGTCTATAAATCTATAAATCAGGTGTACGAGTACAGCATGGAAAAAAATATCATATAAGCTAAATAAAGTGTCCATTTTCAAAGTTATACGAGTAGTGAGTATAGAGTTAGTAATCGTTCATGGCTTAGAATTTTTTCATTTTCTTAGAATTCAAACAGTTACCTGGTTAGACTAATATTTTCTTAAGATGCATTTTATTTATTCAGTTTATTAAAAATGTATGTAATCATTATGAAATTGCTTATATTACATTCAAGCTTAAAGCAATTTTTTTGTTGATTGATCAATTAATTGCAGAAAATCAAAATCAATTTGTAATTTGCCTAAATTTTTTAATATTTAACAATGAAATTTTATAAAACCTTCCGTTACTGTATGGTTTTGAAAGAGTTAACAACAAAATTAAGTGCGGAAAAAATATTCTAGACGAAGTACCTACAATTGCTTACACATATCTCTTTCAATATGGAAAAGTACTTACGTCTTATTAAATCATTTTGTCCATTTTAGCAATAATTATATAACCACAATAATAAAGTTATGAAAGCTAATTGAGGCAGTAAGTCAGTTCTTACTTAAGTTGATTTAAGGAATTTTTCCTTATTAGCACAGATTATATGACACATTAAAGGCGGTAGCTGCAAGAATAATCAAGAAATTAGTGCTATAGTAAACAATATGCCATCGCTATAGGTTTAATATAATACAGGGTGGCGCAGAATGAGCTATATGATTTAAGTGGTTTATAACTTTTTTATTTATGCCATTATTATAATTTTTTTTTTTTTTTCAAATACAGTATATTATTGTTGAATTTTTTGCAATTAGCTTTGAAAAAGGATATCTTGTAAGTGATATCCATTTTCTACTTCGCACATTAGTGCTCTTTTTAGCATATTTCCCATAACTTTCCCAAAATTTCGGGTGTCCAAGTTGTATCGAACGCCTCCTTGTTTGTGTTGATGGACTATGCTGCACGCTCTCTCGTACACGTTCAATATTTTGAGCGGTGTGCACGGTAGGTGCTCTTCCGGCACTAGATAGGGTTCTTACAGACCCATGTTGACGAAAATTTCAAATCTAAAGGTTTATTGCTAACGCTGAGGGTACAATTCCCACATTAATATGACGACGATATAGACAATAGACTGTTGGCTTGAAAAATAAAATTCAATTATTTTTGTACGGTGTTTGATCGTGTAAAAATTCATAATTAATTCTCCAAGTCTTTTTCAAAAAATGCTAAAAAAAAAATTATTAAAAAAGTTATAAAGAATTCAAATCATATTGATGAATTTACTAAAGCTTTATTTATATATTGCATTTAAATTGCATTGAACTTAAGTGTGTATGCCCAGCATAAAACTTTATGCTATTAAGTGTCAGAATGTAACCATATCTCGATCTTACTTACAATTGGTGCAAAAATAGGGGCTGACAAATAACTCAACTGAAACTCTATCTTTGTGTCTGATAATGAGATATGATAATCTTGATGTTGGAAGCCTGATATTAAATGGTCTAAGTATGGATTTGATATATCCCGATGTTATTTTGGTTAAAACTCTCACTTGCTATATACATATATTTTTATTTACTAGAGCACTAAATAAGCATACTTGACAGGCACACATCACTACAAATACTCGTATGTGTAATATTTTATAATAATTAGTACACTATCAGCATGATAATAAGAACATTTTGTATTTAGTAATGCTTTTTCGGTAAAATTTTGATATTGAGGAATGTGGAGGATAAAACGAAAGGTTCTCAACTTGATAAGAAATGTACTCACAGAAAATATTTAAGTGAAAATTAAAAATTTTATTGAGTTAGTCAAAATATCATATTTTTATATTTACCGATTCTTGTTATTTATAAAAAAAAATATACATAGAAAAAAAAGGATTGATTTAAATAATTATTTAAGTATTTTATTAAAAAATAAAACACAATGCAGAAATAATTATTTAATTTGAAATTAAGGATATTCACAAAGAATCTCAAGACGACAATATATTAATTGAAATTCTTTTTTTAACTGTAAAATTAATCATTAACTTCACTTAAAGAAATTAAAAATAAAACTTTTTTGACTAGACATTTCTTTATTGGCAAATACAACATCATGCAGGTTACTTAATTTGCTTACGCAATCAATTTAAATATTCTTAAAACTACCGATACTTGTATAGGGTCCGCCATCGAACGTTTTTTTTTTTTCAACTAGTGCTTATTTCGTGAATGATAACACTTAGCTCATATCTGATTTGATAGATAATTAGTCTTATCCTTCCGTTGAAAGAATATGGTTGCGTTTTCGCTTCGCTAAGTGGGCCTGGGATCGAATTACAGAAGATGCCGATTTTGCCAAAAAAAAAATCATGTTTTCAGATGAAGCTCATTTTGATTTTGGCGGGTATCTAAACAAGCAAAATTGTCGCATTTGGGGCACAGAAAACCCGCACGCATACATTGAAAAGCCGACGCACTCAAAACGAGTCACTGTTTGGTGGGGATTTTGGTCCAGAGGCATAATTGGGCCATTTTTCTTCGAAAATGAGCAAGGAGTGGCCGTTACAGTCAATGGCGATCGTTATCGGGCCATGTTGAACGAATTTTTGTTCACAAAAATTGAAGAGGAGGATAATGGCAACATTTGGTTTTAACAGAACGGCGCTACGTGCCACACAGCCGAAGCTACACTCGATGTTTTTATAGCATTTTCAAAGAAAAAAAAGTTATTTGGCGAACCCTATATATTAAAATTAGAAAAATAATTTTACCTAGTCTTAGAAGAAATTCGTTAAATTGCTTGGTATACTTATACTTGTCTTCTAAACACATTACTTGAGAGAGAGATGTCGCTACTTACTAAAGGGCTGCACAAGCATACTTGAAATGGCTTACAAGCACTTTTTAATATAAAATATTACACATGCTTGTAGTGAGTTGTGGCTTTTAAGTACGTACTTATATACATTTTTATTACCCACTTAAGCACACACTTAAAAGGAAATAAAATTGCTTTGATGCGTATGTGCTGTTTTTTTTTTTATTTATTCAAGTACATTTTTTATACCAGCTAAATAAAATATATTTACTAAAATTAATTTTAAATAGAAACGCTGTAGTTGTAAAAAAAAAATGTTAAAAAATTTTACTTTTAAAAATAGTCTTACATTAATTCGAACTGCATAATTTGATAGCACTGAACCAGGCTGTAAAAACTGAGGAACCTATATAGTAAGCATTACGTATTTATTTTTTAAGACTAGGTCTACCTCATAACTGTGTTTATAAGAATATATTTGCTTAGAATTAACCTTCAAAATAATCAAATTTAAAATAGTTGTAAATAGAATGCAAAAGCATATTTAAAATTTCATTAAATTAGAACAAAAATATCCTTAAATAAATACTAAACAAACTTAAATTGTTTAACATTTTAAATATCAAATACTTAAAAAATATCATATACTGTCTGGACCATCGATATATGTCGTTGTTATTTTCATTCATTTTCTATTGATATTTTTTAACAAAAGAATTCCGCTGCACCAGCAGAAAAAATATCAACTACAGCATAAAATTTTATGGCACATAATGGTCACAATAAGTGACCAAATTGTCGTAACAATGTTGAACAAAAAAGAGGGAGACAAAAAAAAAAAGCAACTTTAATGGAAAACATGTTGCTTGTGGTGGTCTTTCTTTATAAATAAATGACTGAACAACTGACAACATTGAACGAAATAAATGAACGAATAAGCAAACAAGATAACAAAGCACAAAAGTAATAATGAATGTACAATTTTTTTTTTCTTTTAAATAAATATTTGTTGCTTCGTCTTGAAAGAACATTTTATTCACACATATACATACAAAACATAACAAAAATACATTTTAAATTCGGCACTGTGGTATTTATATATTTTAAAATTCACATTTTTGTTAGATATTAAAAAAAAATTGTTGAAAAGCTTTGCAGTGAAATAATAAAAGACTTATTAAAATAATTTTGTTTAATTTTTTTTTTTTCAATTGTAAAAGTTAAAGCAATTAAAAACAAAAGTCAAAAATACACAAAAATGGTTTATTTTCCTTTTCCTTGCTTTTAGCACCGAAGAAATTTAACATACCCACAGACACTTACACATACTATTTATATGTATGTTTAATTCTAATATTTCCATAAAAAACAAAACAGAAAGGAATGAAAAATTAAAGAATCTTCTACAATATTTGTAGATCAATTGTTTCGATTTTCTTTACAGGCATTATGACTGACATTTCAGATAACACTATGTATCATATTTTTTTTTAGCAACTTGATGACAGCAACAGCTGACAGATTAGTATATTAAAGTTTTCTGTACTTTGTGCAGAAACTTCATAAAGTAAAGTTCAACGACAGATAGAAGCACAACAATAAATTGATGTCTATAAGGATGTCGAAATTACAAACAGAATCAAAAAGAAACAAAATTCCTAATTGTACTCGTTTAACAAGTAAACAAAACATTTTATAATGTTTATCTTACATTACAGTTCAGCTGCCAGTTCGAAAAATGTGATTGTGTTAGTGAAGAAATATAAGAGTATTGAGTTTTTCGAACTTGTACTTCCATGTGGAAATGCTAGGTAAAATACTTTAGTATGTGTGTAATATATACAATTAAATTGTAGCATATTTTTTGGAGCTAAAAATTTTTTCTATACAAAAAGTATATTTAACACGTATGAGGAATATATGAAGTATACGGCCCAATATTCAAATATTTGAAAAAAGGAGTAACTATTATGCGGCATGCATGTGGACGATTTAGGTGAGCACCTGCCGCTAGGGCCTAATCTCACCGTGGTCAAACCACGAGTGGTATTCATGCCTACCACTATAGCCCCTGTGACCAATAAAGGACACAGGTAGCAAATTAGCAAATTGTGTGTGTTTCTGCCATGTCACATACACCACCCTTGTTAAGGGAGTTGGGCCTATCCAAAGCCCGTGTCAAGTGACATCTGTTTCTATGAAATAGCACATCGAAGAACATGCCACCCTGCCAAAGGTGACACGAACTCCGTTTCCACCGTACCTTTTGGTTTCAACCACAGCCACCACGTGAACCCCCCAAGGGGACCTCACCAATAACCGGTCACAGATTCCGCTGTCCGAGCATTTGGGTGTGCACGAAGTCCACAGACCGAACAACGAACCAGGGATGTTGTCCCCAGAACATCATCCAGTAAACCCCGTGGGGTTGGAACGAAGTTCGGTTCACAGACTCCGATCACTCATTGTTCAACCATTCGTGAGCATTAGCTCTTAACCCATTGCTCGGACCGGCTCCCGTGGTACCAGTGTTGAGAATCACTGGCAGACCCCGAAGGTATCCTTTACGTAAACCCTCAGGTTTCCTTCTGCCACATTCAAACCCATGGCAGTTCCAGGTGCTGGCGCACCTATATTCCCCGGTAGTGATACATCAAGGTGGAATTTCACCGAGAAGACACACCCCGGGGGTGCTATTATGCGGCATATATAGGGTCCGCCAAATAACTTTTTTTTGTTTTGAAAATGCTATAGAAACATCGAGTGTAGCTTCGGCTGTGTGGCACGTAGCGCCGTCTTGTTGAAACCAAATGTTGCCAATATCCTCCTCTTCAATTTTTGTGAGCAAAAATTCGTTCAACATGGCCCGATAACGATCGCCATTGACTAACGGCCACTCCTTGCTGATTTTTGAAGAAAAACGGCCCAATTATGCCTCGTTTTGGGTGCGTCGGCTTTTCAATGTATGCGTGCGGGTTTTCTGTGCCCCATATGTGACAATTTTGCTTGTTTACATACCCGCCAAGATCAAAATGAGCTTCATCTGAAAAGATGATTTTTTTTGGCAAAATCGGCATCTTCTGTAAGTCGATCGCAGGCCCACTCAGCTAAGCGAAAACACAACCATATTCTTTCAACGGAAGGATAAGACTAATTATCTATCAAATCAGATATGAGCTCAATGTTACCATTCACGAAATAAGCACTAGTTGAAAAAAAAAAAGTTCGATGGCGGACCCTATTTATATTTTCAAGAAAAATCAGCTTTATACGAATTAAAACCCTTAAAAAATTCAAAACAAGTGCATTATCATGCTATTTGATTTAGTTTTAGAAAATACTCGTACAAAGCATGTTAGGTAATATAAATATTTTTAATATAATAATTTGATGTAATATTACTCAGCTTCTGGCTATACATTTTTATTGTGTGTAATGAACGTCAAGCAAAACTTTAAAACCTTTAAAACTGGTGTTGGTTTTATGCTACAAAGATGTCATCACCCTTGAAAATTACTTTTGTTTAAACTTATACTGAATTTGGTTATTGAAAATAGCAATTTTTGTAAGTTTCTTTAATTTTTGAAGACCTTTTTAGCAATTAGTACCTCTGAATGATGCAAAGTACACAAAAGTGTTTTAAACTTTTTTTTTTTTTTTTAACTGAAGAATGTTGTTGATTAAAAAAAAATTAGTGAATTTTAAGCATAAAAATATATTTTTAATATGAACTTAAAAAAAAAACCGAATTTATTTTTTTCAAGTAAATTTAAATTATTAATAAATAATAATATGACTATTTTATTAAGCTTATTTTTAAAAAAAATTATTTTTATATCGATATTTCGCTCCAATTTGTGTAGCTTCTTTAGGATATAATTATAAATTTATATAGTCATATTATTTAAAAGAAAAAGGTGCAATAAAAATAAAAAATAAAAATAAAGAAACATATATTTGGGAGATTCACACTAGTGTCATAAAGTTTTCAAGTCATATTATTTTATGATAGACTAAAAAAATTGTTGTTGTGCTTGAAACAAAAAAATTCTAAAATAATAAAACTTTTTCTATTATATTTAATAGTTTGTTATAAGTACTCAATAAACTCTTATTTTAAATAGCGCACTCTGTTATGAGGGGTTGCAACCATATCCGTTCGTGTTATTTTTTTAAAACATAGGACTTTATAATTAATGTGTGAGTCCCCTTATTATATTTGTTTCTACTTTTTTTTTAATTTTTGTTTTAAATTAGTTATTGTTTTAAAATAATATTTTTAGCAGCTTATAAAATGTGTTTGACAAATTTAATTTTTAATAAAACAATTAAAAAAGTTTAATGTAAAAATTATAATTGATTCTAATTAATTTATATTAAACTGCGCATGAGTTATTTTTAGCATAAAGAAAATTATATCAAAATTAATTGCAAAATATTACCTTTAAATAAATAATAAAATTAAGGTCGTATTAAACTAAATAAATAAAAATTAAATATTAATTTTACACATTTAAAGATTGATATTGAGCTCTTCTAAAAATTTTTTTTTTATAAAATTTTTTTAAGGATTTTTATTGATAACTTAAGTTTTCAATCTTAAATCTGTTTGATGAGCAATATATTTTCCCTAAAAGTACTGAAGTGATGAAATGGAAGAAGAAAAAACTTTCTAATAAACACAATCTTTTTTGTTTGCTTTCCCTTCAATTTTGTGGTCAAATGTGTAAATAGAAACTCGTGCACATTCTTGGCATCACTGCTGGTGACGAGGAAAAATTTGCTGTAAAAAAATGATCAGATGTGCCGTTTTTTTATTTGGGGTTGCTGTTCATTAAAAGAAGAAGTGAAAGAAAGTTTACTAAATTTAAATTGTTAAAATACATAAAAGAACTTGATTTTGGAAAGAAATGAAATTATTTTGCTTGAAAAAAAAAATTGCGTAAGTATGTATATGCTTAACTTTTTTCTCATTTATAATTTGATAATAAAATAGACTACAATTTAAAAGTTTTTATGTCTTGCAAAAGAAATCTATTGTTTTAGAAAACAGCATGGCTGGCACAAACTGGCTTTTTAAAAATATGTCAGCAGGGCTAATACAATCATCCTTGCATACATTGCTTGATAAATCCGGATATTGATAAAGCCAAATACATCATTTATTGCTTTATTCAACCAATTTATGTAATACTTTTTAATCGATCAGATTGACATAGCCAACACTTTACATTGTAGTCTCAAAATGAATTAAATTTAAGCGAAACATTTTTCCGATAATAGAATAATTTTTATTTGACAACATAAAGTCACTAAATATAACAACGAAAAATTAAAAAAAAAGAAAACATACAAATAATAAAGGTGTTTATAAAGGGTGTCCCAGCAAGAACGCAAGATTTAAATTTTAAATAAATGACTGATGCAGCAATTGATTTATTTCTCTGGCTGTATGACATGTGGCACCGTCTTGTTGAAACCACAAGCCCTCCACATTCATTTCTTCAATTCTAGGCAAGAAAAAATTGGTTATAATTTCACGATACCGAACACGATTGACTGTTTGCGCTTGAATTGCTTCATTTTAATAAAAAAAAATGTTTAATGATTCCTCCAGCCCAAAAACCACACCACACAGTCACACGTTGAGGATGCATTTGCTTCTCGTGAATCACTCGAGGATTTTCCTCACCCCAAATGCGACAATTTTGCCTATTAACGAATCCATCAATATGGAAATGGGCCTTGTCACTGAAGATGATTTTATCGGCAAATTCAGCATTTTCATGTTGTCTCTCTAATACCCAATTAACGAACTCCCTTCGCTGTCTTTATTCAAATGTCAAGCTGACATTATTCAAGTGTCAAACAATGACACTTCGAATGGCGCCAAATTTAAATCTTGCGTTCTTGTTCGGACACCCTTTATATAGCATGAAAAATGTATGGAAAATATGTGTATAGTACGACCAAAAAAAGATTTAAATCATAATAAAATAAAAACTTTTAAAGCTACTACGTTTGAGCTTATGGACCGGCATCAATTATTTGGTAAGAAACATTTTAAATGCAACACATGTATGTTTAAATTTATGTGTAATAAAAAAAAAAAGCAAATTTTTGCAGAATAGCATTGAAAAAACACCCTGCTTTAGTTTTAATTTGAAATTGAAAATATAAATAAAAATTTTTTTATCATTAATATTTTACTAGTAGTTTTTATTTGGGATAGTACAGTTCTTTACTCTATCAGTCTGAGACTGAAGAATGGACTTCACAAAAATCGGTTCAAAGAATTTTTATTTCTTCGATAAAATCTGATCATTGTCGGTATATGATAACCTTAATTGAAATTAAATTATTTTGTTGATAAAGCGGCATAAAAGTAGGCATTGTCGACCCAAAAGAATGTTGAAACTTTCTTTGAAGTAAGGAGGAATAGAATAGTAATTACTAGAAAACCGAAAAAGTTAGTGTGTTTGATACAAAATGATATGGTACTTTTCTTGAAGATTATACGTACCAAATGTCTGAGGAATCCGTTAACGTTATCTCAAATAAGCAAACAAACAAGCAGATATATGTATATATCATATGGAAAATAATAATTATTATATGCTACCTTCGATGAGCCAAATCATCACTCGTCATTCACAGCAAATTCTGATTATGGCATAAGAAATGAAAGAATTATTTTCAGTATGAAGATCATATATTAAAAAATTTTAATATAGAATACCTACAAATGAATTTTTCAATATATTTTATTTTTCAGTGAATACATGAATGGTACACCACCATTTATGCCTGTAAAAAGGATTCTCAGCATTAATGAAATATTTTACTAAAATGAGTTTAAAAACTTCATTATTTTTTTCTTTGAATAACACTTTTGATTCTTTTACTTTTGAAAACTTTTTAATTTTGCTTTAAATTTAATTTGAAAACATTTGAGCCAAAACAAATGCAAACATTTTGTTTATTATTGATTTTTTTAACTGCAAGTAAAATCATTATTTTATTGTATTTTCTTTCTTTAACAACCTACATGAAAAGTTAAAAAATAAATTTTTTGCCAAAATACTTTTAACTTAACGAAAATTGAAATGAACACATATGGCCATTAAAATAGGTACCCTAAAACAATATGGTTTGGTGATGTTTTTTTTCTTCTTTGAATTTTTTGAAATTTTTTTTGCTTATGAACTCAATTCTCATTTAGTCAATTGGTGTTACAATATAAGTATTCAAATGTTTGGCCAAGAATTTAACAAAAATTGGGAGTGATCTACTAATGATTCGGAGTAGCGTCTGATAAAATTATTTGTATGCTTTCCTTATTAGTACTAATTGTACTAATACATAGTAATTAGTTTTTTTTTTGAAAATTTTCCATGAGAATGTCATGTAAAATAATGCATTTTGCAAAATAATATAATTGGAATTAAGCACAAATAAAGATTAGCTTTTGTTAAACTTTATGATTCAAAATAATTATTAACGATTAAAATTTTTCTTATTTATAAGAAATTTTACTGTGAACACTAACAAAACGGTGTTTTTTAAAGGAAAATAAAATCCAAGTCAAATATAAAAAATTAAAAATTAAAAATAAATTGTTTTTATAATTACATTCTGAAGTAGCTACCCATATTTGAAGGGAAATATCGATAAAAAATAATAAGCGGACCTCAAGCTTAAAAGAACAAAAAAATAAATAAAAGAATAAAAAAATAAGCATCAAACCAACAAAGAAACAAGTATTTTAGGATACTTATTTTAATCACCACATTTATATTATTAATTTTTAAAATCATTTTTAAAAATTAGAAATGAAAAGCATGTGAAACAAATTCTTACATAATTTTTTTCAATGTCCTTTAATAATAAATATTTTTTTCTCTTTATTTCAGGTATGTGAGTAGACTTTTCATTCATAACAGAGAGGTATGATTGTCCATAAATCTTCAAAGAATTACAAAAATATTTTTTTTAAATTATTGTTCTAGTACATGAATTTAGGAATCTTTAATTAACTACAAAGTTATAATGAATAGTTATCTGATTAAAATATTTTAACTGAGTAAAATATTAAATAATTATTTTAATTTATGTTACTATTTTTCACAGCCAATGGTTTCTCGTAATAAGCAAATATCATTATAAATTTTAAAATCAACTTTTCTTAAATATTATATTTCTTTCCAATGTTTTTTTGCTTTTATTTCTTTTTTTTCCGAAAAATTTAATATTGAAATTTTCATAGTTTGGGGTACCAAAAGTCAGAAATACAAATTTTCGCAAACAAATTTTAAAAAAATGTTTTTTCTTAAAATGAAATTTCCTATTGCAATAAATAATTTAAAAACTGAAATTAAAAGCTTTTCAAAGATTTAAATTTTAAATAAAACACAGATATTAAAAAAAAAAAAAAATTGTGAATCTTTATTATATCGTAAAGTAGACAGAATGAGGTTATGTATGGAACAACATATCGGGCAGATGGCCACCGCGGCTTTGCTGGCACACAAGCGATCTTTTAATGAAATTTTCAATGACCGTTTTGCATAAATGCTGCGGTATTTCATTAATGCAGCGTCCAATTTCCTCTTTTAAGGCTTGAGTCGTCGTCGGCTTATTCGCGTAAACCATCGACTTCAAAAAACCCCAAAGAAAAAAGTCTAATGGTGTTAAATCGCGCGATCCAGGCGGCCAATTCTGGTCTTCAAAACGCGAAATAACACGTCCGCGAAATGACTGATGCAGCAATTGAATTGTTTCTCTGGCTGTATGACATGTGGCGCCATCTTGTTGAAACTACAAGCCCTCCACATTCATTTCTTCAATTCTAGGTAAGAAAAAACTGGTTCAAATGTCAAACAATGACACTTCGAATGGCGCCAAATTTAAATCTTGTGTTCTTGTTGGGACACCCTTTATATGAGCTATTGTTTTTTAAAATGGTATAAGTTCACTTAAAAGAAAATTAGTTAGAGGTAATTTTAGCAAAACTGCCGTCTACAACTTACCACAATTGTTTTTTTAAAAAGTGGACTTATACCACTTTCATACATAACGGGTCATATTTAGCTAATTTTCATATGGAATTTTTGTTCACTTTATTCAATTCAAAATAATTGCCTCCAGATAGTATGCGTTCGAACAGTGCTTTTTCCAAGCAGAAAAATATTTCTTGTTTTCTTTTTATCTCCTGAGTAGAGCAAACGAACCGATGACTAAACGTTTTTTTTTTAATGAAAGTAACAAGAAGTTCAATAAATCTAAAAATATGAAGACTTTCAGCAAATTGTCATGCATTTCATTCAACAAATTCTGAGACAGGATAACCTGAAACAGATTTTGCTGACATTCTCCTCTGGCTTAAATTATAAAAATTAAAACTATGTCATGCTCTAAGAGACTTTCTCGGAAACTAATATTTATAAAATGACTTTTAAGAAAAATATTTTTCAAATTTTGTAGCTGTGGTTTTATTAGAGTAATCTGCGTTAGAATCATCGTTGACATTTTTTTGCCATTCATAAAATTATTAATATTTCCTTCACTCTCAGAGTAGATTAATTAAATGCCTTAGTTAATATCAAAAAACTTTGTTTTGTTTATTACAGAACATTTAATACAATTTTTCACTGTTCATTATTAAAATACTTTTGATTTGGATATAAATTTCAAGTTTCCAAGAGCTCCATACACACAAAGCTTTTGTGAGCTCTCTGTTGTTGGTTTGTTAAATTCTTATAAACTTCATTAACCAAGCGTTATGTTAGAGTTTCTAAAACATTTTGATGTGAGAGAATATATACCCGAGTATAAGAATTTTTAGATTTACGGTCTCTAGTTTTCAAGTTTCATTATTTGCTTAATTGTTGGTTTATTTTTCACTTTCCTTTTCTATTTTTACATTTCATTTATTTTGAACAACATAAAAAAATATACGTAGTATTCTGTTTTTTTTTTTGTTTTGTTTTCTTCTATTTATACTGAGTTGTCCCTTTTTGTGTCATTCATAGAGCGTATAATAGCTGTAGCAATGTGACAGTGTTTAATAATAACCGCCATCAAGCAAAAAGTACAATATAAAATATTTCTAGTTGTTTCATTACTTCATACTAGATTCGTTGTTGTTGAGAAATTTTTGTATACCCTTCATTGAAAGTAGGAATTGTATATATAAGTTTGTGATTCCGTTTGTAATTTCTGCACAATACATTTGCAATCGTCTAAAATATACATACTCCGGATCCTTATAAATAGCGTAGTCAAATTAGCGATATCCGTCTGTATCTATAGTCGTTGAAATCAACTTTTTCAAATTTTTAGGCAACGTATAGAAGAGTTTAGCATAGCGATCTGTCAGTGGTATCTGTCTTTTAGTTGCCCAATTCATTAATAAATGACGAAGCTATGAGTCAAGAACCGCGACTGCCTTTATTTTTGACCTTTTTTCTAATTTTTTTTTCAGAAATCACAATGACAAAATCTGTCCAAAAAATGAGAGGGAAAAATAAAAGATTTCTTTAATTTTTTTTTATGAAAATTTTTAAGCTGCACATATTTGTAACGTATACACATGTACAAACAAGCCCGAAATAAAGTAATCGGTTTTATAAAAAAGTGTGTATGAGTGTGTCTTTTTAAACTGTCTTATTGGAAGATAGTTTTTGATTTTTGCCGTTAATTTGAATTTCATTAATTGAAAATAATTATTTAATTTCTTATTATTTGGTTAAAAAATATTTGCAAAAGTTATAAATTAAACTTAAATTATTTCACAACAATATTAGATATCTTTTTTTATTTAAAAATTGAGTATCTAGAGACTCAATTAAAAAAAAAAAAAGATCCTAGAACGAACTATTTTCATGAATGTTGTTAATTTGAATTTCA
This sequence comes from Thelaira solivaga, assembly GCA_947397855.1. Taxonomy (NCBI): domain Eukaryota; kingdom Metazoa; phylum Arthropoda; class Insecta; order Diptera; family Tachinidae; genus Thelaira; species Thelaira solivaga. The sequence goes on from OX377612.1 coordinate 14,426,100, forward strand.
TTAATTATTTTTTTTTTGAATTAACAAAAATAATTTTAATCAATATTTGACATTTCATTAAAAAAACTTTTGTTGTTATAATTTTTGTATTCTCTTGAATATTTCAGAAGAATGTGCAAAATTAAATATGAGAATATTTGTTGGCTAATACAGTGAAGGGTGTATAAGACTCGGTATAGCGAAATGTTACTAGTTTTTCACTAACAACTCTTTTAGAAGTGACAACAATGGGACCTTAACGTTTTCACATGCTGATGATGTAGCAGTGTAGTAATGGGTTGGAGGCCAGACAGTCATCGTTTCTTTGTAATATTGTTTCAATAATTTTTTTTTTTTGTTTTTTTATATTTTATTTTACTTATTGCTTTTGGTTTGCATTTGTTTTTTTTATATTTTTGTTTACTAATATCCTTTGTGTTATTGCTGATATAATAGTCAGCAGAGTGTTGAGTAAAATAATTAAATGTTGACAGCAACCATACAGACCAGCCAACAGATGTTTGTTGCGAGACTAGTGCAGGCAACCACTGCCACTAGAATTTCATATATTTTGGACTTGTGCTAAGCCAACGATAACACCAACGACAAAAAAATGTTTTACCACTTGTGCTTTTAACTACTATTATTGGTAATAGTAAGTGATTTATTTTTTGTTATGTGGTTTTTCGCTTTAATTTATTTTTCTCCCTCGTTCTCCCTTTTTTTTATATTTTGTTTGCCTTGTTTGTATTATATTTGGTGTATTTTGTCACAATAGTTGCTTTAGACTAGTATGTTGGTTTATGTTGATTAGTTAATGTTGTTTTCTGACAGTAGTTGTCGCAATCCCGCTATGCATTTATATTTTTTTTTTCATTTTTATTATTAGAAACAACAAAAAAAAACAAAAAAAAAAAAAAACGATTGTCAAGGAAAAATAGAAATGAATTATAAAGTAATAGAGTGGTTGAAGAGAATAATGGTGTTTTCTTTTCGGGAAACAAATGCTGTTACATATATTAATTCAACAATTTTTCCAATTCACCCAGCACTCACATATTGTTACAGTTGTTTATGGCTACAATAGAACAATAAAATATCTAAGAGATTTTAAATAAAGTCTAATATATCCTCTAAAATATAATTAAATTTTGTAAAAAATATAAAAAGTGTGTTTTGCTTACCCGTAAATAAAAGAGAGTGTAAAATATTGCAACATATTGTACACTTGGTTCATGCAACATATTCAGAAAAGAATTTGATGTTAATTTATACTTCCGCATACAAAAATGTATACGTCGGAGAGTATGCTACATTATTGTCAGAAGAAAAACATGTTAAATTTGGTAGTGCCGAATCTTATACACCCTTCACTTTTGTTGCCAAGTATATTCATATTTTTAAATTAGCAACTTGTTATTAAATGGAAAACAATGAAATGGAAAACATTAAAAAAATTTTATTTCATATTAAAAAAAGTCAAATTAACGATATTAAACCATAATATTCACCTTGGTATCCTTATTTGTATAAGAAATAAAACATTCTCATGCCTTGAACGCACAAAATATAATATTGAAATATTGAAAAATAAATTCTAATCTTGATTATGGAAGCAGAAGAAGGCATCCAAAGGATAGTCGCAATATTTAAAAATCAAAATAAGAACGATTTTTATTCAAGACTTTAAAAATTATATTTATTTATGTAAAACTTGTAAAGGTCATATAATTTAACTAAATATTTTTTTTGCAAATATTTTTTAAACCATTTATAATGTTAAAATAATGTTTTAATTTCGAAGAAAAAAAAAATAAAATTCAAGCGGTTAAAATCAAAAACACAGAAAAGTTCTATCTGGTACCTTTCACTCTATAAAATTTCTTTGTTCATAGTTCTTACACACAACCTACAAAACCAAGTTTTACGATTTCATAAAAAATTCGTAACGAGTGGTCGACAACTGAATTGAAATATTACCGAATTCGTAACGATTTTTGTAGGAAAAGGTTCACACGACTTGCTAACGATATTTAGTTATAAAATTCGTTAAGAGATTTATTCACGACTTTGTTTATAACTCATAGTCAACATCAAACTATTCATTTGTGTGATTTTTTTTAAATGAAAGTCACATGTATCCGTTGTGTATGATATTGGCGAAAATCCAAACTAAATTGATTTTTGTGGAAATATTGAAGCATGTTGATGGTAATTAGATGTTGACTGTTACCTCTTAGCATATCGCAGAAGTTGTTAAAATAAAAATTGGAAAAATAATTTTATAATAGAATTTTTAGAAGTGTATCGCTCATTTCCAGCCTTATGCGATATAAGAAGCAAAGAATATAGCGATAGAAACACAAAAAATATATAATACGAAATTCAATAAAAATATCCGAAGAACTCAATTCAAAACTCGTTTAGCAATATTTTGAGCATAAACTCATTCCTTCTTTTTAATCAGTCGATTATCTAAATTAATTATTTTTTTCTTTTTGTTATTTTGTTATTGCTATTGCCAATACAAAAGAAAATTTTTAACTTTAATGTGGAACCAGAATAAAATTGTTTTACCGTCCGGCAAAATTATTTTATTTTAATGTGTTTTGCTGATGGTAAATTGTAAGTCTTCACACATTAAAAAATCACATGAAAAAGAGTTTGATATCAATCAATTTGATAGTGTGTCATAAACTTCAATATTTTCACCAACACAAATACATATTTTGATGCTTACTACTGACATGTGTATCACCCGCTTACAACAACGCTTTGTTGCTTTTTTTCTCATTAACAATAAAACTTTTCATTCATTTTAATGTATGCAAAAGCAATTTGTTAAAACAAACTATGAATATATTTAAACACAGGTCTGACTTTAGAAAAGTAGATAGCTTTGGCTTGGCGAAAAGGCATTGAGAAGACACAAAAAATGTTCATGGTTTGTCTTTCATAGATCCGCTTTTTATGAATCGATTAAGTATCTTTGTCAAAAACCCATTCAGAAAAATAACACGCATCCGTAACCTGAAGGCGACAGATTTCTATGCTAAACTTTCCGGTACATTGGGTAGTTCATTTTAACGATTACACAGACAGATGGACTTTGTTATAAATATATAGATCGACTCCGGATTATATAGACCTTATATTGCTTCATCATGTAAAAATTACAAACGATATCGCAAAACTTATTACTTCTTACTTATTGTAAATTGTATAAAAATTAATAAGAAATTAAAACTAGACTAATGAAATTGTATATATTTTGGCCTTTTAATTTAATGTAACTTTTAATAATTTGTGTCCATGCTCAAATTCAAACAGATGGCCTGCAACATACAAACAAATATCTTGTAGCTTGTGTTGATGACATCCATGACAATCTTTTTCTTGTACTTAACAAAAGTGACAAAAAAGAACCCAACAACTTGGAAATTTTGTTTCAAGTTTTCTCGTTTAAAAACATACGAGTATAATAATTTAACCAAATAACGTACATTTAAGCCAACAACATTTAAGTAACAAAATCAACAGCTGACAAATAAATGAATAACCATAAAGCAACAAACTTAAAAGAACCACTTAATTTATGAGTAACTGAAGGACAAACACAAAATTTGATAAGTCAAGTAGGTTGTGTATGATAAATAGCGTTGCAACGAATTTCAAAAGGCCTTACACTGAATTATGAAAGATGCAAGTGAGGGTTAGGGTAAAGGCCAGTTCTATTTACATGTTATTACGATTTAAATCGTTTTTGTGGTCTTCAATAATGGCTTGAAAACTCATTTTTAAAAGTTAATTTAAATATAAAATAATAATTTATTAGTTAGATTTATTTGACCTTTTTCTTTTAAATAATATGACTATTTTATTAAGCTTGAGGTCTTATTTTTCACAAAAATTTATTTTTATATCTATATTTTGCTCCAACTTTTGTAGCTTCTTAAAGATATAATTATAAATTAATCAAATTATTAAAAATACATATGAATTGGAGCGAAATATCGATATAAAAATATATTTTTGAAAAATAAGACCTCAAGCTTAATAAAATAGTCATATTATATAAAATAATGAAATTAATGTTAGCGCTCGAGAAATTCGCAACTTTGGAAAAGTCCTTTTCATCATTGCTAATTGTATTACTGTTATAGTACATGTTTGTTGGTATTAATTATTAAAAAGCATTTGTGTATAGTTAATCAATTATGCAGCTTATTAATACCAATTTACACGAAACGTCTGAAAACGTTTTGTGCGTTTGTCCAATAGTCGGAAAATGAACAGTGAGCTACTTAGTCAACGATTGTCTTTTAATTAATATTACTCGTATTGTGATGCAGAGAAAACCTTTTATACAATTCATAAGTTCAGTGTTCAAGATTTAGGCTTCGAATCCGGTTATTACTCTGAGGGTAATAACAGAAATCTTGATCTATGAGAGCCTTCGGCTGAACAGTCACAAATTATATGTTCTGAGCTAAAGTTATGAAAACTAATATTTAATCTCTTTCACTGATAAAAGCTAACCACTTGCTACGAATATGAGATAACTCTTGTTGAGTGCCAGTTATTTCTGCGATGAACATTTCGATAGCGTGTCTGACTGCAATCAGGGATTTCCATAAGTCTGAGAATTGTTATTCGACATAGTAAACAGTTTTATCTCTGATGTAACAAGCATATAAATAATCCATTTAAAACTGGCTGGCTTTGGCATATAATACAGCATCGAGAAAATGTTTACAAGAAACAATAATAAAATTCAACAAAAAGCGATAAAACAAAATGTCAGCTATAACACACAAGTGTTTCTGTATGACCAATTGTCCTTATAGTGCTTTTGACGTACTTTATTCGAAACTTCAGAGTATAAGTACTTCTGTAACAACGTTTCACTACAACTGACAAAATATCTCTCATATAAAAATGTATAAGAGAAAAGTTAGAAAGTAATAACAAATTGAAAATAACTAAATTTAAACCGTTGAAATTATTAAATTACATAAAATAAATATATTTGAATGATTTTCTGTAGCTAAATAATGCAATTTTATATGTATTCTTTGTAATATTTTTTTTTTGGGGGGGGGGGGGGCCCAACAAATTTACAGAGATGGTGATCTTTTTTGTTCTAACAAAATTTCACACAAACAAATATTTCATGTAGAAGTACAGTCATCGTATGTAAATTCCTTCTTTTTTTGACATTTTCTATTGTATGCGACTTTTAACCAATAAAGATGTAACAGCTTTGCACTTTCTCACATTCAACTACAGAAACACTTTTTACTCACTTACGGTAAAATTTTTGTTTCACACTTTTTGATGTGGGAAGCTCTCGCATATTTTTACAGAAACTAGCCACTGTAGGGTTTATAACATTCGACATGACCGCACGCTTCTCTTCCTTGTGTGTTTTTTATGTAGCTATAAATTAAGTAAATAAAAAAATAATTTCATGCTTGTTTCTCTTATAATAATGAACAAATTTTCTACGCTTGTCTGCCCGTAAAAATAATGTTATGAATCAGGGTTTATTTTATTTCTATATTTTTATTCCAACATTTGAAGTCTTTTTGTTGGTCATTTTGTTTTTTTAATTTTTATCTTTTTAATACACGAATGTGAAGTAGAAAATAAAATAGAGCTCATTAAGTTTTCATCTTTGTTTATGCTCTGTTCCTTCTATGGTTCTCAAACAACATAGTAATTTAAGAATAACAAATCACTTTGAATTTATTAAAATAAATAAATAAAAAATATGTTTTTGTATAAACCGAAAAATCAAAATTAATATCAATCGCTAAAAATTTTCACACAAATATTTTAGCGATTTTGCTAAAATAGTATCTTGTAACTCTAATGGGTAAAGCAAATGTTTTTTGTTTTTCTGTTCTTAGCTAATTTCCTTGCTAAAAATTAAAAATTTTTGAAAGAAACTGTTGATTATTTAGCTTTAGAGACTAGAGAATTAGAATATTCTATCGAAGATAATAAACTTTACAATTTAGGCGATTTAAAAGTTACAGAATTCCATAATTGTTTCAACAATGGAAACTTGATTATAACCACTTACAGAATATGGCTGCAGATTTTAGCAATTATGACTAAAATTAAAGAAAAAACAAAAAGAGAACCAATTAAAAATGAATAAAAAGAAAAGCAGGGGCGAAAGAAAAATATTTAAATAAAAATAAGATTATCTGTTTCAACAAGTTATTCTCGAATTTGTGCAGTTTTAGCAGCTGGCAAGTAGATAGAATATAAAGTGCCGAATTGCCATACTAGTGATAGAGTAAAATTATTTGTAATTTTTCTTTTTGAGATCAACGAATTCTTTATCAAGTAAGTACTATCAAAATTTGTAATGATAAATTACAATAACGAGTGTACAATTAGCAAAAATTTTTTCCTTTAAAACCGAAGAAATAAATTTTCCGAATATAAATCAGTTGAAATTTTATATTTTGGTATTATAAATTACAACTTAACATGTAAAAAATTGTGTTCTATTGATATAGTTTTTCAACTTTTATGTGTATAATTCTTTGTTACTTCACTTGACAAAAACACAAAAAAATACTATTGATTAGTGGTTGACACCAAAAAAAATTTATGCCTAAAAAAATAAAAATAAATTAAGCTTCAAAAGTCACCAAAATGTTGAACTTCTTATTATATGAATAAAAATTTAATAATTAACTTAACAGTATAAACAAGTACGAGTAGTTGATACAGTTGTAGAGAATTAAGTGCAAAATATGTAAAATTTTTGCATCTTTTATATGCAATAGGTTGAGAAGAGAACATGATATTAATTTTAATTGTTAAATTTTTTGACAACAAAACGTATACATGCTTGGATGGCAGAATATTTGAAACAGAAAACGCCATTTGTTACAATTATTTGGAGATAAAAATATGAAATTTTCGTCACAATATATATTTTATTTCTATTACAACGCACTTTCAATAGTCAGCTATCGAATGCAATAATCCACCCATTCGATACGCAATTGAAAAAGTTTACTCGATGACGAGTGTGTAATTTGACCATAGAGCATAACTGGCAATTTTTTTTTAGCCTCGTTTTAGAACAAGCAGTTTGCTCGTGCAGCAAGCTAAATAAATTTGTTTTGACTTAAAGAATTTTGACCGGTTTTTGTAGCTTTCACGGAAGAGGTATTGATTAAGTCTATTAACTTAACCTAAAAGCAAACACGCCCTAAAGTTCAAAAAATTTTTATTTCGATTTAGTAAAAAATTTTGGTGAGTGTCTTAAAATTTAAAATTCACAATATTCAGGGTTTCCAAACATCTTGTACAATAAATATTGCTGTTAATAATTTTTTATTTTTGAAGATGCTAAGCAAAGCCTAGCAAAATATTGAGTTAATTAGTAAATCTAATATAGGGTCCGCCATCGAAAGTTTTTTTTTTCAACTAGTGCTTATTTCGTGAATGGTAACACTTAGCTCATGTCTGATTTGACAGATAATTAGTTTTATCCTTCCGCTGAAAGAATATGGTTGTGTTTTCGCTTAGCTAAGTGGGCCTGCGATCGACTTACAGAAGATGCCGATTTTGCCAAAAAAAATCATCTTTTCCGATGAAGCTCATTTTGATCTTGGCGGGTATGTAAACAAGCAAAATTGTCGCATTTGGGGCACAGAAAACCCGCACGCATACATTGAAAAGCCGACGCACCCAAAACGAGTCACTGTTTGGCGGATCCTATATATAAAATTCACGTGTCACAGTGTTAGTTTTTATACTCTTCCGAAACGGCTTAACCAATTTTGATGAAATTTAATATTTATATTCAGTAGGTCTGAGAATAGGTTCATAAATAATTTTTATACCCCTAGGTGGGGAGGGGGGTAGGGGAGGTATGTTCACCCCAAATTTTTTTTTTTTAATTTTTTAACTTTAATGGATTTTGATGAAATAAATAAGATATATTTTCATACTCGAGAAATAATTCATATGGCAAAACAATGTTTACTGGGTCAAATAGTAATTTATATAAAAAGACTATCAACAGCAAATAAATAAGAATTATAATAATAATAAAAATCGTAAAATAATTGAAATTTGTTACTTTATGTAAAAAGCTTAAAATTTTGTTTTTAATTATTTTCTAAAAAACCAACCCAAGTAAATAATTGTGAATTATTTTAAATATTTTATATTTGAGTACTTTTGATACAAAATGTCTACAATTTGATTTGATTAATTGTGTTACAAAAACAATACATAAGGGTTTGCATTTTGTTTTACTTCCTGCCATTAGTTGGCACATCATCTGTTTGTTCACTTAATTGTTTTTTTTTTTTTGGATTGTCTCAAGTATTTACTTTTTATAGTCATTTACCTAAGAAATGTTATAATATTTTTCTATTCTAAACATGTAAGTAGTTGACTTTTTTTCTTTCTTCTAAGTATAATGTTTTAATATAAGTATATGTATAATACTTTTTTCTTTACTTATTTCACTCGCATCATTGTTCATTATGTTACTTGACTTGCATATAATTCTTAATTTTTTTTTAAGTATCACCTTTCAGTTCTCTTTTATCTTATTTTCTTTTCTTTTGTCTAAGTATAAGTGGTATTTGTGTAAGGGTTTTTGTTATATTTTTCTAATTTTAAATCTACTTTTGTATGTTGTAATTAGGGTTAATAAGATTTTGAGTGCTTTGCAAAAATATACAAATTTACAAAATAAAAATTATTTCATTTTGTAAAAGTTAAGGGACTAAAATAAATAAGTAATGGGTACAAATATTAGTTACAACTGCTTGTTGAGAAAGAAATATATTTGAAACTTAAATAAAATATTAAATTATATCCTGAAAAAATTATAAAAATTTTTTTTTAAATAAAGTTATTTAGTAACAAAAAAAAATTATATGATTACATCCATACATTTTCATTAAAAAATTTCTTTGAAACAAACAAAAACAAAATTAAAAGTTTTTCTATGGAAATAATAAATTGATGCAACATTTTTTTACTGCGTACATTTTTTTTTTTTTTTTTTTTTTGCATAAAAAACCTTAAATCTGAGTAAAAATAAAAAAATATTTATAAAATCTTTGTAAATTTTGCAGTTTAATCAACTATTTATATACATCTTTTCTTTTTTTTTGTTTTTTCTTTATTTAAGACTATTTGTCTATAAAAATTAAGTTGAGTTACTTCAATAAATATATATGAGAGTAAATTCTGTTTTTTGTAGTAAATAAAGAATTTTTAGAATAAAAAACAATATACACAAAATGTATAAAATTCAAGGATGGAGTTTCATAATAGTGGTTAAATATTTTTCACATTAAAGTAGGTATTATCGCTTAACGATAAAATTATGCCAAACACAAATACTGATTTATGGTTCCAAGAAAATTTTGTATTGCTGAAACAAAACATACCCGAGTTTGGTGTTCAAGTTGGCTCATAGATTTGACAATAATTTGTGCGCCATCGAAAATGCCTGCTTTCAAGTTTTAATTGCTGCACAACATATCTAGTGTGAAATCGAAATTAAATTTATGTCTTTCTTCTTTAATTTCTATATTATTAGATTTAAAACAGATAGATAATCTTAATAGTGCTGACATTGGTGGCTGATTGGCGTGTGTAAAAGACGACATCTGATATGACCACTTATCTAAATTTGCAGAATTTAAGCCCGTTATGTTTAGCATACAAAAATAACAATTATTATGATGATTATGAGTTTTTCACGCAAAATCATATATGTGCTAAACTTAAGAGCAGATATTTTTCCTTTTGTTTATTGTTTTAAAAAGACAACCAAATTATTTCATACATTATAAGGCACCCATGACTTTTGTAAACTTTAAATATTTAGTTACTCCAAAGTAGTAGACAAATTTCTGAATTATTTAAACACCATCTTCTCTTCTATTCTCTTTTTATTAAATATAATTTGTACCATTCTAAAATAACATAATATTAACCGACACCTTCAGTGCAATTAGTTTGAAAAATATCAAAAACTAGAGCAATTTTTAAAGTAATCACAGCAAAATGCCTCAAATGTGATTTTTATGTTTACATTTGTTGGGCTATGTAATAACCACATTATTTTTACATGCTATTATGGGGCTTATAAACTACCCAAGTACAGTATTTACTACTATTGTTCACTATAACTAAAGTTAGCTTTAACTATGTAACCCCTTGTTGGCAAGTTCAATGCACTAAGCTCATTCGAGACAGCAGGATACCGACTGTCGCTGTGTAGCCAGCTACTTAATTATTTCTGAAGCGGGAACAGCAATTGTTTATTAATCTAAATACATAGATGTTCGTTATACAAAACATTTTTCAGTGGTGCCACGTTAAATTTTTTAATATGTGTGAAAATAAAATTATTTATTATTAATAATGTAAAACCCATTCGAATCATTTCTTTAACACCTATTGATTGTTAAATAAAATTAAATATTTTAAAACGCTAATTTTTTATTATACTGGCAGCACTAAATTGTTCATTGCCGCCAACGAAAATAGAAATTAGCCTAAGTTGGCTACAGCTACAACAGTGGTCGTGTAGCCATGTAGCCGTGCTGTCGTGAAAATAATTATTTTCATATAAACACATGCGTTATATTTTTGACAGGTTGCAGACGGTAGCCTGCTGTTTCGAATGCGTTTTTATTTTCATGTTATACTCGAATAAAGCAAGTAAAAACTGCGCTATTTTATTTTTTGATCTGGTAACACAAATAAAAGAATTATATTAATTTAAATTAATAATTAATTTTTTATATGCTTCGACTTTCATTGCGTTGCAAATACAAAAATACTAGTAAGTTAATGATTCAAAAAACAGTGGTCCTACTAAGCGTTTAAAATATTTACTACACAAGTTCATTGAACAATTTTGAAATCTTGAGTCAATATCAAAATAATATTTGCTTAAGTCAAGGCGCACCTTTAGTCTCATTTTAATCATGGCAAAATGTTATAAACTAAACAAACAAACAAAAAATCTGTCTACAAAAAAATTTTAAGAATATTTTTTTGGCAATATTTAAAAACCGTAATTTTAGTAGACTACAAACTCAGAAGTCTTAAAAGTTTTTTTATACAAGTATTTCGATTTTCTTTTAGCTTTATTTCAGTTTTTTATTTAGTTTAGATATAATAAAATTGCTTTAAAAAGAGTTAAGTGTTGATATTCTTTGAAAATTGAACTAATCAACAAATATGTTATGGAAATAGTATTGCTAGTTGCTCGGAACATGGCTTACATGCTCCATAATTTTCAGTAAATTGGTGGTAAAGTAATTTTTCACTAATCACGTTATATTTGAATAGATCATAGAACATGTTTTTTTTTAAACAATTGGTCCAGCACTAGCCGCAAGTATATTCTATTATTTCTATTCAATTATACAACTCTGATTTTTAATCACACTAGCATTCTTTATCATAAGCAAAAAAGAAAAAAAACAAAATACATGGTCTTATTATTAAAATATATAAACCAACCAAGTACTCACGCAGTGCATGTTCACTTAAAAGAAATTTTTTCATTGTTAAATTAATTTAAAAAAAAAATATGTTAGTTCTTCCATATAAGATGTATACACTCTAAAAAAAAATAAATAAAATAAAGAATAAAACAGCAAAAATGTTTAAAATTGTTTGTGCGAATTTTTTTGTTTATTTTACTAGCGAATGTCTGAAGCGTGTGAAATAAATACAAGTAAACAAATAAACTTAAATGAAATAAATAAACATACATACTTATGATGTGCATACATATAAACTTATGTATGAATGCGTACTCGTATGTAAAGTATTGTATTTCTGTATGAAAAAGTGTTTTTTAAAGCGGTATAAGTCCACGTTTCTAAAAAAAATTAATAAGAAATAGTTTTAATACGATAAAAAAAACTTCTTAAATTATCTCTCATTATTTTAAAAAAAAATGGACTTATGCTACTTTCAAAAATAACAGCTTATATGCTCTCTTATATTATTATTTTAAGCGTTCTTAATACAATGGCACCCAGAGGCTTCAAAAACAAAATATCTTTCTCTCTCTTTCATTCTTAAATTTTTTTTTGATTCTTACTTTTCTGGCGCTTCAAAAATTTATGAAATTTTTAAAGAGAAAAATGATAAAAAACACAAGGGATAACAAAAAAAAACAAGTTACAATTAGAAAAATTAAAATTTTTAATTGAGTTGTGCTTAAGTTAAATATTTTTTATGTTTTTTTTAAGTTATGTCTTTCAGTTGTAAATTATATTAAAGCATAAAAATTTAAATTTCTCTACAAAAATACATTTTGTTTTTAATTATTTATTATTTTGTTTTCTTATTTTAATAAAGAAAGAAATGGATAACTATTGCTGTGTAATAGGAAATTTCTGTTTAAAAACTTGAGTTTTGAACTGCCAAATTTGTCGTCTGTGTTTAAACTCTGGCTGACTTTAAGCAGTACTTTGATTATTACAAATAGATTTTAATAACAGATTTTAACTTTTAAAATAAACTTTAGGCTTTTGAAGTTGAGTAATGAAGAAATATACATTTCGTTTTGAAAAACGAAAACTTTTAAAAATAAAAAAAATGCTAGTTGATGTTCTGCAAATCAATCATTTTTATATCATTCGAAGCAAAGCTCGAATTTATATTTAAACGTCACAGTAATTTTTTTTTTCATTATAAAATTAACATGCATTGTTTGCTATTCTCAGAAAGTGGTTCAGATTATGATGTTCATAAAAATTAATCTTCACAATTGGAGCGAAAATTTGTAGAAATTTTTAATTAATTTTTGTTAGATTGAAATTTATCAAAGTTACACTAATTTTACCTAAATTAATAAAAAAAAAGGCCTTAAGTTTACTTACGAAAAATTTGTTTATTCAGTTTTAAAACGAATAAAATTGTGCGACTTAGGCTTAAAGAGCAAAAAGAAATACGAATTCGTTTTTAAAAGAAATTTTTTTAAATTCGAGATATACAGCACTGCTGAATAACACACAAAAATAAAACAAAACAAAGAATTAAAAAAAAAAAATTTTAAGTTTTTGATCTTTTTAAGGCCAGCATTACAACTAAGCAGTGAATAACGACATGACCGGACAGAAAAATTGTATTTTATTATTACAAATGGATTTTAACCAAAAGTATTGCGATAAGTAAAAGACAAATTTGTTATAGAGTTATCTTTTAATGTGAACTATAAGTATTGTCTACGCTTTCGGTTGTTGTACAAGATTTTGATTGTAGTCTTTTTTTGGTTGTTGTATAAAATACGCATATAAAAATTATATTTACTTTATTTGTAAATTGTAATAACAGAAAAGAATTAAAGGTCACTTTATGGTTCACTATAACTAAAGTTAACTATAGCTATCTGATACCTTTTTAGCAAGTGGTAATAATGGCTCTAAATGTTAAAGAAGTAAAAGCACTAAATTTTCAAATCTATTAAAATGTATTCGTAATTGTGTGTGTATGTGTTTGTGTTGCTGTTTTGCAGTGTAAGTGTAAAGTCTATCTTTTTTTTTTTTTTAAATCACAAACTTAACAAAGTTTCCTTTTGCACAACGGCTGTGTATTATATTTATTCTTTCTGCTTGATTTGTTGCAATTTATTTGAAGTGTTCTGTCGTTTATTTAAATACTTAGAAAATTTTGTTGATAAATGTATGTATGTATGTTAGTTTTTCTCTATGTCGTGTTTGAGTATGTGATTTTTTTTTTATTTATTTGTATACTGGCTGCTTCTACCCGGTCTCACACGGTGCTTAATTTTACAAATTTAAGTCCTATAAGTAAAGAGAAAGCTGTCTCTGTATCAAATTTCAGAGAAATACCTTTAGAAATAGAATTGTAATTGTAAAATCGTTAAAAAGTGAGCGTTAAAATGAGCAAATCTGTTAGAAAACATAATTTTAATTATTAAAAAGCTCAACTTATAGTCCTAGTAAAAACTCGGCATGGCTGCTATGAAAATATATATCAAACTTTCTTATGGCTTACAACGTAACTAAGTTGAGTTAAATTTAATTTTCTAATTTTTATCAACGGTACTAAAACATTTCACTTAAATCAGAGTTGAATTGTAAACCGTAATAGGTGTATTTATAAAATTTCAAAGAAGTCCGTTGTAGAACAAAAATTTGTATAGCGAACAAACACACAAGCAGAATATTAATTTTATTCATATAGAAAACTTTACTTGACTTTCATTCATTTATATAGAATTTTGTACGCTTAAGAATACATTTGATGTACATACATATAAATGGCATTTTATATTTTCATGTTAATAATCGTTGCAATTTTTGTAGTGTTTGCAAATCAGAACGAACGTAAGTGTTATTCTTTACTCGTGAAAATATTTCAAAAGATGAATGGTTTATTTGCATGTGTATGTAGCCACATGTGGAATACAGTAAAAACATACAACCCAAAAGTTGTTGGAGTGAGTAAATAAATAAAACTAGCTTTTTATTCAAATGTACATTCAATTTACAGAATTTAAAATTATGCAAAAAAATAAAAATAAAAGAAAGGATTCAGCTGAAATTTTATTCAAAATTTAATAAATTATTAAACATAAAAGAATTTATGTAGGGATTTAGATATTTTATCTATTCGTATACAGGTTTTGTTATATAATATTGATGAAAAATAAATTCCACAATAATTGGAAGATTATCTAATAAGTATACAAAGTTGGGTATTTATAACAATGTCACAATATATCTATATATAATACAAAAACAAATCGCTTAATTGCTGCAATGTTATCATAAGCCGAAAAACAAAACAGCTTATAACAATGATAATAAAACAGATGAGTTTGATGCATGTAAGTTCTCTCTCAAAAAAAATTTTATAAAAAAGTTTTATCAAATAATAGTACCCTTATTAAAAAAAAAATTGACGTAGACTTTAAAGTAAAATTTAAAAAAAAATTAAATAAAAAATTTCGATAACGTTGACTTTGAGATGTACTCGTATGTTAATTTTTTTGCAGGGGGTAGATGTTTTTATACGGTCTCGCTGTTTAATCTATGAGTGGGAATTAATGAAAAACTAAATTAAAGATGATTTTGTTTTGACCAATTCAAAACTGTTATTTTTTATCATTCTTCACCATAATTACACTGGTAATTAGAGGTGAAGATTATTTTTCAATATATGTATCTCAGGCTTTTAAGGAACAATCGGCCTGAACAGTAATAATTAAACCCTTTTCTAAGTTACTTATGGATTTCTAGAAGTCGATTTTAAAGAAATCCTAAACTTGATTAAACCAAAATTCAGAATTGCTAATGGCGCAAGAACTCTAAAATCATAAATTTTTTCTCTTTATTTGATGCAGATAAGTTACCTTATAGCAAAAGTTCTGTATAGTAAATGTACCAGTAGTCGGCACTTTTAAGTTTCTCTTTTTTTCAAATTGGTACCATTTTTACATGATCATGATATGACTCTAATAACATGCTGTATTCGAAAAGTATTTTTAAATTTGTCGAGCTATTTTTAAAAATTATTCTATTAAAGTTGAGTAATTTATAGTATTTTTTTTTAATTACACCAAATTTGACAGTAGTCGGCATATATGTAATAATGCTCGACATACTGTGATCCTAATGTCGGCACATCATTTTGAATTAAATTTTTTTAAAGACATTCAGCTACCGATTCCTGTATTCGCCAGGTTTGATATTTCTCTATAAAATGTTCTACCGACAACTGGCAAAATACAATTTACGAATAGTCGGCATAAAATGACGACTACAGCAAATTATACAAATGCATGCAAAGGAAAAAATATGATTGAGGCAACCATATTCTGGTGGAAACATAGTATGGTTAGATTTATGATTGCCTCTAATAATATATATTTTTAAATCAGCAATATTAAAAATAGCTTCCAACTGCAGATGTTGTGGTTCAACCCCCGGTCAGAACAAAAAAAATATTTTTAATTTTTTATTATTTTTTAATTTAAATTTTTTGTATAAAATAAGTTTTTTTTCTATTGATTTTTTCTTTTCTATTAATTTGTGTTTATTTATTACATAATACAGCGGGTTTTAATTTATTTGATTCTACCAGCGCTCGAACTTGTGAACACTTAGTTAAGAAGCATTACCTCGCCACTCAACCACTTCAACCACAAAGCTCAGTTGAGTTTCAACGATTAAGTTTTTGTTTTATACTCACTTTATTTACATGGTTGCGGAAGAGACAAAATAGAAAACAATTTACATTCAACCATATTTTTATCATTATTATGTTTGCTATGAACATATTTATGGTTCCAAGTAAAATTTTATTAAACATAATATGATATGATTTAAGACGCTAAACATAATATGGTTAAAAATAGCTAGAAACATATTTATCGTGATCATAATAATGTTTAGATGCTTCAAATTAATAAAAATATTTTGGTGAAGAACAAACTATGTTTGCGGTGACCATATTTAACCATCTTTTTTCTTTGCATGTGTTTTGTGCCTAAGTGTGCCATCATTAAAAAGTAAAAAATATTATTTTTTGCTAATTTTTACTTTTCAACTACAATATTGAAATTTTTTCTTTCTGTAGAAACCATTATGAAATGGACATATTGACAAAATTTTTCAACTTGCGAAAACCTAGCTCGTACTGCACTTCTATTAACATATGAAAATTTTTAAAACAATATTTATGCTTATTATTATTGTCTAAAGTACAATCTCAAGTTTTCTGCAGGAATTTCTTAAGCCGAAAACTTTTTGTTTTTATTTTTAATCAAATATTCAACATCACTTTCCCTTTTTGGACGGTTTTTTTACCCTTCACTGTAAGTAAGAAGATAATGTATAAGTTTATGATTTCGTTTGTATTTATTTATTCTGGGAAGTCCATAAATCGATATTCGCTTCAGACCAATGGCTGCATAAATGCCGAAAAAAATAAAAAATACAACCAAAATTTTGGATTATCATTATTTTCTGTTTCGTTTTTTTATGGAAACTTTTAAGCTGTACATGTGTCTAGTGTGTGTGCCAGCAAAAAAAAATTTTTTAAATAACTGAAACAACTCGGCAGACGTAACTGAAATATTACAAAATAATATTAAATAAAAAAATATGAATTTTGGCTATAATAGTGAACTCAGTACTGTTGAATTTTACTTGTTTTTAAGAAAGAATTGAAAAAAAAAAATTGGGTCAGCATAATAAGTTTTCAAACTTCTATTTAAGTTCAACAAGATCACTTTTTTAACTTGAAAAAAATTTTAATTAAATATTTATATATCTCCAAAAAGCTTTTTTTAAACTTTCATTAAACTAATTAAGAAAATAAAGAGCAGCGTTTTTATTAAAGGAGGTATTGTGCTGCATTTTCCTGTTAACAATGAAATAAAAAAACAAACATTAAAATAAACACAGAAGAAATACAAGTCAAAAGCGAACAATAGAAGAAGAAAAAAATACCTATCCGTACTGTAGGAATGTTTGTTTAATGGAATGACAAAAAAAGGAACGCAAACAATTAAAATAAAATAAGAAGAAAATATTTTGCCATTAAAAGTGTTGGATATAAAAGTTTCCCCCTAAAGTAATTACGTACACGTACGTGCATCTACGTGCATTAAAATAAAGAAAAAGGTGATGATTATGACAATGATAAAATATTATTTTTGAATTATTGAAGGAGGATGAATGAAGAAGTGCTGTGAATTATGTAAATATAAAACAATATGCATACGGAAATGCAGTTCTCATACCAAAACTATTAACATATTAAGGCTACATTGCAAAGAAAAAAATATCTGGCCCACAAACACAAAATTTTTTCATATTAAAATAAAAATAAAGTTTAACTTTAATTGTTAAAAGTTTCGTTTTTTTAAATAATTTTAGTAAATTATTTGATCTTATAAATTTATTATTAGTTAATATTAATCAAGCTTAAGATCTTAATGAAAAAATTGTTTTTATTTTAATTTTCCAATATTTCGACTTTATTTTGAAGGTCTTCTTCAGGGAAATTTATTTTTATAATTAAGTTTCGTTTTTTTTTTTTTTTTTTCATTGAGATAAAAAATATCCTTAATAAGATGAACCAATTTCATTTAGTTAAACAAGCAAATCGATATCGAGTTTAGTAAAACAAGTTGCAATTCTTAATGAATTTTCAAGATGTTTGTCAATGATATTAATGATGTTTTTAGTTTTATGTGTTGTTTGCAAATACTTATAAGAAAATCACATTTTGTCAATGTGATTTCAAAAAACAGGCTGTTGTTTTATGTGTTTTGCTTTTGGTTATTTTCGTGATTATTAAAGGACGAACTTTACAATAAATTACTTAAATATTATAAATTATGTTTTATAAATTTCGTTTAACAATTAGTGGTTTTATAAAAGAAAACACTTAAAAATTAAAAAAAATAAAGATGACTTTTTAATTGTCAAATGTTTACTTGCTCTTGTATTTTCTCTTATAATGAAAACAAAAAAATCAGCTGTTTTCTTATGCTTTTGAAAAGATATAATTACAAAAGCAGTATGCTTTACAGAACACGTGTAATTTCAAAACCACATGATATTTAAAATCACGTAATTTTCAGAACAGGCCTAATAAGCCACTATTATGCAAAATTATCTTCGGTTATGTCAGTATAAAATATATAACCATGTAAAACTTCTGTAAAGAAACATTCATAAATTTTTTTTTGAGTTGAGTGTCAGCTTGCACACCCAGAGAAAAAATGGCACCATCCGTTGTCAATATGATAACAAATGGAGTCAATAGTATATTGACTACATTTGTTCTCACTTTTGACAACGCATGGTGTCATATTAACAACGCATTATTGACAACTTAGCGTTACTAACCTGACAACGTAGGGTGTTAAATTAACACCATACTGGTGTCGAATTAACGCCGCTTGTTAGCAAAATGACAACATGCTTTGTCAATTTAACAACTTTTGTTAGAAAAAATACCAATTTGACAACGTGCGTTGTCAAAAAGTTAAATCGTTGCTTTTTTTTTCTCAGTTGACAACCAACCATTGTCGATTTGTAAAAAGTTGAAAACACTCGTTGTCAACTAAATTGATGGTGTCAAAAGTTGTTGATACTGCAACGAGATTTTTAGCTCAGTGCAATGCAATTGAAAATAAAATTACCTAAAACTATAAAGTAGATTAGTCTGCGGTCACATAACATAAATATTTGTTGAAATAAGCTTAACCACTACTTTTTGGGCATATATTTTTATAGTCTAATATGACTTGTATTACCTAAAATGAATTAAAATAATAAAATAATGCAAACATATTGTATTTTAATAAAAAATTAAAATATTTCAAGCGAATATTTTTTCAAAATATATAAGCGTATATGTAGATGGCAGTGTCGTTATGCGTATTTTGACAAATAATTGTTTAATGTGACCGTAGCTTAAGTTAAAAGTTTTATAAATATTCGTTAACAAATATTTCAACAATACAACTACATGCAGCTAAGTTATCAAAATAGAGTTAAACAATTTTTGCAGGAACTTTTCTCTCTGATGACATTTTTGAAATAAACTTTTAGTTTCCATGCAACTCGCAAAACATTATACCGCTTTTCTGACATTTTCCTAGAGAAAACGTAAATATATAAAATTCGCAAAACAGTAGTTTGCAGGGTAACGCAAAGCCTCCTCTTTTGCTTTATGTATAAATAAATAAGCACAAAAAATGTTTCTGCCTTTTATTGTATTTCCCAGAAATTGATTTGAAAGTCTATTTATTTAAATTTTGCATATGTGACCATTTAAGCACCATTAATTAAATTCATATGAAACTACCACATTTAAAATCTCACTCACTCCTGTGTGTTATTGTTAACACACTCGTGAATTTGTGGATGCACGTAATACAGTGCACTAAAATTGTACACAATAGCAACAGCAGCTTGCAATAATATATAACAAACTTGAACTGTATTAAATAACTTCGACACGTATACACGCACACGTACACACAGTTTCATATTAATTTGCACAGGCATACATACTCCCACATTGTTTCATTAAAATAGCAGAAATGAGAAAGAAAAAGCTGAAATCTGCATACAGATGTTGACCAATTTAAATCAAATTAATTTATTAATTTATATTTATTGAATGATAATAAAAAAACTAATTGGTACAAGTATTGCTTCCGTATGTGCTCGATAAATAAATTAAATTTATTTTGCTAAAAACAAAATCTATACAAAGATATGTACAAATAAATATACCTAAAACATTCATACTTACATTTGTTATTTAATATTTAAATATTAAAGCAAATACAGAGATGAAATTTGTGAAGTTTTGAAATCTATACAATAATTAAATTAACTACTGGTATATAAGTTATGAAATTAGTCATCGATTATTCAAACCAGGAACCAGTTCCTTTACTGTTGTTAAGATAGTTCTGGCTCTATGAACGTATGACATGCTCCTTTTTAAGCCAAGCAGTTTACCTGCTTAGTAAACTTGAAATATCGTTGAGTATTTTGCTCTGGGAATTCCCTTTCTCTGTTTGAAACAGTCCGTGTACTACAAGTCATAGCCCTCTACCTGTCACCAAGTTGTATTCAGCCAGAAATCTTTTTCAGAATTAAGGTATGGTATTTAAAGCTTTTTTTACAAAGCCAGATTAGGTGTATTATAGTCAGATACCCTAATAGAGAGGAAAACTATTCCCATCAGCTTCATAGGCTTGAAATTAAAAATAGCTTTCACTTGCACTGAGAAAACAACTTCTGTTGCGAGAACTAAATTTGTTTCCAATCAAAAATTCAGTTGTGATAGTCGAATTTTTTATTCGTGGCAATAGCAAATCAGCTTAGCAGCTCGATATAATTTAAAAGAAAAAAGTTTTGATTACCTCAACTGAATTTTTAATTAGAAATAAATTTAGTTCTCACAACGAAGTTGTTTTCTGTGTATGTAGGCATTAAGAGGATAGCTCTTCATAGCAATAGTAATTGATACATACATAAGACAGTAGACCTACTGAGATTTCACT
This sequence comes from Thelaira solivaga, assembly GCA_947397855.1. Lineage (NCBI taxonomy): Eukaryota > Metazoa > Arthropoda > Insecta > Diptera > Tachinidae > Thelaira > Thelaira solivaga. The sequence goes on from OX377612.1 coordinate 14,447,170, forward strand.
CTAGTCATGATCTATAACATAATACAAAAAAGGGTTTGCAGGCGTAAAATTCTTATAGGTATTTCATCTCAACTCAATAGTTAGGCCAGTCAGTGTGGCAATTACAAGTTTGAGATACATGCATTTCTCAAATGTGAAAAAGTAGTATTAGCTGGCTTCGTTTTCAGCTCTTTAACTTTTGCAAAATTAATAATGTTTTATTTTCTACTTGTTAAAAGGTGTATTTATACCTGTCCAACTATAATTGTTTTAATTGTTATTTGATAAGAACAAAACCTGTAATAAAAAAAAAATGGAAAGACGGAAGCATCTTACGTGCCTGCTACCATTCGTAGCTGAAAAGTACTCTTCCTCATTTTCTGTCCTTATTTTGCAGATAGAAGCAGACACACTATTACCTGTCTGTGTTCTACCGCTCCTCCAATCTTTTATTTTAAGTTGTACTATCGGAACAGGGTTCTTAAATTCTGTGTAGTTTATTAAGACAGATGTCATTGCCTTCAAAAATTCAACAGAATTGCTTATAACCATTTGCGACTCATCGGGCCTGATACGTGCTTTCATCTTATTTGGACATCACATGCACTAGTTTCCTGAGAGTAAAACTCGTGCAATAATAGTATGCCACTGGCGAATTAGAACTACTTTTTTTAATCAGACTTAATTGGATTTAATACCAAACAACAATTTAAAATTTATTTGCCTAATGAAACAAAAATGAAAAAAAAAATTAAGTCTTAATCTAAAATTGCTCTCTGTAACTAATTTGGTACGCAGACAAGAACAACTGCCAAACCCAAAAAAAACCTTACAGGCAAAAATGTGTTTTAAGCCTTAAGCTTTCATATAAATTTCGAAAATGAGCTTTTTTTTACTTATGTTGTTTTTTACTTTTTGATAAGAAGTTTATAAAAATTAACACAAAAAACGAAAGAATTTTATGAGACGTAAATAAAATAGTACAACAACATAAAAAATTTTAAATTGCAATAAAGTTTTTCTCTTAAACGAAATAAACTTTAAAGGTTTCACTTTTATTTATTCTTTTTAATAAGTATGTAAAGAAAAGAATATAAAGTATTTGGCAAGAACGAAAACAAGAATTAAATTTAAAGTAATAAAAGGCTAATTTAAGATCTACTGCGCTTCTAAATTGTGAATTCTGCACACCGATTTTGGATGTAATTGCTCTAACAGCTGTAAACGCTAATAATTCTTTTGCTCAATATATTTCTGTATTTATTTTCTACATCCACATCGTGTCTGAAACTTCACTTGCTTCTGCTCAATTTGCAAATTATATTGTTTTTATGTCAATTAAAACATTGAAGGCTATAACTCCAAATAAGTCTATTTTTGTCTCTTGTCTGTATTCAAAAACTACTAAATTAATTTTATTATTTCAGCATACAAACATTGTCGAGTACGTCATACAATAATATCGTTTAAAATAATAGTTCACAACTATGATTGATACCAGGTTTTAGCCAATAAAAACAATTATTTGTGAATCCCTTCACTGTTGCACTTTTTATATCATTCGCATACAGCAAAAATTTAATATTTCGTCTGATGATTTTATGAAAATGGCACTTACAAGTTGCCAGGAGCTAGAAATAAATAAGCTAGATTGGCTAATCAAAAAGCCTAGAAAAAGTTAAATCAAAATTACAAAAAAAATCTAGAAAAATTAAAAAAATAAGAAATTAAATTAAAAATTTTTTTTATTGTTGAAAACATAATTACAAACAGTATTAAAAAAAGCTTAAAATAACAAAAACTTAAAAAATAAAGTAGTTTTGTCACATGGCTACAAGTAACATCATTCACCCAACATTTTTAAAGAGTAGCTAATGTACAGCAAAGAACTTAGTACTTTCAATTTAATACAATTTTTCATTAAGAGGATCTTTAACTCACTTTATCGTAATAAAATCAAGGAACAGCAGAATTACTAAACGGTACCAGTGGTGCGATTCACTATTCAATTTTAACGAAAAATGTTTGGTTAAAAATAGTTAACACTAAAATTCAAAAATTTGTGATTCAGTAAAATTTTTAATTGTCAACTGTGTGGTTAAATAAAAGCCAAATTTTTTTGTTGTGTTTATTTTATAGAAAAATATTTAATGAAAAAAATATACTGTAATTTTTTGTTGTTGCACATGGTAATTTGTAGTTTTTTTTTTTGGTTGTTCTACTCGATGTTTTTTTTTATAGTTTTTAGCATTTAAATTAAATAATTTATAATTTAAAAGAAGATCGGGCACGGCATAAAAAAAGAAAAACACCTTATTTCTTTCAGATTCACTTAACAATTAAAGTATAACATGTCTTTATTTTAGCAGCTATTAGAAGACTGCTGAACTCAATTTCCAGCAATCCCGTTAAACTTAAGAAATATAATTTTACAATTTAAGGTAGTATTAAGGTAGTTCTAACTTAAATGTTAACTATTTAATTATTTATTTTGTGTTATTATTATTGATTGGTATTATTATTATTATTTTGTAGTAGGGCTTAACACTCGATATTCATATTATTAGTGAATTTTTAACTACTAAAATAAGCCCAAAATTACTGAATCACGCATTCGTTAGTGCAAACAAAAAATATGTAGTTAAAAATAACAACATGTTGAACATTAAAAAATTACTGAATCGCACTACAGATATGGTAATACTAAATTCATCAAATCCATGAACGTCTGTTTTTTATTTACAGGGAATTCTTTATAACAAAATTATTGTTGCAAAGATTTTTAATGATAGCTTTCTGCAGCATTATCTGGAATAATTTTGACTTAGGAAAAATAAAGCTAAGATATGAAGTACATGCTGATAATAAAGTCCATTTATTTTATAAGAAGCAGCCGAATACTTTTTTTCATTTCTGAAATTAACTTTTCTCTGAATAAATCATCAAATAACATTTCAAAATTTTATCCAAAATATTACTTTCAGTAATTTCGGTAATATTTTGATATCTAAAGCAAATTTACAACATTTTTCTAACAAACAATGCAACTATCTCTGAAAATTTAAAAGATTAGTAGCAACTTAATTCAACACTGTGCAAATAAAATGCAAATTTTATCCAATTCAAGCAGATGGGCGTCAAGCCTAAAATAATTGTGTTCGTAGATAACATTTCTTTAGCCTTAGTTTATTCATTAAAAAACAAAAGAAAAAACATTACACAAAAATGGATAATTTTAGTTTTTTTGAGGCTAGAAAAATAGCTATTTTATAAATTTCAAGGCTACATGTAAAATAAATGGCTAAATCTAGCCTTAAAAATTTTAAATGGCAACACTGTGCCAGTCGGAAGTCTTTTGTTTGTGTTGAACAATGAAGTCCATGTTTGTTTTTTTTTTAATAATGGGAAATACTGAAGGCGGGCCTTAAATTTTTTATTAATGGATGAAAAAAAAAGTTCGTTTCTTAAGTCTTTTGTTTTTATTTGGATTTTAATTTGTTGTTTTAAATTATGTTTAATAATGGAAGTTACTGAAGGCGGGCGTTTAATTCTTTATTAATGTAAAGTACTAAAATTGTAGTCTTAAGTCTTTTGTTTATGTAGAATCTCCCATGTTCTTAGGTTAAAATTTCTAATAATAGTTATGGCAGACCTTAATTTGTTTATTAATGAACGGTACTAATGTTCGTGTTTTATGTCTTTGCTATTAATTATTTTTTAATTTAATAAAATATTTTTAAAAGGATATATGGAAAGCAAGGTTTTCAAAAGCTTGAAAAAAATAACAATAAAGTGTAGAAAAAAGCTAGGAAAAAGTTAAAAAATTATAGCTTTAAATTTAAAATTGTCCTAATTTTTTATTACAAGTATAATTTTGATTGTTTTACAACACCAAAAAGAGAACATAAAATAACAACAAATAGGGAAAATAAATTCCATATAACTAATAATTTCTATTTGGAATTTTGAAAGTTTAACAAAATATTAATCTTTATTTGTGCTTAATTCCAGAAATTGTGTTGGTTTTAAAATTTATTCTTTTAAAATTATTTCTTTTACTCATTTTACTAAAATGAAACCAAGGCATAAAAGCTGGAATTAGTTGAAAGAAAAAGAAGAGTACTACGAATGTCTAGCCATCCGATTCAGGGGCAAAAAAAGAAAACCTTATTGAAAATCCGCTATTAGTATGAATGCAAATATTCCTCCCAAATATCCCATAGAATACTTGTGCTCCACTGCTTCCATAAGTATTTCAAATGCTTTTGATTGTCATTGAGAGCTCCTTATTGTGTAAAATGATTCCGAGAAAAAAATTTTTGCATTAAAACTTAAGCAATACATGTTTTAAAATGTATTTTATTCTTTCTTTATGAAGAATTGTGAAAGAAATCTATTTACAACATCATCAATCTTTCGTTCGGTCGTTGAATTTGCTTTTTCATTTAGTTTGTCCGTATATCCATAAGTCATTCAATTAAATTAAAAAATTAAAAAAATGAACTATGGGAATGCATGTGGATGATTTAGGTGAGCACCTGCCGCTAGGGCCTTATCTCACCATGGTCAAACCACGAGTGGTATTCATGCCTACCACTATAGCCCCTGTGACCAATAAAGGACACAGGTAGCAAATTGTGTATGTTTCTGCCATGTCACATACACCACCTTTGTTAAGGGAGTTGGGCCTATCCAAAGCCCGTGTCAAGTGACATCTGTTTCTATGAAACAGCACATCGAAGAACATGCCACCCTGCCAAAGGTGACACGAACTCCGTTTCCACCGTACCTTTTGGTTTAAACCACAGCCACCACGTGAACCCCCAAAGGGGATCTCACAAATAACCGGTCACAGATTCCGCTGTCTGAGCATTTGGGTGTGCACGAAGTCCACTGACCGAACAATGTCCCCAGAGCATCATCCATTAAACCCCATGGGGTTGGAACGAAGTTCGGTCCACAGACTCCGAGCACTCATTGTTCAACCATTCGTGAGCATCAGCTCTTAACCCATTGCTCGGACATTAGTGCTTCCTCTGTGGGGCTACCGGCTCCCGTGGTACCAGTGTTGGTCGGACCCCGAAGGTATCCTTTAGGTAAACCCTCAGGTTTCCTTCTGCCATATTCAAACCCATGGCAGTTCCAGGTGCTGGCGTACCTATATTCCCCGGTAGTGATACATCAAGGTGGAATTTCACCGAGAAGACACACCCCGGGGGTGACAACTATGGCAATGTACAACTAACAATATAATGGGAATAGTTTGTTCGCGTATTAAGATAGACTATCCCAAAGACCATAGCCAATATTCTACTTATCGCCATTTAGAGAGCCTAAAAAATATACTAGACAAAAATTTCTTAATTTAAACTGCACTTATAGTAGGAGAGAAGATCCTACCATATTTCGTACCCAATGTTTTGTTCTCTACACTTTTTATTTTTCTTTTTTTATTTTATTTATTTAGAATTGTTGACTATTTTGTATTCGCATTAAGAAAACTTTTTTTTTATTAAATAAAATGTTTTATTATTGTAAACTAAAAAGAATGTGTTTGTTAAATATTTAAAATGTTAAAATTTTGTATTATTTCACATTAAAATGCACTTGGCTTAAAGCCACAACTTTTTAGCAATTTAATACTTTGCTTTGTACACTTGATGTCTCAAATTACACAAGGAAATTTTAGTAAACATTTGTCGTTTGTTCCTGTTGGTTTTTTGCTCTCTCTTGTTGCAGTCAAATTTCAATGTACTAACTCGTTCATCACTTTGAATGTATTTTCGTTTTTTTAAGTTTCAAACAAAAAGTTGGATTGGGAAAAAGGGAAAGAAAGAAAAAGGAAAAACACTATACTGACAGATGATCAACATTAGTCTGAAATTCTCTGGAGGTTTGCTGTGTAATCTCTGTTAAACTAAAAAAGTTTCAATCCATTTTGTTTTTGCCATTTGTTTCTCTTGGAATTTTAAGGACGTACCATCAGTATGAAAGCCGTTGCAAAAATATTTGTTTCTATTCTTTCTTCTTAGTCAAGAGTTAAAAGCATTATAGTTTAGTTTGTGTTTTGTATAGCAACTACTTTTCTTGTGGTATTTAGTTATGTGACCTAAAGTAATTCATATAATGAGTAGAAAAATAAAAAGGTATCCCAACCCTTTAGCATAAGCGTTGTTAGTACGGAAATTTAAAACCCACAAGCAAAATTTAAATCCTTTAAAAAAGTTGTATTTAAAACAAATTTTAAATGCCTACAAAAAGTTTTGGTTTTTAATTATTTTTAAGCAATTTTTTTAAATAGAAAAAACTTGCTGGAAACAATTTCAGCAAAATACACGACGACATCATGCGTACGCAATCAAGTAGTTTTGTTAGCGATTTGGTCGAGTAATTGTACGCCTGCATTGTGCTATAGCGATAGTAGGTAAGCTTTTATTAGAGCAATGCACAAGCATATTTGAAAGCCACACATACTGCAAACATGTGTAATATTTTATAATAAAAAAAGCTTGTAAGCCATTTCAAGTATGTTTGCTTTAGTTTATTTGTGTTCTTGTTTGTATTGTAGCATGTTTTGTATAGCGCAGTGAAGGACTCTAAGAATTTCAATTCAGAGCTAAAAGTATTTTCCTGCCAAAATGTTTATTAAAATCTTCAAAAAATATACCAAAAATTTTTAGAGATACTGAAATCACTAGTAAATTTCTACTAGTTGTTGAAATTGTTTACAGTAACCAATAAATTTTACTACTAATGAATATAAAATTTATTTTTACTGCAATTTTACTAGTTCTACAAAGTGCCCATCTATGGTTGTTTGTAGCCAAATTATTTAAAAGTTACAAAGTTACAAACTTTTTTTACACATTATGGCTTTTTCTGCTTATATAATTGCCAGCTATTTTGCAAAAATTTGCTGTCATTGGAAATGGTTAACAACTTTGATAATTTACTTTTCTGTCTTTAGTCGTTAACTTTTTTTTTTTCTTTTAGATTTGAAAAGAATAGCGGAATTGCATAAAAAATTAAGAAATAAATATAAAAAAAAGCAGCGTAACTACAGGAATAGATAGATGAAATTAATTTGAAAGTTACAAAGTTGAGCAATAATTTCAAAAGATGGACAAAAAAGAGTTTAGGAAATGAAATAGTTTTAAAATCCTTTTTTGACACATTTAGTTTTTCTGAAGCTAAAGTAGCAGAAAAGTTGTGTGAAATAGTAATGACAAAACCCTGGTGTTTTAGATAGCTTTTATTTTTTTAATTTTTTGGAAAATATTTTATTATAAATATCGAAAAAATAATAATTGATTGCTTTATTCAATTTTCAAATGGAAATATTTTTATTTATAAATTAATAAGCCTTGACTTAGAACATATGCAAAATTATTATTAAAATATGTCTCAAGGTTTTGCTTTGAGTTGTATAAAACTTTAACAACGAGAAATTTGTGAAGAAAAATATTAATGTTATAAAGAGGAAAAAAAATCTTTTTTTTTATATTTTTTGGGTTTCTATTTGTAATGGATAATTTCTGAAACTACCAAACCGATTTAAAAATTTATAAATATAAAGCTATAGGTATCAGCGTCGTTTTTACCCGGTCTTGCCCAGTCTCCCCTTGTATAAGAATTCTTATACAGGCATACCTCGTTTAGCGTTTATATTCCGCTTCTGAAAATTGCACGTTAAACAGCGTTAAAAGAGGTGCTATTTTTACTTAAATATGGGGTTGCGTTCCTAACTAAGACATTTTGGAATATCGTTCACCATTCTCAATTTGCCTAATAACATTCATTTTCATCTTTGTATATTGTTCAATTGATTTTTTTAATGAATTTTATTTACTTAATCAAAATTACTGGGATCTGTATCAAATCATATAAGTATTTCGAATGACTTATTTAATAAAAATATTTTACATTTTGAGATTTCTCGATTTAAAAATATTTTTGATATTTTTTTCTTATCAAAGACAGTAATTCTAAGAACTGTAAATTAACTTTTATAAATTTCCATATGAAATTAGAAAAAGAAAACCTTTTAAAAAATATTTTAAAGTTAAAATAATTTACAACATATTATGTAAATAATTTTTTTTATGCATTTTGCATACCAACTTAAATTGGAATTAAGCACGAATAAGGATTAAATTTTTTTTAATTCAAAATAAATCTGTTTTTTAATTAACTGTTTTTACCCGGTCTCAAGAACTTGGCCGATTCTAGTATATTTTGTTTTTATGTACCAAATTTATAAAAAGTCTTTAGAAAATAGAATTTTAAATTTTTAAATCTTTGAATTATGGAAGTAATAGTAAGCATTGTGTTACCCGCTGGTAATACAGCTTTATGTTGGTGAAAAATTTTTCTAAACTGAACAAACTAAAAAACAAATCTTTCTTTTTTATAATATTAGTATAGATGAATATCTGTAACTAAAATTATTAAATCTTCTAGAAATTTGGTATGAAATTAAAATTCATAAAATATTTGAATAAGTCTTGAAGAAGTGTGCATATATTATTTCTTTAGTACTTAATCTACTTATGACTTGTTAGAGTTTCTTAAATTAATATTTACTTAAATTAAGTGCGCAGTAACAAAAATATTTCTCTTATCCCTTAATCTAAATTTTGAAATTAAATTCCTAATTTTGGCAAGTTTCTTATTTTTTTTTTATTTGATCTACATATATTCGTTTTCCACTTGTATGTGTGTTTTGTCCTTTTAAAATTTTTTTTATTTTCCAGCGGATTTCTCTGAAAATTTTTTAAATGTCAGTCTCTATACTTAACGAAGGCTGCTATATAATTTTATACTGGGTATGATTAATTTAATTTTCAATTTTTATGATTAAAACTATTTATTTTCAAATGAAGTTGTCTAAAAATTTTTACATATAATTTCATTACTTCAAAAAAGATTATGTACTTTTTTAAAGACAACCTCTACTCTAACTTAAGCTTTACTTTTCAGCTGCTTTTTGTAAAGTTTGGTTTTTTATATAACAAGATATTTCAAGAGAGTTTTCCATATACAAGTACTTTTATTCCGCTGCCGCTAATGGCCTTTTTTTAATTGTTTTACGACTCAAAGAATTTTTATGAAATTTGTGCTAAGTACAAATAATATTTATAATTTAAGGAGTTGAGCCACACCCTCTTCTTAGCAATATTAAAAAAATTAAATTTGTATTAAAAAATTATATTCTTTGACACTAAAGATTTCAAAACGTTGATCATAGGAGACCGGTTGACACCGGGTAAAACCAGCTGTATATTTTATGAATAAAAGAGTATACTGATGCAACTAAGAAAAAGCTGCAAAAAAAAATATTTGCTTTAGTTTTGGTTTTTTCTTATTTAAATAATTTATCCTTAGACGTCTTTTGTTGACAAAGAAAAATAAACTACAACAATTCTTTATTGAAATAAATATTTTAGTATTTTGGATTGAGAAGCAATTTGATAAAATCCTTCTTAATAAAAACCATCCATTATAATCCATAAGGGGAAACATGAATTGTAAACTACTCAGTTAAATTGGGTAATTGTGCTTATCTAACGCGTTTCTTTTTTTTCTTTTTTTATATTACAAAAAAAAATTTAGAGGAAAAAACACTTGACAGTTTCTATATACATATTTTTTTTTTGTTTTGCTGAATCATTTGCTTTTTTCTTGTTGGTTTTGGTATGTCAAAATATTATAATAAATATTATGGATAATGTTCTATAATATCTCATGTTCTTTATGTATTATTTTTGTTTATACATATTTCGATTTTTGCTCTTGTTAGCATTTGTGAATTTTCATTATATTGCAATATATTTTATTAAACTATGTTAATATTTTTTTAATGAACTGTGTTAATTAAAGTAAAATTAATAAAAACTATTTTTGTTTAAAAAAAGCACGCATAGAAAATTTGTTTAATAAATTTATTTTTTATTTTTTTGACTGGAGAATGTATTTTGAACTTCAGTAGAACTTATATTAAAATCTAAGCTTCCCAAATTTTCTAATACTAAGACCCATTTAAAAAAAAAATTAAAAAAAAGTGGAGGCCCCTTTATTAGATAAGACAATAAAATAATATAGCCAGATTTTTAAGTTGTAGAATTTAACTAAACAAAAATTAATAAAAATTTAGTATTTCATTTGCCGAAAAAAATTTAATGTACTGAATGAGCTTGTTTGTTAGCATAAAATTTCACAAATAGTATTTTTATTGTAGAGAAAGACATCCGAAGTTCTTTTTACTACTAAGCGATTTCGATATACTGATTTAATTGCTGCTAAAGCAGAAAATCCTGTTTCGCATAAATATGATGTTTCGAATGGTAACAGCACTATTAAATATAAATTTATCCGACAAAGTAAAAAAAAATTTTCGTTCTACCAAAAACTGAATTAAAGTTTTACTAGAAAATTCCTGTTGGAATAAAGTATCACAAGATATTTCAATCAGTTATGTTTTTTTTCGAAAATTTAATCAATTGAAATGAATTGAATGAAAATAAATATGACGAGTTTTTTTTTTTTTGTATTTGTAAATATCTTTTTAGTATTTATGGCATATTTATCAAATACGTCCTACATCATTAAATATTTATAAATATGTTTTTAGTATTTATGACATACTTATAAATAGGCTTAAGAGAAATATACGTGCGTAGTGCCAATGTGTAGAAGTACATTTTCACTAAGAGATTTTTACAATTTCCGGAGATTACGGAATAAGACATACACTGTTTTAAAAGCGTGTTTTTCTAGACTTGCAATCTGCCGCAGAGTTACTCATAAATTACTTTAGAGTATTTTTAAAATTTTTTTGAATTTCTTTTATACCCCAGTGCTCTGAGCGATTTTAGCAGGGGTACAAATATGCATAAATACGTTGATTTCTCAAGAAGATTCCGCTAGGTCGTCTAGATTTGTAATCTATTGCCCAAATACTCAAAATTTACTTGGAGTTATTTAAAAAAAATGTTTGAAATTCTTTTATAATAAAATTATTTTTGCAAATATTAATCTTTATTTGTGCTTAGTTCCAAAAATCGTGTTGGTTTTAAAATTTATTCTTTTACTCATGATATTCTCATGAGTTATTTATTCAGTACAATAAGTACTGACGGGGATAGCATACCTATATGGACCATTTCATCAGACGCTACTCCGAATCCTCAGTAGGTTACTCCCAACGTTTCTTGCAAACATTAGAACCTTTATATTGTAAAAGCAATTGACTAAATAAGAATTATTTGTCAATAGTTACAAAAATTTTCAAATATTCAAACAAAAAACTCAGTAAGCATTGAACTGAATAAATAAATAAATTTCCCAACCAACATTTTAATATTGAAAACTATATATTCTATTTTTATTCTTCTCTTCTCTTTTACATTTGAATGCCAGGGGGGTATTACTGAATGTAATTAAAGAGTATATGAAAAACAAAAACAAAAAATTATAAAAAATTATTTTTCTATATTTCAAAGAAAATGATAAAATACTATATTCGATTTAGCTTTCAATAAAGAAATTATCGCTAGAAATGTTGAAAGTTACAAAAACGGACTTAAAAATTAAAATTGTAAGTTTTATAAAAAGTTTTCATTTTGTCTTCTAAACAGGATTATGAAGCCATTTAATTTTTTTTTCCATTTTCTATGTATGTTTAATAAAGACAAAGCAAAAAGTATTGTTTTAAAATTTTTAATTACAAGTCAAAAAGTAAAAATCAATATTTAAGAATGTTATTAAATTTAAATAATGTTATTTAAGTTTTTTTTATTTTCGTTTTGTTCTACTCGTAAACTTTACTCTTATCCACATAAAGTTTATCTTTATTTTCATTTCCTGTGAGTATTTACTGAAATTTGATTACGAAAATTTTATTGTTTCAATATTTTTAAATAAAATGTTTGTTAAGTGTATAAAACAAAAAAGTGTTGAACGACTTTTAATTTGTTCAGTTTATCTCTTGAAGCTGTGTTAATTCTTGTACATAATAAAAAATACTTTTTTAACAAAATATTAATCTTTATTTGTGCTTAATTCCAGAAATTGTGTTGGTTTTAAAATTTATTCTTTTACTCATGATATTCTCATGAGTTATTTATGTGCTCATTGTAGAAAAAAAACCCTGTTTTTCTTATTATTTTTTTATAATTTTTTTGTTTTTCATATACTCTTTAATTACATTCAGTAATACCCACCGGGCATTCAAATGTAAAAGAGAAGAGAAGAATAAAAATAGATATATTTTTCAATATTAAAAATGTTGGTTGGGAAATTTATTTATTTATTCAGTTCAATGCTTACTGAGTTTTTTGTTTGAATATTTGAATCTTTTTGTGACTATTGATTAATAATTCTTATTTAGTCAATTGCTTTTACAATATAAAGTTTCTAATGTTTGCAAGAAACGTTGGGAGTAACCTACTGAGGATTCGGAGTAGCGTCTGATGAAATGGTCCATATAGGTATGCTCTCCCCTTCAGTACTTATTGTACTGAATAAATAACTCATGAGAATATCATGAGTAAAATAATAAATTTTAAAACCAACACAATTTCTGGAATTAAGCACAAATAAAGATTAATATTTTGTTAAACTTTTAAATTCCAAATAGAAATTATTACATATACTTTTTTAACTTTAAATTTATTAATTTTTTATGTTTTAATATTTTAGTCAAGTGTTATAAAATTTATTTTATAAGTAACAAAAGTTTTTTCTTTTCTTCTTTTCTTACAGAAATTTGTTTTTCCTTGCTAGTTTTCCAGCCTCACTAGAGTTGATTTAAAAACAAGAAAAAAAGTTTTTGAAAGGTAAGCTGTATTTTTGTATCATAGTAAACAATATTCGTTTTGGTTAAAAAAAATTATTTTTAAACTAATAAAACTATAAAGTTTACCAGGTTTTTATGCCAGTAGAGTTTTCTTTTAATTCATTTATTATAATTGTTACTAAGCAGTGATTCAGTTAAAAAAAAAACTCACATGTTTAAAACTAAATTCAAACTAAAGTGTATGAAGCACATACCATGATGTATTAAAATTTAACTAACTAACCCAGCATTCAAAGCTTTATAAGCAATATACTAAGCTGTTTAATTAATACTAAATGTTTTTATTCATTCTCATGGGATCCTTTACTTTACACCCAGAGAAAAAAATGACATCATCCATTGTCAAAATGACACCATCCCTTGTCAAAATGACCACAAAAAGCGTCAATAGAGTATTATCCACGTTTGTGCTCACTCTGACAACGTATAGTGTCATTTTAACAACACTTTATTAACAACATAGCAATGCAGAATAGACAACGAACGGTGTCAAATTGACATTATGCTGGTGTCGAAATGACACCATATCAGTGTTAAATCAAAACCATCTGGGGTCAATATCACATCACTTTGTGTTGAAATGATACCATATGGTTGCTGAAATGACAACATGCGTTGTCGATTTGACAACGTTTGTTAATATGTTTGAAACTTGACAACATATTATTGTTAATTCCACAATATTTGTTAACAATTTGACAACATGTGTTGGCAAAAAAGTAAAATCGTAAAACCGTTGTCGATTTGTACACGTTTTAAAAAAAAAAATTAAAACAGTTGTTGTCAATAAACTAGACAACGGGATGGTGCCAAAATGACCACATACCTTGTAGATATTTGCAACACAATTTTTAGCTCAGTGTATGAGTTGGAGTCCTTAAGTTTAAGTTAAGATTTTATAAGTCAAATATTAAGGTTTTGGTTGGACATTAAATTAAAAATATTGACATGTTAAATATCTTTTAGAGTGTTTTTAAATATCCACCCAAATTTGGTATCAAAGTTTTAATCAAAAACCGCCACAAAATCCTAAGTTTTGCTATCGAAAGTTATAATAATGGGCTTTAAAGAGAGCATAGGTATAAAATGTAAGGGATAAATATAAAGAACCCATCCAACTTGTTCTTTTGAAAAATGCCCGTTAAAGTTGGTTTAGCCGATTCAACAATAAACGGTGACCTTCTTTGAAGAATAAAGAAAAATCCTTTGAAAAATAGAGACAAACCAACTGAAAATTATTTTAATTTTTATACATACACATATGAAAAATGTTAAATGTTTAAAAAATGTCATTTGGTGGTGGTTGCTTGAATGAGTGACAAAAAAATATTTAAAAAAAAAAATCATAAATTTTAAATCATTTTATGCAAACAAACAAGAATGACACTCTAGGCTTAAGAAAGCAAAAAAAAAAAAGGAAAAGAAAAAAATATTGTTTAGGGTTTCAATGGCAAAAAACAAAGAAAGTTGAGTGTCTCTGTAAAAGAAGCAAGAGAAATAAAAGACAAATAAATTAATCACAAAAATAACGCTTTCAACAAAAAACAATGGCAACATTTATAAAACTCATTTTACAGTATTAATTGCAGTGATTTATTGTATACTAGCTAATTTACCCGGTATCGCCCGGCTGTGTACTTTTTGCGTATTGATCAAAAATGCTTAAGTACTAAATTATGTAGAAATCTGTTTTATTTTTAACCATTAAAAGTTCTATTTCTTTAATAAAAAGTGGGCGTAAATGTATCTATGGACAGTACAAAAAACTATGGTAGCCTTCGCTTAATTAAAGTTTAGCGAATTTCGTTAAAAAACTTTTTATGGTTAGCAAAATCAATTAAACTTATTTTAATGAAAATATGAAATAAAATTAGGCGTGTCCACTATGCTAGATTTCTTCGAGTATAGAGATTATATATACCAAATTTCGGAAATAACAAAAACAAACACACAATTCCACAAGCTTAAAATAAATTTTATTTATATAGATTTTTGCTGCTTTTCATAAATTTGTTTTATTAAAAGATGGAAGTGTAAAAATTTTGTGTGCATCCTTTGAAATATTTATGCATTTATTTATTATTCAAAGTCTGAGTTAAGGGCGTTATGAATATATGATGTACTCATTTACTGCATATCCCCTAGGAATGAGATAATTATGTAGATGGAAGGGTGTTAAGAACAAAACAAAACTCATTTTCTTAGAAAAAGTGTTTTTGAATTAAATATTTTTAATGAACAAAGCTAATTTACAGTAAACCATTAAGGTGAAGTTAATTTTAATTGCAGGAATGTTTTTACGCCCTTTAACGTGAGTAACAACTGTATGTATGTACGTACTCGTATGTACAAAGTACAAGCATACTTGAAAGCCACACATCACTGCAAAAATATTTAATATTTATTTTATAAGAAAAAGTGCTTGTAAACCTTTTCAAGTATGCTTGTGTAGCCCTTTAATACATACAAACAAAATATTTTTAGAGAATTATTTTAATATTTTTTATTATGATAGAAGGACCTTTGATAATTATGGGTGAAACAAAATATCGACCAAATGCTTGCCATGGCTTCCATGATATATATTTATCCGATGGTCCATATTTTCAATGACATAGTTCAGAATGAATTATCGCATCTTTTAGCTCTTGAATTGCTCTTGTTTTAATTATTGCTACTTTTTATTTTAAATATCCCCAAAGAAAGAAATCTAACGGTGACAAATCAAATGATGGTGGCGGCCAATTAACATCGCCATGACATGAGATAACACGGTCATTGAAAGAACCATTGTTTCATTGTCTGTGTAAAAAGTGGCACTGTCCTGTTGAAACCACATATCGTCCAGGTCCATATCCTCAATTTCTGGCTACCAGAAGTTCGTTATCATCTCGCAATAGCGAACACCATTCACGGTAACTGCTTGGTCGAGGTTGACTGCTTTTCTGCCTGACTATAGCGAACAGCAGCAATAATAAAAAATTATTATAATTAATATTTAGCATTTTAGTAAAAATCTTTTTTATAATTTAATTATTTTTGTTTTATTGAATATGCGCGAAATTAAAATTATGCATACCCTTTGGCACTATCGAATTTAATTTGTTTTGTTTTGCATATTTTTGAAAGTTTTTAAAATTTTTTTTGAACTTAAATTAACAACCAGCCGTAAACTAATTTTATTCTTTCAAAGCTTAATTCAGAAATAAATAATAAAAAAAAGACAAGAAATGCAATAATTCCCATTTGATTTATTTTAAACGAAGCAATAAAATAACTTAAACCAATTAGTAAAATTAAGAGCACAAAAAATAAACTTTTGTTAAACATTTAAAGTCCAAAAACTACAATTAGCTACAAATTGTTTTACAAACTTTTCGAGCCTTTTCTCCAACGATTCAGCGAAAACATTTGCTTCAGACAGAGAAATTTGTTGAATTGAGTTTAAACGTAGCCTTAAATTGTTGCTTTTATTTTATATAATTTTCGCTGTAGAAGTAAAAGGCCATTTAAACTGAATTTCCATTTTTTCTACAAAAGCAAAAAAAAAAAGAGCTTTTCTTTAAAAACTTTTGGTTGAAACCAAATGGTAGGGTCTACAATATAGTAAAAAAAAAAATATGCTAATTATATTAGAATTTCATAACGAAAGGCTTAAAAAAATTTACAAAATGTTTTCGCTTGGAATTTTCATTAAATTTTAAGTTCTTTTGTTTAAATCAAAGCAAAAGTTAAATTTTGTCTATGTAGTTTCTTATGAACTTTATGAATACAGAGTGAGAGTGAAAGTTAAAAATCGATTGGAGTGTTTCACATTTAAAAACCATACTGTGTTACACACGTGTAAATAAGTTTATATCTTAAGCAGAAAACTTTGCAATCTAAACTCTTCAACACATACAGATAGTCATGAAGAGAAAAAAGAAACAAAGTTTAAAGAAATAGCAAAGTTTTTGCAACAAAGTTAGCTAACCAACACTTCTTCGCTTACCGTGATGTTTTGCTTAAAGGCTTTTTCTTTCAATTCTTTGCTAAAATAAACATGAAATGTTGTGGGTGAAATGTGACCAACTCAATAAACGATATTTATTGCGTCCTGCAATCATTCATTCCGTTTGTGTGCTAATTCTCTGTAATTTTGTTATGGAACTCTGCTCGAACCATATCATTTATATTTATGTATGTACGTACACTCTTTTAAATTCTGCTTACGCGTAAATTTTGTCTCGGAATTCTAACGAAAAGAGTAGCAACGTTTACAAAATTTTATTAAAATAAAATTTTTTCAGTTTAATTTGGTTTAATTTTCGAAATTATTTTTATTTTAACATAAATTCTTTTTTTGTGCTTGATTTGCTAAATGCCCATGGAAAATCAACACACAATTTTTAAATAAAAAACTTATGAACTCATAAAATTTTTAGCTAATTTAAAAAAAAAAGTTTTATTTTACTCATTAAAAAGCAAAATTTTGAAAAATTAATTCATTATAAAATACTGTGTGAAAACGTCTCCAACATTAAAAAATGGTGATTAAAAAATTTTTTTATTTAAGAAATCAAAGATTTCTCAAGCTTACCACTCAAACGGCTTAAATATTTTCTTTTTAAATCCACTGAGAAAACTAAAATCGATTCATACTCAACTAATTTACTGGTTTTTACCCGTAAGTGTATAAAGGTTTTTTATCCGTAACTCAAGGTTCGTCAAATTTAAAAAACGGATTGTTCTTGTACTCGACAGCACCTACCAGCAAAACTATGTCACTTTCTAGGACTTCATTCTTATTTGTATCACTATGTTATCTGATATTTAATTTATCATTATCACTTAGTTTTTGGCTGTAAAGAAAAGATTTAATTTGTCGCTGGTAACTTGTAATTATGGGGCTTAATTTGACAGCGTGTCATTATTTGAATAAAAGCGATAACAGAAATAAATGCCCAAAAAAAAAAAAAAATAAATAAAATAAAATAAAACCCAAAGCACAGAATTTTCTAGTCTACACGAACTAAGTCCTTAATGAACTAGCCCTCCATACAACTATAACAATTTAAAAAAACATTTTTTTTAATTGAAATCATTCTTTTTCTCGGTTTAACAATTTATAAGTATCTACCTTTTTTAAATTTACATTTACGTTTCTTTAACCTCATGGGACGCATAGTCGGTCACATTAAATATAAAACTTTTCTTCTTGCTTATCATTCCATATGTGTTGAATAAAATAAAAAATTAAACGTGAATGTCTATTGTTATTGTTATAAAAACCACTGTGACAGTGCGAATTAGCGAAATAGTAAATAAATATCGTACTTGGGTGTATACTCGTATCTATATAATAACTAATACACCCACCCTGCTGCAAGCAAAAGAAAAGTCATGCTACTAATCATTGAATATGTTAAAGTAACCCTGCAGTCAAAATTGTATTTATGTTTACAACTTGCGAGAAGAAAGTAAAAAAAAAAAATATATAAAACAAATAAACTTAATCTCCAAGTTTATAGAAGTGCATGCATTCTACCGGAATTGGTCTCTTAGGGACCCAATTTCGTCGTTGGTTTATTTTTTAATTTTTTTTTTTTTTTGCTTCTGTTATTTTAAGAGTTGAGTTCTTCTACAACTACTATTCTGTTATTGTTTTATAGAGTATGCAATTTAGTGTTTATATGCCTTGTAATGTTAGTAGTGCAGTTAATAACACTGTGGGTGGATGTATGCGAGTGTGTCTGTAAGTGTGTGTGTGTGTGCTTGTGAATGTTTTCACTTTTTTCTCTGAATTTCTCCTCACGTCCACTGCAACAATACTTTTTCATGCTTCGTTTGCACTTTTTTTTATAAAAGTTTTTAACTTAATTTTTTTTTTTTTTTAATTTTGCTTTACTTTTCTAATTCTTGTTTTCCTTGGCGTTTTTATATGGAATGAAAACTTTTGTAAAAGAAAAGTCTCATGTGTTTATAGAAATTTAAGTAAAATAATTTTATTGTTGTTGTTACTTTTATAACGTTCATTGTAGTGGACAAAGTTTTTGGAAAAGTTTTAATTTTACTTTTGCTTTAAGAGGAAAGTTAATGGTTATTGTTATTGAAATAATAAATATCATTCGCTTTGGAAATATATATTTTGTTTCAATTAGTCGCTTACAAGGTTATATAATTGCATTAATACGATCAATGTTTTTGCATAAAATTTGTATAAGCATCTCAAATTCCTTCTGTTATAAATGCCGCGTTTCGGTGTGCAAAATGCAGTATTTTGTTTAATTATTACTAATTCGTAATAGGCGATTAGAATTTGATTTTAAGATAGACTTGCTATTGGCGTTTTTTTCCCTGGCAACAAAAACGAATACTTTTTATTGTTTATGTGCCAAATAAAGTCACTTTGGCATAATTTCTGTTGCAATTTGAAATACAGGGTGGCCCAAATAAGACCAGCTGAAGTGAAACACAAATTCCTTTTTTATTTTTTAACATAATTTATTTTTTTTTTTTGCAGATTATAACTGAACTCTTGGAAATTTAAAATGATTCCGTACCGTCCACAACAACGCATTAAAATTATCGATTTTTATTATTCTTTTCAACGATCAATTGTTCTGACGCAGCGAAATTATCGCCGTTTTTTTTAACGTAAGATCAGCGCCCACATCTTCCATGATTACAAGCTTAGTTCACCGTTTTGAGGAACTGGGTTCAGTTGCCGACCGTCCAGGAAGAAATGTTCATCGAAATATTCGTACTGAAGACAACGTGGAAGCTGTGCAGCAGAGTGTTGCAAATGATTCATCTGTCTCAACTCGTCGCCGTTCCGGCCCAGAACAACATTACAGAGAATTTTAAAGTTGGATCTTAAGATGTATCCATACAAAGTTCAAATTGTGCAACAGCTTCTACCGCAAGACCCCCAACAACGACTACAATACGCTCACTAGGTCTCATTTGGGCCACCCGTTATTTTATTCGAATTAGGAAAATTCATAAAAAAAATTTTTTTCTTTAGCAATCAATTTTTTTGATGTATCTCAGTAATAAATTTTTTGCTTTAAATTAAATTTCCAAAATTTGTTATCAATTCAATAGTTAAGCATGTATTAATAAATAGCTCCTGTACCCACATACACATACGTGTAATTTGCTGATTTCTCACAATATAAATTCATTTAAAATTCATCAGTAATTAAAAATTTCCACATGAATTTAATTTTCTTTTTTCATTTTAGCTTGTCTGTGTGAATTTATTCTTCAGTTGATGTTTATCTTTCAACATTTATTTTTTGTATTTAATTTATTTATTTTGTGGTATGTGTGTATAATATTTATTTATGTGCTTTGTACATTTTTTTTCTATGAAAAATTTCATTTTTAATTTCCTTTTAGATAAATTGACATTTCGAAATTCTCAATTGTCTACAGAAGCTTAACAAACATGTCGGTTGGCTGTTTATCTGTTTTCAAATAACACTTGACAAAGCAATTAAAAACCACACTATTGTAAATATAATATTAAAATATAAAAAAATATATATATATATATATATATAAAAATAAAAGAAAAATATTCTAAACCAACAAGCAGAAAAAAAAAACTCGTCTGTATATGAAAAAGAAACCTCAAAACCAACAACAAATACACCTAAAACAAGAACTCATTTTGGTAACATTATCTATCACAAGATACATACATCCTTGACTAAAACAAAAAAAAAAAAAAAAATATATAAAAAATAAACACTCAATGCTTTTGTTTGTGTTGGCATTTAATATTACATTTTTTTATTTGTTCATTACTTTTACTAAAAAAAAAGAGTGTCCTTAATGTTACATGCATGCAAGCGCATGAATATTGTTAGGGTGAACCAACATTTATTTTTTCTTTAAGACATTGAATTGGCATAAAAATTGCTTAGTTTTTTTTTTATATAAATAAATTTCATTGAGTCAATGATGTAATAAAACGTTTTTATTGTTTGAAAAATAAAGACAATTTTCATTGGATTAATGAACAATTCTTTTAAATGTGGCAACATTGCTACGTACGAGTATTAATGGGTTATAAAGAAAAATTTTATTTCAGTAGAATTGGTTACCTAAAATATATTGAAAACTAAAATTTTACTCCAAACTGTAACCTCCTTAAATATATTTTTATTTAAAAATAATAAAACAGAAACTCTTATTCGTTTACAAAATGGTTTACTTTATTTATAGAAAAACCTTTATTTGCATATAGTTCATACAGTCTCTCTTGTATACTAATTTTATAACTAACGTATTAGTATCTGACAAATACTTACACACAGAAACAACAAAAAAGGAAATTAGATAAAATATAAGCAGACCGCACAGCAAAACAAGGAAAGCCAAACAATTTAAATATTAAAAAAAAATTACACAAACCTCTTTCTTGAGGGCATAGTCAATAAAAAGTAAAATCTAAAATAATTTTCTTACTATTGAAATAGACATTTCTATAAATATTTCAAATAATAAAAAGAAAAATTATTGCAAGAGTAAACCAAACTTTTAATAAAGATTTGTGGTTAAGCATGTTTAAACAATTTAGCACAAGAATTAAAAACTTAAAAAGATCGAAATTTTTAAAAATATTAATATTTTCTGGAAGAGTTGGTGGCAAAAAATGTTAATTAGAAATATGGACAGAAGTGCAATGCTATTTTTGCAGAAGCCAAATCTCCTTTTTAAATTTTAGAACCTCATGTGCAAGACATAAAGAAAACAACTTAATGTCTTGTTTAAAACGTTTTATTAAAAGTAGTTAAATTAACGTCTTAATATAGTTTACATGTTTAAGTGCCTAGTTGTGTTAATGTTAGTAGATAACAAGTTCTAAAGTTAAAACCCGAATTGTAATATATTTAAAAAAAAAAATCATTAAAACAAATTACACAAGTGACAACATAAGCAAGCAACTAACTAACCAACTAAAACAAATATTAAAATAACAATATAACTTCACATACCACCAGTCAGTACATTAAATGTAATAAAAAGAAAAGAAAAACAATCAAATAAAAAAAATTTTTTTACAGCAATGGAAATCAAAATAGTAGCAACAAAAATTTGGTTTGGCATTCTATAACAGTATTAGTACAATTACTACAGTTTAGCGTTTTTTTTAAGTAAAACAAAACACATTTCTATTATTTAGTTACAAAAAGTTTTTCTCTTTTAATACAAATTTAGATTCAAGATAATTTTGTATTCGAAAATACCGAATGTGAAGTAAAGGCGCATAAAGCACAGTGTGTACCGAAATTCAGTTGTGCCAATCGATCTTTATAACTGTGACATTAGAAAATTGGTGCTATAGCTTAACATATTTTTAAAACAACGAAATTCTGGTTGTTGCAACTAAAAAATTTTATTAGCACAACTGAGTTTTTATTTTGGTAACAATTGAATTTATTTTCTGTGTGTATAGAATATTGCAGCACATTCGATGTACGAAGCGTGGAAGGGGTTTCAAGAAAAAATTATACTTATAGAAATAAAAAGAAAAGAAAATACAAATAAACGTTATTAATAAAATTTGACAACAATTGAATTTCTTATTAATTTAAATAACAAATTTTTCTTTAAATTTCAAAATGTTTAATTACTGCATCATTATTTTCTATGCATTGACTATTAACAATTTTAATCAGTTATGCTTACTTTATGCTCCTTACTGTGCCTCACTACTTTAAACTAAAAATAGTTACATTGCCAAAAAGTGCAGTGGATCAGAAGAAGAAAAAAATAATAAAAACGCACCAATGAAAATAAATTCGTACACTTGCCTGAAAATTAGTAAAAAAAAAAAAACAAGTAAAACATTAGAACACCAAACCATGGAGCAGAACAAAATACCAACAAAACTAAAAAATAAAACGAATGAAGAAACTAAAATTAAAATAACAAAATAAAATAAACTTAGAAAGAATGAAACAACAGTAATAAACGCAAAACAAATTCTATCAATGTCTCACATGATAACACACTCAAATACACATCCACACACATTAAAATTTGTTTTACAAACAACAAACCACTTTCAACAAAAAGTCACAAGTGAAACAAGTATAAAAGAAAGTTCAGGAAACTTTCATTGAGGACATCATAGCATGCATGCATTCGTTACTGCTATTAAAAATATCCTTTTTTTTTGTATTTTTTCTTTTAACTTTTGCAAAAGGTTAGCAAAACAAACTATATTCCCGTCTACATACTTAGTTGTTTAGTTGGCTGCTTGGTTTAAATGCTTTTAGATTTAAAATGACTTTTTGTAATTAAACTTAATAAAGACATCATCAAAGCAAGACATCTCACTTCATGTACTCATATCTGTACATGCGAGTATTTGTTTTTTATAATTGTACAATTTTCATTTTAACAACATGATGTTGCTTGTTTGTTTCTTCTAATCATACAATTTTTTTTTTGTTTGTTTTTGGAGTATGTCAAATATGTGCATAATGCTTGTTTTTATGGTTAGATGAATCGTTGTTATATTATTGGGAATTATGCCAAACTTATTGTTTCAGAAAGTGTTCTAATACATTTTAGTATGAAATTTGAAAAAAAAAAATATCTCTTCTTAAGCTGATATTTATTTCATGTTTTTGTTATTCTTGCTTTTCATGAGCAATTCCTTTTTTCTTAAGTCTTTCATAAGGGATTTAACTATAATAGAAAGTGATGTTGTTGCTTGCCAATAGAGACAGACTACAAGGGATTTGTTAAATGAGTACACTTGAAATAAAAAGACAAACAAATATAAAAATGTAAAGCGACAACAGCAAAAAAAAAAAACATTTTTCAGAAATAAATAAAAATAAATGAAAATTTTGTTTAAGTTTATTAAATTAGTTTTTAAAATATTTTGTCAAATAAGACAAGCATAACTAATTATCTTTAGCCGGTCTTTACCGGTCTTGCCATATCCCTCCGCGTGTAAATATATTTACACTAAGAAGATTGTACAAATAAAATCTCAATTTTGATTAGCTTTTCTTTTAGCCAGCATCAAGACTTCTAAAAGTGAGCGTGGCCGACCCTAGACTATATAAAAACCATTCTTGGAATAATTTGATTTTATGTAAAATATTAAAACAAATTCGTTGTTGTGTTTGTAGCCAAATCATGCACCACATAATAAGTAAGTCGGCTTCACAAAAAGTTTAAAAAGGGTTTGTGTGTACTTTTTGCACCGTACATGTTGATCCTTATAAATAACAGAGTTGACTTAGTTATGTCCGTCTAGATGTTGAAATCAACTTCCTGAAGTCTCTAGAAAATCTACAGTAAAGTTTAAAATATAAATTTTTTTTGAAGTTCTAGCACGCAGGTGGCTATTTAAATTCAGCCCAATCGATATGAATATAAATGGCTGAAGTGCACTTACCTTTATTTTGTTGATATTTTTCTAAGTTTATCTTTGTCATATTTGGTCTAACAAAACGAAAAAAAACTTAGTATTCAGTTTTATCAGAACTGGCAGTTGTAACGTCTGTGCAAAAAATGAATATAATCAATCCACAAATGCACGATAAAAATAAAAAATACAACCTAAATTTTCGATTTCATTGATTTCTGTTTTTATTATTTTTTATAGTTATGTGCGTAATGTGTATGGACACACTTGTATTTACGAAAGGGAACATAGATGTGTCTAGCAGAGTTACCAGCTTAGACTTTTTGAATCAAGTTTCAGCCTTTTTATCTTGCATTTAGCCTTTAGCTTTTTTCGTAGCCTTTTTCCTTTTTCAAAATAGCCTTAAAAATGATAAAATAATATAAAAATTATTCAAAACAAATAAAATATTTACCTCAAAATCAGCACTCACAGTACAGATTTGTCTTCATTAAGCTTTTCATTTATTTTTTGGACAGTATTGCATTATAAAAATAACTAAATTGAATAGTCCCATTGATATAAATAAGTTATAGAGTCGCATTATCGATACTGCAATCGAATGTGTACGTCAAAACATATTGCGAATTTTCGTATCACAAAAAAGTTTCAGAAGCGCACTACAAGTATTTTGATTAACACAAGTTAAATTCGGTAGAACTGTATCTTAGATACCTTTCGCTGTTGTACCAAAATTTTCTTTTTAAAAAATTAAAAAAAAAAAAAAATTATTTTTGAAAATTTTTTATATGAAATGACAAATATTGGATAATTTAAAATTTTTTCATTAAAATAACAGCATGCACAAAAATATAATCTGGTGTAGCCTGCTTAAAGCTACAGATATTTGAGAAAATTTGTGTATTTTTACCACAAAACCAGCTGAATACAAGAAAAGAAATGTCTTATGTAAGTTTTATAAGTAAAAGTCCTTTTATTTTAAGTTTTGCAAAATTTTGAATAGATATTTGATAAAGTTTTTATTTAACGAATAAGATTAAAGCTTGTGTCTTTGCCTGTGAGTTTTTTTAAGTTGTTTACTTCAATTCAATAGTGCTGACATCATTACTATCATCATCACTATCGTCATTACTGTCTTCATCACTATAACGGCGACGACGTCTGCGTCTGCGTCTACGGTCACGTCTATCTTCACGACTATCTTCATAGCTGCCAGAACTATCATATCCACCGCCATAATTATAATTAGAGTTGTAGTTAGTGTAAGCTACAGGTTTAACAAAAGATATTGGCTTCCAAAATTTCCATGGCTTGCCAACAGCATAGCCATTATTATTATTGTTGTAATTATTATATTCATAACTTTCGCGACTGTAGGAACTATCATCAGATTCATTGGAATCATAACATCTATTTGAATTACTATATATAATTATTTTATTTGATTTTCTACATGCAACAACATAATCAACACATTTTCCTTTGCAAATGTCAGACTTCCTGATCGCTAAAATAGTATATACAAAGTTGTTCAAAAGTGTATTTAATAAGCTGAAAGTTTTAATACTTACAATAACCATCACATTTCCTCAGACTAATTGTACAGTTATTGTTATTATTATTACAGTAATTATAAATCCTTCCAGAGTCACACCGATTATTTATATTTTTGCAGCTATATCTTTTGGTAGTGCAACCACCCTCAACAGCGGCACAAAATGTTAAAATAATTGCTATTAATGAAACGGCCAAAAGGTGTCTCATTTTAACGCTTTTCGTTTTCTTAAGCAGAAACCGAAAGCACTTTGTATGGAGAGTTAAGAAAACAACTGATGGTTTTGTTGAAAAAATTCAACAGTTTTATAGCAAAAAGAAATGCTCATTAAATGCATATATTTAGCTCTTATCATTTACTTTATTATCTAAATGCATAAAATATTCTAATGAAAACAAAAAATGCTTAAAAAATTTAATAAAAGCTAAGCTACGACTAATAATTATCGTACAAAATAAATCAGAAAAGTTATTTTAAAAAGTATGTTTTAGTGCACAATAATAAAAATTATCATCAGACTAAGATACAAATATACCCTTCCCAGTCTAAATAATATTTTGCAAATTAATGTTTGTAAAGTGTTAAAGTTCTTGGTCTACCAAGAATTTAAAACATGTGTAGCTTTTACAGTAAAAAAATTAATTTTTAAAACCGAATATTTTAAATCCTTCTAAGAGATAGGAACACAGTTTCTATTAATTCTTGATTTCTTTACAAACACTACTTAATATATCACGCTTGTATGAAATGTGTGTAAAAGACTTTTTCTAAAAAAAACCATTGAAAGAACTTGCTTCCAAGCTTTGGGACTAGATTAGTGATGTCTTCAGTGACTAGTTTCTTAACTTAGAAATGATATAACTGTGGTTAACATGCAGTGTAAAAACGTCTTCAAACTTAAAAAATGGCGAAAAAAATTAATCACACTTTGCTCAAGTTTTCTTTCTAAATCCGCTGCGAAACTTAAAATCAGTTGATATTCAAATAAGTTACTGGCTTGTAAGTGCGTAAAAATCAGGTGTTTTACCCGTAATTCAAATTCTAAAAACCGGGTTTTATTGTAGTCGACAACACCTGCTAGATATAATAATATCACTTAACAAGATTTTGCACTCCATCTTTTTTTGTTTCACTGTGTTATAATTGTTCCAATTAGTACTTCATTGTGCGATCTTTTTTAAATAATCTAAATTAGTATAAGCATTGCTAATTTTTTTTTTATAATTTAAATCGTATTTGCCAACTGAATGAAAAAAGCTAAAGATAATATAATGCTGCTTTTATATTATTACTTTTGTTATTCGACTGCTATGATAAGATAAAATTTAATCATATTTATTTAAGTAAATTATGAACTTAGAATTTTTTTGTTCATGTTTAAAATATTATTATTGCATCTTCAAATTTAGTTCAACTAAACATTTGTTTTTAAATTTCAAGGCTAAATGCCATGCAAATAATCAAATGAAGCCAGTACATTTTGTTGTCTTCCTTTACTTTTTCGATGATAATACACATAGAAATAATTAGCATAAATTAGAAAAGTAATTATTTCTATAGTTTCCTTTCTCTTTTAAATATTTCTAGACTAGACCTTCATTTTAAAATTCTTTATATTCCTGAAATGAATAAAATGTTACATTCATAACTACAAGACTTTTAGTAATTTATATTTTTAACTTTATGTTTAACTTAAAATACGTCACATGACTTGATTTAGTTGTACTCGTATATGCAGAAAATTTTTATTTAAATTTAAGTGAATTTGCAATCGATATCAAATATATTATGGCACTTGTCTTAATTTTTTATTTAAATATTATTATTATATTTATTACTTTAATTTACTAATTATTTATTATTACTTTTATTTTTATTACAAATATAATTAAAACAATTTCTAAAAAACAATAACTAAGTAAACAACGGATTACAGTCATAACTGAATTGGCGTGGAAATCTTTTTTTTATCTCATCCTCATATAAATGTATGGAGCATACATAAATAACACCCCGGCAACGCTTACCAATTGGAAAATCCAATTTTGACAGTGCGTTTTGTAGTGAAGTTGGCTGCAAAACAATTGTCTTATTCTTATTTTTGTTTTGTTACTTTTGACCAGTAATGATATGCTAGCTAGTGTTTTTTAATTTAGCGTTTTTAACTCTAATTTTGTTTATTTTTAGTGGGTTTTATTAAGCAAAATGATTAACACTACTGTAGAAAATATGCACCGAAAGCGCTCTTATTTAAATTTGTTTTTTGGCAAAAGTGTTCATAAAAGTAAAAAAAATTAATTTTATAAAAAACAATATGTGTGCTTATTTCAGTGATTTTTAAGGTCAATACTAAAGGGCTGCTCAAGCGTACTTGAAATGGCTTACAAGCATTTTTATTATTAAATATTACACATTTTGTAGTGATGTGTGCTTTCAAGTGTGCTTGTGCAGACCTTTAGTCAATACACGATAACAACAAACATGCACAGCCAAGTGATTGAGCTAATAAGCTCATACTACAGAATATAACTTCGCAGTGGTGCAGCATTGATTTCATGAAAAAAATTTTATTCTTTATTAGTTGTACCGCGAACATGATTTCATGCGCATTGTTGTCATACAAACATAATTTTGAATGATTGAAATTGAAAGAAAGGCATAGACTATTATGACATGTTTGGTGGGTTGAGACACCGGTCTCAACTCCCTGGTATAAATATTCATACATACATATATATAGCCTTTTCTATCTTTTTTTTTTTTTTTTTATTTATTGTGATTTCTAGCCTTTTTCAGCCCAAGACTCAAATAATAAATAGACCTTACATTCTCTATAATCGATAGACTACTTGTCCATGTTCTTACTTTTAGTCTGTTAATGACTACCAATAACTTTAAATAGTTTAAATACTTGCTTTTTAGAGGTTTCAACATCCTCATTTAATTTGTGTATACGGCTACGCCCATAGAAGAAATAAACAATATGTTTTTCTAATTTATTTCAAACTCAATCAACAAACATTTTCCTAAATCCCTTTATTGATGATTTTAATGTTTT
Source organism: Thelaira solivaga (assembly GCA_947397855.1). Lineage (NCBI taxonomy): Eukaryota > Metazoa > Arthropoda > Insecta > Diptera > Tachinidae > Thelaira > Thelaira solivaga. Next base: position 14,475,998 of record OX377612.1, read on the forward strand.
GGCTATAAAAAACTTGAAGCTTTTGCTAGAAAGTATTTACGAATTGTAGGACATAAAATTACATTCTTAAACAGTAAATTTATAAATAAGTTAATAAATTTTTGTGCAGTACTATTTCAATTGTATGCTGTTCAGAACAAAATTTTACGGATTTAAAAATTTATTCAAACATTTAATTTGTACAATAAATTTTGTCTTTACAACAATTTCATGAACTATAAGAAGGGACTTGAGTGCTCATTTAGAACAAAAGCAAAATAAATTAGATTTTGAATTGATCTTTTTTTTTTTTTTTTTGTTAGTGCCTTGCTATTGTGAGCACTACTTCTTATCGTTGGGATTTTCTTAAGAAGAAACTTACATATACAAAGTGAAAATCAATGTATGTATTTCATATGTAGTTTGCAAGGATCCCAAATAACAGTTTTCGATTTAAAAAATTTGAAAATTTTAAAAAGAAAAAATCAACTAAAATAGTTATTTTTCAATGTAAAAATACAGGCTTATATGAAACTTTTAAAAGGGAGTTTTATTTTGCATTTATAAAATAAGACTCTTTTGAAGAGTTTTATTTTTCCTCTAAGAAAATATAATATAATAATAATAATAAATAATAAATAATGAATAAAAGTGCGTGTAGGTCGATAAATATATAGAGTTAATTATGTTACGTGTGAATATTTTTAAGTATTTGTAAATATTTTTTATAGTATTTATGGCATATTTATAAATATGTTTAAGAGAAATATAAGTGCATGGGTACAAATGTTCATGAAGATTACGGAATAAGACATATACGGTTTTAAAGGAGTGTTCTTCTAGAAATGCAATCTGCTGCCCAGTTACTCACAAATTACTTTATAGTATTTTTTTACATTTTTTTGAAGTTCCCTTATAAACTAGTGCAATAGTGTAGAAAAGAAAGATTTTCATCGGGTTTACGTCAACCTGCTGACAAAAACAGAAATTGAAGAAATCTGTATTTAAACTAAAATAAATATTTTTTGACTGCTACTGATCTTAACAAAAGGCTATTTCAAAAATAGCCAATATCTAAATGAAGGTTGTCAGTCTTAAGAAAAAAAAAATTAATAAGCAAGCACAGGTTATGGCAGCCATGATGGACATATGGTGAAACGGTTAATAGAATTTCTTTTCAAAAACGAATCCATCATAAGTTAGAGGATGAAGAATGCTCCAAAGGAACGTGTGTGGGACGAAAGTATTACAAAACAAAGTGTGTAAAAGCTTTACAACTTTTAAAGTTTATAGGGCTTAATTTAAGCTTTCCATTGTATTTACTATAAATCAAATATTCTTTAGTATTTAGTATTTATTTATAGTGCAGTATGTTAAAAAATGTACAATGAAAAATTCACCAAAAAATTAAATAATTTATAAAATTACTTAGAAAATAATTGTAAAAACAATTTCTAGTTTTTCTGTAATAACCAAATAAAATTGTACATAAAGAAAAAACAAAAAACTTTTAAACTTTTTATGTAACTGGTTATATCTGTTTATATTTTTAATGCATAAACAAACGATGGCTTACAAAAGAAGTTTTAACTTAAATTCCTTAAGCTATAGCATTTAACTCCCTTAGAAAGTGAAATGCTTATGTTTGTGTCTGTAACAGAAAATGCATAAAAAATAAAAGCACAAAACTAATAAATGATAAAATAACAATAAGACTTAAAAGACAAATAATCTTATTGGCCAATAAGGAATGTTTCTTTATTTTTTAAATCAAAAAGAGTTTTACGTGATGACCAATAAATGTAAAATGATAATGGGGAAAAGGAAATCAGAAAGACAAAACTATAAGACAACGGAAGTAAAGCTAAGAAAAAGTTATTTAATAAAAATAAAATTGGATTTGTTTTTAACCACAACAAAGCTCAAATAAAATAAAATACGATTATGTTAAATAGGTTAAGCAAAGGAATAATAAAAAGAAAAAAGAGCTAAGCAAGCAAAAGGAAGAAATGGGTTTCTACTACAATTGTATCTGCATTTCCTTACATGCATTCGTATTTAATTTATTATCATTGAAATTATATATTTCTATAAAGCAAAGCAAATGTAATAAAATTCAAATGAAAACTCTTATGTTAAATGCTGCATCAATGTGAATATATTTTCCAAATGTTATTTATTTTAAGGGCACTTTTACAAATGACAAGATATACTTTATAAAATGTTTAATCAAAATTAGAAACCCTAAGCTTTGCGAAGTTGCTGTTGATATTGATCAGCTACTTTTGTTAATTTTCTGTTTGTTTTTTTTTTTTCTCTTTATGAGTTTTTTGAAATTGGGTACATATAATCTTTATACTCCCAAAAATCATATCAGATCGCCAAGTACTTTTACCAGTTTTCTACAAAGTTAATAGTTTAATTGATGATTGTGTTACTAATCAAAATCTTTGCTCTAAGAATTCTCACTGATAGAATAAAGAATTGGGCGAGACCAGAAAAAAATAGCAAATTTATGGTAAAATGGAAATTAACATACCCTAACTGAATCTGTACTATTATTGAAGTGGTAATTAACTGTAAACCAATACTTCCACTTTGTTCTCTGTCAGACAGAAATAAAAACCAGTTCAGAAATTTAGCTTTGCAGTTAAATCATCTGTAGTTTTTTTTGTCTATAACTATATATATTTCTCTTGTCGTCTTTGTAGAAAATTATTTTGTGTACTTTTTGCTGTCGCTTATAATATTTAAATATTGCTAAAATTTTAATGAACAATTTAGTTCGAGACGGTATGTTAACGGCTTATTTCCCTAATAGTATGAGTTTAAAAAAGATCCTCAATGAGATCAAATTTCTTAACAACATCAGTTTTCATCACAAAATTATAGTGAACTGAAGACTTACACAAGTTTCAAAAGTAGAGAGTTCTTTTCCAATTTTTTCTAGAATACTTTTCGAAACTGCAGCTTGATTTATTTATGCTACTTTTTATTCTATTTACTAACTAAAAACCTGTTAAATTCATATACGTTTCCATGATTACCATTTAACAAATTCCAGTATGAATCTTTAAAGTTTCCCATTTGTGTTGAATCTTTGTACTCATTTTATGCAAATACAATTTGATTTTATTTTAAATGCACTTGAAACGCACAATTACTTTCAGTCGATTCCATTAAACTACACTGTTGGATGGCTGACATAAAGAAACTGACTAACCTAAATGACTGACTCACTGATTCACTCACTGACTTAAATGAAAAAAGCTAAGAAAAAAGTGCGTGCTGTTGCATCATTCATCATCAAATGAATTTAAAATATTTTGCTCAAGTTTTCTTTTGTAATTCGTAAAAGATGCAGAAAAGTGTTAAAATAACTTTTGAAATTTTATTTTTGTTGCACAGTTTTTATAAGAAATAGATTTTATTCACAGAATTTTCAAGATGAATAATGGATGGTTAAAATTAATTTTTATTTTGTTGTATAAAATAATTCGTTATAAAGCAATTAAATACTTTTCAATTAACGAAAGTAATATGTAAGCAAAGAAACACCAGCGAGAAAAAAGAAGTAGAAAAATCATTAAAGCCTAGAAATACTTCAATTTCTAAGGAAAAATTGATGAATTTAATTAATATGAGTTTGTTATTGTAAAGAACGTGTTCTTTTTTGAAAACTTTTACTGAATAAAATTCCCATCTAAGAAGCTAAAGGGTATCTAAGTAAGTAAGTGCAACTATAAAATTTTGCATCTGTCACCTTTATGTTTTCTGATTATTAAAAATGAAGTCTTTTACGAAAGAATAACGCCTAATAATTGTGATGGAATAGAAGTTAAATCAATGTCAATTTTTGGAAAAAAATCAGCTTCTATGATGAAATGCATTTCCATCTGAAATTTTTGTGAATCCACAAAATCGCTGAATTGCATGTAGATTCATGCAAAACAAATGCACTTACAACGAGCCTTACTTTTTTGAAGACGAGGCCGAAATTGTGGTGACTGAATGCTATTCGTTACAAAAACATGATAACGTGTGTTCCAGGCGGCATGGATTCGGACGACATGTAGTTTCAGCTACGCAGCGCAGGAACGATTACAATTATTTAAAGAAAATCTGATGTCAGGCCTACTGGTCACCAATACCGGACGATTTAACTCCGTGCTATTTATTTCTATGTGGTTTTGTGAAATCTCAGGCTTATGCAAATAAGCCACAAAAAATTCCAGGGCTTCATCGTTGAAATACAGCCACATCTCTGTTTAAAACTCTTTGAAAATTTAATGAAAAGAGTAATGGTCTACCGCTAGAGCCATATAGGAGATTTAGCGGATATTTTCTTTAATACGTTATCAGAACCTGTCTTCTTCACAACTCAATAAAAAAAAGACAACTCCTTTTTTTTTGGAAAAATACGTGTTTTTATTTTAAAATGACAAAAGTGCACTCTTACCGAAACGCCCTCTATAAAATGCAATACTCCTCTGACAGTTTTGTTAACGCTGTAATGAAATTACCATATAGTAATGAAATTGTTGAAGAAAAGGTAGTAATTAAAACGACTTTTTCAGCACCTAAAATATGACAACAGCTTTTGTTTTTTAAGGAATGTAACTTCGAACAGAATCACTTTTATTATTTTTTAATGGGAAATTTTTTTAATATGATTTAAAATTACTTTTAAATTTTACTTCTTTTTCATAACTATTTTCTTGTCTGCTTAAACATATACTTTTAAAGTTAACATGATTATTTTTTCTGACTTCTAATAAAATTTCTTTTTAAATATTAAGCAATTCCAAGTGTGTGTGAAGGTGAAATATAAGTAATACTTGAACAAGTATTCCAACTGCAGCCAACCACTCATTGCAAGTGTAAATACCAACCTAAAGAAATGTCTATACTTGCTTGTAAAAAAAAATAAAAAATTATAAATTTATGCACACCTGAATGAGAAATATGAATACCAAATTTATACTATGTGAAGGTAAAAGTAAAGTGGTGTACAATATTCGATATCGATTACAAATTCACTTAAATTTTAATGGCAGTTTTCTGCATACACAACTAAATCAAGTCATGTTATGTATTTGAAGTTAAACATAAAGTTAAAAATATAAATTGCTAAAAGTCTTGTAGTTTTTATTGTAAAAATTTATTCATTACAGGAATATAAAGAATTTTAAAATGAAGGTTTAGTCTAGAAATATTTAAAAGAGAAAGGATATTATAGAAATTATCACTTTTCTAATTTATGCTAATTATTTCTATGTGTATTATAACAGTTTATCATCGAAAAAGTAAAGGATGATTATTTTCATGGCATTTAGCCTTGAAATTTAAAAACAAATGTTTAGTTGAACTAAATTTGAAGATGCAATAATAAAATTTTAAACATGAACAAAAAAATTCTAACTTCATAATCACAAAATCTGATTAAATTTTATCTTATCATAGCAGTCGAATAGCGAAATAAAATTATCTTCTATTTTTATACAATTCACTGTAAGTAAGAAGGGTATATACACCAATCTGTCGGTTGTTTCTGTCAGATTATTTCTTTAAAAATTCAGCTAGTCAGTTCATAAATGGGGGAGTTTTGACTCAAAAACCGAAACTACCTTTATTTTTTACCATTTTTGGATGGGGTTTTTTGCGTATTTTGTCTAAGCAACAAAGCGAACAAAAAACGTGCTACGCAGTTTTGTTTTAAATGACAATCATAATATCTATGCAAAAAGATCGGTCTACAAATCAATCAGAAAAATCAAAAATACTACCCAAATTTTAGATATCATTAAGTTTTGCTTTCTGTTTTTGCGTATTTTGTCTAAACTACAAAACGGTCAAAAAAATGTATTAACAGAAATAGCATTTTTAATGTCTCCTCAAAAAAGGAGAGCAATCGGTTAGCAAATGGCAGAGAAATGTTTTGCTTTGTTTTTTTTTTTTTTTTTGAAATTTTTAAACTGTCATGTGCGCAATGTTTTGTACACACAAATAAGAAACCTAAAAGGTGTATGTGTGTGTGGTTTTTAATCTTGAGTGTAATAGTATTACACAAACATTCTTCTTTATGAAAAAAAAATTTTCCAGTTTTTTTCTTTAATTAAATATTTTGGCTTAAAAATTTTTTATAAATGGTTGCAAAATTAAGTATTTCTTTTTATATACTTCTTAGATTTTGTTTAATTATTTAAAAATTGAGTGCTTGTAAACATTTTATTTTTTTTTTTAAATGAGGTTCTCAGAACCGATTTTTTCCTAGAACTCGTTAATTTTAGTTTCTTGTACTGACATTAATTATTTATTTAGGAGTAATAAAAAATAGTTATTCGAAGAAAATTATTTTATCAATACTTTAAATTTTTTTTTTTACATAATAATTAATTTTTAAGTCTATTTAACTTTTTTTAATTGAAACGTCTAGCTTATTAAGATTGAGGTCGTATTATAAAAATTTGTTTTTATATCGTTATTTCGCTCCAATAGTAAATAATTAAATTTTTTAAATACGACCTCAAGCTTAATAAGCTAGCCGTTCCAATAATATAATTTTCTGTGTTTTTTTGATATTTAAGAAGAATGTGGAAAGTTAGAATTCTAATAAATACATAAGACTCGGCACAGCCGAATTTAACTTGTTTTTATATAAAAAATAAATACCTATTTCTTTCTAAAAATTTTGTCATAATTTTTAATTGCATATAAATAAATGTAATTGGCCACAAGTGAAAAAATATGCAAAAACACTCAAAGAAATATTCAGTATAAAAATGACTTCTGCATATGGGTGCTAGACAATTTTTTAATACAATTTTTTTTGCATTTTTTTGTTCTTTTTTTGTGTGTTTATTCCAACTCATTTGTTTGTGTGAGATCTCTCTCTCTCTCTCTCTGTATGGGACTATATCAATTGTGTAGTTGCTTCCACTCTCTTTCTTCCTTTCTCTCTCTCACAGAGAACAGTTTATTTACATATAGAGATAACTCATTGCTTTTTTGTGTTGTTTTGTTCTATTCTGATAAAGAGAGACATTTTTGAGAAATTTTTTCTGTTTTTTTTTTCTTTTTTTTTGATACAGAGACTACATTTTAGTGTGTTTAATAAACAGTTACTTTTTAGTAAACTAAACCAAAAACAAATTCAAGAGAATTTGATTGGTGGACAAGTGTAAAAATAGAAAATGAGTTAAATATGGTAAAGTGAGTGCAAGAAATATTGAATAAAGAAATGACTGAATTACGGGAGTTTGTTTATATTTTTAAATGTAATTAAATTTAAATTATAAATATTAAAATTACCTGAGACTAGATGGTAATTTAACTTAATAATAATTGTGTAACTAAATATAAGATTATAAATATTTATATGACAGAGGTGAATACGCCTTCTCTAAGGAATTAAATGATTTCAAGGGAATGAAGAATATCTAAAAAAAACTCCCTTAAATTACAGTTTAAATGCTTACCTTCGAAAAATTGGTATAAATCGGAAGTTGATAGTTTAAATAAACCTAAAAATACACACGAAATTATAAAATATTTTATATTAATGAGGAACTTACGAAAAACAAAAGACGACTGATATTAATGCTGTTACGTATACGTAGAAGATACCTATTTAAAGAAAATTATTTTTAGCAAAATGTTTTTAGTTTTGTTTAATATTTAAAAAGAATAAGCGAAATTATAAACATGAATATTTAGCTAACTCAGTGAAAGGTATATAAACTCGGCATAGCCGAATTTAACTTATTTCATTTCACTTCATAAATATACTTGCCGAGTAAAATGCAAAAAGCAAAATATAATTTAATTTGACTTTTTAAATCACTTTTGACTAAATCTTCCCACAATAAGTTACTAATCGTAACAATTTTATTAATAATTATATAATTTCTATATAAGCTGTTGACTTTATACAAATCGAAATATAGAACAAACTTTCAGGCAATTTTTATAAAGTTTTTAATTAAGAAAATATTAATCTTTATTTGTGATTAATTGCATTTTTAATTAAGAAAACCTTTTACTCATGTTTAAGACAAACGTGAAATATTGAAGTCTTGTTTGTTAAAAAAAAAAAAAAACAAAAAATAAGAGAAACGTTTTACCTGTTCTTGGAAGCGTTAAATTTAGTTTTATATTTTGTAAACAAAATTAAAAATTATTTTTAAGTTTTATTTGGCAAAATAAAATTTTTACTATAACTGTACCCACCAACTTAGCTTTTTAACAAGAACTAGATCGAATCAAAATATTTGTAAAACCGAATATATGGCAATTTTTTTACAAATTACTTTTTTTTATTATTATTCGAAATTAAGTTTGAATTTTTAATTAAACTTCAAAATAAAATTTTTCTGTTATAAAATTAATATACATTGGCCCATAATCATAGTCACACTAAAGTCGGTATCTTTTTAAAAACGATTTTAAGTTCATAAAAATCTCTTAGAGAAATCAACGTATTTGTGCTAATTTGTACCCACGCTTTTTTATTTCTACTAAACGTATTTACTCGTATACGTAAGTATGTATGTTATAAATACTAAAACCGTGTTTAGAAATATTTAATAAATACTGAAAAATTATTTACAAGTACTTAAAAACGTAGCGGGTTACATCAAAACATATATATCTTTACTCACTTTTATTCAATTGAAATGCAACGTGATTGCATTGGCTATCAATTTACATAAGATGAGTTTTATTTTCTAACGTTAAAAAGAAAATTTTTCAAAAGAGTTTTATTTTATGAACGGAAAAAAACTTTTTGAAAAAATAAAACTCAATTTTAAAAGTTTCATCTAAGACTTTACTTTTACATTAAAAAATAACTATTAAAGATGATTTTTTTATTTTTTAAACTGTCAAAATAACTATTTATTATAAAATAATTGTTTGATATCAATAACTGGAAATTTGATTTCAAAATTTGTCTCCCATAAATTAATAACTGCATGAGTGTATCAATGTATGTCGATTTTTATACATCTAATTATTGCTATATGTGTATGTAATTTGATCTGATTTTATAAGTGCCAGTGTCTGCTTAAGGTTTTTGAAGAAGCTAACAAAATATGTTAAATATTTTTATGTAAAATTTTCTTTACAGTTTCTATCTAAAAACACTTTTGATATTAAATGAAACTTGCATGAGATTTTTGCTTTATTCAAAATTATTATTTTTATGCGTAAAGTAAAGAAGAATATTTTAGTTTCTATGTCATATTAAATTTTATTAAACAATAAATTTTTTTCTTGTAGTTTCAAATTGTTGGATAAAAAAAAAAGATAAAACGGAAAGAGTTTGAATAATATTTACATATTGAAATAAAAAAAATTACACAGAAGTAAATACATAGAGACTTATGTAATGTCGACTAAGGCCGTCTGAAATGAGCTGCTGGTGCAATAAATAATAAAAAATTTATCAAATAAAATTACCGGAGTATTTAGACTACACTATCTCAGTATATTTAAGCGATTTCATGAAGAGTACGGTAAATCACAGGTGCAAGTTATGTTTATCGATTTCTAATCAAAGTTTTTAAATTTAAGAATTCCGTTCTGCTACGAACCAGTTGATTTGGTTTTGTTGAAAGCAACAATGTATAAGTAGTTACAGGGTGGGCCAGAAGAAACCAAGGGGTGTAAAATTGTAATAACTTTTTTGTTTATTAACTTTTTTTTATTTTTTCTTTCAGATTATATAGACAACACTTGGAGAATTTATAATGGAAAGGTTCACAACTGAACAGAGAACCAGAACAATAGAATTTTATTATTTAAACCAGAGATCAATTATTTTAACGCTCATTTTCATTTGAATGGCTTTGATAACAAGCAGAACTGTAGGTTCTGGGGTTCTCAAAATCCAAGAGCCATTCATCAACGCCAATTGCACCCCATCAAGTGTACAGTATGGTGTGGGATCACATCTGAAAATGTCATTGGGCCCTACTTCTTCGAGAATGAAGATGGAAGTGCTGTAACCGTAAATGGAGAGCGGTATCGTTTTATGATAGAAAATTTTTTACGTCCTGCTCTTGAAAACAGACCTGGTATGTGGTTTCAGCAGGACAGAGCCCGAGACACAATGGCACTTTTAGATCAAATTTTTGGAGAGCGAATAATTTCTCGAAATTCGGAAATTATTTGGCCAGCGCGATCGCCAGATTTGACAGCACCCGACTATTTTCTTTGGGGTTTTTTGAAGGAGCGAGTGTACGTAAACAAGCCAGAGACAATCCTTGAACTCAAGGCAAACATTGTTGCAGAAATTCGAACGCTACAGCCACAAGTTTTGAAAGATGTTATGGAAAATGCTGTAAAAAGAGCCCATCAGTGCGAAGCTGAAAACGGTGGTCATTTAAGAGACATCATTTTTCATACTTAGTGTAAAAAAATTTCTATTTTGTATATTATATAATCTGAAAGAAAAAATAAAAAAAAATTAATAAACAAAAAAGTTATTAAACTTTTACACCCCTTGGTTTCTTTTGGCCCACCCTGTAGTTTATCTATTTTGTTTCGTTCTGTGAATAAATTAGAATTTATGAACTGATTTTAATAAAATATGGTGTGCAGTATCAACATTTAGACTCGAAAATTTTATTTATATGAGAATTTTTAATACACTATCAGGCAAGTTCGGAAAATTACTTTTATCCAAAGTGAGTTCAAATCACGGAAAAGCTGTTCTGTGCTCAAAAATATTTGAAATCTTTGGTTCAAACAGGTCACTTATAATTTTTTAAGCATTTAACTTTCTTTAACAAACGGATTAATTATATACACTTATTTTGAATTGTTTTTTATTAGTTTTGGTAAAAAATTAATTATTTTACATAAAAAAAACTTTATTTTTAGGGAAAATTGTTTTGTTCGTCATTTACTTTTCTTTTTATAAAGACTTTTTAATGACAAACAAAATTTAAGAGCTCTACGTTCGAAATTTAGAACATTATAAATCACCTCCTTGATTTTAAAATCGTTTGTGGTTTGAAATGATCGTTATTGCAGGACAATAATGTACTCGTATATAGAATTTTTATAATTATTTTGCATTTTTCTGTAAGCATTTTATATCGCACATACGATATTATAAAATTTCAGCAAACTAAAGCTGATTTTGATCTACCACAGAAGAGTGCAGCTGCTGTCAGCGCAGGTCTCTGCATACAAGAACAATTTACAAATTATGAATTTTTAGGAATACAAATTGAAAATAACAATCCCTTTCTCATTCTCTTCCGTTTTCCGTCCGATTATGATAGAGGAAAAATTGTCATACAAACACATTGTGTTTGTTTACTTGTTGTTAAAACAAAAAGAAATTTTCTATGGTTTCCTATCGCACACATACACACTCTCACAATTTTTTACAGATACACATTAATTTATAAATAAACATTTTATGCATTAAGTGCATGAATGAATGTAGAATTTTGAATAATAAAACCACAATTTTATTTATCAAGTTTAACAAGTTTGTCCATTTGTATATAGAAAATTAAACAAAAATCCCATTCTAGTAGAAATTTTTTTAAAATTTCCAACAGACACAGAAATTGCTAAAGAGAGAAGAACTGATATTCATTAATTTCCAAAAAAAATAAAACATATCAAAGTTGGGCGTCATACAAATAAAAATATTTTAAATAGTCTTAAACTGTGTCTTTCAAAGCAGGTAAAGCAATACAAAGAAAATAAATTAGATATCAAAAATATAGCATTGTAATGCCTAGAATAAAATAGCTTGAAATTTTTCGAAAAAATATTAAGTTTTTTCTAGTGATTTTTTTTTTTTTTACTTGATGGGTTTTGTTAAATTTTCTTTTAAAAAAAATTAAACTTTTTAAACAGTTTTGTGCTTATTTCAGTAAAAGGAATTTGACAAGTATTTGTCAAGTATTTAAAAACGTATAAAGCAAAGTTCTGGACACGCTAACGTAAATTTACACTGAAATGAACTGATGAATTTGTGTAAATTAAACCTTTTATGCCCTTTGGCTGTATAATTAAAAAAAATTGTTCGATAGTATTTATTAAAATAATCATAAAATATTAAAGAGTTAAATATATTTTTTCAATTAAGATTAGATTTAGATTTCATTTAAAATAGGGGAACAGGGAACAGGAAAAAAGTTCTTGGGAAAATGCTATTTATAATAAATCTTGATACATTATAAATATTAAGTTATTTGGAATCTTTAATAATAATATGTATTAAATCTTTAATAGTAATTAATTCCAATTATGTTGGTTAACAAAATCCATAATTTTCCATGATATGCTCATGGAGAGAAAAGAGAATAAAAATAGAATAGTTTTCTTCATTTGTAAAATGTTGGTTGGGAGATTTGTTTATTTAGTGTACAGCTACTTTATTAAATATAACTTTTTTTTGTTTGAAATTTTTGTTTCCTATTGACTCAATTCTCATTTAGTCAATTGGTGTAACAATATAAGTACTCAAATGCTTGGCCAAGAATTTAACAAGTCTTGGTAGTAATTCATTGAGGATTCAGAGTTAGTAGTACTTATTGTACTAAATAAAAATTTTTTTTAATAAAGATAAAATTTTTTTAAAAATCTTACATTTTTTTTAAATTATTTCGTTACTGACTCACTTTTCACTGTTCATAGTTCACAAAATCCTACTTTTTGTTGCACTGTTTATCGTCCATGGACTAACGTCCTTATTATTTGGGATTAGGATATAAAAAAAAAATTTCAAATCGCTATGAACAGTTTAGTAAAATGAACGATAAATCTAGGTCTACACTTAGTCATTTTTTTTTTTTTTTTTTTTTTTTTTTTTTTTTTATAAAAATAAAGAAGAGATACATTTTCCACTTAGTTTTTAGCGCTATACTAGTGCTTGTTAACGGCTTCTTTGCTCCTTAGTCTTTGGTTATTATCAAGGATTTTTCCTTAAAGTACCAAAATTTGCATCCATGAGTAAAATTTTACTTAGAATATAAGAGATTTTGGATTTTTTTATTGTGAAAAAAATTGTTTTCTTTCCTTTTTTTCTATCAAATACACACCTAATTCCTTTTTAATAAAAATTTTCAAAAGCTTAAAAAATGTTATTGATTAAAATTTAAATTGTAATCGTCAATATAAAGACTGGCTAAGCCAAAGTATTAGTTAATTCAAAAATTAATGTCCTTTTTTTTTATTGACATTCTCACTAAACCATGACTGATATCTAGTTTTGTCATTTTCGCTATGTTTGAGGTGTTTCCTACATCTGTTGCTTAGATTGAGTATGCAAACAACAAATACTCGTAGGCTGGTCTATTCAAATTACATCCTTATATTATTTTGGTGTTGTTTAAAGCCATGCGGCTGCATGTTGACCAGTGACATAATAACTAAAGTCATGACTTTAAACTATTTAAATATTTTTTAAATTTCAACAAAATTTTCGACAGATTTTTTTTTTGAAGTAAGTTTCACCGAAAGCCAATTAAAATGTCTACTTTACACTATACATTTGCTTAACTTCAAGAGAAAAAATTAAAAACGATTTTTAAATTTTTTTTAGAATTTTTGATAGTTAGACGAGGATGTCATGCTTAACAAAAGCAACAAATGGTAAATAGTATGCCAAAGTGTAACACTGGTGTACTATGCTCGCAAATATACACACATGCTTAAACATTTATACAAAATCAGGCATTTTTAACGGAAATCCAAAGCAAATATCGTAGAATACTGATTCAGTTCTTCTTTCTTTTAGTACCGAGATAAACAAATACACAACATGAGTCTGTCAATAACTGTCTATCCTGTCTTTCAATCTCGAACATACGAAATAGAATTGAAAATAATCGAATTGAATCGTATCATAGTGAATGGTTAGGATAAAGAGCAGAAAAAATTGTATTTACTCCTTGTTGCAGCACCAACACATCGTATCTAAGTAAGTTGATTTCTGTACAAACACAACAATAGTTGGTTGGAGCTTAGATTGGCTTGTGTAGATTTTTTTCTATTTGTTTGCTATTCACGGGTTGATGAACTAAATTTTTATTGTGCTATATGTCTTGTTTCTTTTATTTTATCTGACCATTTTGTTTTTGCTTTTCATGCTCCTCTGCTACATGTGGCAAAGTTTCACTATATACTCGTATGTGTATGTAGGTTGCAGATTTTCTAGATGTCTTATAGATATTTCTCATTTTTGTTTAGTTTATTTTTTCTTTAATATATCTACAGCTTTGGAAAAAATTGTTTATTGGGCAGTTGTTGAAATATTCCCACTTGTTTAGCTGCTTGCTTAGTTGCCATGCCAATGTAACATTTGCTCTGTTTTAGTTTAGCTTGTTTTAAATTTTCAGTTGTTATTGCCTACATATTTATAGAATTTCCTGTTGTTTTTATATATTTGTGTGTGTGTCTTCTTTTCGAAATAGTAAGAGTTTTAATATATCAATATTTTTGTCTTCTAAGTTTCTGTTAATTTAATGCTATGAGTACTGTGGGCTGCTTGCAAACATATGACATAAAATATGATGTTAAAATATCTGTCAATATTCCATTTCTTTTTTTCTTAAAGACAGCATAAATAAGCCAAAATGCTTTAATTTTTTCAATAAGTTATTCAAGATCTGAGCAATAAATTAACCTTCGACCCTGACCTACAAAGAAAAACATTATGAAATCGGTTTATTTAAATAATTATTCAAATAACTACATTTTTAAATGAATCCATTAAATATTTTATTAATATTATTATTTTTTTGTTTAAATTAAAAGTTAATTCAATTAACAAAATGTTCGATATAACAATTTTTTTTAAATGCATAAAAAAGTTTATAACAAAACTTGATGCCAAAATATTTCATTGTGTATCATTTCTAAAATTCTTCTACATACAAAGAAGTGTATTTGTACATACTTACATACATATACACATACATATCTTCTCTGTATACTATTAAATGTCAATATTAAATTTATAATAACATTTTTATTTTATTTTTTTTCTTCCTTTCGTTTATATTGGCATTTCCTGACAATTGTTTGCACAAGCTCAAGCGTGTACAGAAAGTTTTGTATTTGAATTTTGCTGTCACACACTCACAACCCATCAGCGAGATTTAAAATTGTGTTATTTCATACTCAATTTTTATAAACTTTTGTTACAGTTTATTTTCTATTTTTTGTTTTTTTTTCTTATTGTAAAATCCAATAAATACAAATACTTTCTATGTGTATTGTTTAAACGTTTTATATGAATTTATATGCTTTTATCCAATAAAAAAATTATATAAATTTTTTTTAACTTTAACATTTTACAGTCAAAACGGAGTTGTATGAGAAATACGCCAAAAAATTTAGTTTTCAAAATAGAAAGTTTTTATCTTAGAAAATCAAAAAAGAAACATAAAACAGCCTAAATAATTAAAGCTACAGATTTGAAATTCTGAGGATAATTTTCTCTCACCATGTGTAGGATGACAAATATTTGTCGAAATAAGCACGATATCAGCTACATATACGTTTATATATTTTATAGAAATATGCCCTTAGATTAGTTTATTTTTTATTAAAATACAACATACTTGCATTATTATATTATTTGAATTAAATTTATGTAATACAAGTCATGTTAGACTATAAAAATATTTTTTTATTTCGACAAATATTTTTATAATGTGACCGTAACTTAAAAAAGAAATTTTGGAAATTTCAATATTAAGGAAAATAAAAAAATAAAATCTAAAGCTATGGGGACATTAAACAAATATTTGTCACAATAAGCATGACCACTATGTTTTGTACATATAGGTTTCTATATTTTGAAGAAATATTCGCCCAGATAAGTTTAATTTATCTTTAAAATACAGCATACTCGTACTTTCATTATTTTAGTATTTGAATTAATTTAATGTAATAGAACTCATATCAAACCATAAAAATATTAGCTAAAAAGTAGTGGTTACCCTAATATCGACAAATATTTGTGTAGTCAAAATTAATGAAGATAGAGTCAAAATTCAAACTAAAAGGCGTAAGAAGTAAGAGTGTACTTTTTCATTTTAAAATAAAAATACATATTTTACAGAGTTTAAATACAAAAAATTTTCAACTTTGGGGCTCAGAAAATCCTCATGCAATTCAAAAAAAAAAAAAAAAAAAACAAATGCACTCACAACGAGCAACTGTTTATAGCGGATTTGATTTAGATCCTACTATTTTGAAGATGAGACCGAAAATGTGTTGATTCGTTACAGAAATGTGATAACGGAGTTCTTGTGGCTTCAACTAGATGGAATAGATTTGGATAACATGTGGTTTCAGTAAGGCGTGCAGTGCTTTCTTGATATTTTTACATTTGTGGAATATTAAGGCTTATACCCTGTTCAGACATACACTTTAATTGAGCAATTAAGCATTTTATGCAATTATCGCCTTTATTGAGCTCAATTTACCATACAAATTTCTATTCAAAAATTGCGTTAATGAAGTCAAAATCAAAATGCAACTCTTTGTTGTGCCCTCAAAAGTGAGAAAAGTTGATATTTTCAGTATTAAAAAAAGAAAACGTAAATAAATTTAAAAATAATTGTTATAAAAAGTAAATGGTAGCCGAAGTTACCGGTAAATAAATTTTATAAAATTGTTATTAAAAATAATTTTTAAAGAACTAATTTCTTTTAATCAATAGCTTGCCTTAAAAACATTTTATTTTTAAATTTGACTTTCTTTTCATTTAAAAAAATGTCACAATATTTTCAGTTGTCAAATGCTTAATTGCTTAAACTTAAATGAATATTTGTGAACACCCAAATCAGTCACACAATTTTAAACTTAATTGACTTCATTAACTTTTATGTCTGAATAGTGTATTAAACACAAAATACTGCTACTTTTTTTTTATAATTTTCAATAAAAATCTCTTATTAAAAGAATTTCCAATATATATACACGGTAAAATTTGTACTACTAATTCATTTACTAGTATGTTTCTACTTAAACCTGAGAGTTATTTTAATTACAATATTTTCTAATTTTGTATCAAATGATAAAGCTGACTATTTTAACTCTTAAGAAAAGGATTGCCTGCCACGTTCGCCACTCACAAATATGTGACACAAAAGTTTTCACAGAAACTCATATCATATTTTTCTTATAATTTATAAAAAAACTCATGTCATTTATATATAAAAACATAGTTTGTCTTTAAAAAACATTTACAAAACTAATTTCATTTATGTGAAAATTTATATCTTCACGAATTCTTGCAGAAAATCGAAAAAATTATAATGGGTGAACGTGTTATTTTCATATTTTCTTTATTTATAGTTTTATAGCAACAGATAAATATCTGTTTTTTAATTTTTTTTAATTAAACAATACACAAATTAGCGCTGGAACATTTTTTTAAAATTCGATGAACATTAACAGGAAATTTTATTTCGGATAAAATATCTGCCAAGACTTTTTTTTATAGAAATCTTAACCACAAGTTACTAAAATATTTTCATTAAATTTTTAAGCTTTTTCATTAAAATTTATTATTGAATTTTTTTACTTTAGAAAGAATTAATTTAATCTGCTGAAGTACAATTATATATTAACTTTTTTCTGTTCTCTATTTAATTTTTAAATTAGTAAATTTTTCGGAATATTTCTAAATATATTTTTAAGGTTTAAGTTACAAAAATGAATTAGTTTCTGTCTATTTGAATATAAATGAAAAATTGCCATCATTAGCATCACCACGGCCAATTAAGAATATGCAAAGAAAATTACATTTCATTTACAACATGCTGTTCCATTGTGCTCGTATTCTCTTTCATTAAGATATTCTTTTGATTTTTTATGGTTTAATTTTGTTTTCCCTTTTTAAGCAATTTATATTACTCCATTACACGGTATGATATAATAGAGTAATTTAAATTGTTTGTTAATTATTTTACACAAAATGAAAAATTTGCTAAATTTCCTGGCTGCCTTTCATCCCTTTTTGTTGGTTTTTTACCTCTTTTGCTTAACTTAAAAAAAATCGTTGATCATTATTACCAAGACTTTTCATTTGGTTTTTTTTTTTTTTGAAAACTATTTTAAATATGCTGATAGAATTGAAAGATTATTTAGCAGTAAAGAGGAGCTCTTTTTATTTTAATTTGTTTTACTTTGTGTTATTCAAACTCTATTCTCCACTTTGGTGTTATCTATATTGAATTTGTTCGCTGCTTTGAAAGTTAAAAATCCATTAATAATTTTAAAAAGCTTTTTTGGTAAAGTTAATATATTTTTTTAAATGTAGAAGGTTAATTTATATAAAAATCACTTTTGATTGAAAAATACAATAATACTGAAGACTATGAAATAATTCTTTCGTTCTTTCTCTATCTTCTTTCCTCCCCTTCACTCTGCTATTACTATCTCTATACAGGTATCACAAAGGGACCACGTCAGAGGACCCAAGTGAGCCCAGCTCTTGTTTTATTTCTTTCGGGCGACCTGTTAACCTAACCTAACCTAGTGTAACAGGTTGGGAAGTGTGTAAGTTTTTCTCTTGTAAAGGTTCTGATATTTGCTGCAGTCTTATTAGTAATTTTGTAAAAAAATCCTGTTTCCTAGAAGAAAATTAATTTAAAATTTGTAAAAATTATTATATCGTATGATGTATAATCATAAAATTTTGATCACATAATTGTCATAACAAGTTCCCGGTATTATATTCTAAGAGTCCATATATTAGAACAAATTTATAGCTTATTTTAAGAGTCTAAAAAAACGCAGACGAAAATACTAAAATTTTTTTATATGACTAGTTTATAAAAAAATTCGTTGATTACTTTTTATTTATTTTAATTAATTTAATTTAACGGCTTATTCATCTATCATATATGATACATGAGACAAGTACCGCTAAAAATATATTTTTGAATGGGGACAGGGAATTTGATAATTAACCATTTCAGATAAATACCGAATTACATTAATTTATATTTTGTTTTTTTATGAAAATTTTTAAAATGTACGTACGCACTCAGGCAATCTGTCTGTGTATAGAGTTTGCAAAGAAATGAAACGAATGCAAAGGCTTGGTTTGGTAGTTTACCATAATAGTACTCTGTAAACAACTACAAAACGAAACATTTGCATTTGTTTCGTTTGTTTTGCTAACTCTTTTATAAATAGATCTACGAATACAGAAATCTTTTTAATTTTTGTCGTTTTTTATTCGATATTTATTTCAGTATTGTTTAGCTAAAAAATATTTACAAACATTTTAAATTTAATTTAATTTATTTAACATTCATAATGGATACCTTTCTTCAATTTGTAACAAAATTTAATCTTTATTTGTGCTTAATTTCAAATTATGTGTGCATTTTGCACACCAATTTAAAAAAATTGTTTACTTAGTACACTAAATATTAAGAGATAAATCATCATCATATCTACACAGCTGTTTCCTCAGACCCTACTCAGAATATTCAGTAGATTACTCCCAAGTCTTCAATTTGTTTTTATATTTATAAAATAAAGTCTTCATGGCAAGGATTTTGAATTTCTTTAACTGAAAATAATTATTCATTTTTATATTAACAAAAAGAAAATAATTTTTAGCAATATTTGATATTTCATTAAAAAAGTTTGTTGTAAATTGTTTTAAGTTTTTGAATATTTAAGAAAAATGTGCAAAATTAAAAAAAATGTGAATATGTGTTCAACAGAGGGAAAGGTATATAAGACTCGGTAAAGCCGAATTTAACTTGGTGGAAAGTGATTTTTTTTTTATTTTTTGAATATTTTCCTTTAATATTAACAAAAAATAGGTGATCCAAGAAAATTATTTTAATTTAAAATGTGTTTTATACTTTTTTTGTTAAATATTTTATAACAGAAGTGCCGTAATTTGCCCCCTAATCATGCAGGCAACAGCATTTGTATTTGCTTAGATAAGCTGTTGTTTATGTTTTTAATGATAGTGCAATTATTTAATTTCACTTTCAGGAAAGTAAATTTTAAACTCTACTAGAACTTAATTTTAATTTGAATTAGAAATTAATAAGTTTAAAATTTCGAAAACTTTCCTGACAAGCTATTTAATGTAAATATAATTATCCAAAATAATGATAATCCAATGATGGTTAAGTAATTTAATGTAAAGATAAATTTGCCCATTTGAAAATTGTGTTATGTGCATTAATTTTTTCGTATTCAATTTATGAATCTTAAAATGTTCTAACAAAATAAAGTCTTCCAACTATAAACATTCAATACTAAAGAATTGCTTAGTGCACTTTCATAGGTTTACAAACAGAAACTTTCGCAAACATGCATGCCACAGGCAGTTATAAACATATACATATGTAAGTCCTTAGATAGATATATGTGTAAGTATGAAGTTATTATTCCAATATTCTAGCAACAGATTTAAGGTTTTCTTTTTTCTTTTAGAAAATAAAAACTAGCAAACAATATTAGTCGTAAAACCAAAAGAATCGTCATCACTTAAATTTTATATTTTTTTCTTAGAGATTTACAGGATTCTTATTTCTTCTAGAACCCATTGTGTAAACGAATTTGTGCATTAGGGTAGTAACAAATTTTAAGTAAAAAATATATTGCTTTGCAGCAATTGGCTTATACAAAAAAAAAGTTAAAAACAACATGAAGATTTCAGCATACAGTACGACACACCATCAAACTTATATATTTATTATATAATATTATAATAATTCAGAATTAAAGTACACAGGGCCTTAAATTTTTAAAACTAAAAAATAATCTAATTTTCATTTAAACGCTAAAGAAAACTAACAGTTAATTTTATTCATCGAACTAATCGTCCTACTTGGATCGAAAATTTGAAGAAATTTCAGTGTTTTTTACATAAACTATTTTTTTAATTAAATGTATTAAAATTTGAGAACAATGAAAATTTTAATTTCTTTTAAAACAACATTTTTTTTCGAATGAATGCCGAATAATATTTTTATTGAAACACTATAAAAAACTAAAAAATCAACATTAGGTGCTACTTGTCAGGCCGCACTGCCCTGTCGACTGCAGACGTTAGCATGCGATCTTGTTTCGTTAGGCGACTGACTAGTTTTTCTCTTTCTACTCTTACTATTTCCCTACTTCTCTTTATCATTTTGTTTATTTTTTGCAACAGCTGAGTACATACCTTACTTTCATCTTCATTTTCTTCATTATTATTAAATAACAACAACTTATAGGCTTTCAGACATACACGTTAATTGAGCAATTAAGCATTTTACGCAATTACTGCCTTTATTGAGCTCAATTTAGTATACAAATTTCCATTGAATAATTGCGCAATTAAAAACTGATTGTTAGGCTGCTAGAAAAAATGTTGACCCAATCGTTTCAAAAGAAATTTAATTTCTTTTTATTTTTTTTTAAATAAAAAGTTATCACCCTAATGAACATAAATACACATGGCAGTTTCTATATCGATATGTCTGCCGTAATTGAACTGTTAAAGAAACGGAAAGAAATTCATTTCATTTTATTTATGTAACATTTAACAAATATATCGTTCTTGCAGTTGTCATTTAAGTATTTTATAAATCCTTATTTTGTGTGTATGTATGTGTCCTTCTGGTAGATTATATGTATTTACGTATGTCTATATATGTTACATACAGTTTTTTGTGAACTACAGTAACATAGTTCTGGCATTTGCTTTAGTTCCTTCAGGGCCATTATTACAACGAAACAATAACTGAGGACAGAATATTATCAGATAGATAAATGCTTTTGGTCATTACAAGTAGATTAATGAAAATTATATAATAAGCTTACAGCAGGCTTAAAGCCTGTTTGAAGTTATCATATCACTTCAATAGACATAAAAATCGTACTTTTTTACATTAGGCTTATTCCCGACGGTATTAGTGCAAATTTGCATATTACATTTTAATATCATAAATTTTTGCTGGTCAAACACCATAATGAATGCTACTTAACGGTGTCTCAATAAGAGTATGGGTGTTTTTTGTAAATATGGCAGCTCTAAAATTTAGCACTTGTCACATATGTTTTTAATAATAAAGTGCTTTCCGAAAGAATAACGCGTTATAATTGTGATGCAGCAAATTTTTCGAAACAACGTTATTTCCTCTGATAAAGCGCATTTCCATCTGAATGGTTTTATGAATACACAAATTATTCGAATTTGGTGCTCAGAAAATTATCATACAATTCATGAGAAACAAATGCAACCACAACGAGCAACTGTCGGTGCGGATTTTTTCAGCATTAAATAAAAAAGGATTCTTTACAAAAAAGTATATTAATTGGTTGTGGGTTGCCTATGCTCATCATTAAAATCCTCACCTTATAACGCAATTTATTTCCTAGCTGGGGTACGCTCAGTCTATCCAGGGTCAAAAAAGGTCTGCTTCCTTTGTATTTACGCCACCACAGTCATGTAGTACTTCCTCGGCTCTCTTATGAAAAATAAAGTCAAACAATTAGATCCGAACCGGGATAAATGCTTCGGTCCCCGAACGCTAATTTAAATAATATCAAATAATACGAGTAAATTACTCCGTCGAGTTAAATGCAATTGTAGCATGCAATGAAAAGTATACTCTTACTGGAATACCCTATAGATAACAAGCCCCCAAATATATCCGGCAACTTTAACTTTTTTTTTGTATTTGGTTTATGTAAAGTTCTATACGTCTATAAAAAACCCTTTACATTTAAACAAAAAATATACACAGCGATGATTACTCAAGGTATTTTTAGTGCAAATGAAGCAAAAAGGAAATGTGTACATTTTGTTGTTGTGCTAAGAAAAGCAAGCGTAGTGAGTACTCAATCAGAATAAAAAATAATATGAAAAGTATTTAATTTTTTATTTGTTTTTAAATAAATATAAACCAAAAATATGTGCCGTTGCCCCTAAGTATTTAAAAAAACCAAAAGTAACCGGTACTCTCAACAGTGTAGTGATACCCCGACTACTTTTCTTTTTTATAAATCACTACATAGTATAAAGCAAAGTCGCTTCTCGCGTCTGTCCCTATGTCTGTATGTATGCTTAAATCTTTAAAACTACACAACGGATTTTGATGCAGTTTATTTTTCAAAAGATAGAGTAATTCAAGAGGAAGGTTTATATGTATAATCTTGGAAGGTTTAACGTCACAAGTCCGCCCGGCAGGTAGCGCTATAGTCGGTATCTGGCTTATTTGCCTACTACCTGTTTTTACTCGGTCTCGCACGGTTCTTTACTTTATGAGTACCATTTCTTAGAGTAAGAATAGCGAATATATAAAAATTTTTAGGCCAGACAACGTTTGCCGGGTCAACTAGTATAATTATTACAAAAATTATCTACGGAAATTTTAAAGCTATAAATACACATACTGCGTGTGCAAAAATTATGGTCAACTAAAATAAATATTTGATTACATTTTATAGCCACAGAAACGGGGATGTCAGAGCGGGTTTTCTGTGTTTTTTTTAGTATACTTGTATGACGGTAATTTTAATTTTTTTTTTTTTTAACTGAATTTATTTTTTTTTAATTTTTTTAAAATTTATAGTTTTTTTAATATTTAAAAATAGGAAAGGTATATAAGATTCGTCACTGCCGAATTTAACTTTTTTTTTAAACTAATTTGGGTATTGAAAAGAAGCAAAAAAAAAATTTCAAAGAAGAACTAATGCCTGGTTGAGTTGAAAATAGGTCGGCATATAAACAATCAGTGTCAAAAGAAAATGAAAAAAGAAATAACATAAAACTATAGAATAAATGAGAAGACTTCTTAATATTACCATATAACTTACACTAAAAATTTTCTTATTTAACTTTTTGTTTTTATTTTGAAAGCTCTTACTTTAGTTTATTTTAGAAGAAATTTAATATTTTAATAATATAAAATATATGCAAGTACATATTTTAATCTAAATTATTATTTTTTTCACAGAAATGAAAAAGTCAGTTTAAAATAGTTTTAGAAATAAATTTATATTTATATACATTCTCTTTTATGACAGTGGTCGGAGTCGTGATGAAAACAATCGAATGTATCAACGCTTGCCTTATGTTTTATATCATTGCTATTGAATTTGTCAGGACATTTGAACAGGATTTAATGTTTTAGCAGCATTCGTACACGTACACTGTATTACGTGTGTGTGCTACACGTTCAATATTTATTGCGTCAGTATTGATATTGTTTTGTGCTGTGCAAGTCGTTAATGGCGAATGTGACGCAAGTAAACAATAAGAAACCCAATTTGGCTTAGGTTTTCTTTAAAAATTTAAGAAAACAAAAGGCTAATATGGGAAAAATATACCCATTATACATATGTAAATTTTTACGCTTTTTAAATTACTTCTCCATGTCTAAAGCTACTCTTCTTTTTTGTACCATTTATTTGCTTTGGTTTTCCATAAAATAGGCCATTCTAGGCAGCATTGCCAGGTTCTAAAAAAACGCTCAAGGAGCCCAAAAAAATTAAAAAAAGCTAAAGCACCCACAAACAAGTAAGATTAAAATGTTATAATTTTATACTTAAGAGCTTTTAAAGGTTAGGGTACTTGTAAAAAATTATACAAGTCATGGTATGCCTTTTATTCTTGATCCCACTAATGTTCTGTAACGACTATCTATCATATCCGAACGGGTATGCAAAGTTTCAAGTTTATGCTGCTGACCGTTGAGTAGCATTTTCATGAGTGTGCATAATTTCAAGTTACGAGTTCCCTCGTCTGGGGCTAATCCTGAGAGCAGCATAAAGTTATGCTTATCATAAATATGCAATGTCATCGGGACTGGACCAGTGTGTTAAATTTCACTTCAATCGGACACTGCAAAGGGGCTCAAATTTAAGTTTCAAGATTCTACCTTCACATACATACAAAGCAAGTTAAATAAAAGCTTTCAAAATTTATAAAAAAGGTAAAAACTGGAGTTATTAATAATTATTTTTTGATTATTTTTAATAAATATTACTACTAAAATTTC
Source organism: Thelaira solivaga (assembly GCA_947397855.1). Lineage (NCBI taxonomy): Eukaryota > Metazoa > Arthropoda > Insecta > Diptera > Tachinidae > Thelaira > Thelaira solivaga. The sequence goes on from OX377612.1 coordinate 14,500,984, forward strand.
TAAAAAATATAAGATAACAACAACTAAAAAAATAAATTCTTGTTACCCTATAATTGTTTATCAATGCTTAAAGTTAAGAATACAATTTTTGCAAATAACAAACTATATATATTTGTGGTGATTATATTCAACTATATATTTTCTTTGCGTGTGCCTTTGCTGGGATCTGAAAGATCAGCGTGAGGTGCTACCTGAAGCTTTCACTGCGCTATTGACTGCCTAGCTTTGCTAGGCGACAGACTAGTTTTTCTGTTTCTACTTTTACTATTTCCCCACTTCTCTTTATCATTTTGCTTCCAATATATTTGACATAGCTAACTTTCTGCATTTTTCTTCTTCAAGTAATGCCCCTTCTGTTTTTCTTAGTGCGGCGCCCTGTTAAATTTCCCTTAACCCTTATAACCTAATATAACGTAAATATTCCATAGAACTTGTGACTTTTGTGAGTCCAAAACTATATCCAAAAATTTTAATAAATTAAAAAAAAATTGTTAAATTTGTAAATCGAATAAAATAAACTTAATTACAAAGAAATATTTTTCTTTCTGCTAAATAATATTTTACATGAAACTGTTATTGTGATGTAAAGTTTTGATTTCTTTCGTTTTTCAATTTATCAAAAACTTTTTATCTGTTTACTAAATATTGAGTTTATACTTTCTTCTTATTTATGTAGATATAAATGTAATCATTGAAGCGATAATCTATTAACTAAATATGTTTTTATATCCCACTTTATTAGCTTTATTAGTGTGTCTCTTTGTCATGATAAAGAATTGTAAATGTTGGAGAAAAGAAAACTAAGTGGTTTTTATTTTTGTTTTCTGGTCTGCTTTGATTTTTGATAAAACTTTTATCACTTTCCCACAACATATTCCATATTAGGCTTATCTTATTTATTTTATGTGTCTGCCTATCTGTCAGTCTTTATTTAGTTTTAATACTTAATTTATACAAAAAATAAAAAATTTAAATTTATGAGAAAATATTTTTTTTTTTTTTGTTTGCAGCATGAAAAGCTTTTAACATTTTAATAATGAATAGTTTATGTTTCAGTCATCCAAAATGCTCTATATATATTTTCTCAAGAAAACTTTTTCTAGGTTTGAGTACCACGGATATTAAAATGAATTTCTTTTTCGCTTGTTAACCTTTTTTTATACAAATTATAAAAAAATTAAGTCCTTTACTCTGTTGAGTTTTCCTTAAATTTATTTTACGTTTTCACATGTTCTCAAAAATATTTTATTTTTATTTTTTTCATTTTTAATATTAATAATTTTTTTTACACATACATAAGAGCATGAATAAGTTAGTTACTGAAATACCCATATAGTACGTAAAAAAATTATTTATTTATATTTTGCTATTGAGCCCTATAAAATATTTTACATGCTCGTATTTTATTTCAATAATAAACCAATAATTAATTGCGATAGAAAAAAAAATTAACTTTTCATTTGTATGCATAATTATTAAATATTTAAATGTTTTCCTTTTTAAAATAATGTCGAAAGCATGTTTCCACATATATTTTTTTATTTTTTTGGAAATTAAATTTTTATAGAGAAAAATATTCTTTTCGGAATATATTTTATATTTGTGTATTAAATAACACATAATTGACACACAAATTGTTATTTGGCTTTTACGATATCAAACACAAGTACGACTACATATAGAAAAAAATTAACAGAAATTTAAAATAAAAGTATTTAAATAATGAATTCATTGAAAACTTTGGTTGTTTAACTTGAAAAGGTTTTTTGAACAAATTTTTATAAACAATTTTAAAAATATTTTATGTAAAATTTATTTGAGCTTAAGATCTTTTTTATTAATTATTTTTTTTATTTTTATAATATATAATTTTATTATTTTTATTTCGATATTTCGCTACATCTTTGTGTAGCATCTTCAGGAAATATGTCTTAAGCTCAAATAAATTTTACATAAAATAAAAATAAGAAGATCGAATAATTAAAATATTATAAAATAAAATTAAAAATATTTCATTCAAATATTTTTGTTCATGAAGAATTAAATTATTTCGTAAAAGATAAAAAAAATTTCCGTCGTTATTTTATTCATTCTTAACATAAATATAGGTACAGCCAAACAGATGTCATAAATTAAAAATTTTATTAACGACAAAAATCTAAAAATCTAAAAGTCCACAAATTTGCACGAAAAAAGAATTAATAAAAAAAAAAATATTTCAATATAAACAAATATAGAAAGAGTGGTTGTATTAAAAAACCTACAAAGTTTTTAAGCTCATGATGATTTAAAAAAATTCTTATATGGATAACCAAAATAACCAAGAGTCTTTAGTTCTCTTAATAAATCTGGATTATTGCTAAGTGCATTGTAAAGACATGTTTCCAAAGTATCATATTGATAGTACGCTGGAAAAGGCATTTCATCAATAGAATTGACCATTACATCACCTCGTTCTTTGCCAATCAAAATAGAATTGCCATCAAGAGAGAAGCTAAGAAAATTAGTTGAAATAAATTAAATGAAACAAGTAAGAGAGATAAAAATATTTGGTTGTGGCGAATCCTATAGACACTTCGCCATAATAGAACTATATATATAAATGTTTTAAAACGGAGTCTTACGACTCTAATTGAAGGCTGTTTAGGCCGCCACGTAAACCAATATATATAGTTGTATCCGTCAATGCTAACTATAAAATAATTTCACTTTTGAAACTTACACCCATGTTCTGAAAAATTCAAAACTCAAAATGCTTTGATGATTACGATTTGAAATCACAAAATAGGTGTTCTGCAAAACGCTAAATTTTTGCGTTTTCAAACCGCAAACACACACTGAAGCGAAATGATGAATTTTGCAAAAATTAAGAATCAAAGGGACAGTAAAATGTTGCACAGTTTAAATTAAATAGGTTTTCTCTTTATGTCAACCAAATATGAAAAGAAAATTGACCTTTTTGATTTTAAAAAATTTACTTTGATTTTGTTAATTGTGTGTGTCAATTGTTTACTTATAAACTGGCATTTTGCCATTCACATTCTACGAGTAAAATTGAAGCAAAACGCTTCTACAACATGCTTTGGCGTTTTGCAAAACGCTTTTCGTTTTGGAAACTCACGTTTCTCAGAACATGGCTGTTAGTGTTTTTTCTGCAAGTGGCAACTCTGAAGTTTGGTACCTATCACATATTTATTCCGGTTATTAAAAATCTAAAAAACAATGGCCCATAACCATAGTCACACTAAAGTCGATATTTTTTTAAAAATCGATTTTAAATACATGAAATTCTTATTAAAAAAAGTCAGCTCTTGATAAAAGCATACTTTTTTGTGACTATGATTATGGCCCAATGAGCTATAATTGTGATGTCAATGGCAATTTTTCGAAAAAAAAATCATCTACTTCTATGAATACACAAAATTGTCGAAATGATTGCTCAGAAAGTCATTATGCATTGAGAAGCAAATGCACTCAAAACGAGCAACTGTCTGATAGGTATTTTGGTCAGACGCCGTGTTTGATACTTATTTTTTGGAAAATGAAATGTGTATGAACGGCATTCTTGTCGCAACCTGTGCCACAGCGCAGTCAAAAAAAAAAAAATAAAGTGATACAAAAATATATTTTCATTTTATTTCTACGATTTAAGGGAGTCATCTGAATGCTTTTCTATTAAAATTTTAAGATTTGTCTCCACATCGTATCAACCTTGTCTAACCTTATCATATACTTACATTCCTGTTGTGTTTTTAGAAGTATTGAGATCAGTTACTGACATCGGCTTAAGAGTACTTCTTCTCAAATCCCATATTTCACACTGAACATCATTGATGGCAATCAAAATGATAGAATGTGTAAGACTCCATTTGGCCCAATTATAAGGCTTACACAGATTTTTGAGTGTAAGTAAGGGTTCAAGTATTCCATCCATCCAAATGCGTATACACCTAAAGGAAGAAAGAAAATTAAAATCTACTATAGAAAATATCCTTCAGATAAAATGCGAAATTTATCAGGTTGTTTTATTTCTTATTTAACTTACCAATCATTTCCACAAGTCAGAAATAATTTTGGTGACCATGGCGAAAAATCCATGTGATTAACAGAACCCTCATGAGTTTTAAGTGCTTGTATGTAATGATGTTGGTAGTTTGTGGAACATTTGTGTATACAACCCTCATCAGTTAAAATATAATAAATATCCAACTGAGTTGGATGTTTTGTTAAACACAAACCCTGGGGAGATCGATTCGAATGTATTAAAATTTCATTGTCAGCTTTACTACAGACTAAACCCTCTGGTACACCTTCTAGTCTCTCTAAGCTCATTAATTTAAATGAAGATAAATAGGGACTATTGATAAGACTGTATTGCGTTACCGAACCATCTTGAGAAAGTGCTAAGAAAGGATCAATTTCATTATCACTGTCAATGTTTTGTTTAAACCATTTTATGTCTAGTACAGGATCAACTCCGCAAGTAGATGTACGTTTCGTTATGGCCAAGGGAGGTTGGTTATAAAATGTTATATCTCTCACTTCTATAGAGCCGTCAAAGAGACCTATAGCCAACAGGTTGGGTATATAAGGAGAAAATTCGACAGATACCACAGGAAATGTATACTGATAAGAACGTTCGGGGTCACAGGGATTTTTAATACTCCAAATACACACTTCACCAGTTTTAGGTAATTTTGCCGCTCGATAGGTATAAATGCCATAAGCTACAGCCAATATGTCGCCATTTGCACTACAAAAACTCATATCAGCTACAGCTTTGCGCTCACCATCGATATAAGCGGGATTAATTACAAATAAATTATTGATGGAGTATTTATAGTTAATTTTGTCCACTGTCCTGGTAACTTTAATCATATTTCGAAATTTTTTTTGGCTTTTTTCAAAAGTATTACCAGCCAACAAACGCTTTATTATAACACTAGCCAAATGAAATGAAGGCAATTGTGCTATAATAGAAAATTGTTCTTCTGGAGTTTTAATTTGGTTTATAGACAATTTTTTTGAGTTATTATCATCATCTTCATCATTTTCCAGCATCTTATAAGTGTCAAACATTTCAAAATATGATACATAACTGGCCATATTTTTAGTTGGTATAATATCGGTGTTATTGTCTCTAGATTTGAAAAGAGTATGTGGCGTTTGGGCTTCAGCTTCCGAACGTAAACGCACTTTACCTCTACCAATAGTAAGATAATCATAATTCTTATTGTCAATCTCTGCCAAATTGGCATCTTCAGTATTTTTAATAGCAGTTATTCCATGCTGTTCATAGAGAAGTTTTAGTTCAGTTTTACGTAAAACTATACGTATATAATTTCTAGGGGGCTTTGGAGCTGTATCGAGCTCAAGAGAGGAAACTGAGTCAAAGCTTGTTGTTGCAGTAGAGAATCTAAAACTAGAAGTGTGAGCATCAAGTGAAATGGGTTGATTGCCAATCTGAAAAGTTTTTATTAAATAAAAGTCGATTAAATAAATTTGAATTTTACATAACACTTACTGCATAAATTATATCATCTAACGACATATTGTAGCCTAAACTTCTAGATGATCTAATTTTTAGAATGGAGCTCATGCCACTCTTTAAGCTCATTAAGTCTGTATCTTCCATTTGTTGTGTTTTACTAGTAATTGTTACCAGTTGAGAAAAATCCTGTTGAGCGCTTGGATAGAATAAAGGTTTTGGTGTAACGTTTACTAATTTATTTTCTATTTTCTCATGAATTTCTAATTGAGCTCTTGTATCCAAAATTGCCTGCATTTTAATTTTTAAGCGTTCATAAGGAGTTAAGGCCACTAAAGCCCCTGCACCAGATGCCGCATCAAAACTATCAATTACCACTTTTTTGGCTTTACCCTCCACTGCAACCTTTTAGATATATTTTTTTCGTTAATATTTAAAGTTCTTTTCAGTTACATGTAATTACCCGTTTTACCATTTTATTTTTCTCCTCATCTTCAGGGGAAGTTTTTGTAAATTTTGTCGACTTCATTGCATTATATTAATTATTTTTTTTAATTTAATTTAAATTATTGCAGTACAATTCCAAATGCTTTTAAAATTGTATTATTGTTTGACATTTTAGTTATTCTTAAAAAAAAATAAGGCGAATTGATTATTACTTGTCAGTAAGGTGCCAGATATATATTTATAGATGACTTTAGTTGTAGTCAAGGCGAATTCATAAATTCGTCTTGGTTCTAGTGAATGATAAAAATTAACTTTAGACTTTTCGTTAACATGTACAAAAAAACAATAATCTCTCCCATAACTGAATTTACAGATTTTTCATATTTTTTTCTCAATCGTGCTTCTTTTTAGCAAAAAAGCTACAAAACATTTAAGTAGTTGCACTTTAAATCCCAGGGCTTAACCGTTCATGAACCGATTTGGTTGAATTTAAATAAAAACCTGCGAATATGAACTTCCAAGGAATTCAAAAAGTTTCATGATTAAAACGAACATGAAAAACAATGTTAAATTCAAATTTTCTGTGCTGCCCTATTTTTTGTTAACTCTAAAATAAATAACTAATTTCAGTTAAAGAACTTCAAATTCACTAAAATATTCGTCTTAAATTCCTTATCTTTCAAAGCAATTAAATATCTGTAAATAATAAAAAAAAAACAAAATTCATTAACCACCTGAAGAGAGCAACAATTGACAGATTGGGGTACAAAACTTTTGAGCACGCTACTTAAGGACTGCATAAAGTTACTTTTACCGACTAAATGGAGAGGCTCTGTTATTATAAGAATCCAGAATATATATTTATATATATAGTTATGAATTTACATAATAAATATAATAATTGTACAGCGTTTTTCATTTTAATTTCTTTTTCTTTTGAGGAAAAAATATTTCTTAAAAGCCATTAATATGCTTCACTTTTTTTTTCCTTTTTTTATATGGAAATTTAACATGTTTAAGCTGCACAAGAGACCTCCCCTAATCATGGGTAATAATACATAATATTAAATCTTTAAAAACATTTTTAAGTAATTTTGTTTTAAATTTAAGCGATTTTAATAATTTAATATTTTTTTTTCTTAAATATGAGTGCTATTAACCTACTTATGCTCGTCACAACTACAATTACTGTTACAAGGGTTTTTCATAATGCTGTCACATATTTTCTTTGAGTATAATAATCAGAGATAGAAAGCTAAAGCAAGTAACTTTTTAATTTAGTTGTGCTAATTAAATAATTTGCTATAAAAACTATAATTTTTCTTTGAAATAATGAAAAGTGTGAGTTACAGAGAAAAGTCAACATTTGTTACGTAAAGTTCAATGACTGCTAGTGGCAATCTTAAAAAGTTATACCGGCTATGTTAGTTTAAAGTATTTTGTTGATTTAAATAAGCTTTTCTGCAATTTGTCACAGCTAAATAATATGCAAGACAAGAATATGTAATTACAGAAATCAAAATTTTGGCTTTTTTAGCCAATAAGTTTTGTTAAGAACCTCTTTACATTGAATACACAACATTACCATCCTTGATAATAATTTATTTTGTCATAGAAACATAATTCAAATACTTAAAATGTCAAGTAATAAACTTATAAAAAGTTATGCTTTTCATCCAATGAAGATTTTAATTAAATAATTGTCTAACACATGAACAAAAAGTACAAAGAAAAGGCAAACTGCAGTTTGTCAATTTACAAGGAAGTTTACAAGCTTACAAGTGGTTACTCTTCAAAATCTACATACTCGTAGCATATATTTGCATTCGATACATTTTTGCACTGAATTTTTCTTGTTGTTAGAACCCAGCAAAAAAAAATTATCTTGATTTGATTGATTGGAAGCAATGTTTTGCCTATTGTGATGTAATAAAGCATTGCCTTTTATTATGTATTCTTACAATTTATTCTTATATTTAGGCTGCATAGAAGCATTAATGATTAAGCATTGAAGAGTACTGAAATTTAATTTGATTATTTTCCAATGACGACTCCAAGATAATCTAAATATATCAAACGAAACAAAATTATATAGAAACATTCTGTGAAGATGTAGCTCGATATTGAGTTTTTTTTCACAAATTTTATATTCGAAGATGTAGTTATTTCTCTTAGACTTGGTACATTTTACTGAATCGTTTAGATTTTTTAATTTCTTTAAATAATTTAAGTTATCCTTTTTTTTCGTTCTTCTTTCATTTGGCCTGACTTGTAACTTTCATTCATGGTTGTTTTCTTATATGATATGATGAGTTATGTCTTTCTTTCGTAATAGCTTTTGTTTATTCTATTTTTATCTATACTATACTACCAAAGGCATATTACTTTACATCAATATGCTTTGATACTACCTATACAATAATCTGTAAGTACAACTCTTTAGATTTTATATTAAAACAAATTTCGGAAATGATTACAATTTAGCAATCATACTAGTCTTATAACTGCAGTTTAAGCCTGCAACATAATTTTACTACATTCTAGTGGTTTTAAATATAATTTTGGATTTTTTAATCCCAAAGTTGCCACACACAAGATGTTTTTTATACGTGTTTTTGAAGTTCAAAATAAATCTATTTCTTTATATCTGTCAGAATCTATTAGTTTGCAGAAAGTATATAATTTTTAGTCACAAATGAAATGTACAATAATCCGTTTGTTTATAACATGCTGCGCAATAAATCTTAAAGGTCGCGGTGTGATTATAGCCCATAGTGATGACATGCAGAGATCGCAAAGAAACGAAACGAAACGAATGCAAATGTTTCATTTTGTAGTTTTAAATAATAATACTCTGTAAAACTACAAAAAGAACGTTTTCATTTATTTCCTTTTGTTCTTTTGTTAACTCTGTTAACATTACTGCACACAATAAAACAAAACACACTCTAATCGAAAAGTTGTTAAAAGTTTTTACTCATGTTTTTTACAGACGCAATGTTTTAAGCCACACACACGAAATGTCGATATTTCATAAAGTAAAAGTTAAGTTAATAAACAATAAAAGTCAATGAATTGTGAACAAGTCAAAACGAATGCAGAGTTAGCCAACGAAATTATTTAAAAAATTTAAACATCTTTCGCTTGAACTAAATCTTATATGAAGACCAAAAAAAATCTAATTTCCCCAAAAGTGGTGGCAGATATTAAATCAGCACTAATGTAAAAATAATTTAATAAAACTCTCAAAATGGCTACTTTCATCTATTTACGCACACGCTGTGCTTCAAAAACAAAATACCTGGGAAGTGATATTATTTTTCTGGTAGGTTCTGTCGAGTACAACAAGAATCTGTTTTTGGAATTTGCCAAACACGCCCAAAATTTTAAATTACGGGTAAAAAACTAATAAACCAGTAACTTAGTTGAATATTAATAATTATTTAGTAAACTTATTGGGCCAAAATCATAGTCACAACAAAGTAAGCTTTTATTAGAGCTGACTTTAATTAATAAAAATTTTATGAACTTCAAATCGTTTTAAAAAAAATACCGACTTTAGGCTGACTATGATTATGGGCCATATTTTTGTTTTTCATTAAACAAAAACTCAAACACTGAATGCCTGCTTTCATCTATTTATGCATACAAACTACTCGCACGTGTAGGGTGCGCCAACTAACTTTTTTTTTTTTTTTTAAATGCTATAAAAACATCGAGTGTAGCTTCGGCTGTGTGGCACGTAGCGCCGTCCTGTTGAAACCAAATGTTGCCAATGTCCTCCTCTTCAATTTTTGTGAACAAAAATTTGTTCAACATGGCCCGATAACGATCGCCATTGACTAACGGCCACTTCTTGCTCATTTTCGAAGAAAAATGGCACAATTATGCCTCTGGACCAAAATCCGCAACAAACAGTGACTCGTTTTGGGTGCGTCGGCTTTTCAATGTATGTGTGCGGGTTTTCTGTGCCCCAAATGCGACAATTTTGCTTGTTTACATACCCGCCAAGATCAAAATGAGCTTCATCTGAAAAGATGATTATTTTGGGCAAAATCGTCATCTTCTGTAAGTCGATCGCAGGCCCACTTATCGAAGCGAAAACACAACCATATTCTTTCAGCGGAAGGATAAAACTAATTATCTGTCAAATCAGACATGAGCTAAGTGTTACCATTCACGAAATAAGCACTAGTTGAAAAAAAACGTTCGATGGCGGACCCATTATTATTTGTTGAACTGATTTTTTTTTTTTCATTAAACAAAAACTCAGTGGGCCATAATCATAGTTACACTAAAGTCCTCATCTTTTTAAAAACGAATTTAAATTTATATAATTCTTATGAACAAAAGTCAGCTCTTAGTAAAAGCCTACTCTTTTGTGATTATGATTATGGCCCAATCTAAATAAAAATTAAGTAGCAAATTAAAAAAAAAGAATTAAAATATTTTATTTTTCAATTACTGCAGCTACAGTTATAGCTTCTGGACTTCTCCGCAAACAAAAATCGTTGTGTTCCTTATAAAGTTGCTTCTACTTTTTGCTGGGCAACTAGTTTCTAATATCATCTCTAAGTACACCAACAAGTAGACAAGTATGATTTGTTCTGCTTTGTACATAAAGCCAAGGCGAGAACAAAAGAAAGAGGAAAAGAAAGTTCACTGAATGCAATTTATTTGTATATATATTATGAAATAAAATTATAAAAGAAGAAGTAGAAGACTGGCTCGTCTTTCTCTTTAATAAAGTTAAGTAGACAGCTCTTGAATGATGTAAAAAACTGCTTTTGTGAGTTCTGTAGGAAAAAATTATTTAAAAAAGTTTATTTGTTACATGCGTGTGGTATAAACTTGGTTAATTAAAACAAATTTTTTAGCTGAAAAAATAAACAAAATAACTGTTTTATCACTTTTTTGAAATCACAACGAATTTATTTAAAAAAGTCACATAGTCATATCAATCTACACATTTTTTTCCATCAGGGTGTTAGCAAACTAAAAATTTCAGGCACATTTATTTCAAAATGGCTTCATTTTAAGCAGTGTGTGCTAGTAAAGGACCGTTAACTGATATTTTTATAGAATTTGATTAAAATATTTTTTTAAATGATGAAATTTAAGATCTATTGGATAGCAAAATGCATATTCAAAATTGCCAACTCTTACTTATACATATTTTTTTTTCCCTACATGTTTGAAATTGTTCTCAAATATTAAACATTAAGGCTCTGCAACTTACATGTTAGTTTTATGTAAGTCAGATTATATATTTATTAACTCATTTTACAATTGTTTTCAATCTAACTGATGCACAAACAAATATGTAAAAAATTTTCGTTCAATGAAATTAAAGTAAAAAGGCTCCATTATTCAATGCTTTATTTGGAAATAAAGTTAGTTAGTTGTACATTTATATAATTATATATATGTCCAAAATCTGAATTAATTTGTAGAGTTTTATTTAAATAAATAAAAACCGGCATTTTTCTTGAAGAATGTTAAAAACCAACACAATTTCTGGAATTAAGCACAAATAAAGATTAATATTTTGTTAAATAAAAAAAAATATAAAAAAATTGTCACCAAATTAATTTTGTAATAAATCACTTATTAAGCGTGCTGTGTGACAAAAGGTGCACGGTCTTGTTGGAAAAAAGTGTCGTTTATATTTTGCTGGTCGATTTTTAAAACACTAAAAATATCGGTGGCTTTCGCCTGCTACGATGATGCCACAAGCATGAAAAACTTACCTAACACTAAATTTTTATGGATTTAATTGCAATTTATTGGGTTCTAAGTGCGGCAATTTAAAACAATTTAAAAATATTTTAAGCAATATTTTTGTTTAATTTCAAATGATGAATGCAAAGAAATATATTAAAAAAATTAATAAATGTTAGATTAATAATCTAGCCTTTAAAAATTAAATAATATTTCATTATTTATTTGCAATTTCAAAATGTTGGTGAATCAGATTTTGTACATTTTAATTAAACTAAAAAAGCTTTTCTCAATGTAAAATAAATGTCCCAAATAATCCATAGAGTTATCGCACAGTGTTTCTTTCATCTTTATAAATTTGGATGTACTCATATTGTTTTGGCTATTTTATATGTGTTTATTTTTAGTCATTATTTATGATCTTGGTAGCATAAAAGTAAAGGGATAAATGAAAGCAATATATAGTAGCAACATAAATTTATTATTAAGCAATAAAATACCACACAAAACAATATACTAGACTGCTACTATAATGTGTATTATTTTACATGTTTTATGGTTGTTATAAGATTTTGTTTTGGTTTCTTGTCGAACCAACAAAGTTTATTTTTTAGTATGTGATGATGGGATTTTGTTAAAACTTTTTTTTTTTTTTTTTTGTTTATGTTTTTGTAGCAAGTTTTTAACTCTTTACAAACTAAGAAACAAATACGCCACAGAAGCTGCAATTCTGTCCAGGAAGGAAATAAAAACCGACATTTTTCTTGAAGAATGTTAACAATTTTTTGGAGTATAAAACACTCCTACACAGTTAAGAGCAAAATCAAATGTACTTTTCAAGTCAAGTTTTACTAAAAAGGCATTCATTAAAAAGTTTTACTTGCTGTTCATCTTTTTCTATTTGTTTGTTTGTCTGTTTTGTTTTTCTTATATTTTGAATTAAAGAAATGAAAGTTTTCAAGTTTTTTTTTTCTTCTTATTTGTGAAATAAATAATTACTTTTACATATAATACTCACTTGAACGTTACGTCTGCATACAAAAACAAAATAATAAATATAAAAAGATACACAAAAAACATTTTCAAATATTATTTCTTCATTCATTAGCGCTACCATGCAAGTCTTACATATAAAAAAAAAGTATCTTTGCACAAATGCTGTGCATATGAATTTTAGTTCTTACGAATTTTGTTTATTAATTTGTAAAGAGAAAAGTTTTAAAACAAGTTAATTTTAGCGCGTAACAAGTTGTTGTTAATAATATATTTGCACTCTTAATATTAAATAGTCTTATATTTTAAAATTAATTTATTTATCTGTGTTTCCTGAAGTAAATACACGTTATGAAATTTTACTGTATTGCAACTGTGTTAACCAAAGAGCTGTAAATCTTATCGTTTAAAGATGTTTTATTCTCCACACATCTTGAAAGTTTGTAATAACTTCGACAAAAATTAGTTCTGATAATACTAAGGTTAACCCATTAGTGGTTATCAGTGGCATACAAAAAAACCAGACAGCCAGTTGTACTTTCAATAGTTTTCAAGCTAATTATAGCCGTAAAGCAAGTAAAATTATTCTAAAGAAATGGCACATTAAATATAATAATAAATGTTTATTCAGTGTTTACTTAAAACATGTTAAACAGGAGACTAGTTTGAGTGAAGTATGACACTCATGACTTGTAATGAATTAAGTTATGGCGACCCAATAAGAAAATCCTCTCATGCGGTTCAAGAAGTTGATAATATTAAAAAACTACACTTTTTAAGTCTAGGAAAAAAATTTTAGTTAATTATTATTCGCTTTGCTTGCATAAATTTGTTAACTCTTTTTTTCTCTCTCTTAATATGCCCTAGAAACTTTTACACTAATTAATTTCTTACTAATTTATAAAAAAAAATTTCTTAAAAACTGTCTAAATTTTTTATTTGTTTGCTTATTTAATTATATATTTATTTTGGGTGTTCGTACATACATAAATTAATCATTATTGTATGGCAAATTACTTAATTGTTAACATTTGCAGATTTATTTAAACACATCGTTCATTATTCAACCACTTTACTACAAACCAGCAAATTCCTAATTAATTTTATGTAACTTTTCTTTTTAATTTTTTTTATTGTCACTAACAAGACATTTTATTTTCGTTTGCTATTTTTCTATTTTTTTTTTTTTTTTCTATTTGATTTAGTTTATACTCAAAGGAATTTGTTAGCAAATTGTAATATACTTAATTTAGAAAAAAAAATCACAAACACACATTTTTGCCAAAAAAAAAACAAATAAATAAAAAAACAAAGGAAGAGCCAGAACAGAAAAGAAAAATAAAACAGTAGTAAACTAAGCCCATAGTAATAAAAAAAACAACTTTTTATGCTTTAAATGGTGTTTTCCCACTCTTTATGTGAATTTTTTTATATTATACTTTACACTGTAAAACAATATAAATAAAAGAAAAATCATAGACATACTCACTTGATAGTGTTGTCTCATAATATCCAAAGGACTAAACTGAAGCTATTTCCACTAACTTTTCGAATCTGTTTGTATTTCTGCCTTCTGTTTGTTAAGTTTTATTTTTTCTTATTTTTTATAAGGGAAATAAAAATAAAAAAAATAAATTCAACGTGGGCGTATTCAACTAATAAAATGATTCATTTCCGTGTTCCGGTAGCTGTGAATTTTTTAATATTTTTTTTTTCACTACTATTATACATTTTTGTGGGAGTTTTAATTTTTAAATATTTTTTGTTGTTTTCTTAAATTATCTAAATTTATTTAAAAGCATAAAACAAAATTGAAACTACATACATATATAATCTTATTAATTATCTTAAAATTTATAAAAAAATTTTTTTAATTTAACATACATATATAAGAGAAAAAAGTTAATTACAACCATTTATATAAAAAATTACTTATCTCAATAATAACAAACTAACAAAAGGATTACTTTATGTTAAATTAGTTCATATTATTTGGGTATGGGGTTTCTTGGATTTAAATTCAATTTATTTATTGAAGCTCCAATATAAAAAAAAAAAATTATAAAAAAGTTGCCATTTTAGCCTTTTTTGCAATTAGCCTCAAAATTTATGATTTAGCTTTAGCTTTTTTCTTGGCCTTTATTGTTATTTAAAATAGCCTTAAAAAGCCTTTTTTGGAAATATGAAAAAAGAAAAAAAATCATACATAAATAATCTGAAACTGAGACCAAATTAGCTAAATGAATATTTACGATAAAACTTTTATAAGTAAATTAATAACTTGGTCGAACGACGGTAATTTCATAAGTAAAGAAAAATATTTGGCTTCTAACTTGTAAAATAAAAATGCACTTTATTCCTAATTGATTAATAATTTGTTCCATTTAGTATTTAGTTATCTAGTACTACCGTTTAGTAATGCTCAGGTTGCTCGCTTTTGAGTAAGACAAAGCAAGCAAAATATCAGATTAGAAATAGCATTAAAAGGCAAAAAATAAATTATTACTTCAAGGAATTTTAAATATTATTTTTTAATATTAAAGTTGAAAAATAATTGAATTCGCTCAAAAGTATTTAAATACTATAGAAGATTACGGGATGGGACACAAATCATTTTAAAGCTAAGATTGTCTAAATTTATAATTTACTTCCCAAGTACTCACTGCCCATTTTAAAGGGAAGGCTGTCTAGCGGAAAAAAATAATAATTTACTTAGACTGAAATTTAGCAATGATGAATACCATATTCAATAAAAAGTAACTAACAAATAATGACTTACCTTTTGCATTACATGGAAGTAACTTAATAACTATTTATTTGTGGGTATTTATTATAGCTTGTAACAGTTCTGTTTCTTAACATTTTTTTAATTAATATGAATGAGTGTATCTGTTTCTTTGAATATGCTCCCCATTTTCATCAGTATGTGTGTCTTTTTGTAAAAGTATTTAGCAATTTATAGCCATGTGTACAGTCGACTGGACAAATAGTATTTTCTTATAAATAGATGCTGTGGTAACATCAAACCACAATTGAAAAGCTTTTTGATAAGTTCTATTCGATTTATCTCAATTTGTGCTAATTTTTTTTTTTTAAATATCAAGAAACATTGATTTGAAAAAGTTTAGGATAAAGTAAACAATTTTAAAAATATTTCCGTGACATAATTATCCGTGAATTTTGGCTTAAGTTAAAAAAAAAAAAAAAAAACTTTTTTATACTTAAAAAGATATTTAATAAAAATTGTTTTATTTTTATTTTACAATATTTAGATTTACCTTTGAAATTTATTAATATAATAAATTGTAAAATGAAAACTATACAAATTATTGTTTAATGTTCCTACAAAGGAAAGTCGAAATATTTGAAAATAAAAATAAAATAAATTTTTATGAAAGACCTTTAGTTTGAAAAATATTTATTACTATTAAATTTATAAAAACAAAAAATTTAATTGAAAAAATATATTTAATTATTTTTTTTAAGTTTCACTATTCTTTTAAAATTAAAACAAAATAAAATAACAAAAACACTTCAAATTAGTTTTAAAAAAGTTGTGTTTTAAATTATTTTAAAAGAATTTGAATAAAAAGTCACTTAACTATAAAAATTCAAACAATTTTTTAAATAAAAATTTTTTTCAAAGCGAAATTTTTATATTATTTCTGTTTTTTTTTTTTTTTAACAAATATAAACACTCTTTTAATATTTAATGTATTTTTTTAACAATTCGTTAACTTTGTCTTGGTTTTTTGCGTCAATAATAAATTCTTTTTAATTGCCTCAAGTTATGACTCATTTTAACAATAAATAAAGTTTAGCTGGCCTTTCCAATTCCTTATGGTTTGTTTGTTTCTTTATAACCACATTTTCTTTTAGGATTTTTCCGCTAGTTTGGTTTTCTTTTCAGGCCATTTTTCTCCTGCTTGACCACATAAAAGTCATAATTTTCTTTTGGTTTCAGTAACAAAATTTATGTCAATGTTGTGTATAAAATTTTTAGGTTTCGTTGCTTTTTGTCTTTCTTTTTGCTGTGTATGAGTGTGCGTTTTTTCTACCATAAAGTTTTTCGTGTTCTTTTTTGTTACCACTCTCCAACGTTGCCAGCGGCTGGCAAATTTAAATTTAATGACAAAATGGCTAGAAAAAGCTAAGTCACCAAAAAAAAGCTAAAATAAATAAAAATTGGTTGTGTTTTTTATAATAAATATACATAAATAGAAAGCTTCTTACGCTGCTCACAATTTCTTCATCGAATCAATAAACATTATTTTCTTTCACTGAAAATGCTTAAAAAAAACTTGAAGTATTAAGTTTTACATGAATAGAAATCAAATTAAGTGGATTCTAAAAAAAATTTTATTTTCTTATATTCTGTTGGATCTTGGGCGGATTATAAATGGGCTACGTCGATGCGACGAAGAAAGTTTTTAGTGTATTAAAAATAAGAAAGTGATTTTAGGATTAAAAAACATCAAATAGCGAAAACTAAAAAATAAAGACTCGCAGCCTATTTCGCTATTGAGAAAGAAAATGTAGGCGAAAGAGTTTTAGCCACTCATCTTCAAACCAATTAAGGTTTCACAATGTCTGGCTGATTTTGACATTTGCTTTCGCTGTGTCCTTCATAATGAAATCGGATTTTGTATGAAAGCACTTGCATATATTTTCTTCTTTATAGTTATCGTTCTTTCGACTGAATGTTCGCATGAAAGAAATCAAAATGAGTTTCTTGTGAAACAAGGCCATTAGCCCTCGTTTTCGTTATGAAAGTATTTACAGTTGCTTATTATCGTTTTCTTGCTTGATAGTCGTTCTCACAAAGTCTTATTGCTTAAATTTAGTTAATGATTTGATTTATGTAAGTGATTTTGACATTAAACAATGAAAGAATAAAACAAATTTCAAGTACGTACGTTTTTACATTATACATTACAGACAATACTTTGCGTTAATAATAGTAACTCATTTCATTTTATAATCTGTAAAATGAAAACTGATATAATCGCCTTTTTCGTATGAACATAATTTTATGGGCTCATATAATAATTGTAAACTGGTAACGCTGGTGCTGTCATTTGCAAAATTTCCTCTTACTATATTAAGTTTTTATAATTTTATTTGTGAGTGTGAAGCCTTATTTTTTTTAATAAAAAATTACATTTTTGGGCCACAAGAAGGCGTAATTTTTATGTGGCATTTGTTTTACTTCCGGCTGTTGTATAAATAGTGCGGTTGCAAGAAATCCATGTTCACATACACTTATGTTTGTAGGTATGTGTACATCTATACAAATACAATTTACTGTCTGTTTGTTTGTTTGATATACAAATTCTTGTTTTTTAAAGAAGGAGTACATAATTTTTACACTATTCTACACAGCCGTACGATTTTATGGCAAGAAAATTTACTATTTTCAACTTAAAAAAATAGGCAGGACCGGGTCTAACATAATTCTCATTTAAAAATAAAAATAACACAAACAACGCAAAAAAAATCTGATCCGAAAAACTCCTTCAAGCGAGGAGGTTAATAGCCGCTATTTTCCACTCAAAGTTCTACCATTTATAGAACAAAAAGAAACTATTATTTTATGAAATTTTTAACAAAATTAGAAAATCATATAGAGCTGCTAAAGAATTTGTTGCAGATATTCATAATATGTATGCACATTCAAACTTTTCGAACGCACATGTTATTTTTGACAGGCCGAACAACTAAATAGTGTAATAAATCACTATCACTTTTCAATAAGACAAGCTGAATTGTTTATTTAATGATTTAAATTCTATTTTTAACAGAACTCTCTAAAATTTAATACATACAATTTTCATATTCTTGATAGCATAATTTCGACTTTTTTTTAATGACTAAATGTTTTATTTTAAATAGAATTTTCTGATATTTTGTACCTAGTGACAGAGTAAAAGACCGTGCGAGACCGGGTAAAAACAGCTGGTTAAATATATATAACAACTAACAAAAAAAATGTTCTCATATTTTTTACAATTTTTGTTTGGTAGTGTTAAGCGGTCAGCCTCTAGCATTGCGAAACGAAACCAGCATGTTCACATGAAATTGTCCCTTATGTGTCACTGACAGCTTTTTTCCTTGATTTTTTATTACATGCAATTTGTTCTCATTTTTTATTCGAGAGCATAACATAAATTGTTTGCGTTAAAAAATCGTTGGCAAAATATTTGGTTGAAAACTAAATTTTATTTTGTGGTAAACATTTTTAAGGAGAAATAAAAAAAAATGAATTTATGAACATATATGTATGTATATGTGTACCATTATTTACACATGGGTATAAACTATTGTGTATATCATGATTTACTGTACTAAACTGTCCAATTTTGATAAGTGAACTTTTAAAAGTTATTGGTTAACTCACATTTTAATAGTGTTAGGCCTGAAAATATTTTTTATGGTTAAAATTTTTTTCTCTATTTGTTTTGTAATAAAAATTTTGGGAAAAGAAATTTCTTGAATATTTGATCACACCTCTTAACACACATGCTAAACTGAATACAACAATATCTCCTTTTTTAATACCCAAACGTTGAAAATTAATTGCCACTATAATTGACTGCTCATACACCTCTTAGACTGTTTTTTGTCTATTCGTTTCGTAAAAGTGATCAATAATTTTATTACAATCGATTGTGGGCATTGTTTTTAAAAATTTCTCTCCCAATGTTTCATTAATTTCTTTATTGTGCGCATAATGAAATGAAGTCCAGATCTTATGTTGAGCATCATAAGAGGTTTGCAAAAACTCTTGAACCATTTTTAATTTTTATTTTTATTAATTTATTTTCAGAAACCTTGTCTGTTTATAGTGCTAAATAAAACTAACAATGAATTTGTTTTTAGTATCTCTTAAATAATTAAAATATTTTTTTATTACAAACTCACTATGTTGTTGGTATATTTCTATTCGATAATTAGCAATAATCTAACGACTTGACAGTAATAAATTATTATTGAAAAATATAATGTGAGAGATTTTGATTTTTATTGCAATTTCACGTTTCAGTTGATTTGATGATACTAAAATCACTGTGGAACTGAACTAAATTAAAGGCAAAATTTTAGAAAACCTATAATTAATTAAAATTGCCGAAAAGAGTGTTCAAAAACGTTTTTTAATTTAATTTTTTTCAGAATAATATTTTTCTTTTGGTTAAATTCATAATTCGACGAATTCTCTCATCAGGTGTGAAGTAACAAGCTGTCATAAACATCCTTCTCACAACAAATTTACAGTATTTTCACTTAACCTATCTTTGAATTTCGAGTATAAAAACGAGTGCTCGTAAATTTAAACAAATTTTAGCAGAAACCAAACACTAGAGAAGCACGAAATGTACACACATTAGTTCAGAAGATTATAACTGATGTTCTTATAAAGAGTGTTTTTTATAGACGTATAGAACTTTAAGTTGGCATTACTGTTCAAGATGGCGACCGCCTTTTTATTATCATGCGATTGAAATTACCGGTATAAATACGCTTTGACTGCCTTGATTGCTTGCGTGTGTAAGATAAAAATTTTGATTAAAAATGAAACAGAAATTAGTAAAATTTTAAGAAGAAATATATTCAGACTTTTTTGTACTTACTGATTACCATATTTTACAACACTGTATACTTGCTCACAGATAGACGGATCTTGGTAAATTATAAACAGAATCACAAACTTTATAATTCAAGACCGTGATTCACTATTCTACCTTAACAAAATAGCTTAAAAATGGCTAAGCAAATACCAAACTATTTATTAAACAAAAAGTGTGCAAATTAACCCATTAACCTTAAAAAAAAATTTAATCGCTCAGAAGCTATGATTTTATGAAATTTTTCATAAAATTAAAAAATCGTACAGACCTGTCAAATCTGTTAGCAACATTCACAACAGTTACTCACTATTATACTTTTTGACAGATAGAACGGCTAAATAAGTAAGTGAATCACGGCCTTTACAGTTTAAAAAGATAAATAAATTGACTGTTTTAGTATTATTTGGTTTGTTCTCTTTTTCCACAAGCATACAATCTAACCGAAAAGTTATAATATTCATTACACACATTTTTATGATTTTTATTTAGTGCCAACTTAATTTAGTTATTAGAATTTATAAAATGTATTTTAAAAGTGCTTCCACTGTGCAGCAGTTAATTTATTTAAGTGTTTTGTTTTGAACTTGATAAAATCACTTAAGTGTAATCTAAAAAAAAAAAAAAAAAAATAAATAAACAAAAAAGCTATTTTAAATGAAAAAATCATTTATATTGTCTCATAGCTTATCTCTTATCTAGATTATATAATTTTTTTATTGCTGATTAGTGGTACAGAGCAAATCAGAAGTATTTCCTTAAAATAATTTAAAAAAAAAACCTAAATTATTTATATAGCAATTTTTTTAATCAAAATGTGTAATTGACTAATAAACGATATGTTTTTTACACTGTAATTGTCAATTTTAACAATGTGAAACAAAAACATGTTGTGTTTGTAACAAAAACATAAAGAAAACTTCTGACAAAATTTTAATTAGAACATCGTCTATTTTCTCATGTGCAGTCAGATGTTTGAAATGTCTACGCTTTGTGGAAATATATGTGGCCGTATAATAATTTGCTGTGTCATTAGCCGGCTGAATTAAAAAAATTTTACAAGAAAAAAATATATAAAATTTTTTATCTAGTTATTATTTATTTATTATTATTGAAATTATATTACATATAATAATACATATAACATTTCCTCTTAATTTAAGTTATAAGTAGTACTATCTTGGTAATATAACACACGGCTATGACAAAATTAAAATTAGTAATTATATTACCCGTGTTTTGTTTTTAATGATTATACTCATCTATTAACATTTTACGATAATTTAAAGCATAAGTAATAAATTTTATTAAAATTTCAAAATTAAATAAATCACCATTTAATATTCTAACAAGTTTCCCTTCTGATATTGTTATACATTGAAAGTACTGTCGCCTGAGACCGTTTAGAATAGGACATCTGCAAATGAAGTGCTGAATAGTTTCAATTTCTCTCGTGTTACACAATGAACATTCTTCACACCTGAATTATTGAAAATCTTGATCCATTAAGTTTTATAAGATCACAACGCGCTTTAAAAATCAATGCAACATAGTTGGTGTTATTCATATTCATAAAATAATGTTCTCCTCTGGTAGGATTCAATTTTTTGTAGAAGGTTGTTGTATGGGAAGCTCTTCGTAATCGCTCTTCATTTGCTTGCATTTTAAGGATGTTTACTATGCGATATTGCTTCATATTCCATTCTTCTAAAGTTGCACTGGCAAGCAAGTTTTCCCCAAGGTTGTTGCAAAGTTGATTTAAACTATTGGCCCAAAATATTCCTCTTTCCAATATTTTTTTGCTTAATTTATGTGGAAGGCGTGTTGAACAGAATTGAAAAAGGGTTCGTTTTAAGTAATTTAGGTTTAATTTAAGAGTATATAAATGGCAATCATCCAAGCCAGATTCCAACATAAGGGCGTAATTGGGTGTTAAATTTGGCAGTTTTTATCTAGTTTTACTTCACTGCATAATATTTAGTTACAGTGGTTGAGAAAAAACAAATTCGGCTTAGATTCCGATAAAGATTACAACAGTAGTCAGTCATTATATGTTTGTATAACTGCCTTGGTGAAATCTTTGCTCTTATTCTTCATTTTAATAGCAAGATTTGTATTAAAATGGATCATCCACAAGTTTGGGAGTCAAGTTCGTTCATAGATTTAAGTAAATTTGGGTCTTGTATCAGCTGTCGAATTTCTGGTCTATTGAAAATGTGTGTTTTAAAATTTTCTTTATTCTGCCATACAAAATTTTGCCATCTTTATTGAGAGCTTTAAAAAATTCCTTTATGATATCAAGGCTTATATGAAGTGGTGGCTAATCTGAGCTTGTAACAGGTCTTTTAACAGAAGAAGACGTGGAAAAAACCTCCGTTTACAGAGTTAATGGCCGTTTGTCATGTGAAAATATCAATTGCCCTGATGATTACTTGTTTCTCGCTAAATCATACTTGTGCTGCACTTTAGTTTAAATCTCTATTATTGCCCCCAAAGAGACAACACAGTTTTGACAAATAGTATTGGGCATCCATGACTTCTGTATATTGCAAATATTCTCGTCAATTATGAAGTCTGAAATCGATTAATATATTTTTTAAAGATATATTCGATTCAAAAAAAAAAAAAAAAAAAAACACAAAAAGTAAATATTTACATTATTTTCTTAGTAGAAATTTTTATTAAATTTCTGGTCAATAAAATTTGAAAAAAATTAAACTGACTTTAACGTCACCTTGGTTGGGGTAATTTGAAAGCTGATACACAAATAATAGTGCGATTTTTAAAGTAATCACAACAAAATGAATTAAGTTCCTGGAAAGTTTTATGAATTAGATTTTTGTTGAGCAGCGTTATTTAATACTCTTTGTAGCCTAAAGCAAAATACAGATCAGAGCAAGTGCCGGAAACTAGAGTTTTGTTATTTTGTTATATATCAAATGAATATGTCTTTTACATCAAATTTATTGTCTTTAGTTAACTAAGTGCTCATGTTTAATTAATACCAACTAAACTGCAGTTAATTAATTATTACAAATTAAGGCCAAGTATATTTAGTACATTTAAGAGTCGCAGAATCAAATGAAACGGAAATTATAAAATAAATTTTATGCAAGCCTTTTCAAAAAGAAAAAAAGGCTTACAAAACAATGTTTTCATTTTTATAAATTTTTTTATGCTGTTGTTTCTTTTAATGGTTAAGTCTTTGCAGGCAATTGAAAGTGTTTTATGTTTTTATTTTGTAAATGAAGCAGAACAAGAAATATAAAAGCAACAACAACAATCAACAAAGCTTTAAAAGCAAATGAAAAATCATAAAAATACGTGCGTTCAATGTTTAAAACCACTCAACTTAATGATGCGGTGCTTCTTTTTCCTAGATTTTCTTTAGTTTTTTTTATTTTCTTACTGTTTACTACAACGCCTTCTGTTTCAGATTTTCTCATATTATTATTCATTTACTTTTGTTTTGAAGCACAACTATGTAATTGTTTGGTTTTCTTTATTACAAAGGTAGTAGTAGTTGTTGTGCTTGAATTTACAAACTACTACTTTTACTGTAAGTTCCTTAACCCTGGAACGTCATCCTTCGTCAAAATGACGACGCCCGATCTTATTTTTGAATTAAAACCTGTTTTTTCTGTTTGTTTTGATCTCATTTTCGTTAGTCGCTAACAAGCTGTTGGTGGACAAAGACGTGCAGTGAACTGCGCGCGTTGTAAGTGCTTTTTTTTTCGCTTTTAATTTCTTGCCGTAGTCAAAATGACGAAGGATGATGTTTCGTATTCTATAACTTTTATGTTATATAATCCTTTCTTTAAAAAAAAAATGCCAATTGAAAGAATATTTTGCAATGTTAATTTTACATTTAAGAATTGAAAAAAATATATGAATTTCTTTATTTATTGATTAAAAAAGAACTAAATATGAATAATAAATCTATTTTGGTATATATTTTCGCTCACGACGTATTTTATAGTTCCTTGAAATAGGTGGTAGTCAAAATGACGAAGGATGACATTCGTGTACAAAAAATAACAATGATGTTCTAGGGTTAAATTGATTAAAAATTAATTTTAGAAAAATATTACTTTTTAAATTTAATTTAAAATATATTTTAATTCAATTATGCTCTTAATTTTAATATCGATACATTTTCTTCTAAAGCTACATTTCTCATGAAACAGCAAAAAAATAAAAAAAAAATTGGACAACCAGAAAATGGTGTTGGGTGGTCTATGAAGTAAGAGTATATGTCACTTTCTTTTTCTTCACCGAATAAAGTTAGACTGGTGTTGATGTTATCAAAGTGAAACTAATTCTTCGTTAGGCTTTACACTAATTTATTTTATGTTGCCTACCTTTGAGACTGTATTAAATAATATGGATACAAATGAGATAGATGGACTTTGCGTATGTAAATTGTAACTTCGAAAAGGTTTTTGGTTTGTAAAAAAATAGCCCTGCGTTTTGTGTCTTGTTTGACAACACTGGGACTTTTTGCAGTGCTATTTTTGTATTTATTAACAAAGCGCTGATCAGGAATAAAATTCACCTACTGATTATAATGTGGGTTCTCAACATGCTGCATAACAAAACAGTAATCTTTCAGGCAGGGCCAAAAAATTAAATGTCAAATTGGTTGTAGGACAAGCTCATGACTTTACGAATGATTTTGTGATTATGTGATTACCGATCAAGTGCAACTGTCGTTCATAAATGGTTCTTGGCACTAAAAGAAGAAAATGAAATGAAAGAACCTTAAAGCGGCACTTTAATTTATCTAATGAAATAAAGTATTCAGGAGCAATTATGGAAAAATCTTTTACTTGTAATAGACATTTGAAGCTTTAAGGGTAACTTTTGTGTGCCAAATTCGGTATGTGTGGGGCATGGTTTTATTACTGTAAGTAAAATTTAGTTATTGTTGTACTGATAACTACGTATGCATTCTTGGTACGGTATACAGAGTATAAAAAGTAGACTCAGATTAGCCTATTAGGAACTGCTTTATTTGTGGCATTTGTCAATAGTAAGTACCAGAAGCAGTCGTATTTTCAAAAATACTCAAAAATTCAGATAAAATAAAAAAAAAAATATAAGTAATAAATAAGTTTAAAAATTATTTTTGCGATTTTACAATCTCAGCGATTGGCAGTCACCTGAATAGGATGCAACAACTTGTTTTTATATACTAAAATTTGTTCGAACTGTTAGCTTATAAATCCGTAATCTTTTTTAATTTTTTATTTTATCCAAATAGTTACAATTATTTTTTAAAAAAGTTGTTATAAGACAATTTTTATATCCTTTACGTTTTAAAGCCAATGGATCAAAATTAATTATATATAAAGAAAAAATTATTTAATGCCACTAAATAATATATTTAATTATTAATGGAAAAGAACAAAAATTTAATATATTTAGTTTTTTTTTTTTATACAAAAATGTATGAACTTATAGATTGAATATAATTTGCGTAAAAACCAAAATATAACTTTGAAAATTTTTTCTGTCGTATAGCAAACTACAGGAACTCTTCAGGCTTCCAAAGTATTGCTCTTTTTCTAGTTTAACAGTCTCAAAAAGAGCTACAAACTAATAAGCTTAAAGCATTGTATAAACTTATGAAAAGTAGGTGTTGCAAGACACTATAAGATTTAGCTTTAACTTTATTTTCTTTGTTGCAGATTCTTAAACCATTTAATGATGTTTTTGTGTTAGTATATTTTCTGTTCCCTTTTGTTTTGTTGAGTTTTGTTTTTCACTCAAGTGTTGCATGCCTTTTGCAGCACTTAAGAATTAGTTAAGCATGCAGCTCTTCAATGTTAATTCCTTCAAAAATTTACAACATGCTCAATAGCTACGTGTTGTAGTTTTCAACCACCTCTTTCTATTTTTTCAGCTTCCTCAAACTATGGCATGCAATTTTTCAAGTTGTTATTGTTGCCATATTAATAATAATAACAACAGAAAAGAAGATGAAGCAGAGGAATAAGTACAAAAATAAATATAAAAACAAGAATACGAATAATAAAACACTTAAAGGGTGCATTTGCAATTCCAAAAAAAAAAAAAAACAATTGAATTTTAGCTACAAGAAAACAGAAGCAGCAAGAAAAAATTGTTTTTATTTTTTTGTAAATTGAAGAAAAAGTTTTCTTATTGTTTTATTTAAATTTTTAGCTTTTATTTCATTTATTTAATTTTGCTCATTTCTCTCCATTCTTTCTTTTTGTTTGTCTCTTTTCAGCAGTTTTGATAGAGGTGGCTGGGTAAATGAATCTTTTCTACATTTTAATGTTAACGCTGTTGTTGTATTTAACAATTTAATTTAAAACAAATTTATATTTTCTGTTAAAGTTTTTCTATTCAGTGTCTTTTTTGGTATTTAAAAGAGTTTTGTAAAGTATATAAAAAAATTTAATTAAATAGTGGAAGCAATTATAAGAAAATAAAAAAATTGGACTTGTTCCATTTTGACTTTAGATTTACTTATAGTGATATTAGCTTCGTTCCCGTACTTTTTAGTTAAAGTTTCGGGTAAATGAGAGTAAAGACAAATAACTTTTTATTAAAAGTACGGAAGCGCAAAAACAAAATTTTTATATTAACAGCAAAAAAGGCGGCAACAAAATTTAAGTTTTTATTATTTAAAAATGAACATTTTGTATTTACTTATATTTTTCAGAATTTTTAATAATAATTTTTTTTTTTTTACATTTTAATTTTTTGCTTTTTGCAACAGCTGATTGTTTTACAATCTTACCAAATCAGTCAGAAGAAATTTTGTTAGCTGTTTAGGGCATGAAGAAGAAGAATATTACTCTCAAATTTATATAGCGTTGGTACGTTTTTTTAACTCTGTTTATATGTGACCCTGGCTATGAAAAGGTGGCTTATGACTCAAAAAAAATTTTTCCACTTTTTTTTTTGGTTTCGATAGTGTTTGAGACGCTCTTTTACGTGGTGAAAACTAGAAAGTCCTAACTTTCTTAGAAGTGTATTAAAAATTTAGAGAATGTAGAGAAGAGCACAAATGAAAGAAAAACAGAATTTTATTGAAAATCCAGAATCAAGATAATAAATGGAATTGAAAAATTTTAAAACAGGATCGCTCTTTATATACATTCTTTTGCCTTTTTTGGTTGCCTTTTGGGCATGACTGTTCATAATGCAAAAGAAAAACTACAGGAAACTGACGAAATGCATTGTTTATCGTTAACAGCTGTTTCTCGCAATTTCTTTTTTGAGTCATACGCCACCTTCTTTTAGCCAGGGTCACATATATTAAAGTAACAATCAAAGCAACAAAAACTAGATTGTATACTTCTATTCTTAAAAAAGTCTGCAAATGTATATTTTTACTTTTTTAAAATCTGAGCAAATACGGGGTAAAATATGTACTCCTTTTTTTTCTAAAATTAAAAAAAAATTTCAATTAAGAAAAAAGTCCCAAAAGAAGAATTTACTTTGGTACTTTATATTTACACAATTTTAGTGGTATTTTTTTATGTTTTATTCAAGCGTAGAACGGCGCTGAGCGAAATAAAATATCGTAAAAGTGACATTATGGTACTTTTTATTGACTTTAATGATACTATTTAATTTTTTAATACTAACAATTATAAGTTCAAAACAGAATCTTGTGATTCTATATGAAGACAGACAGGCCGCCACGAAAATCATGAGACTATGCTTAAATGCTTCCAAGCAAAGTAAAAAATCATTAAAGGTAAAAATGGTACTTTTTATACATTTTAATGGTATTTTTTGATTTTTTATTATTAAAGAACCTAGACTACTAGGTTGTTCACAAGCGGCCTGCAGTACGGTGGAAAACTCTAAAATGGACAAGTTTTAATTTATATTGATTTAAAATGGTACTTTTTGATTTTTAATATAAAAGAACATTTAAATATGAGCCTAAGGTCTTCAGCAAAATATGAAAATATAAAAAAGAACAATATTGCACCTCTCTAACGAAGTAGCTAGTTTAATATAAAATAACTATATTGAAATAAAAAAAAAAATGGGTCAATAAAACTAAAATTAGCTTTAAAGTACCATATGCACTAAAAAAGGTTTTTTAAGTATTAACAAATTCGATGAAAATCTGTAGAAGGTAAATAAAATGAGTTCGATCGAAATTTTAATACGAAGTTGAAACCATTGCTATTTTATTCAAAAATGACTTATTATTTAAAATTTTTCGTAGTAACATTAACTGAAAATTATTTTATTTTCCCACCTTTCCTTCGGGAATGGAAAAAGTTAAGGGAAAATAATGCCTAATTTCAATGCAATCATAGAATATTTTTCTACAGTAGTCTGTTTAAGATTTTTATATACATTTAGTTTTGCTTTGCAATAACTTCCTCTTGTTTTTAACTAAACTAAGTTAATAAATGAAATAATTTTCTCAAAATTTAATCTCCTCTTTTCATCATGTGCTCTATTTTGACAAGTTGTTGAAATTAAAAAAAAAAAAAAAACTTTTGCAAAAATATGACAATCACGAAAGGTATAACT
Organism: Thelaira solivaga; assembly: GCA_947397855.1. Classification (NCBI taxonomy): domain Eukaryota; kingdom Metazoa; phylum Arthropoda; class Insecta; order Diptera; family Tachinidae; genus Thelaira; species Thelaira solivaga. The sequence continues at coordinate 14,529,787 of OX377612.1, forward strand.
TTTAAGCAGATGAGTTACTATGCCATGACGGTGAAAATATTTTTATTATGCTTAAACTTTTCAAAATTCAGCAGCAAAATGTTCTAAATAAAAGAATTGCTTGTTAATAAAAATAAAAGCAACAATGAACCCTCCTCTTTATAGTATTTTCTTAATGCTGCTAAAATATAAAAGAATAGTTTCTTATTTGGCTGTCATCAAACTTATAGTATTCAACGAAACTTTCTCTTTTCTCCTCCATTTAACTCAACAACATGCTTTTCATTCGTTTATTTATTCACTTCTCCTTCAATATTTCGTGAATTGTATTGTTGATGAAAAAAATCTAGCATTAAGTTATATCGCTTGGAAGAAATAAAGATTGCCCAAAAAAAAATGTTAAATATATTTTTCAAATATATATTTTTTACCATCTTCTTTGGCATCTAACATTAAAAAAGTTAAACGTTTGGGTGGTAAATGTGCAAATGCAATTATATAACCTGCTTGTTAAGTGCGTAAATGTATAAGCGAAAATTAAACTTAAATTTATATATAAAATATTTACATAAATCTAAGTGAAAATATTTTACTGTTATTGCCTGGTTGGATAAAAATAACAGTTGTTTTAATAAATTAATGGAAAAACTTACTAAAACAAGTCTTTCATCAAGCGTTTATTATCAATAAATATAAATAAATGTGTGAAATATCATCAACATTTTTACAATTCTTGAAAGATATACTCATGACATATACGTGCAAGTATCCGACAGGTTTTTGTTGCATAGTGCTTAATGCTTATTGTCCAATTTTCTATGCTTTATGGCTTATTTGCATGGATATGCATCTAAAAGATTACACTTCATCTGTGAAATACAAATAAAAACAAATAATTGAATCAAATGAAAATTATTAATGAGATCGCATTAGTTATATACAGTTATGCATACAAGTATGCTACACAGGGTCTACCAATATAGCAATCAAACTACAATATAACTAGACAAAAAGCTTATGAAAACTGTAAAACCTCAATATTATTTAAAATAATTTGCATAAAATTAAAATTCTCAAACAGCTTTTAATAACACTTTTTAATATACATTGTGCCAAATATCAAAAATTTAAATTTAATATAAATTTATAAATATATAATTAATTGGTGTAACAAAATAAGTATTCAAATGCTTGTCCCAAAAATTTAAGAAGATCCACTGATGATTCAGAGTAGCTATGCTTTCACTTTTATTACTTTATGTACTAAAAAAACAATATTTAAAAGTTTTTCATTTAAAGTAATGCATTTGCAAAACAACATAATTTGGAATTAATCACAAATAAAGATAAAATTTTGTTAAAATTTATGATTCCAAATAATTTGATATGTTGTATATAATAAATCAACATAATGACGAAAGTCATTAATATAATAGCAATAACATATTTTGCAAATCCTATTTGCAAACTTATTTTTCTAACCTTATATTATTTTTTATATTTTTTCAAGTCATTTAGTTTGTTGGGTAAATGGTATTAACTGCCAGGCTCTCTATAAAGATAATTGTCGTTCGGTTCTACTTCAAAAAAATTTTACACGAAAATTCTATATAAAAAAAATCGAACTATAATATAAGAAAGTCAGTATGAAATTTTGCTCTACTATCAAACATTTTTTTTTTTTTTACGAATAGAAATGTCAAAGTCCGTTATTTGTTATGTAATAGGCCATTTACACTGAAGCCATATCTAGTACATAAGAGATTTTGAACGAAATCTAGTTCATTTTGACTGGATTTCTCATGCAAAACAAAATCCAGTTTGTTACTAGATTTTGCCAAAATCTAGTCAAAATCCTGGTGTACTTAGTCATACAACTGTGGTTTTGTTATTAATAAAAAAAAAAATACGACACTACACAAGAAAATTTGACATTTTGATAAAAAAAAACAAACAAAAAAAATTAAATTAAATTACACACGTTAAAATAAAGAAAAATTATTTTAAATGGATGGAAATACATACACAAAAAATTAAAAATGTTATTTATTATATTAATATGAAATTTAGTGCAGTTTGTTCTGCGAAAATGAAATCTTGTTATATGTCAAAAAAAAGGTAATGTAAACGGTAGAGATTTCAAAAGAGATTTCCTATCAAATCTCGTAGATTTTGGTTCGATGTAAATGCACTATTAGCATATTTTTTCTTAGAAAACACAGAAACTATTTACATTTGGAATAATTTTTTTTTTATTAAAACGGCTAAGCTTGAGGTCTAATTATATAAATTTATATTTTATACTAGCTGACCCAGCAAACATTGTTTTGCCTTCAAATTGTATTTACATATAAAAATAATTAAAAAGAAAGTAATAAAACTAATAATTAAACCTTAAATTGGTTTAGCCGTTTTCCCGTTTGAGATAAATTTAAAAAGTGGGCGCGATAAATTTTTCTTTTTATAAAAAATTAATTGGGTTATACAGAACAAGTAACACAAAAATTAGCCAAATCGGTTCAGCCGTTTTTCGATTTGAGAAAAATTTTAAAAGTAGATTTAGTAATGGGTGTGGCAAATTTTTCTTTTAATTAAAATATAAGTAGGGTTTTAATGAAAATCGATCTTCTTACTCTAAGAAATCGTACTCATAGAGTAAAGGACCGTGCAAGACCAGGTAAAACCAGGTAGTAGATAAATAAGCCAAATAGCGTCTGCAGCGCCACTTGTCGGGAGGACTTGTGACGCTAAACTTTCCCAGCCGTAACCCAAAGGCATACACAGAAATTTAATTAAATCGGTAGTACAATGTCAAACACACGTAGAGTCGAATTTTATATATTAAGAAGATAATATATCGCTCAAACTTGTATGAGGATATAATTTTAAATTAATATGTAATTTAATAGTATATAAATTAATTATAACTATATCCTAACGAAGCTATGCAACTCCTACTGATGACTTGTAATATTTTTATGTTTTTCTCAAATCATTATTTACAGAAATATTTCATTGAATCAATATGTTAAAAAAGAATGAATTATTCTCTTAGTGTAGTTAAATGAAATAAGCACTTTATTGTTGATTTGTTTTGTTTTATTAATAAGTTTTTTTTTTTTGCCAAATTTACAAACTTATTTTATCAAGTCATTCGTGCAGTTAAATTTCTGTTTTATTCACGTTCATTCAGGCAAGTATTCCCATAGCACAAACCACAGCTGGTCACTCTATTCAATTTAAGTTTTTTTTATTAACTGTCTAAAAATATGCCATAATTTATTTCAGACTAAGTTTTCATTGAAGCAAGAAAAATAGCATAAAATTTATTCTTGTCTTGCAATTGTTCATGTGTAGGAGAAAGATGCTTTAGATAGACAATTTTATCTACAACGAGTGCATGCATATTTTATTAAATAAATTTTTTTCTCTTTTTCTATAAAATATTCTAATATTTCATTGCAGCAGCAATAATTTTACAATTTGACAAATTTTCAATTGGCGGGTCAGACATTTAACCATAAAATAAAAATTTATTGTATAAAATAGGAGCATCAAGCTTAAAAAAAGGAAAATATTTCTAATAATAGCAATTTAAATTATAAAGAGTGATTTTTTTGCTATTATCTTTTTGGCAACACTAGTTTTGACAGCTCACGCACGTTTTGTATCTTGTGTCACTGTCAAACATCTTCAGTTTGGTCTATAATTTAATCATGAATCGTCTTACAAACGAACAACGCTTGCAAATTATTGAATTTTATTACCAAAATGCGTGCTCTGTTAAGAAAGTTCATCGCGCGCTTCTTCCATTTTATGGTCAGTTTAATCGACCTACTGAGGCTTCTATTCGGGCTATTGTAACAAAATTTGGAGTGAAGAGCAGCCAGAAGCATTGCAAGAGCTACCAACGCATCCACAAAAAACAACCGTTTGGTGCGGATTATGGGCTGGCGGCATCATTGGGCCGTATTTCTTCAAAGATGATGCGAATCACAACGTTACTGTGAATGGTGAGCGCTACCGTGCGATGATAACAAACTTTTTTTTGCCCAAAATGGAAGAGCTTGACTTGCATGACATGTGGTTTCAACAAGACGGTGACACATGCCACACAGCACGCGAAACAATGGACCAATTGAGAGGCGAGTTCGGTGAACAGTTTATTTCACGCTTGGGACCAGTCAATTGGCTATGTTAAGGCTAATGTCTATAGGGACAAGCCCGCTTCGATTGACGCACTGGAAGCCAACATTGCCAACATTATTCGTGAGATACCGGCCGAAATGTTGGAAAGAGTATGCCAAAATTGGACTAAGCGGATGGACCATTTGAGGCGCAGCCGCGGCCAACATTTGCATGAAATAATCTTCAAACATTAAATTATATCGACCCAACTATCGATCCAAATAAATATTTCATGCATTTTTCTGAATTTTATGTGTTTTTTTTTTTTAAATTTCCGATAGTTCTTATAAAATCACCTTTTATAAGACTTTATGTATAGGCTCACGTTTTTTACATGCATACGAGTATAATTTTTTCTTTTTATTTTTCTGTTTGAAAAGAATTTGAGTATATAAACGCCTAAGGATTGGCCAGTAGCTACTGGACTTACCAGTTTGTTTTCTATTGTTAAAACAACTTCCGTGTACAAGTTTAAGTGTAATGGGAATTTAACATAACAAACCCTACAACATTGTGCTTTCACATTTATATTTTTTTTTCTTTTTTATATCTACAATATTTATTTTACATTGTAATATGAGTAGTTATGCAGAGTTGGCTTGTTTTATTACTTTTTGTATAAATGATGCATATTTTTTAATATCTTTAAACTTTATTTGTGAATATTATAAAGAAATATGTACCATATATGGTTAGTTCTGAGATTATCGGCTAATTTCAATAAGGAATATAATATATGTAATCGTATATCACTTTATTAAGCCTTATAAGTTCTTAGCACCACAAAAATAATTTTTCTTATACTTGTACGAGTATTTTTCTTTAAAAAAATGTCCCATCCCAAGTGTTCAACCATTGGCTGTTTTGAACAAAATTTTAACAAATTTTTTTTTTAAATTTCAAACAGAAATAACGTATAAAAACGTAAAAAATAGCACAAATAGCGGGATAGTGAGTACCTATTAAGAATGCTCTTACAGATTTTGTACAGGTTTGCCCGACTTTTTCATTTTATGTAAGTTTCATAAAATAGTAATATGTGCGCTTAGAGTTGTTTTAATAGTTGGTGAGAAAAAGACAAAATATAGGTTGCTTTGCATCTTTTTTTTTGTAGAAAGCGTGGTATATGCAAGACATTTTGAATGATTTTTTAAATATGAAATAGGATAAAATCTTGTTAGAATTTCCTCTTAAAACAAGCGATTGTGTAGGATAGTGAATCGCAGCCATAATACATTATATATAAAAAATTAATGTAAAATATATAAAAAAGCATGATCTCTTTTTTTTTTTTTGGAAGATCTATAAAATATTAATTTCGTTAAAGTATTCTTGATTTGCAATAAGTAAAAAATGTAAGAACATATTATACACAATTTTGCAATTGATTAAACATAAATATGCCGAATTCAATGGCCCATAATCATACTCAAAAATAAAGTATACTTTAAGGTACTTACTCACTATCCTACTTAGTCGTACGATCTGTCTAAAAACCCATGTGTGCTAAAAAAGTATGATAGTGTGTATTGAACAAGCAGACTTTTTGACAGGTCTGTCCGATTTTTTAATATAAAAATTTTCATAAAATAAATTTTATCTGTGCGATCAGAGTTGCATTTTCTATGTTCAAGGCAGAAAAATAGCAACAATACCAAGCTTGTGTTTTGTTTATACAAACATTTAAGTTATTTTTCATTGTACATATTTGTAAAAAAGATATTTTGCGGCAAAGAAGAAAATGAATACTTTTAAAAGTATTAAGGTGAGTAAACATATGTTTTTGCATCTTTTTTTGTGTAATATTGTGGCATAAAGTTCGCCATTTTAAAGCGATTTCTTCAAGTAGGACAGAATTCTGTCACACATTATTTTGACATAATCGTACGATCGTGTAGGATAGTCAGTCAGTACCTTTAAGAGTACTTAAGTATATTTTTTTTTAATATGTAATTTAATTAATTAGGTCTACTATAGACAAGATAAAATGTATTTTTAGCGAAAAAGTTGATTTAAAATTTAAAATATACTGAAGTTGTTTTTAAATAATTTAGAAACAGAAAATCACACAAACAAATCAAAAAAAAAATATTCTTTCATAAATAAAAATAAAATTAAGTAAAAATGCCAAATAAATTTAAAAAAAAAAAAAATTTTATAAGCAAATTAAAAAATGTTTGCATTGCAAAACGTCTACAGAGATTTTGAAATTCTCGAAGACTTAAATCATAAAAAAAATTTAAAATATACAAATAACGATTCTTAAAAAAAATTTAATTTACTTTTCAGTTTTATTTATTTTTAATGTAATTTTTTTATATTTTGCTGCATATTGTATACAAATGCTAGTTGAAATATTGGTGATACCCTGTTAAAGTTGATTGAACTTAAAACCTACTTTTGTTTTGTCTATAGTACTAAAATTTTTAGCAACAGCTTTTAATTTTTAGGTTGTTTTTAAAAAGAACCGACTTTATTGTTTGACTATGATATGTTTTAATGTATTGTTTTTTAGTATTTGTAAATATCTTTTTAGTATTTATGATATATTTATAAATATTTTAAGGAAAAATATAAGTGCATGGCTGCAAATATGCATAAATACGTTGACCTCTCAAAAAGATGGAACATATATCATTTTAAAGTTGAGGTGGTCTAGAATTGTAATCTACCGCCCAAATATTCAGAATTTACTTTTTACTATTTTAATTTTTTTTTTTTTTTGGAAATTTCCATATAACACAGTGCTGTTGCTTTGAGGGATTTTAGTGACTTCCGGATGAATTATAGAAGATTACGGTATGGCAGATATATCCTTTTAAAGGGAAGGTCATCTAGAATTCTAATCTATCCCCCAAATTTTTAGAAGTTACTTGGGATTATTTTAAAAAAATTTTTAAGTTACCTTATACGCTAGTACTCTTGCTCTGAGTGATTTTTACCTTTGCCCATTTTGCAGCGGTATCACTACCGATTTTGTCCATACAAATTAATGAAACTAAAAAGAAATTTAATCTGTAGGCTTTTTGGAAATATTTTAAGATTTACGAAATAATTCGTAGTTTTAATTTTATGATGCAAATCGAAAATTGCCAAAATCTCTCAGAGCAACACTACTGGGGTATATAAATAGTTCAAAGTAAATTCTGAGTATTTGGGCGGTATATTAAAAATCTAGACAATCTCCCTTTTAAAATTTTATATATCCCATCCCGTAATCTTCTTGAGAAATCAACGTATTTGTGCATATTTTTACCTATGCACTTGCACATACTTAGAAATATTTAATGATGTAAGACGTATTTGATAAATATGCCATAAATACTAGAAAAACGTAACGGATTACGCTTAAACATATTATTAACTCGACATATTTATCTTCACTTCAATTTTACAGGATTTTAGCTGACCATATTAATAAAGTGAAATTAGGCGAATTTGGTTTTTCGTAATAAGCACTTACATGTACTTCATTGATTCATTCTCTTGGGTTAATTTCTTTCTTTTTAAGTTCAATATAATTTGTGCTTTTAATACTAGCTTCTGATCCATGTCAATTTTTTATAGGTAAGAGATTCAATTGTCAATTAAGACTTGTAGGTATTCGTTATTACGTCACCAAAATGCACAGAGGAATAGCGAATAATAAAGATGTGATAATTTAATATATATATACTTGTATTTATGTTGTTATTTTTTTAAACAATATCAATTCGTTTTACAAAAAATGCGTTTTCTCCAGATTTTGTAAAATATTTTTTTTTTTTTAAATTTCGTGATGGACAAAAAAAGCAAAAACCTAGGAATTTTTCAAGTAAGTCATTATCTTGATAGATATTTTTGCAAAATATTGCCTACGATAATTGAGCACCTATCCTTTACATTATTTTTTTTTAATACTAAATTAAAAAAAAAAAATTGTTGCCAAAAGTTATATATTTTAGCCGGTAATCTCAGAATGAACCATATTAAAAGTTATGTGATTTTCATAGCATTTTTTTTATTTTTATAAATCTGTCTATTTTCACCCTGTATTGATATCCTGTTAATAGTAATAAATTTTACGTATTTGACAGCAAAATACACCAATACCAACAATACAGGCATACATATGTATGTATACATGTAAATACTTACATACTTACACTAACACTTGTTACACATCCCAACAAACCGTATGCCAATGAAACTGCTATAGAACTTGTTTTTAATATAAAGTATTCCATTTGGTGTCATTGACACATTACGACTTTACTTTGTATTTTTTTATTGAAAATCGGTATTACAGTACTCAGTATTGACAAACATCGTTGACTGTCAATACTATTTTGGTATTATATAAGATCGGTTGTTCTCAATAATGGCGGGTGTTGTCAATAATTTTGTCGTCGGTGTTTTTAGCAAAGAGTTGACGGAAAATCAAATTAGAAAAGTTTTAAAAGTCGAATTTTCTTTTTTAAATTTTTGACCAATTTTTGGTTATTTGACCAATGAAATATTTTTTAACTTAGTGTTAAGAAGTCATAAATTATAATTGAATTCAAATTCACGACGATAAAAAGTTATATTGTTTCGATATTGATGACGATATTGCCAGCGCCAAGCGAAATATTTAAGGGTAAATCTTTACTAATATTATAAATCCGAAAGTTTGTATTATTTTTCACTATTTTAGAATAATATAATTTATACATCAGAATAGCATATAGGCTATAATTTATAGATATATTGTGCAAATTATTCATATATTAATAATTACAACGATGCAATATGCTTGTAACCCATAAAAATTTTTGTTTTCCTATGGGTTTTCTTGAATAAAAACATAATTTCTATACTTCACGGAATCGGCTAGCCCAACTTTTTAGCAAAACAATTTAAATTGGTTTCTAAAAGTCTGCTTTTCAATTCTCTAAAATTTGATACAAACGTATTTTTTACTCTAATGATTCTAAAATTAAAGTAATCATAAACAACCCTTTTTGAAGAATAATAAAAATTAATAGATTAAATCAATTTAACGACGAAAAGAAAAATTTGTTTTTTTTGTTTGTAATGGATAAACTTTTACCAAATTTATTTTAAAACTTCTTTCACCCATGTAAAGCTGCATTATCAGCATATAAAATAGGCTGTACAAAATAACGCTAGCCCACTTTTCCGTACATTCTTCAAGAATTTATTAGTTTTATTTTAATAATTTTTTTTTTCAATATTTCCTAAAAGTTAAAGCTTCAATTAGTAAGCTTGTTGGGATGTTTATTTATAAAATTGCACTCGTACAATGGAAAATATATTTACAATTATAAAATTTAATAGAGTGTGTGTGTGCAGTGAAAAGTATCTATATTTCCTTTCAGTCTCTTGTTACCATCATCGTTACAAGTACCACTTGTTCAAGTTTTTCATACAATTTATGGATTTTTTTCCTTGCAATTGTTTTGTGGTTCAGTATCTGTTTTATATATTATTTTGTCTATGATATTTTTTTTTATAATATTTTTTTGTTCCTTAACTTTCCATACAGAAAGGAATAAAATATATCACTGAAACAATTGTGGTTATATATGTATGGATTTTGTCTGGTTGGGTTCTGGTTCATTGATGAATAAGTATTCCATAGAAAGTAAATTTATGATAAAAATATTTGATTTAAAACACGACCCTATTATAATATAGTTATGAACAGAGCAAGAGAAGTCATGCAAATTCATGTTTTTGTCATTATTCTGAGACCCATGTTTTGCGAATCACAATATTGATAATGAAATGGCATCAATTTCTTTTTTGCATATTTTGCTTTAAATGCATTTTTTGCATACTTTGTTATAAATGCATATTTTTGGTCATATTACGTAATATTTATTAAAAAAAATTTTGGGTTTTTCTTAATTTTTTGTTTAAAAATATTTTTCTGTTCAAGGCGAAATCATTTTCAAGTTTTCATAATAAATTATTTTTTTTAACAATAATAAATGGTTAAATAAATAAATTTTTAAAGCATATTTTAAAATTTTATTTTTGCATTTTTTGCGTATTTTACTGTAAATTTTATGCGCATATTTTGCGCTTTTAATGCATGAACTTCCTTGCCCTGTTTATGAATTTTTATTTTTTTTTTAATGTGGGCGTGTGAGCGTGTGTGCCTGTGTGTATATGTGATAGCTTTAAAGTTAGTGTTATTGTAATGTGTTCATTAGTTCATAGTTTAAATAACCACAAAAGTTTCATTGTTTTCCAATGAATGCTTTATTGTTTGATTCTAATATGAAAAAAGTTGAAAAAAAATTTATTAAAAAGATTAAAAAAGAAAGCAAAACTTTTTTTTTTTGGAAATATTATTCAAAACTTATATAAAAAAATAAAAAAATTATATAAAAGATATACTTATTTAAACTTATTTAAGGCCTGAACAAATGTAGACGCATTAAAAAATTATATTCAATTAAAAGCACTGTATTTATTTTTAATTTGGTAAATATATATACTCTTCTTTTTGTACTTAAAAAATTATAAATATTTTAACTGACATTGTTTTTATTAACCATACAATTTTTACTTAAAAAATTATTCAATATTTTTACTGAAAATGGTTTAGGTAACCAGACACTTTTATTTAACTGGTTAGTGAATTTTTTGTCAGTAACCACTTCTAAGTGGCTTTTGAACCCTTAGAAACGCATAGTTGAGCAATTTTGCTCAACTTTGCTTTAGTTGCCTTTTTTAACTACCTAAAGTCAATACGAGTATGTTGCGTGCCTTATTTAAAACAACTTTTTCAACATTAGTCAAGAAAAAATGCTTTAAAAAATCTCTATTATTCATACTTTTGGTTAAGGAAATTAGCTTAGTTGCTTTATATTATTTTATTATTATTTATTTTGTCATTTTCTTTCTTTTTTTTTCTATTGTTTACATGTATCAGCTATTCATTTAGTAGCATACACATCAAACCGTCTCTAGGACGTAACTTTTGTGCTTAATAGTTACCAACAGTTTTGTAGCAATTGGGCTTAAAGTTACGTCTTATGAACGCACCCAGTGTTCCATAAAAATTAATAGTTATTGCCTTTTTTTCTTTCAGTAAGCAGTAAAAACTTACTTTTACTGAAATTTTTACTAGTAATAGAAAGTGCCCATCTATGAGTTGATGCAAAATTTAATAGAAGAATTTCCCAAACTAACTTACGATATGGAGAACATATCGATGTAGAGGTTGATGCATTAATTTATGGGAATTTATTACAAGTTACATTTCGGATTTCGTAGACTTTAAATTTAATGATATTGAATAGTTAAGTTTTCACTTCGACAGTCATAATAAACCAATTACTCAAGGTTTTACTTTTACAAAACTGGCAAACTGAAGTAAACGCAAATCAAGGTTTCCGAAATATGAAATCTCACCAAAAATTTATTTAAAATTACTTTACTTAAGACGTTATTGTCATTAATTTCTTTTTTCTTTTTATTGTCAAAGAAAGACTGAAATGTTTACTTACAAATAAAACTACATACATTTTAAACAAACTCGTTGAAAAATTAAATAAAATGTAATAAAAAAAGTAATATAAAATAACAATTGGTTTGCATTATCTCCGGCTTAAAATGTTTTATTTAAAGTGTTAACAAAACAACTGCACTTTGGCTACAATTCAACGCCTTTTTTGTGAAGTGTATATTTGAGTTTTCCCTTCGTTTGGCTTTCTTATGTGTAAGTACAAATATATATGTTTAGAGTTAAGAAGTGCAATAAAAAGGAAACCAGCCCATAACTTAACCCTAAGATTTCTTCTTTTCATACCAGCAAAAGTACTGTTTCTCACATTGTTGTGTTGTTGTTTGTTATTTAGTTTTTTTTTCTGCTTTCTGTGTGTATGTGATAGTAAATTTTAGAGTTCTATTTGGAAAACTTCTTATAACAACAAGGAAGTAAGCTACGTAAAGCCAAAAGTTCGTCCATATTTATATTTATTTTACTGATTTTGCTTTCACTAGCTGCTGAGCATACCAGAGTATTTCCTTTGTCTAAATTTGTTTACTTGAAGTTGGGGTGGAGGGATGGTGATTTGGCTGGTTGGTAAATTTTCTTTTTATGGCTTATTTTGTTAGAGTTTGGTTAGATTTTTACAGCCACTTCTTGTCTTTCAAAACTGTAATGGCTGTTGTAATTGTGATTGTAGTGTTCATTTTCAGCCTTGTAGAAAGTATGAGTATGTATGCATGCGTGTGATGTGCTTTCGCCCAGAGAATCACGTCTTTTATTTAGATTTGTATTTGTGTTTATTTATTACTTTTTTTTCTCTCTCTCTCTCTCTTGTTATTGCTGCATTTTTTTCAGTCAATGGTGGTTATTGTGGTTTTGCTGTTACAATTTCCTTATTATTATTATTTTGGCTAAAAAGCCAATTCTTAAATTATTTTTTTTTACCACCTAGTATTATTGTTAGCTGAAGCAAAAATAGCGGAAGAATAAAATCTTCTCTTGTTATAAATTTTTTTTTACTTTATACATTCAAGACTAACTGTCATTGTTGAAATATTTGCATTGCTATCGTTATATAGTCTGTAAAAATAGTTGTGTATGTGTGCTTGTATGATATACGTTGAAGAGTCAAGGGAACCCAAAGCAGGAATATTTTGCATTGCAACATCTGCTCACGGTGCATTTATTATTCGCTATTATTGCATTCTTATCATTTCTTTCCTGCTTAAATATTTTTGGTTTACATTTTCAACATTTCTGCGACAGATATAAAGGAAAAAAGGTGTTTCTTATTTTTTGTTTATTGCATATGGTTGATTCTGAGAGAAAAAAATTTAATATATTCCACTTTGCTTTAAAATAAAGCTAAAAAAAATTTTTTTTTAATAAATTGCCAACAAAAATATTTACTCCACTATCCCTAACACTACTTCGATTTTAACGTTTTTAAATTTCTAATAGAAATAAAGTACTTATAAAGAATGTAATTAACTATCCTAGAGTATGATAATGTGTACCTATTGTTAACATAGAAAAGTGAACGGAAATAAATAAGTTGCTTGGCATCTTTCTTCTTCCAATGATTTCTTAAAGTACAATAAAATTCTGGTTAATTTTCTTCCAGACCTTAATATGAAAAAAATTAACGCAAAATTAAAAAAATAACATTGAAAGACTTCTTTTTAAGATTATAAAAGGATTCCTTGAGCTATTTATTATTATTTGGACTTCTTTTTTTTCCTGGAACATGTAAAATTTCTTTAGTCATAAAACATTTTTATGAATGATTATATTTTATTCCTGAAATTGCTTGTAAAATCTTATTGATTTACAATAAGTCAAATTTAAAAGAACATTGTATAAAATTGCAAATGCTTCGCCAAAAATATTAATTATAATTAGTCGCACTTGGAGTTTAGTAAAGAGCGTTTAAACATACCTGATAGCACTATTTTACTGGGTTGCTTTTGTTTTAAAGTTCAATATATTTTTCAAATTTTGTGTTTTTTTTTAAATTAGTTATAGACACCATCGAAAATATAAAAAATGGACTTATACCACCTTTAAATTTGTATTGCCATGTGAAAGCTAAATATTTTGCATTTGTTCTTTGCTTATCCCAATATATTTGTTTGCACACAACGACGTTGACAAGCATTTTCACACTGCAGAGCGGGGTACCACCAGGCAAATGTAAAAATAAACTATCAGACACATTAAATATTGAAACGAATGTGTTTTGTTTCTAATATAAGTTATTTTATTGAAGTATAAAATTAGAATGAAAATATTATGTCAAATGTAAAACGTATATATTAAAAAATTTTGACACAATAGTTTTGATTACTTCGATTCTCCAACACCTCCCCTCGAAGTAGAAATACTAAATCATTGCTGCTGATATGATTTCAAGCCCAAATTATTTAAACAGGTTTGATGTTTGATTTTGCAAAGTGGCTTCGTTAGCATATCGGCTGGCATCTTTTCTGTTGATAAATATTCAAGAATTATATTGTTATTTTTTATGCAATCGCGTACGAAATGATGGCGTATATCAATATGCTTGGTGCGCGAATTGTAGCTAAAACCTTTTATTAATTTTTGTGCGCTTTGACTATCGTTGAATATAGTGACATGTTCGCAGTTAATACCAATATCACTAAAAATACTTCTGAGATAAAGAGCTTCTTTGGTTGCATCAGCAATAGCTATGTATTCAGCTTCGGTACTGGATAATGACACTGTTCGCTGCTTTCGTGCTTCCCAACTAATAACTGCACCACCAAAAATATATGCGTAACCAGAATAAGATCGACGATCTGTTAAATTTGCTCCCCAATCTGCATCGGCTACTCCATACAATTCCAAATTGCTACTTTTGAATAATATTCCATAATCAAGTGTTCCTTTTATGTAACGTAGAATCCGTTTAGCGGACTTCCAGTGTTCTTCCTTATAATTTGAATTAAATTGACTCATGTAATTTACTGCATAAGCAATATCGGGGCGTGTTGTTACCGCCAAGTACATAAGTGCTCCTATAAGTCGCTGATAAGGATATTTAGACATTGCTTTATCGTCTTTTGTCAATGGATGCACTAACTTGCAGTTTGTTTCCATTGGAGTTAATGCAGGTTTACATTCTGCCATACCAAATCGGTCTAAAATTGCTTCTGCATACTTACGCTGTGATAGAAAAATCTGATTAATTTTAAGATTTTGGTAAAAGTCTATGCCTAAGCAACGCTTAACTGGACCTAAATCCTTCATTTCAAATGACTGAGATAATGACGTTTTAGTATCATTTAACCATTTATGATTATTTGTCGCTAATAATAAATCATCTACATAAATCAGTAGTAGTAAAATATTTTCATTTTCTTTCTTCGAAAATAAACACGGATCTTTCGTATTTGGTTTTAGTCCTAATTTAATTAATATTGTTGTTAACTTGTTGTACCACATTAAGCCAGATTGACGCAGGCCATACAACGCTTTCTTTAACAAACAAACAGGATTTTTCATACTAGATATTGCATGTAGCCATCTATTAGCCGTCTCTTCGACATTTCTGTTATATTTTTTAATATTACTAGAACCCATAGGCTGTCCTGATTTAAATTTGTTCAATACAGGCATTAATACATCCGGAATCTTTATATAAACGCTTTCTTTAAGCTCTCCATTCAGGTATGCTGTAATGACATCCATTTGATGTATTTCTAAATGTAACTCAGCTGCTAAAGCCACTAAAAGTCTAATTGATGATGATCGGGCTACTGGAGAATACGTTTCATGGAAATCTTCACCCGGACGTTGCGCATATCCTTTTGCTACTAGACGAACCTTTTTTCTACCATCATCTTTTGTTCGAAAAACTAATCTACTATCAATAATTTTTCTTTGATCAGGTTGCTCAACAATTTCCCAAGTTTTACTACGAATTTGCGCTAAATATTCATCCTCTATTGCAGCTATCCATTTTGTTACATCTTGTGATTTCATAGCATCATTATACGTTATAGGATCATCTGTTGTCGTCAAATATGCCAATTCGCATTCTTCAAAATTCTCTTCTTCAGACTGAACTAATGGTTCACTACCGTCCTCTTGTGAATCACTTTCATCGTCTTTTGTGGTTTGAAATAATTTTCTAGGCCGTCCACGTGTACCTAATCTTTGTAATTTTGGCCGTCCTCGAGCACGTTTTACATTTTTAGTATCATCATTAGATTCCTTATTTTCTGTACATTTTTGCATCGTATTAAATTCTTTAGAGTAATTTTCATTTCCACTTTCAACAATATTGTACTCAAGCCCATAAAAATCTTCGTATGTATCATTAAAACCCTTTTCATTTATAAATTTTACATCCCGACTAATAACTACGTCTCTTTTATCTTGGGACCACATACGATAAGCCTTAGATTCTGACGAATATCCTACAAAAATACATTGTTTTGAACGAGAATCAAATTTACTTTTAGCAGGATTTTTGTTCAGTACATAACCTTTGCATCCGAAAACTTTCATGTGCATAAGTGTAGGCTTTTTATTTGTCCAAAGGCTATAAGGAATTTTACCATTTGCTTTTGTAACACATCTATTTCTGATGTAGCATGCTGTGTTAACAGCTTCCGCCCAAAAAGATGGCGGCGAAGTGGCATGTTTCATCATGCATCTCGACATTTCAACGAGAGTTCTATTTTTACGTTCCGCCGTACCATTTTGCTGCGGAGTATAAGGTGTTGTCAAACGCCTTTTTATTCCATATTTTTCTAAATATGAATCAAATTCCTTGTTACAATATTCGCGACCATTGTCCGACTGAAGCATTTTCATTTTTCGGCCTGTAAATGTCTCTGCTGCTGCTTTATATTTTTGAAAAGCTGAAAATACATCAGATTTTTGTTTCAAAAAATATACTTCACACCACCGAGATTTGTCGTCGATGAATGTAACAAAGTATTTCGCACCTGATATAGATGCACATCTCATAGGACCACATACGTCGCTATGAACAATCTCCAGTATATCATTGGTTCGAATATTTTTGTTTATTGGAAAACTACCACATACTTGTTTTTGACTAATACAAATATCACAAGTTGATAACTTAAGATCTTTCTTAAAATTTAAACCATAAACTTGATCATTTTTTGCCATATCTTTTAGATCTCTTTCATTTAAATGACCCATTTTGTAATGCCATAAATCAAGCTCATTTTTAGCTTCAACTACATTAGCAGCATTTTCGTAATTTTTAATATAATATAAATTACCTGTTCTTTCCGCATGGAGGCAAACTTTTTTATTCTGGTCAATTATGACAGCATCATTTCTGCGAAAAATTACATTATAGCCATTGTCTGTTATTTTTGAAACTGACAATAAATTTGTTCGCAAATCAGACACGTAAAGAACGTCTTTTAGTTGTAAATTGGTATCAGAACCATAATTGTTTACAGAAACTTCAACATTTCCAATACCACTGATTGTAGTATTATTATCATTTGCTAAATTAAGTTTTTGATTTATTGGCTTTAATTCTTTAAAATTATTAATACTAGCACTCATATGAGATGTACAACCACTGTCTAAACACCACTTTGTACTAGTGCTAGGACATAAAAACACTGATTCTGTTGAAGTAAAACAAACATTCGATTTGTTTTCTCCCTCAATGTTGCGAGCACTTTCTAAATTTTTAGGTTTATTTTTACAATTTCTTGCAAAATGTCCAATTTTACCGCATTTAAAACATGTACTATTTTGTTTCGATTTCATTTGTCCTGGCTTTCTTTGTTCTTTCTTCGTAAATAATGCACTGCAATCATTTCCATCTTCCTTTGATTTTCTTGATTCATATTCTTCTAAAATTTTTACACGAAGCATTTCTGGTTTTGGTAGCTCATCTCGTGTTTCCAATGCACACCGAAAAGTTTCAAAAGAATCCGGAAGACTATACAAAAGTAAAATAGCTAAAAGCTCATCGCCAATTAAGACACCAATTTCCTTTAATTTTGACACACCATCAAAAAATTCATTTAAATGATCACGTACCTTGTCATTTTCTCGCATACGAGACAGTGCCACTCTTTTTAATAATGTTGCCTTACGTGCAGGTCCTTTTGATTGATACGTACCTTCCAATCTTAACCACATTTGTCTTGAAGTCACACATTCCGCAACTAAGCCCAATTCTGATGGACTCATAGCAAGCATTATATCTGCAGCTGCCTTTTGATCTTGTTTTCTCCACAAATTTTCTTCTACCTCACCTTCGGGGCATTTCAAACTATCGTCAACATATGACCACAAATCATTCTTTATTAAGATAGCACGCATTTGCATCTTCCACGTATCATAGTTGTCCGCGTTTAGCGGCTCTATACGCACCACACTGGCCATACCGTTAATTGATTTTAATTATATTTTCCAATTATTTTTCCCTTGGTCACAGTTTATGTAAGCCAATCTGGGCCCATAACCTATTGAAACGAATGTGTTTTGTTTCTAATATAAGTTATTTTATTGAAGTATAAAATTAGAATGAAAATATTATGTCAAATGTAAAACGTATATATTAAAAAATTTTGACACAATAGTTTTGATTACTTCGATTCTCCAACATTAAAGATTCGATTTCGTACCGTTTTTTCGCATCGCAATACAGAGTAACCCCCAAGTAAATAATATGTTATTGAAGTGTATTTTTTTTTCATGATGGATGAAAATAAATCAGAAATTGAGAAATAGTTCTGCAGAATATTGCATAATTCGGTTAAATATTAGCTTCATGGACAAAATCTCAGAATCAACTACATATTAATTTCTAATAAATTTTTTTTTGCTCAAAAAAATTCTCAAAACAGCGTAATTTATGTAAAATGATTTTATTTTGTTGCAAATGCTACTACAGCAGAAATTGCTGAAAACATTTTCTTTTTATATGGAAAAAATTTCTTACCAGCAAAATAATAGTGTTCTTTTGTTATTGTACAACAAATTTTTTTTGTATTGTTTTTTATATAAACAAAAACTCTGTAAATGTGTAAACTATTCGGTAAGAAAAACACTGAAATATTTTATTTTAAAGATTTTATGACCTTCACACTGCTAGTAACAAGTTTGCGGATCCTTATAAACAGTGGAATCGATTTGTTAGTCGATTTGGCAGTGTGAATGTTGAAGGCAATGTGCAGGAAAGTTTAGCATACCACTCAATATATCAGTTGTAGCTATTGAAATTCAGCCCGATCAGTGCGAGTTAAAACTGTAACTACGTATATTTTTAGATTTTTCTTTAATTTTGGTTGTTGTATTTGATATTCCCATTTCATTTTGTTTGGTCCTAAAACGCAATATCATCGAGTTTTTATATAATTAGTCTATTCATAACAGACAATATTGCCCTGTTTCAATATTTTTCAGTGAGGTGACAAACAAGAAATAAACAAATATTTAATACGACGTTTCATGGCGTTATTATATAAGTCGATATTATATTATAATGCTCTCCCACCTAATCAATAAACAGATAGCAACGCATTAAGTTTTAAAAAATGTCTCTATCGGCCATGAGAAACGCTCCTTTTCAAAATGAAAAGCGTTTTGTATATCTGAAGTTCTGTACCTCTAAAAAAAAGTACATTTCACTTTATGGGGTGACACATGTATGGTGTAGAAATTACAAATGGAATTACATTTTAAAAAAGTTATTTTTTTATTATTAAAATTCTGCTGTTTATTTACAAAACATTTTTAACAAATACTCAAAATCTTTGCTTTTTTTTAACAAATTGTATATGAAAATTTATTCATAATTACAGGTTGAACAACAAAACTCAAGTGGGATAACAGGCGTACGTGTGTATATAGAATGAATAAGCAGTAGAAGCTTATTTCTTACAACGTTATTGTGTTTTTGAATACATCTAAATGGGAGTGATGAATATAAAATATGTACATATTTACATTTATTTTCTTGACTTCTCTTGAATAACACAAGTACTTGTGTCGCTTACTGAACATTTCTAGATTTTTTTAACTTTATATGTTTTTTTTTTTAATTATTTCAGTAATCAAACTCTTAAAGGAGTTCTTAATTAAAAAAATACTAACATTTATTCCGAGTGCCATATCGTCTTTTTTATAATTTGTAATTTTATTGAAGATAATTAATCTCAGTTGAAGGTTGTTTAATACTCAAACAGTATTATTAAAATATATAAAAAATGCTTTTTATTTTCTTAAATGATTTTTCACTCTGCTCAGGGCCATTCCAGCAAAAATTTTTCTAAAGTATTTTTTATATAAATATAAAGTATTTTTTTTTGTCATTTTACTTAAACTCGATCGTCTAGCTTAAGTACCATTTGAACCCATAAAAAATATCTACTATTTTTTCTTTTTATGATATTTCAGTATTTTCTTCAATATGGGGTCCCTTTCATAATTCTAGGTTCGGTAGCATTGCCTTATCATATTGTCATATCATAACATATTGTCCATTTTATGATTCTTTGCCTCATTCAGGACTATTTGATTCTACTGTCACAGTTCTAGCCTTGAATATAAAAAAAAATCCAACAAAAGAGTTTAAATATAAAAGTACCCTTTCATTTGATACGTTTTTCCAATCTTGAATAACTTTTTTAGATTGATATTTATTGGTTGTATGCTGTAGATACACATACAGAAAGAGTAGCAAAAAAAAGTTACAAATTTTACACCCTAATTTTTCAAGTTTAAAAAAAATGTGCCAGACATTTTGCAAAATTGTTTTTAAAGGAGAAAAATACAATTCTGTTTTTGTGGTTGTGAATGCTACCAGTTCTTGTGTTTTGTACTTCTGATTAAAATTTCGAAGAGATACCAAGCACCCAAATATTTATTTGGTAGTTTGCATTTTGGCTCTATATGTATTAGGTTGGGATATATAAAAAAAATGTACCGGTTTTTACCACTTTTTGCCCTCTTAATTATTTCAATTTTCAAAAATCCCTTCTTATTCGTTTTTCTCATTGTGGAAAAAACCTCTTCAGCGAATTTCAAGTCTGTACGTTGAGCTGTATGGGCTGGACGATGTACGTAGATAAACCAGCTGAGCAGTATTTTTCTCTTGCCTGAATTATTTCAATGCATATTTTAATGTGAATGTAAGTGCATGTCTGTCTCTTTTTACATTTATGAATTATGGTTAAATGCGGGAGTTGGTTGTTACCGTTTTGCACTTTAAGATTTAAATAACAAAGGCAATAAATAATAATATTTTCTTAACGTAAAGAGCCATACACACACATAAATTGAAAATGTAGCCAGATGAATGCAAAAGAAAACATGATATATAATGTCTGCATAATAAAGGATATAAGAAAGTATACATAAATACGAGTATTATCATAAAGCGTTTGTGCATATTCATTTACATTTGTGTTTATATGAGTGCGTGTAAAAAAAAAAGAAATTAAATGGTAATCATTAGCGTTACAACTCTTTTAATAATTTGCTTAAGCCTCTTTGGTGTTCAACAAACGTATTTTCTTAATATCATTAAAAATATATGTAAATTCATTTTAAAGGGATGTTTCTGCATTTACATTATCTTTTTAAAAACCTATTTGTGTATACAAGAACTGTTTAAAAATGAGGCATAAATTCATACTTTTAACAAATACCACTTAAATTAAAAAATTTTTTGAAAAAAAAAAAATTTAGAAATAATTGGGACACTCACAGTAGTGTGGCATTAGTCATAAAGTCATATTATTTTATGATATTTAAAAAATATGTTGTTATTCAAATACAAAATTTTTAAATTAATAAGACTTTTTCTTCTGTGTTTAATACTTGAAATAGCACCCTAAGTTATGAGGGATTGCTCACAGCAGTCATATTTTTTCGTGTTACTTTTTTCAAACACTTTATGACTACTGTGTGAGTCCTCTAAATATTAAAAAAAAAATTACACAAATTCATCACGCTCATTGGATGGATGGCCTTCTGAAATATCAGAAAGAAAACGAAAATAATATTGAAAACTGGGAACTGAATGGTAAATAAACGTGACCAAAGCATCATGTAAAATTACAATACTATCTAATCACTCCACTCGACATCGATTCAAACTAATTGAAATTTTTCATTGTGGTAGCGAGTTTTCGAACCCATAAAATCTGGGAAATATCATTCTATAGCCAACTAGCTAACGTAACCAAATGAAATTAATTTTTTAATGAGCACGATCAACAAAAAATTTTAAAAAAATTAGGTTTTATTTAGTTTTAGGTTAATAAAATTTGTTATTAAAATTTTTAATAAATTTTTTTAAATTTGAAAAAAAAAGAAATATCAGAAGAAGCGCTTGCTGATTATTCATATTAACAAAAATTCTTTTTGCTTAATTCTAGGCTAAATTCATGCTAAATTTTTCTAATTACTTGTATTTGACAAACATTTGTGTATTTATAAATCTATTACAATTTGAAAAAAATTGTGGTGATTTGCTTTCTCCGCACGCCTCGACATACGATAGTCTACTCGTTATCAATTGCGGTGATTAGACCTCTGTTTATTTAATTGGTTAAAGTTCAAACAATTTACCAAAATGTCATATGCACAGCCTGTGTTAAAAGTACAAACATCAAAGCATCCGAAATGTTTAAAAAACTCGAGCATTCGAGTAAGATTTCAGTCGCCTGACATAATTAAATTCTTGATTTAGGTTATTCTGTTTTTATTTCTTTCGGGCGACCTGTTAACCTAACCTAACCTAACCTAGGTTATTCTGTTACCCTTTTTGTTTAAGATAACTGATATTATCAATATATCTTAAGGTCATGTATACCAACCAACGAAATAGAAAACTTAATGGGGCTAAGTTCAAAATTAGCTTTACATATTTAACACCAGTCGTATAAGCAGCAAAATTTTTACATAAATTTTCTTATTTCTATGTTTGAAATAATTTTTTCTCACTTATATTTTTATTTTTTGTTTTTACAGATTGTGAAGTTACAATTCGCATGAAAACTAAAGTAAGTACCTACATAATCATTTTTTTTATTTTCATTGAAAAGTTGGAGATTTCACAAGAATCAATAATCTTTATAAAGCCTAAGTCAGAAACTGAAATGTCAGATTTATTTTAAAATTTTAGCGATTTGTGTATCGATCGTTTGCATTTTTTAAACAAATATTATGAGTGAGTCTCATATTAAATAAAACTGCTTTATTTATTTTTTTAGACAAAAATCAAAAAACAAAACTTAAAAATTTATAAGCCGATCCGGATGAATTTTAATAGCAACTGAAAGGCAGAAGCAACTGACAGATTGGTAAACTAAACTTTTCTGTACGTTATATAGGAAAATAAAAAAGTTGATTTCAACGACTTTACGGACAGACAGACATCGCTAAATTGACTCCACTATTTCTTAAGATGCAGAATGTATATACTTTATAAGGTGTCCCATGAGCCATGTAGAAATTACAAACGCATATACAAATTTATATATACAATTCTTATTTTTAGTGAAATGTATAAAAATAAAAATTTCAAAAGCCCTAAACAATAGTTTGTTGAAACTTTGCAAAATGTTGATTATCATCAGCAAGCTATATATAAAAACAAAAACAAAATCTAAAAGTTCACCCTAGTATTTGTTAACAAGTCGAAAAGTACATGATGTATTACCAATAAGAATTTTATTAGAAGGGCTCACATTTATCACAATAAGCATGTTGGAATCATGTTTTATTTTTGCCTAACTTAAATTTAATTTGAACCCATTTAATGTTGCGTTATTTTATTTCTAACTTTTTGGGGTGTAATATTGTTGTACAATATATAAAGGGCTGCACAAGCATACTTGAAAGCCATACATCATTACAAACATCAGTAATATTTTATAATAAAAAGTGCTTTTAAGCCATTTCAAGTATGCTTGTATTAAAAAATTTTCTATTTTTATTGTTATTTTTGGTTTGTTGTAGTCATAGAAAGAATTGTTGGCTGCTTTTGATGTAGTTTTGCATATTTCAAGCACGTGCTCTACTTAAAGTTTGAGCGATAAAATATTATGTATAATTCAAGGGGCTTATATTGTTTTTATCAAACAACAATTCGTCAGTTAGACAGACAACCTTTTAAAATTAGCCAAACATACGACAATAACATAAAATAACACGAAATAGAGATGATTTTGTTAACAAAGTGAATAAAAAAATATTTTTTTTAGCCGCTACACTTACATATAATACATCTATGCACTTGTATTGTTAACAGAAAAAAAAAAGAAATGTGGGATGGTAGCCAGCCAGTTCACTCCAGTTAAATCAAATTCAACCCAACAACAACACAAAATATTACGTGATTAGAATTAAAAAAAAATTGTCACCCATATATGCATAAGTATGAATTTTGTTAAAATTTTTATTTTATTTATTTTCGTACTAAATTTTGTAAAAAGCTTTACTGTACTTTTGTTAACTGCTTCTGGAAATGTTAAAAGTTTGTCAATTTTAAAATGGATTTAGGTCAATTTATGTTAATAAATTAGAAAATTTTATTTGAACTACATTCATGAGATTTGTTTATACTCTTAAATAAATAAATAAATGATGCCTTAAAATATTAAAAAAGCCATATCACTTTAGTAAGAGTTTCTTCAAAAGTTTTTTATGAGATTAAAAAGCACTAACATGCATTCATAAAGAAAATAAATTCATTAAACTTCCTTACCTTAAAACTATTCTTCACCAAATTAGATAACTATTTAGAATCTAATTGCACCATGCAACAAATAAAAAATTTCTGACTGTGAACTGCAAAAATTATCACTATTTCAAATTCTATTTGTAAAATATGAAATTTGTTTAAAGATTTTTTAAAGAATTTCTGGAATTAAGCACAAATAAAGATTAATATTTTGTTAAATTTTAAATTCCAAATAGAAATTATTACATGAGGCTTCACATATCTTATAATAATTTCGAAAGGACTCACTCTATTTTGATACGTTCAAATATCAAAAAATTCTAAATTATATTGACTTTAATTTGTTTTTAATAATTTTTTAATGAAACTGTTATTGATGAAAATGTTATAAAAAAATAAATATTTTTTATTAAAAAAAATTATGAAATTTTAGATTTTTAAAAATTCAGTTAAACCACAGTGATTTAATCGGGCAGATAAATGATTTTCTCAAATTAGCCATAAGCAAAAGTCAAGTTTGTTAATTCTTAATGTGGACTATAATAGTTTCGTGCTCGAATGTAATCGTTGTGCACGGTAATCGTAAACAATTTTGGTTATTATACACAGTAGAAAGATAGATTTGTATATTTTTATAAAAGATTTACAAAAAAAAAAAAAATATTTTCGGTATAAATTACCTTTGAAAACTTAGTAAACAGCTCGCTGAGAATGATTTATATCAGAAGCGAAAATGCAACAAAATTCAATGCACATAAAATTTTCTTTATCTCACTCTGGATATGCGTTTTTTATATTTTTCATTGATGTCAAAATAAAATTTATTATACCAAAAAAATTGTTGAGTTCTCTTGATTTCAATGCAACTAATGGTGCTTTCTTTTCTGAAAGAAAATGCTGCCGTTTATTTCTGTAACACTTTTTAAATGTTACTCATACGCTCATGTTGTGTTACAATCGATCAATGCGATCAAGATGTAGTATACTCACTAGGGCGGGTCGATTTAAAAATCGTACAAATTACAAGGAAAATCGTATTCTAGGGATCAAAATAAGAAACTTTGGCGAAGGAACCATAACTCTAAAATGTGTTTTGATGTCTCGAATTTTGATCCGAACTGTCAAATTTTGAAAAATTTCACTTAGACCCATTTAGAGTGCCTCAATCGAGTCAAAATGTATGACCCATACAAACATTTCAAAAAATCACCATTTTTGGCACTTTACAAAGAAAAAATCAGCGAAATGGCTTTTTTTTATTCTTGGAGTTTATTTTTTTGTTTAGAAATTTATTTAGTCAGAATGAAAAGAAAATAAAAAAAATTAATACTCACCCATAAAAAAAATCGAAAGTAAAACATGCAGCATTCTTTACACTTATTCGTGCAACATGCTTAGAAACAAACTAACTGCTCGTGTACCCTCTAGACTATAATTTGGAAAAGAACATAAAAATGTATAAAAGTCAAAATAAATGCAACATTATTGCAGGAAAAGAAAACACCATAAGTTTAGTAA
This sequence comes from Thelaira solivaga, assembly GCA_947397855.1. Classification (NCBI taxonomy): domain Eukaryota; kingdom Metazoa; phylum Arthropoda; class Insecta; order Diptera; family Tachinidae; genus Thelaira; species Thelaira solivaga. The sequence goes on from OX377612.1 coordinate 14,555,679, forward strand.
CATTACTCAAACATTATAGTTTATCAACATTTAAAAATCTATAACTCTTTTATCAATTAACACGTGTACAACTTTTTAATAATAGCTAGTAAAGAAAGGTGTATAAAAAGACAATGGAAGTTAAACCAAAAGAAAATAACTAAAGGTCCAATGTGGCCGTATTTCTTGTCATTTTCGAATGTTAAAAATGTTTAAATTTTTGTTAGGCTAAGAAAAGGATAAAAAACACAAGAATCCATTTTGAACGTATGAGTACGAAGGTGCTTGCAAACAGTACAAACGATCGCAAAATGCCAAATACACATTTCCTCTAAAATTATCTTGCGCATACATTAGTGTATACAAATATTTGGGATTTTGTCATGTGGTGCCACTGATTATGGGGTTTTTTAAATAAAAATTAAAAAAAAGACATTCATGACTAAGTTCAATATTCTTAACATATTTGCAAAATACAAATTTTCAATACGTTTTCTATAGTTTGATTTTCAATTTTCATATATAAATATTTGCTTTACATTATCAAATATTTCTCTAAGTTTTTTAAAACCCATATATACATGTGATTGCGTCAAATACAAAGATTTAAAATGAATTCAAGTTTGATATATTTGTAATTTAAAGGTGTAAAAGCTTTGGCTTTTATTATATAAATGACTTATTGTACGTCGCGTGGCTCGTTTTCTTTGCTGTTGCTTCTGCGGGTAGTAAAAGACGAATGACGTTATTTTAAAATATAGCAGCTGATCGAACTCGCCTTAGAATTTATATACACAGCGTTGTATTATTTAAGTGATGTCAACAATACATTTTCGGTCTTGATAACACTGAAGCTTCGACTTATTTCGTTTCGAAATGAGTGTTAAATTCAAAAAATTTAGTATTATCGAAATTATATTCGATTCGAAAACAATTTATGCAGATCACGACTGACAGAATTAGATGAATAGCCTTATTTAATATATTGACTTTATCGCCTACGTATGCACCACTTTGAGCTATACCACCTAATTTCTATCAATGCATCTACAAAATTCGGGTATTAGACCAAATTCCATTATCTCAATCAAAGTTGAATTTTCTTTGTGTAAAATTTCTTTGTTTGAAAAAGTAAAAAAAAAATATTTACTTTTTTTTATTTTTTTTGAGAAGAAAAAATTTGTTTAATTACACATTAACCAACATTTATATATTTGTCCATTTTAGTTGGCTTATTTTCTTTGTATTTATTGTCGTTTTGCTAAAAAGAAAATAAATTTTCAACAATTACAAACTTACCTTTCCTTTTATTTTGCCGTTTGACGGCTTTAACTTCTTGATTGGTCTGCCTTTTTATTTTTTAATAATGGAAAAGCATACATAAGTATGTGTGAGTGTAGTTGTTAATTTTTTTTTAGTTACGACGTGGCTTCTTATGACGTTTATGACCAACATTTACTTTTTTCTTTGCCTGCGCCTTTTTCCACATTAATTTTCAGGTTTTTTAATATTTTTATTTTAATTTTGTTTTTCGTTTTTTTTCAAACTGTTGTAGTGAAGTACTTGTTTTGCCTAATTTTTCACTTTATCCTATTGCCACCTTGATTGTTGCCAAATGTGCAACTACAATAATAAAAATAGTAATACCGACACCAAAAAAAAATTTAATATTTCATAGCCAGCAAAATTGCGGACAGACGAAAAAAGAGTAGACTGCGAAGCTGTACACAGTTAAATGGTTATTTCTGAACAGATTTGTTGCCAAAATTATTAACATATTTAATATTTTTTAGCTGTTTTGTTTTGTTTGTTTTTCTTTGCTAGCATATTTAGGATTGTCGCTATTGTGTATAAAGCTGTTGAGATTGCTACCCGCACTACATTTTGGAATTTATTATTTGGTTGCCTAAAGAGTTTATTTAGTTGATTAGCTATTTTACGTTTTATAAATCTTATTTTTTATTTATAGGCAGTATATATTGTGCAGTTTTTTAACACAATTATAATGTTCTATTAAGAGTAGCAGTTCAATTTACAGTTTAATGTCATTTCTGATGAGGTTCGGAATAGTCTATGACTTAATATATTGGGCGTTATTGATATTCTTTGACTGTCGCATACTCCTAATAGTTCTACACTGTAGTCTTCATTTCTAGTATATGTTTTGTGACTCCTCCATTCAATACATAGAACAAAATTACTTGTAGAAAACAAATTTTATTTTTTCGACAATTTTTAATTTTTGATTATTCTCTTTGCTTTGCGTGAGAAAACTTAAGCATTAGCAATATGTAAAAATTTATCTCTATTAAGGAATCAATAATTACAAATTTTGTTTCCGTACAAGAAATGCTTTCCGCAATTGTGAAATGAAATGAATAATTCAACAAAATATTTATTTTATTGGAAAGTTGTAACAGTGGGAAAAAGTTTTTATTTAATTAATCTTAGCACTGGTTTGGAAAAATCAACATGAAATGTCGGCTTTGTTCAGTATTTTCAGTATTGCTAAAATAATAAAGTAGCCCTGTCTGTCTACATCGTATGTGCCTATAAAATACATCTTTAAATAATTCTCATGAATTCTATGGTTTATGCATGTGGCATTATGACATAGAATTAGCATGTAAAAAATAAATTGCTCTCTTTTGTGTCCATATCATTTTACTCAAAAGAAATAAAATCTTTGTATTTGTGAACTTTTTTGTAGTCAAATATTATTAGTGTTTCACACAAATTTTCTTTTTATATATTTTGTTTTGCCCTGATCTCAGGCAAATAGCAACTGTAGCAAAAGTGACAGCAGCAAAAATCTTTTGTTACTTGGTTGTATAAACAGTTTAGTGTCACTTAAACATGACAAATTTTAAATTAAAAATGACTTTTCTTTGGTTTAGCAACAAAAAACTCACAAAACAAAACAAAAACAAAATGTTCAACAACAACACAAATAGTTTATCAAGAAATAAAATTGTACATAAGTAAGTAAGTAAGTTTGCCAGTTTCATTTAATAAATTCTTTTGTTTCTTAAAGAATTTCAATGGTTGTTGCAAGAAATTAATCGAAATATTTATACATACACGCATACATATTTGCATTCACCAACATTCATATGTAAATTAAACTTAACTTTAACTGACAAAGTTTGTACAGCAAACTTTAATTTGGTTATTTTACAAACTCTCTGAACTTTAGCATGATGCAACTTTAGTTGTTACAAAATTACATTGAATATGCTGCATGCAACAATTTTCATTTCCTCGGTACGTACATATAATTTGCTTAAACCGTGCACAGTTGTTGTTTTTTATTTTTGTTACACTTTTTTTTCAGTTTAATAAACTGTATACAGATCCTGGCATTATTGTGAATACAAACATGTTAGTCTGGTTTGCAATCGCCAAAATATTGTGGTTGTTTTCCCCAATGTCAGTTTGATGTACAAAAAAAAAAAGTTCATTTTTTTATTCTTTACCCTTCACTGTAAGCAAGACAAGTGTAAAAGTTTGTGAATCCGTTTGTAATTTCTATATTGTATTTGGATAAAGTATACGATTTTTTCCTCATATATAAAACGCACAACAAATGTGGTAGGTATGCCATTCTGTTAGAACAAAATTTCTGTGAAAAAATCAGAACAAGCAGTTCACAAATAGAAAAAAAAAATCAAAAATAAAAACGAAATTTTGATTCTTTACTAATTTCCATTTTACTTCTTTTTTATAAAAAATTGTAAGTTGTATGATGTGTGTAATGTGTGTGCGCGAACACACATAAGCAGGCAGTCGTGTTTATACATACGTATGATGCATGTGGTTGTTAAATGGCTTGTGTAAAATAAAACAAAAAATACAAAAATCTTGTTGAAAAAAAGGGATGCCTGATAAGATTTTTGAGTTTTTATTTTATTTTTGCCATTAAATTCTTTAACTGAAAATAAAACTTTTAATATTAATTGAATTAGATTTATTTACGTGCATATATTATATTTATTTTAGAATTGACTTTTGCAATATTTTTTTTGAGTTCTCGAAGCACATGCAAATAATAATGTCACAGAGAATTTAAATTAAATAATTATTTTAGCATGTGTTTAAAAAATATACTTCAATTAATAATATTTTAATATATGACAAAAATCTGGCAATTGAACCACGCCTGTAAGCCCAAGAAATTTTATTATTTTGTGATATTTTCTAATCTAAGTCTATATGGTATAGACTTAGTGTACGACGTTGTGTACAAGCGGTTTTTTCCCTTTAGTGTGTTGCCTGTAAGGCAACGCTTACCACCGCTTGTTTGGTAATCATACTGAAAACTATGTAGAGCAACAAAAAAAGTAAAACAAATACAAAAGATTCAAATGCTATTTTTCTGTGGACCGAAATTTAATACTAATAGTGTATACTGCTGCGCAAAGTGAAATAAACTTATTTTTAAAACACAGGTGATCAAATCATTAACTATGTGTTGTAAAAATTGGGTGAAAAAATTGCAAACTTTATTTTGGTTTATACAGCTTTCTTTAAGTTATAAAATTTATATTAATTTTTAGGGGAGCGTAAGCCCCAGGGTCTCACTGGGCTATTGACTGCAGGTGTAGGAAGTAGCAATTTGTTTAGGTGAAGGAATTCTTTTTCTTCAGTTACTATTTCCCTACTTCCTCTTTGTCCTCCTGCTGTAGCTATGGGTTTTCTTGGCTTATTCTTTTGGTGGCATTTTGGATTTTATGCTATAGATGTTGATTTGAATTGGATGCTGGTCTTGTATTGTTTGCTGACTAATTCACCCGTGAGTGGAACTTCGTGCAGTGTTTATTCTTTGTTCATGTAGCCCTTGCCGGTGTCACTTTTTGTGGCACAAAGTGTTGCCCGTGAGGGTGGCTGTTTGTTTTTGCTTTTGTGTTATTTTTGTTGTCTTTTTGTTGATGTTCGTTGTTTGTTTGGTGGTAGGCCACCAGTCCCCAACTAGTTGGAGTTCAGCTGGTAGCAGTATTTTGCTACGAGATCTTAATTCTGGTAACGTGGGTGCCAGAGAAACCTCAGAATTTAGGTTCTGCCCTGGTTGAGGTTCTTTGTGAAGTAACGTAGTGACTGTTGTTAAACTCAAAGCAGGGAGAGCATAAGAGTTGCATTGTAACCAGGTGCCGTGAGCCATAGATTGGGACGAGTTTCAGATAGGCTCCTCTCCTAAGCAAGAGGGAGGTAATGTCCAAATAACACGGTTTCGAATTGGTATTCATGTGTGTTCTATATAAGGGCATTGGTGAACGCATTGTATTCACCAGTGCGTTAAGAGTGCCGTGAGACATACACTCACTCAAAACACTGACAAGTTTTGTCCTTCTGTCTAATATTTATTGAATCGCTATCCTTCTTCATTTTATTCTTATACAGGTATCACAAAGTGACAACATCGAAGGACCGAAAAGAACCCACTTTTTTTTTTGTCACTTTTGGAACCTACGTTAACCTAATATATTAATTTAATTTAAGATATGTAAGATATAAGTTTTTTTTTCTTGAATATCGTTTTTTGATCATTTTTCTATCACTGACAAAAAATATTACATGATTCATGTATTTTAAAACTGAATTGTTTTTCTTTAATATTTTTTTATGAATATAATAAATAAAAATTTGTTTTTATTCAAGTAAATTATTACTTCTCTTAATAATCAATTTTTCTTTTTTTTTATATAAGATTTTCCTCATAGCTGAATAAAGAATAAAAAATATGTTTAACATTTTTTATTTAAAAATATAAATATTTAGCTAAAAGAGTAAAGGGTATATAAAACTCGGCATTGCCGAATTTAACTTGTTTTCCATTGTTGTTGCTTTCAACTTTTTTTTTTTTTGTTATTTGGTGGCAGTGACTGCAGTTGCTTAATGGGAAAAAGTTTGAGACTTTTTTTTTAACAGCAAAATTAAATTGGAAAATTAAATTTAGCTCTTGTTAAAACAACAACAATACTTTGCAATTACTAACTATGTTATATAGTTAAATGTAAAACACCATGCTATACAAATATTTAACAGCACCAACACCAACATCCACACCCGCAACCATCACCATTATCAGTCTCCCATTATTTCACTTGCAGCAAAAACTATCTGGCAGGAGAGCTTCAGTTTGAAATCTTCACATTCAGTGGTTGTTGGAATTAGTTTTCATGTCCTATTTTTTTTTTTTTTTTTTTTTTTTTGCAGTAAAAGAAAATTGTTCATTTTATACACAACCAGCAGCATTTACAATTTTCATTTAAATAATAGGAAGGCCAAACAGCATTCGTTGTTGTGTAATAATTTTCATTTGCTTAGATTTGCATTCAGCTAGTAAACAATTTTACGCGCAATTCGAAATTTTTGAATGTTTTCTATTGGATCAAAATATATATAAAACAGTTTAGATTAAAATAAAATTAAATACAGACATCAAAACTCAAATAAACAATTGAATTTCCTTTATATGTCATATATAGTCGCTCCATAACTATTTCCTTTTATGGATGCAAATAATAATATTAAGTTCTAACGTCCAACCATAAATTTGTTCAAACGAATGATTCCAAAAAATTGTTTATTTCAAATTTGCTATGCTGACAATATTGAAGATCTAAGTAGTGTTGCAGAAAAGACAAGTAAAGAAACTTGGTGAAGCCTTTTACAATAATTATGTTACAATAACAATTAATGTTTCAGTAAAAGTGCTGAAATTGATAAATTTTTTTCAAACCTTGTGTGTCAACTATATGTCGTCCAAATCCATGCCGTCCAGTTGAGGCCACAAGAACAGATCATGCTTTTGTAATGAATCCGCACCAGGCAGTTGCTCGTTGTGGGTGCATTTGTTTCTCATGGATTGCATGAGAATTTTCTGAGCCCCAAATTCGAGAATTTTGTGTATTGGAGAAGTCATTCATATGAATATATTCGTCGGAGAAGATGCCTTTTTCGAGAAATTGACATTGACTTTATATGGCTTTATTATCCAATAAACTTTTTTCTTTAATTAATCTGAATATGTTTTCTTTACAATCCAAAAAATTACAATTTTTCAGATTTTAGATTTTCCAAAATTTTTCTTTGCATTTACTTTTTTTTATGGAAATTTTTAAGCTGTCATGTGGGTAATACTTGTACACACAAATACTAAATCTAAAAAATTGTATTAATAGTTTGAATGTAATAGCATGACGAATACAAACATCTTTATGAAAGTCAATATTTTTGATCTTGATTTTTATTGATATTTAATTTTTAATTAATTAAATTTGGTTTAAAACATGTTTACAAATGTTTGCAAAATTAAATTAAATTATATATAATTTACATTCGTATAATATATCGTTCTTAGAATTTCTGTTTTTATAATTTAAAAAATTGAGTGCCTGCAGACATTTTATTTCTTTTAAAAATGATATTCTCACAAAAGATTACTTATTTAGGATAAGTATTAAAAGAAAAATATTTTTAACAACATTTTTCATTTCTTTTTTTTTATTTTTATTTTTATATTATATATTTTAATTTTAAGTCTATTTACTTTTTCAGCTAGTTTATTAAGATTGAGGTCGCAGGTATTATACAAATTTATTTTTATATCGATATCTCGCTCCAATAATAAATAAATAAATTTTTTAACTACAACCGTTCCAAATATATAATTTTTCGTTTTTTTTCATTTTTAAGAAGAATATGGAAAGTGAAAAATATGAAAAGGGTATATAAGACTAGGCACAGCTGAATTTAACTTCTTTTTATTTAAAAAATTTGATTATAAATATCTATTTCTTTCTTAAAATTATGTCATAATTTCCATTGCATAAATAAATGTGATTGGCCACAAGTGGAAAAATATTCAAAACCATTCTGAGAAATATTGAGTATAAAAATGACTTCTGCATAACGGTGCTTGACGATTTTTTAATACAATTTTTTTTATGAAAAGCCATTTTTGCATTTTGTTCTCTTTTTATGTGTTTATTCCAACTCATTTGTTTATGGGAGATCTCTCTCTCTCTCTCTCTCTCTCTCTATGTGACTAAAACAGTTGTGTATGTGCCTTCTCTCTCCCTCTATCTCTCTCGCAGAGAGCTTTAGTTACTAAAAAGCAGTTTATTTACATATAGACCTATAACTCACGCCTCTAAGTAGATTTTTTTTTCTGTTGTCTTGTTCTATTTTAAAATCGAGAGACATTTTTGGGAAATATTGTTGTTGTTTTTTTGATACAGTGCCTACATTATTAGTGTGTTTAATAAACAGATACTTTTTAGTAAACTAAACCAAAAACAAATACACGAGCTTCCATAATTTGCCATTTCAAGAGAATTTAATTGGTGGACAAGTGTAAAAATGGAAAATGAGTTAAATATGGTAAAGTGAGTGCAAGAAATATTCAATAAAGAAATGACTTTGAATTACGGGAGTTTGCTTATATTTTTAAATGTTATTAAATTTAAATTATAAATATTAAAATTACCTGAGACTAGATGGTAATTTAACTTAATAATAACTGGATAACTAAATATAAGATTATAGATTTTTAAATGACAGAGGTGAACACGAACTGTTTCAGGTTTAAACATTTTTTTTACATATTTTTCCTTTTTCTTAAAAAAATGCATCAAGATTAAGATAGTGTGGTTAGTGGCGATAAAAACTACTGCAATGTCGATTTCAAAAGTGTATAATTGATTTTAATATTAAGGGCTAATTTCGAATATCTAAAAAAACTCTATTAAATTACAGTTTAAATGCTTACCTTTAAAAAATTGGCATAGCTCGGAAGTTAATAATTTAAATAAACTTAAAAATACACACAAAATTATAAAATATATTCAATTTTTTTTAAACAATATCGGTAAATGACGAACTTAAGTCTGAAAACTCATTACGAAAAACTAAACACAACTGACTTCAGTTTAAAAATATTGTTGACGAAAATAATGTCACGTATACGTAGAAAATTAAAGAAAATTATTTGTTTTCAGCACTAATTTAATTGTTAATTTTTTAATTTATTAAATATTTAAAAAGAATAAGCGAAATTAAAAATGTAAAAAGTTGGCTAATACACTGAAGGATACATAAGACTTGGCATAGCCGAATTTAACTTGTTGGTACACAGAAATAATGCATTTCAAAAGTTATCATATTCGTGACGTTTGAAAAGCGAATTGCGTGTTTCACAATTTTATAAGTTTATATCCGTGAGAATAAAAGGAACCCATATATTGAGCTTCTAGGTTAAATTCAACGCCTTTCAAGTGGTCATAAACAGCAGAATTTTGTCGGAAAAAAAAAATTACTTTCCGAACAACCCAATACTTTGTGCAAACATCGAGGTTTTACTTAAATTAAAATAAACTAAAAACAACAAACACATGTAAATATAATAAATGTTAAAGTTGCAGAAATTCTTTATAGTTTTGTCATCTGGTAGCATTGGTTATGTTGTTTGTAAATCAAAATTTTTAGAGATTAAAAAGAACACTCGAAATCAAAATTCATATGATCAGCACATTTGCAAAATGCTTATTTACACTAATAGCATCGTGAATTCCCTTAATGATAAATGAATATTTTAGCAATTCAGAGTTCAGTAACTACAGTTTCATTCAATAAATAGAATCAATCTCAATTCTGCTACTGCCTCTTTCCGGCCACTTTTTAGTAGAACTAGTTACCTTTTTGGTCATAACTTGCTTAGTTTTCTAGATATCGACTTGATTCCTTTTGACTTGGATAGCTAAGGGCACTGGCTTTAACGACAATATTTTTTTTCTTGCGGGTAGAGCAAAAATTTTTTTTATCTTTTTTCCAAAAAAAGCAAAGGGGGTAGCCCATGGTATTTTTTGAAGAAAAAAATTTTTGTCCCACTATTCGCAAAAAGAAAATTTCCTATTAAAGCCAATGCTCTTACCTATGCAATGCAGTAGAAATCAAGTCGATGTCTACAAAAATAAGTAAGTTATAACCAAAAATGTAACCAGTTCTGCTACTGCCTCTTTCCGGCCGCTTTTTAGTAGAACTAGTTACCTTTTTGGTCATAACTTGCTTAGTTTTCTAGATATCGACTTGATTCGTTTTGACTTGGATAGCTAAGGGCACTGGCTTTAACGACAATATTTTTTTTCTTGCGGGTAGAGCAAAAAATTTTTTTATCATTTTTCCAAAAAAAGCAAAGGGGTAGCCCATGGTATTTTTTGAAGAAAAAAATTTTTGTCCCACTATTCGCAAAAAGAAAATTTCCTATTAAAGCCAATGCTCTTACCTATGCAATGCAGTAGAAATCAAGTCGATGTCTACAAAAATAAGTAAGTTATAACCAAAAATGTAACCAGTTCTGCTACTGCCTCTTTCCGGCCACTTTTTAGTAGAACTAGTTACCTTTTTGGTCATAACTTGCTTAGTTTTCTAGATATCGACTTGATTCCTTTTGACTTGGATAGCTAAGGACACTGGCTTTAACGACAATATTTTTTTTCTTGCGGGTAGAGCAAAAAATTTTTTTATCTTTTTTCCAAAAAAAGCAAAGGGGGTAGCCCATGGTATTTTTTGAAGAAAAAAATGTTTGTCCCACTATTCCCAAAAAGAAAATTTCCTATTATAGCCAATGCTCTTACCTATGCAATGCAGTAGAAATCAAGTCGATGTCTACAAAAATAAGTAAGTTATAACTAAAAATGTAACCAGTTCTGCTACTGCCTCTTTCCGGCCGCTTTTTAGTAGAACTAGTTACCTTTTTGGTCATAACTTGCTTAGTTTTCTAGATATCGACTTGATTCCTTTTGACTTGGATAGCTAAGGGCACTGGCTTTAACGACAATATTTTTTTTCTTGCGGGTAGAGCAAAAATTTTTTTTATCTTTTTTCCAAAAAAAGCAAAGGGGGTAGCCCATGGTATTTTTTGAAGAAAAAAATTTTTGTCCCACTATTCGCAAAAAGAAAATTTCCTATTAAAGCCAATGCTCTTACCTATGCAATGCAGTAAAAATCAAGTCGATGTCTACAAAAATAAGTAAGTTATAACCAAAAATGTAACCAGTTCTGCTACTGCCTCTTTCCGGCCGCTTTTTAGTAGAACTAGTTACCTTTTTGGTCATAACTTGCTTAGTTTTCTAGATATCGACTTGATTCCTTTTGACTTGGATAGCTAAGGACACTGGCTTTAACGACAATATTTTTTTTCTTGCGGGTAGAGCAAAAAATTTTTTTATCTTTTTTCCAAAAAAAGCAAAGGGGGTAGCCCATGGTATTTTTTGAAGAAAAAAATTTTTGTCCCACTATTCCCAAAAAGAAAATTTCCTATTATAGCCAATGCTCTTACCTATGCAATGCAGTAGAAATCAAGTCGATGTCTACAAAAATAAGTAAGTTATAACTAAAAATGTAACCAGTTCTGCTACTGCCTCTTTCCGGCCACTTTTTAGTAGAACTAGTTACCTTTTTGGTCATAACTTGCTTAGTTTTCTAGATATCGACTTGATTCCTTTTGACTTGGATAGCTAAGGGCACTGGCTTTAACGACAATATTTTTTTTCTTGCGGGTAGAGCAAAAATTTTTTTTATCTTTTTTCCATGGTATTTTTTGAAGAAAAAAATTTTTGTCCCACTATTCGCAAAAAGAAAATTTCCTATTAAAGCCAATGCTCTTACCTATGCAATGCAGTAGAAATCAAGTCGATGTCTACAAAAATAAGTAAGTTATAACCAAAAATGTAACCAGTTCTGCTACTGCCTCTTTCCAGCCGCTTTTTAGTAGAACTAGTTACCTTTTTGGTCATAACTTGCTTAGTTTTCTAGATATCGACTTGATTCCTTTTGACTTGGATAGCTAAGGACACTGGCTTTAACGACAATATTTTTTTTCTTGCGGGTAGAGCAAAAAATTTTTTTATCTTTTTTCCAAAAAAAGCAAAGGGGGTAGCCCATGGTATTTTTTGAAGAAAAAAATTTTTGTCCCACTATTCGCAAAAAGAAAATTTCCTATTAAAGCCAATGCTCTTACCTATGCAATGCAGTAGAAATCAAGTCGATGTCTACAAAAATAAGTAAGTTATAACCAAAAATGTAACCAGTTCTGCTACTGCCTCTTTCCGGCCGCTTTTTAGTAGAACTAGTTACCTTTTTGGTCATAACTTGCTTAGTTTTATAGATATCGACTTGATTCCTTTTGACTTGGATAGCTAAGGGCACTGGCTTTAACGACAATATTTTTTTTCTTGCGGGTAGAGCAAAAATTTTTTTTATCTTTTTTCCAAAAAAAGCAAAGGGGGTAGCCCATGGTATTTTTTGAAGAAAAAAATTTTTGTCCCACTATTCCCAAAAATAAAATTTCGTATTAAAGCCAATGCTCTTACCTATGCAATGCAGTAGAAATCAAGTCGATGTCTACAAAAATAAGTAAGTTATAACCAAAAATGTAACCAGTTCTGCTACTGCCTCTTTCCGGCCACTTTTTAGTAGAACTAGTCACCTTTTTGGTCATAACTTGCTTAGTTTTCTAGATATCGACTTGATTCCTTTTGACTTGGATAGCTAAGGACACTGGCTTTAACGACAATATTTTTTTTCTTGCGGGTAGAGCAAAAAATTTTTTTATCTTTTTTCCAAAAAAAGCAAAGGGGGTAGCCCATGGTATTTTTTGAAGAAAAAAATTTTTGTCCCACTATTCCCAAAAAGAAAATTTCCTATTATAGCCAATGCTCTTACCTATGCAATGCAGTAGAAATCAAGTCGATGTCTACAAAAATAAGTAAGTTATAACTAAAAATGTAACCAGTTCTGCTACTGCCTCTTTCCGGCCACTTTTTAGTAGAACTAGTTACTTTTTTGGTCATAACTTGCTTAGTTTTCTAGATATCGACTTGATTCTTTTTGACTTGGATAGCTAAGGGCACTGGCTTTAACGACAATATTTTTTTTCTTGCGGGTAGAGCAAAAATTTTTTTTATCTTTTTTCCAAAAAAAGCAAAGGGGGTAGCCCATGGTATTTTTTGAAGAAAAAAATTTTTGTCCCACTATTCGCAAAAAGAAAATTTCCTATTAAAGCCAATGCTCTTACCTATGCAATGCAGTAGAAATCAAGTCGATGTCTACAAAAATAAGTAAGTTATAACCAAAAATGTAACCAGTTCTGCTACTGCCTCTTTCCGGCCGCTTTTTAGTAGAACTAGTTACCTTTTTGGTCATAACTTGCTTAGTTTTCTAGATATCGACTTGATTCCTTTTGACTTGGATAGCTAAGGGCACTGGCTTTAACGACAATATTTTTTTTCTTGCGGGTAGAGCAAAAATTTTTTTTATCTTTTTTCCAAAAAAAGCAAAGGGGGTAGCCCATGGTATTTTTTGAAGAAAAAAATTTTTGTCCCACTATTCGCAAAAAGAAAATTTCGTATTAAAGCCAATGCTCTTACCTATGCAATGCAGTAGAAATCAAGTCGATGTCTACAAAAATAAGTAAGTTATAACCAAAAATGTAACCAGTTCTGCTACTGCCTCTTTCCGGCCACTTTTTAGTAGAACTAGTTACCTTTTTGGTCATAACTTGCTTAGTTTTCTAGATATCGACTTGATTCCTTTTGACTTAGATAGCTAAGGGCACTGGCTTTAACGACAATATTTTTTTTCTTGCGGGTAGAGCAAAAAATTTTTTTATCATTTTTCCAAAAAAAGCAAAGGGGTAGCCCATGGTATTTTTTGAAGAAAAAAATTTTTGTCCCACTATTCGCAAAAAGAAAATTTCGTATTAAAGCCAATGCTCTTACCTATGCAATGCAGTAGAAATCAAGTCGATGTCTACAAAAATAAGTAAGTTATAACCAAAAATGTAACCAGTTCTGCTACTGCCTCTTTCCGGCCACTTTTTAGTAGAACTAGTTACCTTTTTGGTCATAACTTGCTTAGTTTTCTAGATATCGACTTGATTCCTTTTGACTTAGATAGCTAAGGGCACTGGCTTTAACGACAATATTTTTTTTCTTGCGGGTAGAGCAAAAAATTTTTTTATCATTTTTCCAAAAAAAGCAAAGGGGTAGCCCATGGTATTTTTTGAAGAAAAAAATTTTTGTCCCACTATTCGCAAAAAGAAAATTTCCTATTAAAGCCAATGCTCTTACCTATGCAATGCAGTAGAAATCAAGTCGATGTCTACAAAAATAAGTAAGTTATAACCAAAAATGTAACCAGTTCTGCTACTGCCTCTTTCCGGCCACTTTTTAGTAGAACTAGTTACCTTTTTGGTCATAACTTGCTTAGTTTTCTAGATATCGACTTGATTCCTTTTGACTTGGATAGCAAAGGACACTGGCTTTAACGACAATATTTTTTTTCTTGCGGGTAGAGCAAAAAATTTTTTTATCTTTTTTCCAAAAAAAGCAAAGGGGGTAGCCCATGGTATTTTTTGAAGAAAAAAATTTTTGTCCCACTATTCCCAAAAAGAAAATTTCCTATTATAGCCAATGCTCTTACCTATGCAATGCAGTAGAAATCAAGTCGATGTCTACAAAAATAAGTAAGTTATAACTAAAAATGTAACCAGTTCTGCTACTGCCTCTTTCCGGCCACTTTTTAGTAGAACTAGTTACCTTTTTGGTCATAACTTGCTTAGTTTTCTAGATATCGACTTGATTCCTTTTGACTTGGATAGCTAAGGGCACTGGCTTTAACGACAATATTTTTTTTCTTGCGGGTAGAGCAAAAATTTTTTTTATCTTTTTTCCAAAAAAAAGCAAAGGGGGTAGCCCATGGTATTTTTTGAAGAAAAAAATTTTTGTCCCACTATTCGCAAAAAGAAAATTTCCTATTAAAGCCAATGCTCTTACCTATGCAATGCAGTAGAAATCAAGTCGATGTCTACAAAAATAAGTAAGTTATAACCAAAAATGTAACCAGTTCTGCTACTGCCTCTTTCCGGCCGCTTTTTAGTAGAACTAGTTACTTTTTTGGTCATAACTTGCTTAGTTTTCTAGATATCGACTTGATTCCTTTTGACTTGGATAGCTAAGGACACTGGCTTTAACGACAATATTTTTTTTCTTGCGGGTAGAGCAAAAAATTGTTTTATCTTTTTTCCAAAAAAAGCAAAGGGGGTAGCCCATGGTATTTTTTGAAGAAAAAAATTTTTGTCCCACTATTCCCAAAAAGAAAATTTCCTATTATAGCCAATGCTCTTACCTATGCAATGCAGTAGAAATCAAGTCGATGTCTACAAAAATAAGTAAGTTATAACTAAAAATGTAACCAGTTCTGCTACTGCCTCTTTCCGGCCACTTTTTAGTAGAACTAGTTACCTTTTTGGTCATAACTTGCTTAGTTTTCTAGATATCGACTTGATTCCTTTTGACTTGGATAGCTAAGGGCACTGGCTTTAATGACAATATTTTTTTTCTTGCGGGTAGAGCAAAAATTTTTTTTATCTTTTTTCCAAAAAAAGCAAAGGGGGTAGCCCATGGTATTTTTTGAAGAAAAAAATTTTTGTCCCACTATTCGCAAAAAGAAAATTTCCTATTAAAGCCAATGCTCTTACCTATGCAATGCAGTAGAAATCAAGTCGATGTCTACAAAAATAAGTAAGTTATAACCAAAAATGTAACCAGTTCTGCTACTGCCTCTTTCCGGCCGCTTTTTAGTAGAACTAGTTACCTTTTTGGTCATAACTTGCTTAGTTTTCTAGATATCGACTTGATTCCTTTTGACTTGGATAGCTAAGGGCACTGGCTTTAACGACAATATTTTTTTTCTTGCGGGTAGAGCAAAAATTTTTTTTATCTTTTTTCCAAAAAAAGCAAAGGGGGTAGCCCATGGTATTTTTTGAAGAAAAAAATTTTTGTCCCACTATTCGCAAAAAGAAAATTTCCTATTAAAGCCAATGCTCTTACCTATGCAATGCAGTAGAAATCAAGTCGATGTCTACAAAAATAAGTAAGTTATAACCAAAAATTTAACCAGTTCTGCTACTGCCTCTTTCCGGCCGCTTTTTAGTAGAACTAGTTACCTTTTTGGTCATAACTTGCTTAGTTTTCTAGATATCGACTTGATTCCTTTTGACTTAGATAGCTAAGGGCACTGGCTTTAACGACAATATTTTTTTTCTTGCGGGTAGAGCAAAAATTTTTTTTATCTTTTTTCCAAAAAAAGCAAAGGGGGTAGCCCATGGTATTTTTTGAAGAAAAAAATTTTTGTCCCACTATTCGCAAAAAGAAAATTTCCTATTAAAGCCAATGCTCTTACCTATGCAATGCAGTAGAAATCAAGTCGATGTCTACAAAAATAAGTAAGTTATAACCAAAAATGTAACCAGTTCTGCTACTGCCTCTTTCCGGCCGCTTTTTAGTAGAACTAGTTACCTTTTTGGTCATAACTTGCTTAGTTTTCTAGATATCGACTTGATTCCTTTTGACTTGGATAGCTAAGGGCACTGGCTTTAACGACAATATTTTTTTTCTTGCGGGTAGAGCAAAAATTTTTTTTATCTTTTTTCCAAAAAAAGCAAAGGGGGTAGCCCATGGTATTTTTTGAAGAAAAAAATTTTTGTCCCACTATTCCCAAAAATAAAATTTCGTATTAAAGCCAATGCTCTTACCTATGCAATGCAGTAGAAATCAAGTCGATGTCTACAAAAATAAGTAAGTTATAACCAAAAATGTAACCAGTTCTGCTACTGCCTCTTTCCGGCCACTTTTTAGTAGAACTAGTTACCTTTTTGGTCATAACTTGCTTAGTTTTCTAGATATCGACTTGATTCCTTTTGACTTGGATAGCTAAGGACACTGGCTTTAACGACAATATTTTTTTTCTTGCGGGTAGAGCAAAAAATTTTTTTATCTTTTTTCCAAAAAAAGCAAAGGGGTAGCCCATGGTATTTTTTGAAGAAAAAAATTTTTGTCCCACTATTCCCAAAAAGAAAATTTCCTATTATAGCCAATGCTCTTACCTATGCAATGCAGTAGAAATCAAGTCGATGTCTACAAAAATAAGTAAGTTATAACTAAAAATGTAACCAGTTCTGCTACTGCCACTTTCCGGCCACTTTTTAGTAGAACTAGTTACCTTTTTGGTCATAACTTGCTTAGTTTTCTAGATATCGACTTGATTCCTTTTGACTTGGATAGCTAAGGGCACTGGCTTTAACGACAATATTTTTTTTCTTGCGGGTAGAGCAAAAATTTTTTTTATCTTTTTTCCAAAAAAAGCAAAGGGGGTAGCCCATGGTATTTTTTGAAGAAAAAAATTTTTGTCCCACTATTCGCAAAAAGAAAATTTCCTATTAAAGCCAATGCTCTTACCTATGCAATGCAGTAGAAATCAAGTCGATGTCTACAAAAATAAGTAAGTTATAACCAAAAATGTAACCAGTTCTGCTACTGCCTCTTTCCGGCCGCTTTTTAGTAGAACTAGTTACCTTTTTGGTCATAACTTGCTTAGTTTTCTAGATATCGACTTGATTCCTTTTGACTTGGATAGCTAAGGGCACTGGCTTTAACGACAATATTTTTTTTCTTGCGGGTAGAGCAAAAATTTTTTTTATCTTTTTTCCAAAAAAAGCAAAGGGGGTAGCCAATGGTATTTTTTGAAGAAAAAAATTTTTGTCCCACTATTCGCAAAAAGAAAATTTCGTATTAAAGCCAATGCTCTTACCTATGCAATGCAGTAGAAATCAAGTCGATGTCTACAAAAATAAGTAAGTTATAACCAAAAATGTAACCAGTTCTGCTACTGCCTCTTTCCGGACACTTTTTAGTAGAACTAGTTACCTTTTTGGTCATAACTTGCTTAGTTTTCTAGATATCGACTTGATTCCTTTTGACTTAGATAGCTAAGGGCACTGGCTTTAACGACAATATTTTTTTTCTTGCGGGTAGAGCAAAAAATTTTTTTATCATTTTTCCAAAAAAAGCAAAGGGGTAGCCCATGGTATTTTTTGAAGAAAAAAATTTTTGTCCCACTATTCGCAAAAAGAAAATTTCCTATTAAAGCCAATGCTCTTACCTATGCAATGCAGTAGAAATCAAGTCGATGTCTACAAAAATAAGTAAGTTATAACCAAAAATGTAACCAGTTCTGCTACTGCCTCTTTCCGGCCACTTTTTAGTAGAACTAGTTACCTTTTTGGTCATAACTTGCTTAGTTTTCTAGATATCGACTTGATTCCTTTTGACTTGGATAGCTAAGGGCACTGGCTTTAACGACAATATTTTTTTTCTTGCGGGTAGAGCAAAAAATTTTTTTATCTTTTTTCCAAAAAAAGCAAAGGGGGTAGCCCATGGTATTTTTTGAAGAAAAAAATTTTTGTCCCACTATTCGCAAAAAGAAAATTTCGTATTAAAGCCAATGCTCTTACCTATGCAATGCAGTAGAAATCAAGTCGATGTCTACAAAAATAAGTAAGTTATAACCAAAAATGTAACCAGTTCTGCTACTGCCTCTTTCCGGCCGCTTTTTAGTAGAACTAGTTACCTTTTTGGTCATAACTTGCTTAGTTTTATAGATATCGACTTGATTCCTTTTGACTTGGATAGCTAAGGACACTGGCTTTAACGACAATATTTTTTTTCTTGCGGGTAGAGCAAAAAATTTTTTTATCTTTTTTCCAAAAAAAGCAAAGGGGGTAGCCCATGGTATTTTTTGAAGAAAAAAATTTTTGTCCCACTATTCGCAAAAAGAAAATTACCTATTATAGCCAATGCTCTTACCTATGCAATGCAGTAGAAATCAAGTCGATGTCTACAAAAATAAGTAAGTTATAACCAAAAATGTAACCAGTTCTGCTACTGCCTCTTTCCGGCCGCTTTTTAGTAGAACTAGTTACCTTTTTGGTCATAACTTGCTTAGTTTTATAGATATCGACTTGATTCCTTTTGACTTGGATAGCTAAGGACACTGGCTTTAACGACAATATTTTTTTTCTTGCGGGTAGAGCAAAAAATTTTTTTATCTTTTTTCCAAAAAAAGCAAAGGGGGTAGCCCATGGTATTTTTTGAAGAAAAAAATTTTTGTCCCACTATTCCCAAAAAGAAAATTTCCTATTATAGCCAATGCTCTTACCTATGCAATGCAGTAGAAATCAAGTCGATGTCTACAAAAATAAGTAAGTTATAAAAAAAAATGTAACCAGTTCTGCTACTGCCTCTTTCCGGACACTTTTTAGTAGAACTAGTTACCTTTTTGGTCATAACTTGCTTAGTTTTCTAGATATCGACTTGATTCCTTTTGACTTGGATAGCTAAGGGCACTGGCTTTAACGACAATATTTTTTTTCTTGCGGGTAGAGCAAAAATTTTTTTTATCTTTTTTCCAAAAAAAGCAAAGGGGGTAGCCCATAGTATTTTTTGAAGAAAAAAATTTTTGTCCCACTATTCGCAAAATGAAAATTTCCTATTAAAGCCAATGCTCTTACCTATGCAATGCAGTAAAAATCAAGTCGATGTCTACAAAAATAAGTAAGTTATAAAAAAAAATGTAACCAGTTCTGCTACTGCCTCTTTCCGGACACTTTTTAGTAGAACTAGTTACCTTTTTGGTCATAACTTGCTTAGTTTTCTAGATATCGACTTGATTCCTTTTGACTTGGATAGCTAAGGGCACTGGCTTTAACGACAATATTTTTTTACTTGCGGGTAGAGCAAAAATTTTTTTTATCTTTTTTCCAAAAAAAGCAAAGGGGGTAGCCCATGGTATTTTTTGAAGAAAAAAATTTTTGTCCCACTATTCGCAAAAAGAAAATTTCCTATTAAAGCCAATGCTCTTACCTATGCAATGCAGTAGAAATCAAGTCGATGTCTACAAAAATAAGTAAGTTATAAAAAAAAATGTAACCAGTTCTGCTACTGCCTCTTTCCGGCCACTTTTTAGTAGAACTAGTTACCTTTTTGGTCATAACTTGCTTAGTTTTCTAGACATCGACTTGATTCCTTTTGACTTGGATAGCACTGGCTTTAACGACAATATTTTTTTTCTTGCGGGTAGAGCAAAAAATTTTTTTATCTTTTTTCCAAAAAAAACAAAGGGGGTAGCCCATGGTATTTTTTGAAGAAAAAAATTTTTGTCCCACTATTCCCAAAAAGAAAATTTCCTTTTATAGCCAATGCTCTTACCTATGCAATGCAGTAGAAATCAAGTCGATGTCTACAAAAATAAGTAAGTTATAACCAAAAATGTAACCAGTTCTGCTACTGCCTCTTTCCGGCCACTTTTTAGTAGAACTAGTTACCTTTTTGGTCATAACTTGCTTAGTTTTCTAGATATCGACTTGATTCCTTTTGACTTGGATAGCTAAGGGCACTGGCTTTAACGACAATATTTTTTTTCTTGCGGGTAGAGCAAAAATTTTTTTTATCTTTTTTCCAAAAAAAGCAAAGGGGGTAGCCCATGGTATTTTTTGAAGAAAAAAATTTTTGTCCCACTATTCGCAAAAAGAAAATTTCCTATTAAAGCCAATGCTCTTACCTATGCAATGCAGTAGAAATCAAGTCGATGTCTACAAAAATAAGTAAGTTATAAAAAAAAATGTAACCAATTCTGCTACTGCCTCTTTCCGGCCACTTTTTAGTAGAACTAGTTACCTTTTTGGTCATAACTTGCTTAGTTTTCTAGATATCGACTTGATTCCTTTTGACTTGGATAGCTAAGGGCACTGGCTTTAACGACAATATTTTTTTTCTTGCGTGTAGAGCAAAAAATTTTTTTATCTTTTTTCCAAAAAAAGCAAAGGGGGTAGCCCATGGTATTTTTTGAAGAAAAAAATTTTTGTCCCACTATTCCCAAAAAGAAAATTTCGTATTAAAGCCAATGCTCTTAGCTATGCAATGCAGTAGAAATCAAGTCGATGTCTACAAAAATAAGTAAGTTATAACCAAAAATGTAACCAGTTCTGCTACTGCCTCTTTCCGGCCACTTTTTAGTAGAACTAGTTACCTTTTTGGTCATAACTTGCTTAGTTTTCTAGATATCGACTTGATTCCTTTTGACTTGGATAGCTAAGGGCACTGGCTTTAACGACAATATTTTTTTTCTTGCGGGTAGAGCAAAAATTTTTTTTATCTTTTTTCCAAAAAAAGCAAAGGGGGTAGCCCATGGTATTTTTTGAAGAAAAAAATTTTTGTCCCACTATTCGCAAAAAGAAAATTTCCTATTAAAGCCAATGCTCTTACCTATGCAATGCAGTAGAAATCAAGTCGATGTCTACAAAAATAAGTAAGTTATAACCAAAAATGTAACCAGTTCTGCTACTGCCTCTTTCCGGCCGCTTTTTAGTAGAACTAGTTACCTTTTTGGTCATAACTTGCTTAGTTTTCTAGATATCGACTTGATTCCTTTTGACTTGGATAGCTAAGGGCACTGGCTTTAACGACAATATTTTTTTTCTTGCGGGTAGAGCAAAAATTTTTTTTATCTTTTTTCCAAAAAAAGCAAAGGGGGTAGCCAATGGTATTTTTTGAAGAAAAAAATTTTTGTCCCACTATTCGCAAAAAGAAAATTTCGTATTAAAGCCAATGCTCTTACCTATGCAATGCAGTAGAAATCAAGTCGATGTCTACAAAAATAAGTAAGTTATAACCAAAAATGTAACCAGTTCTGCTACTGCCTCTTTCCGGACACTTTTTAGTAGAACTAGTTACCTTTTTGGTCATAACTTGCTTAGTTTTCTAGATATCGACTTGATTCCTTTTGACTTAGATAGCTAAGGGCACTGGCTTTAACGACAATATTTTTTTTCTTGCGGGTAGAGCAAAAAATTTTTTTATCATTTTTCCAAAAAAAGCAAAGGGGTAGCCCATGGTATTTTTTGAAGAAAAAAATTTTTGTCCCACTATTCGCAAAAAGAAAATTTCCTATTAAAGCCAATGCTCTTACCTATGCAATGCAGTAGAAATCAAGTCGATGTCTACAAAAATAAGTAAGTTATAACCAAAAATGTAACCAGTTCTGCTACTGCCTCTTTCCGGCCACTTTTTAGTAGAACTAGTTACCTTTTTGGTCATAACTTGCTTAGTTTTCTAGATATCGACTTGATTCCTTTTGACTTGGATAGCTAAGGGCACTGGCTTTAACGACAATATTTTTTTTCTTGCGGGTAGAGCAAAAAATTTTTTTATCTTTTTTCCAAAAAAAGCAAAGGGGGTAGCCCATGGTATTTTTTGAAGAAAAAAATTTTTGTCCCACTATTCGCAAAAAGAAAATTTCGTATTAAAGCCAATGCTCTTACCTATGCAATGCAGTAGAAATCAAGTCGATGTCTACAAAAATAAGTAAGTTATAACCAAAAATGTAACCAGTTCTGCTACTGCCTCTTTCCGGCCGCTTTTTAGTAGAACTAGTTACCTTTTTGGTCATAACTTGCTTAGTTTTATAGATATCGACTTGATTCCTTTTGACTTGGATAGCTAAGGACACTGGCTTTAACGACAATATTTTTTTTCTTGCGGGTAGAGCAAAAAATTTTTTTATCTTTTTTCCAAAAAAAGCAAAGGGGGTAGCCCATGGTATTTTTTGAAGAAAAAAATTTTTGTCCCACTATTCGCAAAAAGAAAATTACCTATTATAGCCAATGCTCTTACCTATGCAATGCAGTAGAAATCAAGTCGATGTCTACAAAAATAAGTAAGTTATAACCAAAAATGTAACCAGTTCTGCTACTGCCTCTTTCCGGCCGCTTTTTAGTAGAACTAGTTACCTTTTTGGTCATAACTTGCTTAGTTTTATAGATATCGACTTGATTCCTTTTGACTTGGATAGCTAAGGACACTGGCTTTAACGACAATATTTTTTTTCTTGCGGGTAGAGCAAAAAATTTTTTTATCTTTTTTCCAAAAAAAGCAAAGGGGGTAGCCCATGGTATTTTTTGAAGAAAAAAATTTTTGTCCCACTATTCCCAAAAAGAAAATTTCCTATTATAGCCAATGCTCTTACCTATGCAATGCAGTAGAAATCAAGTCGATGTCTACAAAAATAAGTAAGTTATAAAAAAAAATGTAACCAGTTCTGCTACTGCCTCTTTCCGGACACTTTTTAGTAGAACTAGTTACCTTTTTGGTCATAACTTGCTTAGTTTTCTAGATATCGACTTGATTCCTTTTGACTTGGATAGCTAAGGGCACTGGCTTTAACGACAATATTTTTTTTCTTGCGGGTAGAGCAAAAATTTTTTTTATCTTTTTTCCAAAAAAAGCAAAGGGGGTAGCCCATAGTATTTTTTGAAGAAAAAAATTTTTGTCCCACTATTCGCAAAATGAAAATTTCCTATTAAAGCCAATGCTCTTACCTATGCAATGCAGTAAAAATCAAGTCGATGTCTACAAAAATAAGTAAGTTATAAAAAAAAATGTAACCAGTTCTGCTACTGCCTCTTTCCGGACACTTTTTAGTAGAACTAGTTACCTTTTTGGTCATAACTTGCTTAGTTTTCTAGATATCGACTTGATTCCTTTTGACTTGGATAGCTAAGGGCACTGGCTTTAACGACAATATTTTTTTACTTGCGGGTAGAGCAAAAATTTTTTTTATCTTTTTTCCAAAAAAAGCAAAGGGGGTAGCCCATGGTATTTTTTGAAGAAAAAAATTTTTGTCCCACTATTCGCAAAAAGAAAATTTCCTATTAAAGCCAATGCTCTTACCTATGCAATGCAGTAGAAATCAAGTCGATGTCTACAAAAATAAGTAAGTTATAAAAAAAAATGTAACCAGTTCTGCTACTGCCTCTTTCCGGCCACTTTTTAGTAGAACTAGTTACCTTTTTGGTCATAACTTGCTTAGTTTTCTAGACATCGACTTGATTCCTTTTGACTTGGATAGCACTGGCTTTAACGACAATATTTTTTTTCTTGCGGGTAGAGCAAAAAATTTTTTTATCTTTTTTCCAAAAAAAACAAAGGGGGTAGCCCATGGTATTTTTTGAAGAAAAAAATTTTTGTCCCACTATTCCCAAAAAGAAAATTTCCTTTTATAGCCAATGCTCTTACCTATGCAATGCAGTAGAAATCAAGTCGATGTCTACAAAAATAAGTAAGTTATAACCAAAAATGTAACCAGTTCTGCTACTGCCTCTTTCCGGCCACTTTTTAGTAGAACTAGTTACCTTTTTGGTCATAACTTGCTTAGTTTTCTAGATATCGACTTGATTCCTTTTGACTTGGATAGCTAAGGGCACTGGCTTTAACGACAATATTTTTTTTCTTGCGGGTAGAGCAAAAATTTTTTTTATCTTTTTTCCAAAAAAAGCAAAGGGGGTAGCCCATGGTATTTTTTGAAGAAAAAAATTTTTGTCCCACTATTCGCAAAAAGAAAATTTCCTATTAAAGCCAATGCTCTTACCTATGCAATGCAGTAGAAATCAAGTCGATGTCTACAAAAATAAGTAAGTTATAAAAAAAAATGTAACCAATTCTGCTACTGCCTCTTTCCGGCCACTTTTTAGTAGAACTAGTTACCTTTTTGGTCATAACTTGCTTAGTTTTCTAGATATCGACTTGATTCCTTTTGACTTGGATAGCTAAGGGCACTGGCTTTAACGACAATATTTTTTTTCTTGCGTGTAGAGCAAAAAATTTTTTTATCTTTTTTCCAAAAAAAGCAAAGGGGGTAGCCCATGGTATTTTTTGAAGAAAAAAATTTTTGTCCCACTATTCCCAAAAAGAAAATTTCGTATTAAAGCCAATGCTCTTAGCTATGCAATGCAGTAGAAATCAAGTCGATGTCTACAAAAATAAGTAAGTTATAACCAAACATGTAACCAGTTCTGCTACTGCCTCTTTCCGGCCACTTTTTAGTAGAACTAGTTACCTTTTTGGTCATAACTCTCTTAGTTTTCTAGATATCGACTTGATTCCTTTTGACTTGGATAGCTAAGGGCACTGGCTTTAACGACAATATTTTTTTTCTTGCGGGTAGAGCAAAAAATTTTTTTATCTTTTTTCCAAAAAAAGCAAAGGGGGTAGCCCATGGTATTTTTTGAAGAAAAAAATTTTTGTCCCACTATTCCCAAAAAGAAAATTTCCTATTATAGCCAATGCTCTTACCTATGCAATGCAGTAGAAATCAAGTCGATGTCTACAAAAATAAGTAAGTTATAACCAAAAATGTAACCAGTTCTGCTACTGCCTCTTTCCGGCCACTTTTTAGTAGAACTAGTTACCTTTTTGGTCATAACTTGCTTAGTTTTCTAGATATCGACTTGATTCCTTTTGACTTGGATAGCTAAGGGCACTGGCTTTAACGACAATATTTTTTTTCTTGCGGGTAGAGCAAAAAATTTTTTTATCTTTTTTCCAAAAAAAGCAAAGGGGGTAGCCCATGGTATTTTTTGAAGAAAAAAATTTTTGTCCCACTATTCCCAAAAAGAAAATTTCCTATTAAAGCCAATGCTCTTACCTATGCAATGCAGTAGAAATCAAGTCGATGTCTACAAAAATAAGTAAGTTATAACCAAAAATGTAACCAGTTCTGCTACTGCCTCTTTCCGGCCACTTTTTAGTAGAACTAGTTACCTTTTTGGTCATAACTTGCTTAGTTTTCTAGATATCGACTTGATTCCTTTTGACTTGGATAGCTAAGGGCACTGGCTTTAACGACAATATTTTTTTTCTTGCGGGTAGAGCAAAAAATTGTTTTATCTTTTTTCCAAAAAAAGCAAAGGGGGTAGCCCATGGTATTTTTTGAAGAAAAAAATTTTTGTCCCACTATTCGCAAAAAGAAAATTTCCTATTAAAGCCAATGCTCTTACCTATGCAATGCAGTAGAAATCAAGTCGATGTCTACAAAAATAAGTAAGTTATAACCAAAAATGTAACCAGTTCTGCTACTGCCTCTTTCCGGCCACTTTTTAGTAGAACTAGTTACCTTTTTGGTCATAACTTGCTTAGTTTTCTAGATATCGACTTGATTCCTTTTGACTTGGATAGCTAAGGGCACTGGCTTTAACGACAATATTTTTTTTCTTGCGGGTAGAGCAAAAAATTTTTTTATCTTTTTTCCAAAAAAAGCAAAGAGGGTAGCCCATGGTATATTTTGAAGAAAAAAATTTTTGTCCCACTATTCGCAAAAAGAAAATTTCCTATTAAAGCCAATGCTCTTACCTATGCAATGCAGTAGAAATCAAGTCGATGTCTACAAAAATAAGTAAGTTATAACCAAAAATGTAACCAGTTCTGCTACTGCCTCTTTCCGGCCACTTTTTAGTAGAACTAGTTACCTTTTTGGTCATAACTTGCTTAGTTTTCTAGATATCGACTTGATTCCTTTTGACTTGGATAGCTAAGGGCACTGGCTTTAACGACAATATTTTTTTTCTTGCGGGTAGAGCAAAAAATTTTTTTATCTTTTTTCCAAAAAAAAACAAAGGGGGTAGCCCATGGTATTTTTTGAAGAAAAAAATTTTTGTCCCACTATTCGCAAAAAGAAAATTTCGTATTAAAGCCAATGCTCTTACCTATGCAATGCAGTAGAAATCAAGTCGATGTCTACAAAAATAAGTAAGTTATAACCAAAAATGTAACCAGTTCTGCTACTGCCTCTTTCCGGCCGCTTTTTAGTAGAACTAGTTACCTTTTTGGTCATAACTTGCTTAGTTTTCTAGATATCGACTTGATTCCTTTTGACTTGGATAGCTAAGGGCACTGGCTTTAACGACAATATTTTTTTTCTTGCGGGTAGAGCAAAAATTTTTTTTATCTTTTTTCCAAAAAAAGCAAAGGGGGTAGCCCATGGTATTTTTTGAAGAAAAAAATTTTTGTCCCACTATTCGCAAAAATAAAATTTCGTATTAAAGCCAATGCTCTTACCTATGCAATGCAGTAGAAATCAAGTCGATGTCTACAAAAATAAGTAAGTTATAACCAAAAATGTAACCAGTTCTGCTACTGCCTCTTTCCGGCCGCTTTTTAGTAGAACTAGTTACCTTTTTGGTCATAACTTGCTTAGTTTTCTAGATATCGACTTGATTCCTTTTGACTTGGATAGCTAAGGGCACTGGCTTTAACGACAATATTTTTTTTCTTGCGGGTAGAGCAAAAATTTTTTTTATCTTTTTTCCAAAAAAAGCAAAGGGGGTAGCCCATGGTATTTTTTGAAGAAAAAAATTTTTGTCCCACTATTCGCAAAAAGAAAATTTCGTATTAAAGCCAATGCTCTTACCTATGCAATGCAGTAGAAATCAAGTCGATGTCTACAAAAATAAGTAAGTTATAACCAAAAATGTAACCAGTTCTGCTACTGCCTCTTTCCGGCCGCTTTTTAGTAGAACTAGTTACCTTTTTGGTCATAACTTGCTTAGTTTTCTAGATATCGACTTGATTCCTTTTGACTTGGATAGCTAAGGGCACTGGCTTTAACGACAATATTTTTTTTCTTGCGGGTAGAGCAAAAATTTTTTTTATCTTTTTTCCAAAAAAAGCAAAGGGGGTAGCCCATGGTATTTTTTGAAGAAAAAAATTTTTGTCCCACTATTCGCAAAAATAAAATTTCGTATTAAAGCCAATGCTCTAACCTATGCAATGCAGTAGAAATCAAGTCGATGTCTACAAAAATAAGTAAGTTATAACCAAAAATGTAACCAGTTCTGCTATTGCCTCTTTCCGACCACTTTTTAGTAGAACTAGTTACCTTTTTGGTCATAACTTGCTTAGTTTTCTAGATATCGACTTGATTCCTTTTGACTTGGATAGCTAAGGGCACTGGCTTTAACGACAATATTTTTTTTCTTGCGGGTAGAGCAAAAAATTTTTTTATCTTTTTTCCAAAAAAAGCAAAGGGGGTAGCCCATGGTATTTTTTGAAGAAAAAAATTTTTGTCCCACTATTCCCAAAAAGAAAATTTCCTATTATAGCCAATGCTCTTACCTATGCAGTGCAGTAGAAATCAAGTCGATGTCTACAAAAATAAGTAAGTTATAAAAAAAAATGTAACCAGTTCTGCTACTACCTCTTTCCGGACACTTTTTAGTAGAACTAGTTACCTTTTTGGTCATAACTTGCTTAGTTTTCTAGATATCGACTTGATTCCTTTTGACTTGGATAGCTAAGGGCACTGGCTTTAACGACAATATTTTTTTTCTTGCGGGTAGAGCAAAAATTTTTTTTATCTTTTTTCCAAAAAAAGCAAAGGGGGTAGCCCATGGTATTTTTTGAAGAAAAAAATTTTTGTCCCACTATTCCCAAAAAGAAAATTTCCTATTATAGCCAATGCTCTTACCTATGCAATGCAGTAGAAATCAAGTCGATGTCTACAAAAATAAGTAAGTTATAACCAAAAATGTAACCAGTTCTGCTACTGCCTCTTTCCGGCCGCTTTTTAGTAGAACTAGTTACCTTTTTGGTCATAACTTGCTTAGTTTTATAGATATCGACTTGATTCCTTTTGACTTGGATAGCTAAGGACACTGGCTTTAACGACAATATTTTTTTTCTTGCGGGTAGAGCAAAAAATTTTTTTATCTTTTTTCCAAAAAAAGCAAAGGGGGTAGCCCATGGTATTTTTTGAAGAAAAAAATTTTTGTCCCACTATTCCCAAAAAGAAAATTTCCTATTATAGCCAATGCTCTTACCTATGCAATGCAGTAGAAATCAAGTCGATGTCTACAAAAATAAGTAAGTTATAACCAAAAATGTAACCAGTTCTGCTACTGCCTCTTTCCGGCCACTTTTTAGTAGAACTAGTTACCTTTTTGGTCATAACTTGCTTAGTTTTCTAGATATCGACTTGATTCCTTTTGACTTGGATAGCTAAGGGCACTGGCTTTAACGACAATATTTTTTTTCTTGCGGGTAGAGCAAAAAATTTTTTTATCTTTTTTCCAAAAAAAGCAAAGGGGGTAGCCCATGGTATTTTTTGAAGAAAAAAATTTTTGTCCCACTATTCCCAAAAAGAAAATTTCCTATTAAAGCCAATGCTCTTACCTATGCAATGCAGTAGAAATCAAGTCGATGTCTACAAAAATAAGTAAGTTATAACCAAAAATGTAACCAGTTCTGCTACTGCCTCTTTCCGGCCACTTTTTAGTAGAACTAGTTACCTTTTTGGTCATAACTTGCTTAGTTTTCTAGATATCGACTTGATTCCTTTTGACTTGGATAGCTAAGGGCACTGGGTTTAACGACAATATATTTTTTCTTGCGGGTAGAGCAAAAATTTTTTTTATCTTTTTTCCAAAAAAAGCAAAGGGGGTAGCCCATGGTATTTTTTGAAGAAAAAAATTTTTGTCCCACTATTCGCAAAAAGAAAATTTCCTATTAAAGCCAATGCTCTTACCTATGCAATGCAGTAGAAATCAAGTCGATGTCTACAAAAATAAGTAAGTTATAACCAAAAATGTAATCAGTTCTGCTACTGCCTCTTTCCGGCCACTTTTTAGTAGAACTAGTTACCTTTTTGGTCATAACTTGCTTAGTTTTCTAGATATCGACTTGATTCCTTTTGACTTGGATAGCTAAGGGCACTGGCTTTAACGACAATATTTTTTTTCTTGCGGGTAGAGCAAAAAATTGTTTTATCTTTTTTCCAAAAGAAGCAAAGGGGGTAGCCCATGGTATTTTTTGAAGAAAAAAATTTTTGTCCCACTATTCGCAAAAAGAAAATTTCGTATTAAAGCCAATGCTCTTATCTATGCAATGCAGTAGAAATCAAGTCGATGTCTACAAAAATAAGTAAGTTATAACCAAAAATGTAACCAGTTCTGCTACTGCCTCTTTCCGGCCGCTTTTTAGTAGAACTAGTTACCTTTTTGGTCATAACTTGCTTAGTTTTCTAGATATCGACTTGATTCCTTTTGACTTGGATAGCTAGGGGCACTGGCTTTAACGACAATATTTTTTTTCTTGCGGGTAGAGCAAAAAATTTTTTTATCTTTTTTCCAAAAAAAACAAAGGGGGTAGCCCATGGTATTTTTTGAAGAAAAAAATTTTTGTCGCACTATTCGCAAAAAGAAAATTTCCTATTAAAGCCAATGCTCTTACCTATGCAATGCAGTAGAAATCAAGTCGATGTCTACAAAAATAAGTAAGTTATAACCAAAAATGTAACCAGTTCTGCTACTGCCTCTTTCCGGCCGCTTTTTAGTAGAACTAGTTACCTTTTTGGTCATAACTTGCTTAGTTTTCTAGATATCGACTTGATTCCTTTTGACTTGGATAGCTAGGGGCACTGGCTTTAACGACAATATTTTTTTTCTTGCGGGTAGAGCAAAAAATTTTTTTATCTTTTTTCCAAAAAAAGCAGAGGGGGTAGCCCATGGTATTTTTTGAAGAAAAAAATTTTTGTCCCACTATTCGCAAAAAGAAAATTTCGTATTAAAGCCAATGCTCTTACCTATGCAATGCAGTAGAAATCAAGTCGATGTCTACAAAAATAAGTAAGTTATAACCAAAAATGTAACCAGTTCTGCTACTGCCTCTTTCCGGCCGCTTTTTAGTAGAACTAGTTACCTTTTTGGTCATAACTTGCTTAGTTTTCTAGATATCGACTTGATTCCTTTTGACTTGGATAGCTAGGGGCACTGGCTTTAACGACAATATTTTTTTTCTTGCGGGTAGAGCAAAAAATTTTTTTATCTTTTTTCCAAAAAAAACAAAGGGGGTAGCCCATGGTATTTTTTGAAGAAAAAAATTTTTGTCCCACTATTCGCAAAAAGAAAATTTCGTATTAAAGCCAATGCTCTTACCTATGCAATGCAGTAGAAATCAAGTCGATGTCTACAAAAATAAGTAAGTTATAACCAAAAATGTAACCAGTTCTGCTACTGCCTCTTTCCGGCCACTTTTTAGTAGAACTAGTTACCTTTTTGGTCATAACTTGCTTAGTTTTCTAGATATCGACTTGATTCCTTTTGACTTGGATAGCTAAGGGCACTGGCTTTAACGACAATATTTTTTTTCTTGCGGGTAGAGCAACAAATTTTTTTATCTTTTTTCCAAAAAAAGCAAAGCGGGTAGCCCATGGTATTTTTTGAAGAAAAAAATTTTTGTCCCACTATTCGCAAAAAGAAAATTTCGTATTAAAGCCAATGCTCTTACCTATGCAA
This sequence comes from Thelaira solivaga, assembly GCA_947397855.1. Classification (NCBI taxonomy): domain Eukaryota; kingdom Metazoa; phylum Arthropoda; class Insecta; order Diptera; family Tachinidae; genus Thelaira; species Thelaira solivaga. The sequence continues at coordinate 14,586,676 of OX377612.1, forward strand.
TGCAGTAGAAATCAAGTCGATGTCTACAAAAATAAGTAAGTTATAACCAAAAATGTAACCAGTTCTGCTACTGCCTCTTTCCGGCCGCTTTTTAGTAGAACTAGTTACCTTTTTGGTCATAACTTGCTTAGTTTTCTAGATATCGACTTGATTCCTTTTGACTTGGATAGCTAGGGACACTGGCTTTAACGACAATATTTTTTTTCTTGCGGGTAGAGCAAAAAATTGTTTTATCTTTTTTCCAAAAGAAGCAAAGGGGGTAGCCCATGGTATTTTTTGAAGAAAAAAATTTTTGTCCCACTATTCGCAAAAAGAAAATTTCGTATTAAAGCCAATGCTCTTACCTATGCAATGCAGTAGAAATCAAGTCGATGTCTACAAAAATAAGTAAGTTATAACCAAAAATGTAATCAGTTCTGCTACTGCCTCTTTCCGGCCACTTTTTAGTAGAACTAGTTACCTTTTTGGTCATAACTTGCTTAGTTTTCTAGATATCGACTTGATTCCTTTTGACTTGGATAGCTAAGGGCACTGGCTTTAACGACAATATTTTTTTTCTTGCGGGTAGAGCAACAAATTTTTTTATCTTTTTTCCAAAAAAAGCAAAGCGGGTAGCCCATGGTATTTTTTGAAGAAAAAAATTTTTGTCCCACTATTCGCAAAAAGAAAATTTCGTATTAAAGCCAATGCTCTTACCTATGCAATGCAGTAGAAATCAAGTCGATGTCTACAAAAATAAGTAAGTTATAACCAAAAATGTAACCAGTTCTGCTACTGCCTCTTTCCGGCCACTTTTTAGTAGAACTAGTTACCTTTTTGGTCATAACTTGCTTAGTTTTCTAGATATCGACTTGATTCCTTTTGACTTGGATAGCTAAGGGCACTGGCTTTAACGACAATATTTTTTTTCTTGCGGGTAGAGCAAAAAATTTTTTTATCTTTTTTCCAAAAAAAAGCAAAGGGGGTAGCCCATGGTATTTTTTGAAGAAAAAAATTTTTGTCCCACTATTCGCAAAAAGAAAATTTCCTATTAAAGCCAATGCTCTTACCTATGCAATGCAGTAGAAATCAAGTCGATGTCTACAAAAATAAGTAAGTTATAACCAAAAATGTAACCAGTTCTGCTACTGCCTCTTTCTGGCCACTTTTTAGTAGAACTAGTTACCTTTTTGGTCATAACTTGCTTAGTTTTCTAGATATCGACTTGATTCCTTTTGACTTGGATAGCTAAGGGCACTGGCTTTAACGACAATATTTTTTTTCTTGCGGGTAGAGCAAAAAATTTTTTTATCTTTTTTCCAAAAAAAGCAAAGGGGGTAGCCCATGGTATTTTTTGAAGAAAAAAATTTTTGTCCCACTATTCCCAAAAAGAAAATTTCCTATTATAGCCAATGCTCTTACCTATGCAATGCAGTAGAAATCAAGTCGATGTCTACAAAAATAAGTAAGTTATAACCAAAAATGTAACCAGTTCTGCTACTGCCTCTTTCCGGCCACTTTTTAGTAGAACTAGTTACCTTTTTGGTCATAACTTGCTTAGTTTTCTAGATATCGACTTGATTAATTTTGACTTGGATAGCTAAGGGCACTGGCTTTAACGACAATATTTTTTTTCTTGCGGGTAGAGCAAAAAATTTTTTTATCTTTTTTCCAAAAAAAGCAAAGGGGGTAGCCCATGGTATTTTTTGAAGAAAAAAATTTTTGTCCCACTATTCGCAAAAAGAAAATTTCCTATTAAAGCCAATGCTCTTACCTATGCAATGCAGTAGAAATCAAGTCGATGTCTACAAAAATAAGTAAGTTATAACCAAAAATGTAACCAGTTCTGCTACTGCCTCTTTCCGGCCACTTTTTAGTAGAACTAGTTACCTTTTTGGTCATAACTTGCTTAGTTTTCTAGATATCGACTTGATTCCTTTTGACTTGGATAGCTAAGGGCACTGGCTTTAACGACAATATTTTTTTTCTTGCGGGTAGAGCAAAAAATTTTTTTATCTTTTTTCCAAAAAAAGCAAAGAGGGTAGCCCATGGTATTTTTTGAAGAAAAAAATTTTTGTCCCACTATTCGCAAAAAGAAAATTTCCTATTAAAGCCAATGCTCTTACCTATGCAATGCAGTAGAAATCAAGTCGATGTCTACAAAAATAAGTAAGTTATAACCAAAAATGTAACCAGTTCTGCTACTGCCTCTTTCCGGCCACTTTTTAGTAGAACTAGTTACCTTTTTGGTCATAACTTGCTTAGTTTTCTAGATATCGACTTGATTCCTTTTGACTTGGATAGCTAAGGGCACTGGCTTTAAAGACAATATTTTTTTTCTTGCGGGTAGAGCAAAAAATTTTTTTATCTTTTTTCCAAAAAAAGCAAAGCGGGTAGCCCATGGTATTTTTTGAAGAAAAAAATTTTTGTCCCACTATTCGCAAAAAGAAAATTTCGTATTAAAGCCAATGCTCTTACCTATGCAATGCAGTAGAAATCAAGTCGATGTCTACAAAAATAAGTAAGTTATAACCAAAAATGTAACCAGTTCTGCTACTGCCTCTTTCCGGCCACTTTTTAGTAGAACTAGTTACCTTTTTGGTCATAACTTGCTTAGTTTTCTAGATATCGACTTGATTCCTTTTGACTTGGATAGCTAAGGGCACTGGCTTTAACGACAATATTTTTTTTCTTGCGGGTAGAGCAAAAAATTTTTTTATCTTTTTTCCAAAAAAAGCAAAGGGGGTAGCCCATGGTATTTTTTGAAGAAAAAAATTTTTGTCCCACTATTCGCAAAAAGAAAATTTCGTATTAAAGCCAATGCTCTTACCTATGCAATGCAGTAGAAATCAAGTCGATGTCTACAAAAATAAGTAAGTTATAACCAAAAATGTAACCAGTTCTGCTACTGCCTCTTTCCGGCCACTTTTTAGTAGAACTAGTTACCTTTTTGGTCATAACTTGCTTAGTTTTCTAGATATCGACTTGATTCCTTTTGACTTGGATAGCTAAGGGCACTGGCTTTAACGACAATATTTTTTTTCTTGCGGGTAGAGCAAAAAATTTTTTTATCTTTTTTCCAAAAAAAAGCAAAGGGGGTAGCCCATGGTATTTTTTGAAGAAAAAAATTTTTGTCCCACTATTCGCAAAAAGAAAATTTCCTATTAAAGCCAATGCTCTTACCTATGCAATGCAGTAGAAATCAAGTCGATGTCTACAAAAATAAGTAAGTTATAACCAAAAATGTAACCAGTTCTGCTACTGCCTCTTTTCGGCCACTTTTTAGTAGAACTAGTTACCTTTTTGGTCATAACTTGCTTAGTTTTCTAGATATCGACTTGATTCCTTTTGACTTGGATAGCTAAGGGCACTGGCTTTAACGACAATATTTTTTTTCTTGCGGGTAGAGCAAAAAATTTTTTTATCTTTTTTCCAAAAAAAGCAAAGGGGGTAGCCCATGGTATTTTTTGAAGAAAAAAATTTTTGTCCCACTATTCCCAAAAAGAAAATGTCCTATTAAAGCCAATGCTCTTACCTATGCAATGCAGTAGAAATCAAGTCGATGTCTACAAAAATAAGTAAGTTATAACCAAAAATGTAACCAGTTCTGCTACTGCCTCTTTCCGGCCACTTTTTAGTAGAACTAGTTACCTTTTTGGTCATAACTTGCTTAGTTTTCTAGATATCGACTTGATTCCTTTTGACTTGGATAGCTAAGGGCACTGGCTTTAACGACAATATTTTTTTTCTTGCGGGTAGAGCAAAAAATTTTTTTATCTTTTTTCCAAAAAAAGCAAAGGGGGTAGCCCATGGTATTTTTTGAAGAAAAAAATTTTTGTCCCACTATTCGCAAAAAGAAAATTTCGTATTAAAGCCAATGCTCTTACCTATGCAATGCAGTAGAAATCAAGTCGATGTCTACAAAAATAAGTAAGTTATAACCAAAAATGTAACCAGTTCTGCTACTGCCTCTTTCCGGCCACTTTTTAGTAGAACTAGTTACCTTTTTGGTCATAACTTGCTTAGTTTTCTAGATATCGACTTGATTCCTTTTGACTTGGATAGCTAAGGGCACTGGCTTTAACGACAATATTTTTTTTCTTGCGGGTAGAGCAAAAAATTTTTTTATCTTTTTTCCAAAAAAAAGCAAAGGGGGTAGCCCATGGTATTTTTTGAAGAAAAAAATTTTTGTCCCACTATTCGCAAAAAGAAAATTTCCTATTAAAGCCAATGCTCTTACCTATGCAATGCAGTAGAAATCAAGTCGATGTCTACAAAAATAAGTAAGTTATAACCAAAAATGTAACCAGTTCTGCTACTGCCTCTTTTCGGCCACTTTTTAGTAGAACTAGTTACCTTTTTGGTCATAACTTGCTTAGTTTTCTAGATATCGACTTGATTCCTTTTGACTTGGATAGCTAAGGGCACTGGCTTTAACGACAATATTTTTTTTCTTGCGGGTAGAGCAAAAAATTTTTTTATCTTTTTTCCAAAAAAAGCAAAGGGGGTAGCCCATGGTATTTTTTGAAGAAAAAAATTTTTGTCCCACTATTATCAAAAAGAAAATGTCCTATTAAAGCCAATGCTCTTACCTATGCAATGCAGTAGAAATCAAGTCGATGTCTACAAAAATAAGTAAGTTATAACCAAAAATGTAACCAGTTCTGCTACTGCCTCTTTCCGGCCACTTTTTAGTAGAACTAGTTACCTTTTTGGTCATAACTTGCTTAGTTTTCTAGATATCGACTTGATTCCTTTTGACTTGGATAGCTAAGGGCACTGGCTTTAACGACAATATTTTTTTTCTTGCGGGTAGAGCAAAAAATTTATTTATCTTTTTTCCAAAAAAAAGCAAAGGGGGTAGCCCATGGTATTTTTTGAAGAAAAAAATTTTTGTCCCACTATTCGCAAAAAGAAAATTTCGTATTAAAGCCAATGCTCTTACCTATGCAATGCAGTAGAAATCAAGTCGATGTCTACAAAAATAAGTAAGTTATAACCAAAAATGTAACCAGTTCTGCTACTGCCTCTTTCCGGCCACTTTTTAGTAGAACTAGTTACCTTTTTGGTCATAACTTGCTTAGTTTTCTAGATATCGACTTGATTCCTTTTGACTTGAATAGCTAAGGGCACTGGCTTTAACGACAATATTTTTTTTCTTGCGGGTAGAGCAAAAATTTTTTTTATCTTTTTTCCAAAAAAAGCAAAGGGGGTAGCCCATGGTATTTTTTGAAGAAAAAAATTTTTGTCCCACTATTCGCAAAAAGAAAATTTCGTATTAAAGCCAATGCTCTTACCTATGCAATGCAGTAGAAATCAAGTCGATGTCTACAAAAATAAGTAAGTTATAACCAAAAATGTAACCAGTTCTGCTACTGCCTCTTTCCGGCCGCTTTATAGTAGAACTAGTTACCTTTTTGGTCATAACTTGCTTAGTTTTCTAGATATCGACTTGATTCCTTTTGACTTGGATAGCTAAGGGCACTGGCTTTAACGACAATATTTTTTTTCTTGCGGGTAGAGCAAAAAATTTTTTTATCTTTTTTCCAAAAAAAGCAAAGGGGGTAGCCCATGGTATTTTTTGAAGAAAAAAATTTTTGTCCCACTATTCCCAAAAAGAAAATGTCCTATTAAAGCCAATGCTCTTACCTATGCAATGCAGTAGAAATCAAGTCGATGTCTACAAAAATAAGTAAGTTATAACCAAAAATGTAACCAGTTCTGCTACTGCCTCTTTCCGGCCGCTTTTTAGTAGAACTAGTTACCTTTTTGGTCATAACTTGCTTAGTTTTCTAGATATCGACTTGATTCCTTTTGACTTGGATAGCTTAGGGCACTGGCTTTAACGACAATATTTTTTTTCTTGCGGGTAGAGCAAAAATTTTTTTTATCTTTTTTCCAAAAAAAGCAAAGGGGGTAGCCCATGGTATTTTTTGAAGAAAAAAATTTTTGTCCCACTATTCGCAAAAAGAAAATTTCGTATTAAAGCCAATGCTCTTACCTATGCAATGCAGTAGAAATCAAGTCGATGTCTACAAAAATAAGTAAGTTATAACCAAAAATGTAACCAGTTCTGCTACTGCCTCTTTCCGGCCGCTTTTTAGTAGAACTAGTTACCTTTTTGGTCATAACTTGCTTAGTTTTCTAGATATCGACTTGATTCCTTTTGACTTGGATAGCTAAGGGCACTGGCTTTAACGACAATATTTTTTTTCTTGCGGGTAGAGCAAAAAATTTTTTTATCTTTTTTCCAAAAAAAACAAAGGGGGTAGCCCATGGTATTTTTTGAAGAAAAAAATTTTTGTCCCACTATTCGCAAAAAGAAAATTTCGTATTAAAGCCAATGCTCTTACCTATGCAATGCAGTAGAAATCAAGTCGATGTCTACAAAAATAAGTAAGTTATAACCAAAAATGTAACCAGTTCTGCTACTGCCTCTCTCCGGCCACTTTTTAGTAGAACTAGTTACCTTTTTGGTCATAACTTGCTTAGTTTTCTAGATATCGACTTGATTCCTTTTGACTTGGATAGCTAAGGGCACTGGCTTTAAAGACAATATTTTTTTTCTTGCGGGTAGAGCAAAAAATTTTTTTATCTTTTTTCCAAAAAAAGCAAAGCGGGTAGCCCATGGTAATTTTTGAAGAAAAAAATTTTTGTCCCACTATTCGCAAAAAGAAAATTTCCTATTAAAGCCAATGCTCTTACCTATGCAATGCAGTAGAAATCAAGTCGATGTCTACAAAAATAAGTAAGTTATAACCAAAAATGTAACCAGTTCTGCTACTGCCTCTTTCCGGCCACTTTTTAGTAGAACTAGTTACCTTTTTGGTCATAACTTGCTTAGTTTTCTAGATATCGACTTGATTCCTTTTGACTTGAATAGCTAAGGGCACTGGCTTTAATGACAATATTTTTTTTCTTGCGGGTAGAGCAAAAATTTTTTTTATCTTTTTTCCAAAAAAAGCAAAGGGGGTAGCCCATGGTATTTTTTGAAGAAAAAAATTTTTGTCCCACTATTCCCAAAAAGAAAATTTCGTATTAAAGCCAATGCTCTTACCTATGCAATGCAGTAGAAATCAAGTCGATGTCTACAAAAATAAGTAAGTTATAACCAAAAATGTAACCAGTTCTGCTACTGCCTCTTTCCGGCCGCTTTTTAGTAGAACTAGTTACCTTTTTGGTCATAACTTGCTTAGTTTTCTAGATATCGACTTGATTCCTTTTGACTTGGATAGCTAAGGGCACTGGCTTTAACGACAATATTTTTTTTCTTGCGGGTAGAGCAAAAAATTTTTTTATCTTTTTTCCAAAAAAAGCAAAGCGGGTAGCCCATGGTATTTTTTGAAGAAAAAAATTTTTGTGCCACTATTCGCAAAAAGAAAATTTCGTATTAAAGCCAATGCTCTTACCTATGCAATGCAGTAGAAATCAAGTCGATGTCTACAAAAATAAGTAAGTTATAACCAAAAATGTAACCAGTTCTGCTACTGCCTCTTTCCGGCCACTTTTTAGTAGAACTAGTTACCTTTTTGGTCATAACTTGCTTAGTTTTCTAGATATCGACTTGATTCCTTTTGACTTGGATAGCTAAGGGCACTGGCTTTAACGACAATATTTTTTTTCTTGCGGGTAGAGCAAAAAATTTTTTTATCTTTTTTCCAAAAAAAGCAAAGAGGTTAGCCCATGGTATATTTTGAAGAAAAAAATTTTTGTCCCACTATTCGCAAAAAGAAAATTTCGTATTAAAGCCAATGCTCTTACCTATGCAATGCAGTAGAAATCAAGTCGATGTCTACAAAAATAAGTAAGTTATAACCAAAAATGTAACCAGTTCTGCTACTGCCTCTTTCCGGCCAGTTTTTAGTAGAACTAGTTACCTTTTTGGTCATAACTTGCTTAGTTTTCTAGATATCGACTTGATTCCTTTTGACTTGGATAGCTAAGGGCACTGGCTTTAACGACAATATTTTTTTTCTTGCGGGTAGAGCAAAAAATTGTTTTATCTTTTTTCCAAAAGAAGCAAAGGGGGTAGCCCATGGTATTTTTTGAAGAAAAAAATTTTTGTCCCACTATTCCCAAAAAGAAAATTTCCTATTATAGCCAATGCTTTTACCTATGCAATGCAGTAGAAATCAAGTCGATGTCTACAAAAATAAGTAAGTTATAACCAAAAATGTAACCAGTTCTGCTACTGCCTCTTTCCGGCCACTTTTTAGTAGAACTAGTTACCTTTTTGGTCATAACTTGCTTAGTTTTTTAGATATCGACTTGATTCCTTTTGACTTGGATAGCTAAGGGCACTGGCTTTAACGACAATATTTTTTTTCTTGCGGGTAGAGCAAAAAATTTTTTTATCTTTTTTCCAAAAAAAGCAAAGGGGGTAGCCCATGGTATTTTTTGAAGAAAAAAATTTTTGTCCCACTATTCGCAAAAAGAAAATTTCGTATTAAAGCCAATGCTTTTACCTATGCAATGCAGTAGAAATCAAGTCGATGTCTACAAAAATAAGTAAGTTATAACCAAAAATGTAACCAGTTCTGCTACTGCCTCTTTCCGGCCACTTTTTAGTAGAACTAGTTACCTTTTTGGTCATAACTTGCTTAGTTTTCTAGATATCGACTTGATTCCTTTTGACTTGGATAGCTAAGGGCACTGGCTTTAACGACAATATTTTTTTTCTTGCGGGTAGAGCAAAAAATTTTTTTATCTTTTTTCCAAAAAAAGCAAAGGGGGTAGCCCATGGTATTTTTTGAAGAAAAAAATTTTTGTGCCACTATTCCCAAAAAGAAAATTTCGTATTAAAGCCAATGCTCTTACCTATGCAATGCAGTAGAAATCAAGTCGATGTCTACAAAAATAAGTAAGTTATAACCAAAAATGTAACCAGTTCTGCTACTGCCTCTTTCCGGCCACTTTTTAGTAGAACTAGTTACCTTTTTGGTCATAACTTGCTTAGTTTTCTAGATATCGACTTGATTCCTTTTGACTTGGATAGCTAAGGGCACTGGCTTTAACGACAATATTTTTTTTCTTGCGGGTAGAGCAAAAAATTTTTTTATCTTTTTTCCAAAAAAAGCAAAGCGGGTAGCCCATGGTATATTTTGAAGAAAAAAATTTTTGTCCCACTATTCGCAAAAAGAAAATTTCCTATTAAAGCCAATGCTCTTACCTATGCAATGCAGTAGAAATCAAGTCGATGTCTACAAAAATAAGTAAGTTATAACCAAAAATGTAACCAGTTCTGCTACTGCCTCTTTCCGGCCAGTTTTTAGTAGAACTAGTTACCTTTTTGGTCATAACTTGCTTAGTTTTCTAGATATCGACTTGATTCCTTTTGACTTGGATAGCTAAGGGCACTGGCTTTAACGACAATATTTTTTTTCTTGCGGGTAGAGCAAAAAATTGTTTTATCTTTTTTCCAAAAGAAGCAAAGGGGGTAGCCCATGGTATTTTTTGAAGAAAAAAATTTTTGTCCCACTATTCGCAAAAAGAAAATTTCGTATTAAAGCCAATGCTCTTACCTATGCAATGCAGTAGAAATCAAGTCGATGTCTACAAAAATAAGTAAGTTATAACCAAAAATGTAACCAGTTCTGCTACTGCCTCTTTCCGGCCGCTTTTTAGTAGAACTAGTTACCTTTTTGGTCATAACTTGCTTAGTTTTCTAGATATCGACTTGATTCCTTTTGACTTGGATAGCTAAGGGCACTGGCTTTAACGACAATATTTTTTTTCTTGCGGGTAGAGCAAAAAATTTTTTTATCTTTCTTCCAAAAAAAACAAAGGGGGTAGCCCATGGTATTTTTTGAAGAAAAAAATTTTTGTCCCACTATTCGCAAAAAGAAAATTTCGTATTAAAGCCAATGCTCTTACCTATGCAATGCAGTAGAAATCAAGTCGATGTCTACAAAAATAAGTAAGTTATAACCAAAAATGTAACCAGTTCTGCTACTGCCTCTCTCCGGCCACTTTTTAGTAGAACTAGTTACCTTTTTGGTCATAACTTGCTTAGTTTTCTAGATATCGACTTGATTCCTTTTGACTTGGATAGCTAAGGGCACTGGCTTTAACGACAATATTTTTTTTCTTGCGGGTAGAGCAAAAAATTTTTTTATCTTTTTTCCAAAAAAAGCAAAGGGGGTAGCCCATGGTATTTTTTGAAGAAAAAAATTTTTGTCCCACTATTCGCAAAAAGAAAATTTCGTATTAAAGCCAATGCTCTTACCTATGCAATGCAGTAGAAATCAAGTCGATGTCTACAAAAATAAGTAAGTTATAACCAAAAATGTAACCAGTTCTGCTACTGCCTCTCTCCGGCCACTTTTTAGTAGAACTAGTTACCTTTTTGGTCATAACTTGCTTAGTTTTCTAGATATCGACTTGATTCCTTTTGACTTGGATAGCTAAGGGCACTGGCTTTAAAGACAATATTTTTTTTCTTGCGGGTAGAGCAAAAAATTTTTTTATCTTTTTTCCAAAAAAAGCAAAGCGGGTAGCCCATGGTAATTTTTGAAGAAAAAAATTTTTGTCCCACTATTCGCAAAAAGAAAATTTCCTATTAAAGCCAATGCTCTTACCTATGCAATGCAGTAGAAATCAAGTCGATGTCTACAAAAATAAGTAAGTTATAACCAAAAATGTAACCAGTTCTGCTACTGCCTCTTTCCGGCCACTTTTTAGTAGAACTAGTTACCTTTTTGGTCATAACTTGCTTAGTTTTCTAGATATCGACTTGATTCCTTTTGACTTGAATAGCTAAGGGCACTGGCTTTAATGACAATATTTTTTTTCTTGCGGGTAGAGCAAAAATTTTTTTTATCTTTTTTCCAAAAAAAGCAAAGGGGGTAGCCCATGGTATTTTTTGAAGAAAAAAATTTTTGTCCCACTATTCCCAAAAAGAAAATTTCGTATTAAAGCCAATGCTCTTACCTATGCAATGCAGTAGAAATCAAGTCGATGTCTACAAAAATAAGTAAGTTATAACCAAAAATGTAACCAGTTCTGCTACTGCCTCTTTCCGGCCGCTTTTTAGTAGAACTAGTTACCTTTTTGGTCATAACTTGCTTAGTTTTCTAGATATCGACTTGATTCCTTTTGACTTGGATAGCTAAGGGCACTGGCTTTAACGACAATATTTTTTTTCTTGCGGGTAGAGCAAAAAATTTTTTTATCTTTTTTCCAAAAAAAGCAAAGCGGGTAGCCCATGGTATTTTTTGAAGAAAAAAATTTTTGTGCCACTATTCGCAAAAAGAAAATTTCGTATTAAAGCCAATGCTCTTACCTATGCAATGCAGTAGAAATCAAGTCGATGTCTACAAAAATAAGTAAGTTATAACCAAAAATGTAACCAGTTCTGCTACTGCCTCTTTCCGGCCACTTTTTAGTAGAACTAGTTACCTTTTTGGTCATAACTTGCTTAGTTTTCTAGATATCGACTTGATTCCTTTTGACTTGGATAGCTAAGGGCACTGGCTTTAACGACAATATTTTTTTTCTTGCGGGTAGAGCAAAAAATTTTTTTATCTTTTTTCCAAAAAAAGCAAAGAGGTTAGCCCATGGTATATTTTGAAGAAAAAAATTTTTGTCCCACTATTCGCAAAAAGAAAATTTCGTATTAAAGCCAATGCTCTTACCTATGCAATGCAGTAGAAATCAAGTCGATGTCTACAAAAATAAGTAAGTTATAACCAAAAATGTAACCAGTTCTGCTACTGCCTCTTTCCGGCCAGTTTTTAGTAGAACTAGTTACCTTTTTGGTCATAACTTGCTTAGTTTTCTAGATATCGACTTGATTCCTTTTGACTTGGATAGCTAAGGGCACTGGCTTTAACGACAATATTTTTTTTCTTGCGGGTAGAGCAAAAAATTGTTTTATCTTTTTTCCAAAAGAAGCAAAGGGGGTAGCCCATGGTATTTTTTGAAGAAAAAAATTTTTGTCCCACTATTCCCAAAAAGAAAATTTCCTATTATAGCCAATGCTTTTACCTATGCAATGCAGTAGAAATCAAGTCGATGTCTACAAAAATAAGTAAGTTATAACCAAAAATGTAACCAGTTCTGCTACTGCCTCTTTCCGGCCACTTTTTAGTAGAACTAGTTACCTTTTTGGTCATAACTTGCTTAGTTTTCTAGATATCGACTTGATTCCTTTTGACTTGGATAGCTAAGGGCACTGGCTTTAACGACAATATTTTTTTTCTTGCGGGTAGAGCAAAAAATTTTTTTATCTTTTTTCCAAAAAAAGCAAAGGGGGTAGCCCATGGTATTTTTTGAAGAAAAAAATTTTTGTCCCACTATTCGCAAAAAGAAAATTTCGTATTAAAGCCAATGCTTTTACCTATGCAATGCAGTAGAAATCAAGTCGATGTCTACAAAAATAAGTAAGTTATAACCAAAAATGTAACCAGTTCTGCTACTGCCTCTTTCCGGCCACTTTTTAGTAGAACTAGTTACCTTTTTGGTCATAACTTGCTTAGTTTTCTAGATATCGACTTGATTCCTTTTGACTTGGATAGCTAAGGGCACTGGCTTTAACGACAATATTTTTTTTCTTGCGGGTAGAGCAAAAAATTTTTTTATCTTTTTTCCAAAAAAAGCAAAGGGGGTAGCCCATGGTATTTTTTGAAGAAAAAAATTTTTGTGCCACTATTCCCAAAAAGAAAATTTCGTATTAAAGCCAATGCTCTTACCTATGCAATGCAGTAGAAATCAAGTCGATGTCTACAAAAATAAGTAAGTTATAACCAAAAATGTAACCAGTTCTGCTACTGCCTCTTTCCGGCCACTTTTTAGTAGAACTAGTTACCTTTTTGGTCATAACTTGCTTAGTTTTCTAGATATCGACTTGATTCCTTTTGACTTGGATAGCTAAGGGCACTGGCTTTAACGACAATATTTTTTTTCTTGCGGGTAGAGCAAAAAATTTTTTTATCTTTTTTCCAAAAAAAGCAAAGCGGGTAGCCCATGGTATATTTTGAAGAAAAAAATTTTTGTCCCACTATTCGCAAAAAGAAAATTTCCTATTAAAGCCAATGCTCTTACCTATGCAATGCAGTAGAAATCAAGTCGATGTCTACAAAAATAAGTAAGTTATAACCAAAAATGTAACCAGTTCTGCTACTGCCTCTTTCCGGCCAGTTTTTAGTAGAACTAGTTACCTTTTTGGTCATAACTTGCTTAGTTTTCTAGATATCGACTTGATTCCTTTTGACTTGGATAGCTAAGGGCACTGGCTTTAACGACAATATTTTTTTTCTTGCGGGTAGAGCAAAAAATTGTTTTATCTTTTTTCCAAAAGAAGCAAAGGGGGTAGCCCATGGTATTTTTTGAAGAAAAAAATTTTTGTCCCACTATTCGCAAAAAGAAAATTTCGTATTAAAGCCAATGCTCTTACCTATGCAATGCAGTAGAAATCAAGTCGATGTCTACAAAAATAAGTAAGTTATAACCAAAAATGTAACCAGTTCTGCTACTGCCTCTTTCCGGCCGCTTTTTAGTAGAACTAGTTACCTTTTTGGTCATAACTTGCTTAGTTTTCTAGATATCGACTTGATTCCTTTTGACTTGGATAGCTAAGGGCACTGGCTTTAACGACAATATTTTTTTTCTTGCGGGTAGAGCAAAAAATTTTTTTATCTTTCTTCCAAAAAAAACAAAGGGGGTAGCCCATGGTATTTTTTGAAGAAAAAAATTTTTGTCCCACTATTCGCAAAAAGAAAATTTCGTATTAAAGCCAATGCTCTTACCTATGCAATGCAGTAGAAATCAAGTCGATGTCTACAAAAATAAGTAAGTTATAACCAAAAATGTAACCAGTTCTGCTACTGCCTCTCTCCGGCCACTTTTTAGTAGAACTAGTTACCTTTTTGGTCATAACTTGCTTAGTTTTCTAGATATCGACTTGATTCCTTTTGACTTGGATAGCTAAGGGCACTGGCTTTAACGACAATATTTTTTTTCTTGCGGGTAGAGCAAAAAATTTTTTTATCTTTTTTCCAAAAAAAGCAAAGGGGGTAGCCCATGGTATTTTTTGAAGAAAAAAATTTTTGTCCCACTATTCGCAAAAAGAAAATTTCGTATTAAAGCCAATGCTTTTACCTATGCAATGCAGTAGAAATCAAGTCGATGTCTACAAAAATAAGTAAGTTATAACCAAAAATGTAACCAGTTCTGCTACTGCCTCTTTCCGGCCACTTTTTAGTAGAACTAGTTACCTTTTTGGTCATAACTTGCTTAGTTTTCTAGATATCGACTTGATTCCTTTTGACTTGGATAGCTAAGGGCACTGGCTTTAACGACAATATTTTTTTTCTTGCGGGTAGAGCAAAAAATTTTTTTATCTTTTTTCCAAAAAAAGCAAAGGGGGTAGCCCATGGTATTTTTTGAAGAAAAAAATTTTTGTGCCACTATTCCCAAAAAGAAAATTTCGTATTAAAGCCAATGCTCTTACCTATGCAATGCAGTAGAAATCAAGTCGATGTCTACAAAAATAAGTAAGTTATAACCAAAAATGTAACCAGTTCTGCTACTGCCTCTTTCCGGCCACTTTTTAGTAGAACTAGTTACCTTTTTGGTCATAACTTGCTTAGTTTTCTAGATATCGACTTGATTCCTTTTGACTTGGATAGCTAAGGGCACTGGCTTTAACGACAATATTTTTTTTCTTGCGGGTAGAGCAAAAAATTTTTTTATCTTTTTTCCAAAAAAAGCAAAGCGGGTAGCCCATGGTATATTTTGAAGAAAAAAATTTTTGTCCCACTATTCGCAAAAAGAAAATTTCCTATTAAAGCCAATGCTCTTACCTATGCAATGCAGTAGAAATCAAGTCGATGTCTACAAAAATAAGTAAGTTATAACCAAAAATGTAACCAGTTCTGCTACTGCCTCTTTCCGGCCAGTTTTTAGTAGAACTAGTTACCTTTTTGGTCATAACTTGCTTAGTTTTCTAGATATCGACTTGATTCCTTTTGACTTGGATAGCTAAGGGCACTGGCTTTAACGACAATATTTTTTTTCTTGCGGGTAGAGCAAAAAATTGTTTTATCTTTTTTCCAAAAGAAGCAAAGGGGGTAGCCCATGGTATTTTTTGAAGAAAAAAATTTTTGTCCCACTATTCGCAAAAAGAAAATTTCGTATTAAAGCCAATGCTCTTACCTATGCAATGCAGTAGAAATCAAGTCGATGTCTACAAAAATAAGTAAGTTATAACCAAAAATGTAACCAGTTCTGCTACTGCCTCTTTCCGGCCGCTTTTTAGTAGAACTAGTTACCTTTTTGGTCATAACTTGCTTAGTTTTCTAGATATCGACTTGATTCCTTTTGACTTGGATAGCTAAGGGCACTGGCTTTAACGACAATATTTTTTTTCTTGCGGGTAGAGCAAAAAATTTTTTTATCTTTCTTCCAAAAAAAACAAAGGGGGTAGCCCATGGTATTTTTTGAAGAAAAAAATTTTTGTCCCACTATTCGCAAAAAGAAAATTTCGTATTAAAGCCAATGCTCTTACCTATGCAATGCAGTAGAAATCAAGTCGATGTCTACAAAAATAAGTAAGTTATAACCAAAAATGTAACCAGTTCTGCTACTGCCTCTCTCCGGCCACTTTTTAGTAGAACTAGTTACCTTTTTGGTCATAACTTGCTTAGTTTTCTAGATATCGACTTGATTCCTTTTGACTTGGATAGCTAAGGGCACTGGCTTTAACGACAATATTTTTTTTCTTGCGGGTAGAGCAAAAAATTTTTTTATCTTTTTTCCAAAAAAAGCAAAGGGGGTAGCCCATGGTATTTTTTGAAGAAAAAAATTTTTGTCCCACTATTCGCAAAAAGAAAATTTCGTGTTAAAGCCAATGCTCTTACCTATGCAATGCAGTAGAAATCAAGTCGATGTCTACAAAAATAAGTAAGTTATAACCAAAAATGTAACCAGTTCTGCTACTGCCTCTTTCCGGCCACTTTTTAGTAGAACTAGTTACCTTTTTGGTCATAACTTGCTTAGTTTTCTAGATATCGACTTGATTCCTTTTGACTTGGATAGCTAAGGGCACTGGCTTTAACGACAATATTTTTTTTCTTGCGGGTAGAGCAAAAAATTTTTTTATCTTTCTTCCAAAAAAAACAAAGGGGGTAGCCCATGGTATTTTTTGAAGAAAAAAATTTTTGTCCCACTATTCGCAAAAAGAAAATTTCGTATTAAAGCCAATGCTCTTACCTATGCAATGCAGTAGAAATCAAGTCGATGTCTACAAAAATAAGTAAGTTATAACCAAAAATGTAACCAGTTCTGCTACTGCCTCTCTCCGGCCACTTTTTAGTAGAACTAGTTACCTTTTTGGTCATAACTTGCTTAGTTTTCTAGATATCGACTTGATTCCTTTTGACTTGGATAGCTAAGGGCACTGGCTTTAACGACAATATTTTTTTTCTTGCGGGTAGAGCAACAAATTTTTTTATCTTTTTTCCAAAAAAAGCAAAGCGGGTAGCCCATGGTATTTTTTGAAGAAAAAAATTTTTGTCCCACTATTCGCAAAAAGAAAATTTCCTATGAAAGCCAATGCTCTTACCTATGCAATGCAGTAGAAATCAAGTCGATGTCTACAAAAATAAGTAAGTTATAACCAAAAATGTAACCAGTTCTGCTACTGCCTCTTTCCGGCCACTTTTTAGTAGAACTAGTTACCTTTTTGGTCATAACTTGCTTAGTTTTCTAGATATCGACTTGATTCCTTTTGACTTGGATAGCTAAGGGCACTGGCTTTAAAGACAATATTTTTTTTCTTGCGGGTAGAGCAAAAAATTTTTTTATCTTTTTTCCAAAAAAAGCAAAGCGGGTAGCCCATGGTATTTTTTGAAGAAAAAAATTTTTGTCCCACTATTCGCAAAAAGAAAATTTCGTATTAAAGCCAATGCTCTTACCTATGCAATGCAGTAGAAATCAAGTCGATGTCTACAAAAATAAGTAAGTTATAACCAAAAATGTAACCAGTTCTGCTACTGCCTCTTTCCGGCCACTTTTTAGTAGAACTAGTTACCTTTTTGGTCATAACTTGCTTAGTTTTCTAGATATCGACTTGATTCCTTTTGACTTGGATAGCTAAGGGCACTGGCTTTAACGACAATATTTTTTTTCTTGCGGGTAGAGCAAAAAATTTTTTTATCTTTTTTCCAAAAAAAGCAAAGGGGGTAGCCCATGGTATTTTTTGAAGAAAAAAATTTTTGTCCCACTATTCCCAAAAAGAAAATTTCCTATTATAGCCAATGCTTTTACCTATGCAATGCAGTAGAAATCAAGTCGATGTCTACAAAAATAAGTAAGTTATAACCAAAAATGTAACCAGTTCTGCTACTGCCTCTTTCCGGCCACTTTTTAGTAGAACTAGTTACCTTTTTGGTCATAACTTGCTTAGTTTTCTAGATATCGACTTGATTCCTTTTGACTTGGATAGCTAAGGGCACTGGCTTTAACGACAATATTTTTTTTCTTGCGGGTAGAGCAAAAAATTTTTTTATCTTTTTTCCAAAAAAAGCAAAGGGGGTAGCCCATGGTATTTTTTGAAGAAAAAAATTTTTGTCCCACTATTCCCAAAAAGAAAATTTCCTATTAAAGCCAATGCTCTTACCTATGCAATGCAGTAGAAATCAAGTCGATGTCTACAAAAATAAGTAAGTTATAACCAAAAATGTAACCAGTTCTGCTACTGCCTCTTTCCGGCCAGTTTTTAGTAGAACTAGTTACCTTTTTGGTCATAACTTGCTTAGTTTTCTAGATATCGACTTGATTCCTTTTGACTTGGATAGCTAAGGGCACTGGCTTTAACGACAATATTTTTTTTCTTGCGGGTAGAGCAAAAAATTGTTTTATCTTTTTTCCAAAAGAAGCAAAGGGGGTAGCCCATGGTATTTTTTGAAGAAAAAAATTTTTGTCCCACTATTCGCAAAAAGAAAATTTCGTATTAAAGCCAATGCTCTTACCTATGCAATGCAGTAGAAATCAAGTCGATGTCTACAAAAATAAGTAAGTTATAACCAAAAATGTAACCAGTTCTGCTACTGCCTCTTTCCGGCCGCTTTTTAGTAGAACTAGTTACCTTTTTGGTCATAACTTGCTTAGTTTTCTAGATATCGACTTGATTCCTTTTGACTTGGATAGCTAAGGGCACTGGCTTTAACGACAATATTTTTTTTCTTGCGGGTAGAGCAACAAATTTTTTTATCTTTTTTCCAAAAAAAGCAAAGCGGGTAGCCCATGGTATTTTTTGAAGAAAAAAATTTTTGTCCCACTATTCGCAAAAAGAAAATTTCCTATGAAAGCCAATGCTCTTACCTATGCAATGCAGTAGAAATCAAGTCGATGTCTACAAAAATAAGTAAGTTATAACCAAAAATGTAACCAGTTCTGCTACTGCCTCTTTCCGGCCACTTTTTAGTAGAACTAGTTACCTTTTTGGTCATAACTTGCTTAGTTTTCTAGATATCGACTTGATTCCTTTTGACTTGGATAGCTAAGGGCACTGGCTTTAAAGACAATATTTTTTTTCTTGCGGGTAGAGCAAAAAATTTTTTTATCTTTTTTCCAAAAAAAGCAAAGCGGGTAGCCCATGGTATTTTTTGAAGAAAAAAATTTTTGTCCCACTATTCGCAAAAAGAAAATTTCGTATTAAAGCCAATGCTCTTACCTATGCAATGCAGTAGAAATCAAGTCGATGTCTACAAAAATAAGTAAGTTATAACCAAAAATGTAACCAGTTCTGCTACTGCCTCTTTCCGGCCACTTTTTAGTAGAACTAGTTACCTTTTTGGTCATAACTTGCTTAGTTTTCTAGATATCGACTTGATTCCTTTTGACTTGGATAGCTAAGGGCACTGGCTTTAACGACAATATTTTTTTTCTTGCGGGTAGAGCAAAAAATTTTTTTATCTTTTTTCCAAAAAAAGCAAAGGGGGTAGCCCATGGTATTTTTTGAAGAAAAAAATTTTTGTCCCACTATTCCCAAAAAGAAAATTTCCTATTATAGCCAATGCTTTTACCTATGCAATGCAGTAGAAATCAAGTCGATGTCTACAAAAATAAGTAAGTTATAACCAAAAATGTAACCAGTTCTGCTACTGCCTCTTTCCGGCCACTTTTTAGTAGAACTAGTTACCTTTTTGGTCATAACTTGCTTAGTTTTCTAGATATCGACTTGATTCCTTTTGACTTGGATAGCTAAGGGCACTGGCTTTAACGACAATATTTTTTTTCTTGCGGGTAGAGCAAAAAATTTTTTTATCTTTTTTCCAAAAAAAGCAAAGGGGGTAGCCCATGGTATTTTTTGAAGAAAAAAATTTTTGTCCCACTATTCCCAAAAAGAAAATTTCCTATTATAGCCAATGCTTTTACCTATGCAATGCAGTAGAAATCAAGTCGATGTCTACAAAAATAAGTAAGTTATAACCAAAAATGTAACCAGTTCTGCTACTGCCTCTTTCCGGCCACTTTTTAGTAGAACTAGTTACCTTTTTGGTCATAACTTGCTTAGTTTTCTAGATATCGACTTGATTCCTTTTGACTTGGATAGCTAAGGGCACTGGCTTTAACGACAATATTTTTTTTCTTGCGGGTAGAGCAAAAAATTTTTTTATCTTTTTTCCAAAAAAAGCAAAGGGGGTAGCCCATGGTATTTTTTGAAGAAAAAAATTTTTGTCCCACTATTCCCAAAAAGAAAATTTCGTATTAAAGCCAATGCTCTTACCTATGCAATGCAGTAGAAATCAAGTCGATGTCTACAAAAATAAGTAAGTTATAACCAAAAATGTAACCAGTTCTGCTACTGCCTCTTTCCGGCCACTTTTTAGTAGAACTAGTTACCTTTTTGGTCATAACTTGCTTAGTTTTCTAGATATCGACTTGATTCCTTTTGACTTGGATAGCTAAGGGCACTGGCTTTAACGACAATATTTTTTTTCTTGCGGGTAGAGCAAAAAATTTTTTTATCTTTTTTCCGAAAAAAGCAAAGGGGGTAGCCCATGGTATTTTTTGAAGAAAAAAATTTTTGTCCCACTACTCCCAAAAAGAAAATGTCCTATTAAAGCCAATGCTCTTACCTATGCAATGCAGTAGAAATCAAGTCGATGTCTACAAAAATAAGTAAGTTATAACCAAAAATGTAACCAGTTCTGCTACTGCCTCTTTCCGGCCACTTTTTAGTAGAACTAGTTACCTTTTTGGTCATAACTTGCTTAGTTTTCTAGATATCGACTTGATTCCTTTTGACTTGGATAGCTAAGGGCACTGTCTTTAACGACAATATTTTTTTTCTTGCGGGTAGAGCAAACAATTTATTTATCTTTTTTCCAAAAAAAAGCAAAGGGGGTAGCCCATGGTATTTTTTGAAGAAAAAAATTTTTGTCCCACTATTCGCAAAAAGAAAATTTCCTATTAAAGCCAATGCTCTTACCTATGCAATGCAGTAGAAATCAAGTCGATGTCTACAAAAATAAGTAAGTTATAACCAAAAATGTAACCAGTTCTGCTACTGCCTCTCTCCGGCCACTTTTTAGTAGAACTAGTTACCTTTTTGGTCATAACTTGCTTAGTTTTCTAGATATCGACTTGATTCCTTTTGACTTGGATAGCTAAGGGCACTGGCTTTAACGACAATATTTTTTTTCTTGCGAGTAGAGCAAAAAATTTTTTTATCTTTTTTCCAAAAAAAGCAAAGGGGGTAGCCCATGGTATTTTTTGAAGAAAAAAATTTTTGTCCCACTATTCGCAAAAAGAAAATTTCCTATTAAAGCCAATGCTCTTACCTATGCAATGCAGTAGAAATCAAGTCGATGTCTACAAAAATAAGTAAGTTATAACCAAAAATGTAACCAGTTCTGCTACTGCCTCTTTCCGGCCACTTTTTAGTAGAACTAGTTACCTTTTTGGTCATAACTTGCTTAGTTTTCTAGATATCGACTTGATTCCTTTTGACTTGGATAGCTAAGGGCACTGGCTTTAACGACAATATTTTTTTTCTTGCGGGTAGAGCAAAAAATTTTTTTATCTTTTTTCCAAAAAAAGCAAAGGGGGTAGCCCATGGTATTTTTTGAAGAAAAAAATTTTTGTCCCACTATTCGCAAAAAGAAAATTTCCTATTAAAGCCAATGCTCTTACCTATGCAAAGCAGTAGAAATCAAGTCGATGTCTACAAAAATAAGTAAGTTATAACCAAAAATGTAACCAGTTCTGCTACTGCCTCTTTCCGGCCACTTTTTAGTAGAACTAGTTACCTTTTTGGTCATAACTTGCTTAGTTTTCTAGATATCGACTTGATTCCTTTTGACTTTAGTAGCTAAGGGCACTGGCTTTAACGACAATATTTTTTTTCTTGCGGGTAGAGCAAAAATTTTTTTTATCTTTTTTCCAAAAAAAGCAAAGGGGTAGCACATGGTATTTTTTGAAGAAAAAAATTTTTGTCCCACTATTCCCAAAAAGAAAATGTCCTATTAAAGCCAATGCTCTTACCTATGCAATGCAGTAGAAATCAAGTCGATGTCTACAAAAATAAGTAAGTTATAACCAAAAATGTAACCAGTTCTGCTACTGCCTCTTTCCGGCCACTTTTTAGTAGAACTAGTTACCTTTTTGGTCATAACTTGCTTAGTTTTCTAGATATCGACTTGATTCCTTTTGACTTGGATAGCTAAGGGCACTGGCTTTAACGACAATATTTTTTTTCTTGCGGGTAGAGCAAAAAATTTTTTTATCTTTTTTCCAAAAAAAGCAA
Organism: Thelaira solivaga; assembly: GCA_947397855.1. Taxonomy (NCBI): domain Eukaryota; kingdom Metazoa; phylum Arthropoda; class Insecta; order Diptera; family Tachinidae; genus Thelaira; species Thelaira solivaga. The sequence continues at coordinate 14,608,406 of OX377612.1, forward strand.
AGGGGGTAGCCCATGGTATTTTTTGAAGAAAAAAATTTTTGTCCCACTATTCGCAAAAAGAAAATTTCCTATTAAAGCCAATGCTCTTACCTATGCAAAGCAGTAGAAATCAAGTCGATGTCTACAAAAATAAGTAAGTTACAACCAAAAATGTAACCAGTTCTGCTACTGCCTCTTTCCGGCCACTTTTTAGTAGAACTAGTTACCTTTTTGGTCATAACTTGCTTAGTTTTCTAGATATCGACTTGATTCCTTTTGACTTGGATAGCTATGGGCACTGGCTTTAACGACAATATTTTTTTTCTTGCGGGTAGAGCAAAAAATTTTTTTTATCTTTTTTCCAAAAAAAGCAAAGGGGGTAGCCCATGGTATTTTTTGAAGAAAAAAATTTTTGTCCCACTATTCGCAAAAAGAAAATTTCCTATTAAAGCCAATGCTCTTACCTATGAAATGCAGTAGAAATCAAGGCGATGTCTACAAAAATAAGTAAGTTATAACCAAAAATGTAACCAGTTCTGCTACTGCCTCTTTCCGGCCACTTTTTAGTAGAACTAGTTACCTTTTTGGTCATAACTTGCTTAGTTTTCTAGATATCGACTTGATTCCTTTTGACTTGGATAGCTAAGGGCACTGGCTTTAACGACAATATTTTTTTTCTTGCGGGTAGAGCAAAAAATTTTTTTATCTTTTTTCCAAAAAAAGCAAAGGGGGTAGCCCATGGTATTTTTTGAAGAAAAAAATTTTTGTCCCACTATTCCCAAAAAGAAAATTTCCTATTATAGCCAATGCTCTTACCTATGCAATGCAGTAGAAATCAAGTCGATGTCTACAAAAATAAGTAAGTTATAACCAAAAATGTAACCAGTTCTGCTACTGCCTCTTTCCGGCCACTTTTTAGTAGAACTAGTTACCTTTTTGGTCATAACTTGCTTAGTTTTCTAGATATCGACTTGATTCCTTTTGACTTGGATAGCTAAGGGCACTGGCTTTAACGACAATATTTTTTTTCTTGCGGATAGAACAAAAAACTTTTTATCATTTTTAGAAAAAACGCAAAGGGGTTAGCCCACGGTATTTTTTGAAAAAAAAAATTTTTGTCCCACTATTCGCAAAAAGAAAATTTCGTATTAAAGCCAATGCTCTTACCTATGCAATGCAGTAGAAATCAAGTCGATGTCTACAAAAATAATTAAGTTATAACCAAAAATGTAACCAGTTCTGCTACTGCCTCTTTCCGGCCACTTTTTAGTAGAACTAGTTACCTTTTTGGTCATAACTTGCTTAGTTTTCTAGATATCGACTTGATTCCTTTTGACTTGGATAGCTAAGGGCACTGGCTTTAACGACAATATTTTTTTTCTTGCGGGTAGAGCAAAAAAATTTTTTATCATTTTTCCAAAAAAAGCAAAGGGGGTAGCCCACGGTATTTTTTGAAGAAAAAAATTTTTGTCCCACTATTCCCAAAAAGAAAATTTCGTATTAAAGCCAATGCTCTTACCTATGCAATGCAGTAGAAATCAAGTCGATGTCTACAAAAATAAGTAAGTTATAACCAAAAATGTAACCAGTTCTGCTACTGCCTCTTTCCGGCCACTTTTTAGTAGAACTAGTTACCTTTTTGGTCATAACTTGCTTAGTTTTCTAGATATCGACTTGATTCCTTTTGACTTGGATAGCTAAGGGCACTGGCTTTAACGACAATATTTTTTTTCTTGCGGGTAGAGCAAAAAATTTTTTTATCTTTTTTCCAAAAAAAGGAAAGGGGGTAGCCCATGGTATTTTTTGAAGAAAAAAATTTTTGTCCCACTATTCCCAAAAAGAAAATTTCGTATTAAAGCCAATGCTCTTACCTATGCAATGCAGTAGAAATCAAGTCGATGTCTACAAAAATAAGTAAGTTATAACCAAAAATGTAACCAGTTCTGCTACTGCCTCTTTCCGGCCACTTTTTAGAAGAACTAGTTACCTTTTTGGTCATAACTTGCTTAGTTTTCTAGATATCGACTTGATTCCTTTTGACTTGGATAGCTAAGGGCACTGGCTTTAACGACAATATTTTTTTTCTTGCGGGTAGAGCAAAAAATTTTTTTATCTTTTTTCCAAAAAAAGCAAAGGGGGTAGCCCATGGTATTTTTTGAAGAAAAAAATTTTTGTCCCACTATTCCCAAAAAGAAAATGTCCTATTAAAGCCAATGCTCTTACCTATGCAATGCAGTACAAATCAAGTCGATGTCTACAAAAATAAGTAAGTTATAACCAAAAATGTAACCAGTTCTGCTACTGCCTCTTTCCGGCCACTTTTTAGTAGAACTAGTTACCTTTTTGGTCATAACTTGCTTAGTTTTCTAGATATCGACTTGATTCCTTTTGACTTGGATAGCTAAGGGCACTGGCTTTAACGACAATATTTTTTTTCTTGCGGGTAGAGCAAAAAATTTTTTTATCTTTTTTCCAAAAAAAGCAAAGGGGGTAGCCCATGGTATTTTTTGAAGAAAAAAATTTTTGTCCCACTATTCCCAAAAAGAAAATTTCGTATTAAAGCCAATGCTCTTACCTATGCAATGCAGTAGAAATCAAGTCGATGTCTACAAAAATAAGTAAGTTATAACCAAAAATGTAACCAGTTCTGCTACTGCCTCTTTCCGGCCACTTTTTAGTAGAACTAGTTACCTTTTTGGTCATAACTTGCTTAGTTTTCTAGATATCGACTTGATTCCTTTTGACTTGGATAGCTAAGGGCACTGGCTTTAACGACAATATTTTTTTTCTTGCGAGTAGAGCAAAAAATTTTTTTATCTTTTTTCCAAAAAAAGCAAAGGGGGTAGCCCACGGTATTTTTTGAAGAAAAAAATTTTTGTCCCACTATTCCCAAAAAGAAAATTTCGTATTAAAGCCAATGCTCTTACCTATGCAATGCAGTAGAAATCAAGTCGATGTCTACAAAAATAAGTAAGTTATAACCAAAAATGTAACCAGTTCTGCTACTGCCTCTTTCCGGCCACTTTTTAGTAGAACTAGTTACCTTTTTGGTCATAACTTGCTTAGTTTTCTAGATATCGACTTGATTCCTTTTGACTTGGATAGCTAAGGGCACTGGCTTTAACGACAATATTTTTTTTCTTGCGGGTAGAGCAAAAAATTTTTTTATCTTTTTTCCAAAAAAAGCAAAGGGGGTAGCCCATGGTATTTTTTGAAGAAAAAAATTTTTGTCCCACTATTCCCAAAAAGAAAATTTCGTATTAAAGCCAATGCTCTTACCTATGCAATGCAGTAGAAATCAAGTCGATGTCTACAAAAATAAGTAAGTTATAACCAAAAATGTAACCAGTTCTGCTACTGCCTCTTTCCGGCCACTTTTTAGTAGAACTAGTTACCTTTTTGGTCATAACTTGCTTAGTTTTCTAGATATCGACTTGATTCCTTTTGACTTGGATAGCTAAGGGCACTGGCTTTAACGACAATATTTTTTTTCTTGCGGGTAGAGCAAAAAATTTTTTTATCTTTTTTCCAAAAAAAGCAAAGGGGGTAGCCCATGGTATTTTTTGAAGAAAAAAATTTTTGTCCCACTATTCCCAAAAAGAAAATGTCCTATTAAAGCCAATGCTCTTACCTATGCAATGCAGTACAAATCAAGTCGATGTCTACAAAAATAAGTAAGTTATAACCAAAAATGTAACCAGTTCTGCTACTGCCTCTTTCCGGCCACTTTTTAGTAGAACTAGTTACCTTTTTGGTCATAACTTGCTTAGTTTTCTAGATATCGACTTGATTCCTTTTGACTTGGATAGCTAAGGGCACTGGCTTTAACGACAATATTTTTTTTCTTGCGGGTAGAGCAAAAAATTTTTTTTATCTTTTTTCCAAAAAAAGCAAAGGGGGTAGCCCATGGCTTTAACGACAATATTTGTTTTCTTGCGGGTAGAACAAAAAACTTTTTATCATTTTTAGAAAAAAAGCAAAGGGGGTAGCCCACGGTATTTTTTGAAAAAAAAATTTTTGTTCCACTATTCCCAAAAAGAAAATTTCGTATTAAAGCCAATGCTCTTACCTATGCAATGCAGTAGAAATCAAGTCGATGTCTACAAAAATAAGTAAGTTATAACCAAAAATGTAACCAGTTCTGCTACTGCCTCTTTCCGGCCACTTTTTAGTAGAACTAGTTACCTTTTTGGTCATAACTTGCTTAGTTTTCTAGATATCGACTTGATTCCTTTTGACTTGGATAGCTAAGGGCACTGGCTTTAACGACAATATTTTTTTTCTTGCGGGTAGAGCAAAAAAATTTTTTATCATTTTTCCAAAAAAAGCAAAGGGGGTAGCCCACGGTATTTTTTGAAGAAAAAAATTTTTGTCCCACTATTCCCAAAAAGAAAATTTCGTATTAAAGCCAATGCTCTTACCTATGCAATGCAGTAGAAATCAAGTCGATGTTTACAAAAATAAGTAAGTTATAACCAAAAATGTAACCAGTTCTGCTACTGCCTCTTTCCGGCCACTTTTTAGTAGAACTAGTTACCTTTTTGGTCATAACTTGCTTAGTTTTCTAGATATCGACTTGATTCCTTTTGACTTGTATAGCTAAGGGCACTGGCTTTAACGACAATATTTTTTTTCTTGCGGGTAGAGCAAAAAATTTTTTTATCTTTTTTCTAAAAAAAGCAAAGGGGGTAGCCCATGGTATTTTTTGAAGAAAAAAATTTTTGTCCCACTATTCCCAAAAAGAAAATTTCCTATTATAGCCAATGCTCTTACCTATGCAATGCAGTAGAAATCAAGTCGATGTCTACAAAAATAAGTAAGGTATAACCAAAAATGTAACCAGTCTGCTACTGCCTCTTTCCGGCCACTTTTTAGTAGAACTAGTTACCTTTTTGGTCATAACTTGCTTAGTTTTCTAGATATCGACTTGATTCCTTTTGACTTGGATAGCTAAGGGCACTGGCTTTAACGACAATATTTTTTTTCTTGCGGGTAGAACAAAAAACTTTTTATCATTTTTAGAAAAAAAGCAAAGGGGGTAGCCCACGGTATTTTTTGAAGAAAAAAATTTTTGTCCCACTATTCCCAAAAAGAAAATTTCGTATTAAAGCCAATGCTCTTACCTATGCAATGCAGTAGAAATCAAGTCGATGTCTACAAAAATAAGTAAGTTATAACCAAAAATGTAACCAGTTCTGCTACTGCCTCTTTCCGGCCACTTTTTAGTAGAACTAGTTACCTTTTTGGTCATAACTTGCTTAGTTTTCTAGATATCGACTTGATTCCTTTTGACTTGAATAGCTAAGGGCACTGGCTTTAACGACAATATTTTTTTTCTTGCGGGTAGAGCAAAAAATTTTTTTATCTTTTTTAAAAAAAAAGCAAAGGGGGTAGCCCATGGTATTTTTTGAAGAAAAAAATTTTTGTTCCACTATTCCCAAAAAGAAAATGTCCTATTAAAGCCAATGCTCTTACCTATGCAATGCAGTAGAAATCAAGTCGATGTCTACAAAAATAAGTAAGTTATAACCAAAAATGTAACCAGTTCTGCTACTGCCTCTTTCCGGCCACTTTTTAGTAGAACTAGTTACCTTTTTGGTCATAACTTGCTTAGTTTTCTAGATATCGACTTGACTCCTTTTGACTTGGATAGCTAAGGGCACTGGCTTTAACGACAATATTTTTTTTCTTGCGGGTAGAGCAAAAAAATTTTTTATCTTTTTTCCAAAAAAAGCAAAGGGGGTAGCCCACGGTATTTTTTGAAGAAAAAAATTTTTGTCCCACTATTCCCAAAAAGAAAATTTCGTATTAAAGCCAATGCTCTTACCTATGCAATGCAGTAGAAATCAAGTCGATGTCTACAAAAATAAGTAAGTTATAACCAAAAATGTAACCAGTTCTGCTACTGCCTCTTTCCGGCCACTTTTTAGTAGAACTAGTTACCTTTTTGGTCATAACTTGCTTAGTTTTCTAGATATCGACTTGATTCCTTTTGACTTGGATAGCTAAGGGCACTGGCTTTAACGACAATATTTTTTTTCTTGCGGGTAGAACAAAAAACTTTTTATCATTTTTAGAAAAAAAGCAAAGGGGGTAGCCCACGGTATTTTTTGAAAAAAAAATTTTTGTTCCACTATTCGCAAAAAGAAAATTTCGTATTAAAGCCAATGCTCTTACCTATGCAATGCAGTAGAAATCAAGTCGATGTCTACAAAAATAAGTAAGTTATAACCAAAAATGTAACCAGTTCTGCTACTGCCTCTTTCCGGCCACTTTTTAGTAGAACTAGTTACCTTTTTGGTCATAACTTGCTTAGTTTTCTAGATATCGACTTGACTCCTTTTGACTTGGATAGCTAAGGGCACTGGCTTTAACGACAATATTTTTTTTCTTGCGGGTAGAGCAAAAAATTTTTTTATCTTTTTTCCAAAAAAAGCAAAGGGGGTAGCCCATGGTATTTTTTGAAGAAAAAAATTTTTGTCCCACTATTCGCAAAAAGAAAATGTCCTATTAAAGCCAATGCTCTTACCTATGCAATGCAGTAGAAATCAAGTCGATGTCTACAAAAATAAGTAAGTTATAACCAAAAATGTAACCAGTTCTGCTACTGCCTCTTTCCGGCCACTTTTTAGTAGAACTAGTTACCTTTTTGGTCATAACTTGCTTACTTTTCTAGATATCGACTTCATTCCTTTTGACTTGGATAGATAAGGGCACTGGCTTTAACGACAATATTTTTTTTCTTGCGGGTAGAGCAAAAAATTTTTTTATCTTTTTTCCAAAAAAAGCAAAGGGGGTAGCCCATGGTATTTTTTGAAGAAAAAAGTTTTTGTCCCACTATTCGCAAAAAGAAAATTTCCTATTAAAGCCAATGCTCTTACCTATGCAATGCAGTAGAAATCAAGTCGATGTCTACAAAAATAAGTAAGTTATAACCAAAAATGTAACCAGTTCTGCTACTGCCTCTTTCCGGCCACTTTTTAGTAGAACTAGTTACCTTTTTGGTCATAACTTGCTTAGTTTTCTAGATATCGACTTGATTCCTTTTGACTTGGATAGCTAAGGGCACTGGCTTTAACGACAATATTTTTTTTTTGCGGGTAGAACAAAAAACTTTTTATCATTTTAAGAAAAAAAGCAAAGGGGGTAGCCCATGGTATTTTTTGAAGAAAAAAATTTTTGTCCCACTATTCGCAAAAAGAAAATTTCCTATTAAAGCCAATGCTCTTACCTATGCAATGCAGTAGAAATCAAGTCGATGTCTACAAAAATAAGTAAGTTATAACCAAAAATGTAACCAGATCTGCTACTGCCTCTTTCCGGCCACTTTTTAGTAGAACTAGTTACCTTTTTGGTCATAACTTGCTCAGTTTTCTAGATATCGACTTGATTCCTTTTGACTTGGATAGCTAAGGGCACTGGCTTTAACGACAATATTTTTTTTCTTGCGGGTAGAGCAAAAAATTTTTTTTATCTTTTTTCCAAAAAAAGCAAAGGGGGTAGCTAATGGCTTTAACGACAATATTTGTTTTCTTGCGGGTAGAACAAAAAACTTTTTATCATTTTTAGAAAAAAAGCAAAGGGGGTAGCCCACGGTATTTTTTGAAAAAAAAATTTTTGTTCCACTATTCCCAAAAAGAAAATTTCGTATTAAAGCCAATGCTCTTAGCTATGCAATGCAGTAGAAATCAAGTCGATGTCTACAAAAATAAGTAAGTTATAACCAAAAATGTAACCAGTTCTGCTACTGCCTCTTTCCGGCCACTTTTTAGTAGAACTAGTTACCTTTTTGGTCATAACTTGCTTAGTTTTCTAGATATCGACTTGATTCCTTTTGACTTGGATAGCTAAGGGCACTGGCTTTAACGACAATATTTTTTTTCTTGCGGGTAGAGCAAAAATTTTTTTTATCTTTTTTCCAAAAAAAGCAAATTGGATAGCCCATGGTATTTTTTGAAGAAAAAAATTTTTGTCCCACTATTCCCAAAAAGAAAATTTCGTATTAAAGCCAATGCTCTTACCTATGCAATGCAGTAGAAATCAAGTCGATGTCTACAAAAATAAGTAAGTTATAACCAAAAATGTAACCAGTTCTGCTACTGCCTCTTTCCGGCCACTTTTTAGTAGAACTAGTTACCTTTTTGGTCATAACTTGCTTAGTTTTCTAGATATCGACTTGATTCCTTTTGACTTGGATAGCTAAGGGCACTGGCTTTAACGACAATATTTTTTTTCTTGGGGGTAGAGCAAAAAATTTTTTTATCTTTTTTCCAAAAAAAGCAAAGGGGGTAGCCCATGGTATTTTTTGAAGAAAAAAATTTTGGTCCAACTATACCCAAAAAGAAAATTTCCTATTAAAGCCAATGCTCTTACCTATGCAATGCAGTAGAAATCAAGTCGATGTCTACAAAAATAAGTAAGTTATAACCAAAAATGTAACCAGTTCTGCTACTGCCTCTTTCCGGCCACTTTTTAGTAGAACTAGTTACCTTTTTGGTCATAACTTGCTTAGTTTTCTAGATATCGACTTGATTCCTTTTGACTTGGATAGCTAAGGGCACTGGCTTTAACGACAATATTTTTTTTCTTGGGGGTAGAGCAAAAAATTTTTTTATCTTTTTTCCAAAAAAAGCAAAGGGGGTAGCCCATGGTATTTTTTGAAGAAAAAAATTTTTGTCCAACTATACCCAAAAAGAAAATTTCCTATTAAAGCCAATGCTCTTACCTATGCAATGCAGTAGAAATCAAGTCGATGTCTACAAAAATAAGTAAGTTATAACCAAAAATGTAACCAGTTCTGCTACTGCCTCTTTCCGGCCACTTTTTAGTAGAACTTGTTACCTTTTTGGTCATAACTTGCTTAGTTTTCTAGATATCGACTTGATTCCTCTTGACTTGGATAGCTAAGGGCACTGGCTTTAACGACAATATTTTTTTTCTTGCGGGTAGAGCAAAAATTTTTTTTATCTTTTTTCCAAAAAAAGCAAATTGGATAGCCCATGGTATTTTTTGAAGAAAAAAATTTTTGTCCCACTATTCCCAAAAAGAAAATTTCGTATTAAAGCCAATGCTCTTACCTATGCAATGCAGTAGAAATCAAGTCGATGTCTACAAAAATAAGTAAGTTATAACCAAAAATGTAACCAGTTCTGCTACTGCCTCTTTCCGGCCACTTTTTAGTAGAACTAGTTACCTTTTTGGTCATAACTTGCTTAGTTTTCTAGATATCGACTTGATTCCTTTTGACTTGGATAGCTAAGGGCACTGGCTTTAACGACAATATTTTTTTTCTTGCGGGTAGAGCAAAAAATTTTTTTATCTTTTTTCCAAAAAAAGCAAAGGGGGTAGCCCATGGTATTTTTTGAAGAAAAAAATTTTTGTCCCACTATTCGCAAAAAGAAAATTTCGTATTAAAGCCAATGCTCTTACCTATGCAATGAAGTAGAAATCAAGTCGATGTCCACAAAAATAAGTAAGTTATAACCAAAAATGTAACCAGTTCTGCTACTGCCTCTTTCCGGCCACTTTTTAGTAGAACTAGTTACCTTTTTGGTCGTAACTTGCTTAGTTTTCTAGATATCGACTTGATTCCTTTTGACTTGGATAGCTAAGGGCACTGGCTTTAACGACAATATTTTTTTTCTTGCGGGTAGAGCAAAAAATTTTTTTATCTTTTTTCCAAAAAAAGCAAAGGGGGTAGCCCATGGTATTTTTTGAAGAAAAAAATTTTTGTCCCACTATTCCCAAAAAGAAAATTTCCTATTAAAGCCAATGCTCTTACCTATGCAATGCAGTAGAAATCAAGTCGATGTCTACAAAAATAAGTAAGTTATAACCAAAAATGTAACCAGTTCTGCTACTGCCTCTTTCCGGCCACTTTTTAGTAGAACTAGTTACCTTTTTGGTCGTAACTTGCTTAGTTTTCTAGATATCGACTTGATTCCTTTTGACTTGGATAGCTAAGGGCACTGGCTTTAACGACAATATTTTATTTCTTGCGGGTAGTGCAAAAAATTTTTTTTATCTTTTTTCCAAAAAAAGCAAAGGGGGTAGCCCATGGTATTTTTTGAAGAAAAAAATTTTTGTCCCACTATTCCCAAAAAGAAAATTTCCTATTAAAGCCAATGCTCTTACCTATGCAATGCAGTAGAAATCAAGTCGATGTCTACAAAAATAAGTAAGTTATAACCAAAAATGTAACCAGTTCTGCTACTGCCTCTTTCCGGCCACTTTTTAATAGAACTAGTTACCTTTTTGGTCATGACTTGCTTAGTTTTCTAGATATCGACTTGATTCCTTTTGACTTGGATAGCTAAGGGCACTGGCTTTAACGACAATATTTTTTTTTCTTGCGGGTAGAGCAAAAAAATTTTTTATCATTTTTCCAAAAAAAAGCAAAGGGGTAGCCCATGGTTTTTTTTTTTAAAAAAAATTTTTGTCCCACTATTCCCAAAAAGAAAATTTCGTATTAAAGCCAATGCTCTTACCTATGCAATGCAGTAGAAATCAAGTCGATGTCTACATAAATAAGTAAGTTATAACCAAAAATGTAACCAGTTCTGCTACTGCCTCTTTCCGGCCACTTTTTAGTAGAACTAGTTACCTTTTTGGTCATAACTTGCTTAGTTTTCTAGATATCGACTTGATTCCTTTTGACTTGGATAGCTAAGGGCACTGGCTTTAACGACAATATTTTTTTTTCTTGCGGGTAGAGCAAAAAAATTTTTTATCATTTTTCCAAAAAAAAGCAAAGGGGTAGCCCATGGTTTTTTTTTTTTAAAAAAATTTTTGTCCCACTATTCCCAAAAAGAAAATTTCGTATTAAAGCCAATGCTCTTACCTATGCAATGCAGTAGAAATCAAGTCGATGTCTACAAAAATAAGTAAGTTATAACCAAAAATGTAACCAGTTCTGCTACTGCCTCTTTCCGGCCACTTTTTAGTAGAACTAGTTACCTTTTTGGTCATAACTTGCTTAGTTTTCTAGATATCGACTTGATTCCTTTTGACTTGGATAGCTAAGGGCACTGGCTTTAACGACAATATTTTTTTTCTTGGGGGTAGAGCAAAAAATTTTTTTATCTTTTTTCCAAAAAAAGCAAAGGGGGTAGCCCATGGTATTTTTTGAAGAAAAAAATTTTGGTCCAACTATACCCAAAAAGAAAATTTCCTATTAAAGCCAATGCTCTTACCTATGCAATGCAGTAGAAATCAAGTCGATGTCTACAAAAATAAGTAAGTTATAACCAAAAATGTAACCAGTTCTGCTACTGCCTCTTTCCGGCCACTTTTTAGTAGAACTAGTTACCTTTTTGGTCATAACTTGCTTAGTTTTCTAGATATCGACTTGATTCCTTTTGACTTGGATAGCTAAGGGCACTGGCTTTAACGACAATATTTTTTTTCTTGGGGGTAGAGCAAAAAATTTTTTTATCTTTTTTCCAAAAAAAGCAAAGGGGGTAGCCCATGGTATTTTTTGAAGAAAAAAATTTTTGTCCAACTATACCCAAAAAGAAAATTTCCTATTAAAGCCAATGCTCTTACCTATGCAATGCAGTAGAAATCAAGTCGATGTCTACAAAAATAAGTAAGTTATAACCAAAAATGTAACCAGTTCTGCTACTGCCTCTTTCCGGCCACTTTTTAGTAGAACTAGTTACCTTTTTGGTCATAACTTGCTTAGTTTTCTAGATATCGACTTGATTCCTTTTGACTTGGATAGCTAAGGGCACTGGCTTTAACGACAATATTTTTTTTCTTGCGGGTAGAGCAAAAAAAATTTTTATCATTTTTCCAAAAAAAGCAAAGGGGGTAGCCCACGGTATTTTTTGAAGAAAAAAATTTTTGTCCCACTATTCCCAAAAAGAAAATTTCGTATTAAAGCCAATGCTCTTACCTATGCAATGCAGTAGAAATCAAGTCGATGTCTACAAAAATAAGTAAGTTATAACCAAAAATGTAACCAGATCTGCTACTGCCTCTTTCCGGCCACTTTTTAGTAGAACTAGTTACCTTTTTGGTCATAACTTGCTTAGTTTTCTAGATATCGACTTGATTCCTTTTGACTTGGATAGCTAAGGGCACTGGCTTTAACGACAATATTTTTTTTTCTTGCGGGTAGAGCAAAAAAATTTTTTATCATTTTTCCAAAAAAAAGCAAAGGGGTAGCCCATGGTTTTTTTTTTTAAAAAAAATTTTTGTCCCACTATTCCCAAAAAGAAAATTTCGTATTAAAGCCAATGCTCTTACCTATGCAATGCAGTAGAAATCAAGTCGATGTCTACAAAAATAAGTAAGTTATAACCAAAAATGTAACCAGTTCTGCTACTGCCTCTTTCCGGCCACTTTTTAATAGAACTAGTTACCTTTTTGGTCATAACTTGCTTAGTTTTCTAGATATCGACTTGATTCCTTTTGATTTGGATAGCTAAGGGCACTAGCTATAACGACAATATTTTTTTTCTTGCGGGTAGAACAAAAAATTTTTTTATCATTTTTCCAAAAAAAGCAAAGGCGTAGCCCATGGTATTTTTTAAAAAAAAAAATTTTTGTCCCACTATTCCCAAAAAGAAAATTTCGTATTAAAGCCAATGCTCTTACCTATGCAATGCAGTAGAAATCAAATCGATGTCTACAAAAATAAGTAAGTTATAACCAAAAATGTAACCAGTTCTGCTACTGCCTCTTTCCGGCCACTTTTTAGTAGAACTAGTTACCTTTTTGGTCATAACTTGCTTAGTTTTCTAGACATCGACTTGATTCCTTTTGACTTGGATAGCTAAGGGCACTGGCTTTAACGACAATATTTTTTTTCTTGCGGGTAGAGCAAAAAATTTTTTTATCTTTTTTTCCAAAAAAAGCAAAGGGGGTAGCGCATGGTATTTTTTGAAGAAAAAAATTTTTGTCCAACTATACCCAAAAAGAAAATTTCCTATTAAAGCCAATGCTCTTACCTATGCAATGCAGTAGAAATCAAGTCGATGTCTACAAAAATAAGTAAGTTATAACCAAAAATGTAACCAGTTCTGCTACTGCCTCTTTCCGGCCACTTTTTAGTAGAACTAGTTACCTTTTTGGTCATAACTTGCTTAGTTTTCTAGATATCGACTTGATTCCTTTTGACTTGGATAGCTAAGGGCACTGGCTTTAACGACAATATTTTTTTTTCTTGCGGGTAGAGCAAAAAAATTTTTTATCATTTTTCCAAAAAAAGCAAAGGCGTTGCCCATGGTTTTTTTTTAAAAAAAAATTTTTGTCCCACTATTCCCAAAAAGAAAATTTCCTATTAAAGCCAATGCTCTTACCTATGCAATGCAGTAGAAATCAAGTCGATGTTAACAAAAATAAGTAAGTTATAACCAAAAATGTAACCAGTTCTGCTACTGCCTCTTTCCGGCCACTTTTTAGTAGAACTAGTTACCTTTTTGGTCATAACTTGCTTAGTTTTCTAGATATCGACTTGATTCCTTTTGATTTGGATAGCTAAGGGCACTAGCTTTAACGGCAATATTTTTTTTCTAGCGGGTAGAGCAAAAAATTTTTTTATCATTTTTCCAAAAAAAGCAAAGGGGTAGCCCATGGTATTTTTAAAAAAAAAAATTTTTGTCCCACTATTCCCAAAAAGAAAATTTCGTATTAAAGCCAATGCTCCTACCTATGCAATGCAGTAGAAATCAAGTCGATGTCTACAAAAATAAGTAAGTTATAACCAAAAATGTAACCAGTTCTGCTACTGCCTCTTTCCGGCCACTTTTTAGTAGAACTAGTTACATTTTTGGTCATAACTTGCTTAGTTTTCTAGATATCGACTTGATTCCTTTTGACTTAGATAGCTAAGGGCACTGGCTTTAACGACAATATTTTTTTCTTGCGGGTAGAGCAAAAATTTTTTTATCTTTTTTCCAAAAAAAGCAAAGGGGGTAGCCCATGGTATTTTTTGAAGAAAAAAATTTTTGTCCCACTATTTCCAAAAAGAAATTTTCCTATTAAAGCCAATGCTCTTACCTATGCAATGCAGTAGAAATCAAGTCGATGTCTACAAAAATAAGTAAGTTATAATCAAAAATGTAACCAGTTCTGCTACTGCCTCTTTCCGGCCACTTTTTAGTAGAACTAGTTACCTTTTTGGTCATAACTTGCTTAGTTTTCTAGATATCGACTTGATTCCTTTTGATTTGGATAGCTAAGGGCACTAGCTATAACGACAATATTTTTTTTCTTGCGGGTAGAGCAAAACATTTTTTTATCATTTTTCCAAAAAAAGCAAAGGCGTAGCCCATGGTATTTTTTAAAAAAAAAAATTTTTGTCCCACTATTCCCAAAAAGAAAATTTCGTATTAAAGCCAATGCTCTTACCTATGCAATGCAGTAGAAATCAAATCGATGTCTACAAAAATAAGTAAGTTATAACCAAAAATGTAACCAGTTCTGCTACTGCCTCTTTCCGGCCACTTTTTAGTAGAACTAGTTACCTTTTTGGTCATAACTTGCTTAGTTTTCTAGATATCTACTTGATTCCTTTTGACTTGGATAGCTAAGGGCACTGGCTTTAACGACAATATTTTTTTTCTTGCGGGTAGAGCAAAAAAAATTTTTATCATTTTTCCAAAAAAAGCAAAGGGGGTAGCCCACGGTATTTTTTGAAGAAAAAAATTTTTGTCCCACTATTCCCAAAAAGAAAATTTCCTATTAAAGCCAATGCTCTTACCTATGCAATGCAGTAGAAATCAAGTCGATGTCTACAAAAATAAGTAAGTTATAACCAAAAATGTAACCAGTTCTGCTACTGCCTCTTTCCGGCCACTTTTTAATAGAACTAGTTACCTTTTTGGTCATAACTTGCTTAGTTTTCTAGATATCGACTTGATTCCTTTTGACTTGGATAGCTAAGGGCACTGGCTTTAACGACAATATTTTTTTTTCTTGCGGGTAGAGCAAAAAAATTTTTTATCATTTTTCCAAAAAAAGCAAAGGGGGTAGCCCACGGTATTTTTTAAAAAAAAAAATTTTTGTCCCACTATTCCCAAAAAGAAAATTTCCTATTAAAGCCAATGCTCTTACCTATGCAATGCAGTAGAAATCAAGTCGATGTCTACATAAATAAGTAAGTTATAACCAAAAATGTAACCAGTTCTGCTACTGCCTCTTTCTGGCCACTTTTTAGTAGAACTAGTTACCTTTTTGGTCATAACTTGCTTAGTTTTCTAGATATCGACTTGATTCCTTTTGACTTGGATAGCTAAGGGCACTGGCTTTAACGACAATATTTTTTTTCTTGCGGGTAGAGCAAAAATTTTTTTTATCTTTTTTCCAAAAAAAGCAAATTGGATAGCCCATGGTATTTTTTGAAGAAAAAAATTTTTGTCCCACTATTCCCAAAAAGAAAATTTCGTATTAAAGCCAATGCTCTTACCTATGCAATGCAGTAGAAATCAAATCGATGTCTACAAAAATAAGTAAGTTATAACCAAAAATGTAACCAGTTCTGCTACTGCCTCTTTCCGGCCACTTTTTAGTAGAACTAGTTACCTTTTTGGTCATAACTTGCTTAGTTTTCTAGATATCTACTTGATTCCTTTTGACTTGGATAGCTAAGGGCACTGGCTTTAACGACAATATTTTTTTTCTTGCGGGTAGAGCAAAAAAAATTTTTATCATTTTTCCAAAAAAAGCAAAGGGGGTAGCCCACGGTATTTTTTGAAGAAAAAAATTTTTGTCCCACTATTCCCAAAAAGAAAATTTCGTATTAAAGCCAATGCTCTTACCTATGCAATGCAGTAGAAATCAAGTCGATGTCTACATAAATAAGTAAGTTATAACCAAAAATGTAACCAGTTCTGCTACTGCCTCTTTCTGGCCACTTTTTAGTAGAACTAGTTACCTTTTTGGTCATAACTTGCTTAGTTTTCTAGATATCGACTTGATTCCTTTTGACTTGGATAGCTAAGGGCACTGGCTTTAACGACAATATTTTTTTTCTTGCGGGTAGAGCAAAAAAAATTTTTATCATTTTTCCAAAAAAAGCAAAGGGGGTAGCCCACGGTATTTTTTGAAGAAAAAAATTTTTGTCCCACTATTCCCAAAAAGAAAATTTCGTATTAAAGCCAATGCTCTTACCTATGCAATGCAGTAGAAATCAAGTCGATGTCTACAAAAATAAGTAAGTTATAACCAAAAATGTAACCAGTTCTGCTACTGCCTCTTTCCGGCCACTTTTTAGTAGAACTAGTTACCTTTTTGGTCATAACTTGCTTAGTTTTCTAGATATCTACTTGATTCCTTTTGACTTGGATAGCTAAGGGCACTGGCTTTAACGACAATATTTTTTTTCTTGCGGGTAGAGCAAAAAAATTTTTTTTATCTTTTTTCCAAAAAAAGCAAAGGGGTAGCCCATGGTATTTTTTGAAGAAAAAAATTTTTGTCCCACTATTCCCAAAAAGAAAATTTCGTATTAAAGCCAATGCTCTTACCTATGCAATGCAGTAGAAATCAAGTCGATGTCTACATAAATAAGTAAGTTATAACCAAAAATGTAACCAGTTCTGCTACTGCCTCTTTCAGGCCACTTTTTAGTAGAACTAGTTACCTTTTTGGTCATAACTTGCTTAGTTTTCTAGATATCGACTTGATTCCTTTTGACTTGGATAGCTAAGGGCACTGGCTTTAACGACAATATTTTTTTTCTTGCGGGTAGAGCAAAAAATTTTTTTATCATTTTTCCAAAAAAAGCAAAGGCGTAGCCCATGGTATTTTTTAAAAAAAAAAATTTTTGTCCCACTATTCCCAAAAAGAAAATTTCGTATTAAAGCCAATGCTCTTACCTATGCAATGCAGTAGAAATCAAATCGATGTCTACAAAAATAAGTAAGTTATAACCAAAAATGTAACCAGTTCTGCTACTGCCTCTTTCCGGCCACTTTTTAGTAGAACTAGTTACCTTTTTGGTCATAACTTGCTTAGTTTTCTAGATATCTACTTGATTCCTTTTGACTTGGATAGCTAAGGGCACTGGCTTTAACGACAATATTTTTTTTCTTGCGGGTAGAGCAAAAAAAATTTTTATCATTTTTCCAAAAAAAGCAAAGGGGGTAGCCCACGGTATTTTTTGAAGAAAAAAATTTTTGTCCCACTATTCCCAAAAAGAAAATTTCGTATTAAAGCCAATGCTCTTACCTATGCAATGCAGTAGAAATTAAGTCGATGTCTACAAAAATAAGTAAGTTATAACCAAAAATGTAACCAGTTCTGCTACTGCCTCTTTCCGGCCACTTTTTAGTAGAACTAGTTACCTTTTTGGTCATAACTTGCTTAGTTTTCTAGATATCGACTTGATTCCTTTTGACTTGGATAGCTAAGGGCACTGGCTTTAACGACAATATTTTTTTTCTTGCGGGTAGAGCAAAAAAAATTTTTATCATTTTTCCAAAAAAAGCAAAGGGGGTAGCCCACGGTATTTTTTGAAGAAAAAAATTTTTGTCCCACTATTCCCAAAAAGAA
The DNA here is from genome assembly GCA_947397855.1 of Thelaira solivaga. Taxonomy (NCBI): domain Eukaryota; kingdom Metazoa; phylum Arthropoda; class Insecta; order Diptera; family Tachinidae; genus Thelaira; species Thelaira solivaga. Next base: position 14,625,881 of record OX377612.1, read on the forward strand.
AATTTCCTATTAAAGCCAATGCTCTTACCTATGCAATGCAGTAGAAATCAAGTCGATGTCTACAAAAATAAGTAAGTTATAACCAAAAATGTAACCAGATCTGCTACTGCCTCTTTCCGGCCACTTTTTAGTAGAACTAGTTACCTTTTTGGTCATAACTTGCTTAGTTTTCTAGATATCGACTTGATTCTTTTTGACTTGGATAGCTAAGGGCACTGGCTTTAACGACAATATTTTTTTTCTTGCGGGTAGAGCAAAAAATTTTTTTATCTTTTTTCCAAAAAAAGCAAAGGGGGTAGCCCATGGTATTTTTTGAAGAAAAAAATTTTTGTCCCACTATTCCCAAAAAGAAAATTTCCTATTATAGCCAATGCTCTTACCTATGCAATGCAGTAGAAATCAAGTCGATGTCTACAAAAATAAGTAAGTTATAACCAAAAATGTAACCAGTTCTGCTACTGCCTCTTTCCGGCCACTTTTTAGTAGAACTAGTTACCTTTTTGGTCATAACTTGCTTAGTTTTCTAGATATCGACTTGATTCCTTTTGACTTGGATAACTAAGGGCACTGGCTTTAACGACAATATTTTTTTTATTGCGGGTAGAGCAAAAAAATTTTTTATCATTTTTCCAAAAAAAGCAAAGGGGTAGCCCATGGTATTTTTTAAAAAAAAAAATTTTTGTCCCACTATTCCCAAAAAGAAAATTTCGTATTAAAGCCAATGCTCCTACCTATGCAATGCAGTAGAAATCAAATCGATGTCTACAAAAATAAGTAAGTTATAACCAAAAATGTAACCAGTTCTGCTACTGCCTCTTTCCGGCCAATTTTTAGTAGAACTACTTACCTTTTTGGTCATAACTTGCTTAGTTTTCTAGATATCGACTTGATTCCTTTTGACTTGGATAGCTAAGGGCACTGGCTTTAACGACAATATTTTTTTTCTTGCGGGTAGTGCAAAAAAATTTTTTTATCATTTTTCCAAAAAAAGCAAAGGGGGTAGCCCATGGTATTTTTTGAAGAAAAAAATTTTTGTCCAACTATACCCAAAAAGAAATTTTCCTATTAAAGCCAATGCTCTTACCTATGCAATGCAGTAGAAATCAAGTCGATGTCTACAAAAATAAGTAAGTTATAACCAAAAATGTAACCAGTTCTGCTACTGCCTCTTTCCGGCCACTTTTTAGTAGAACTAGTTACCTTTTTGGTCATAACTTGCTTAGTTTTCTAGATATCGACTTGATTCCTTTTGACTTGGATAGCTAAGGGCACTGGCTTTAACGACAATATTTTTTTTCTTGCGGATAGAGCAAAAAAATTTTTTATCATTTTTCCAAAAAAAAGCAAAGGGGTAGCCCATGGTTTTTTTTTTTTAAAAAATTTTTGTCCCACTATTCCCAAAAAGAAAATTTCGTATTAAAGCCAATGCTCTTACCTATGCAATGCAGTAGAAATCAAATCGATGTCTACAAAAATAAGTAAGTTATAACCAAAAATGTAACCAGTTCTGCTACTGCCTCTTTCCGGCCACTTTTTAGTAGAACTAGTTACCTTTTTGGTCATAACTTGCTTAGTTTTCTAGATATCGACTTGATTCCTTTTGATTTGGATAGCTAAGGGCACTAACTTTAACGGCAATATTTTTTTTCTAGCGGGTAGAGCAAAAAATTTTTTTATCATTTTTCCAAAAAAAGCAAAGGGGTAGCCCATGGTATTTTTTAAAAAAAAAAATTTTTGTCCCACTATTCCCAAAAAGAAAATTTCGTATTAAAGCCAATGCTCTTACCTATGCAATGCAGTAGAAATCAAATCGATGTCTACAAAAATAAGTAAGTTATAACCAAAAATGTAACCAGTTCTGCTACTGCCTCTTTCCGGCCACTTTTTAGTAGAACTAGTTACCTTTTTGGTCATAACTTGCTTAGTTTTCTAGATATCGACTTGATTCCTTTTGACTTGGATAGCTAAGGGCACTGGCTTTAACGACAATATTTTTTTTCTTGCGGATAGAGCAAAAAAATTTTTTATCATTTTTCCAAAAAAAAGCAAAGGGGTAGCCCATGGTTTTTTTTTTTTAAAAAAATTTTTGTCCCACTATTCCCAAAAAGAAAATTTCGTATTAAAGCCAATGCTCTTACCTATGCAATGCAGTACAAATCAAGTCGATGTCCACAAAAATAAGTAAGTTATAACCAAAAATGTAACCAGTTCTGCTACTGCCTCTTTCCGGCCACTTTTTAGTAGAACTAGTTACCTTTTTGGTCATAACTTGCTTAGTTTTCTAGATATCGACTTAATTCCTTTTGATTTGGATAGCTAAGGGCACTAGCTTTAACGACAATATTTTTTTTCTTGCGGGTAGAGCAAAAAATTTTTTTATAATTTTTCCAAAAAAGCAAAGGGGTAGCCCATGGTATTTTTTAAAAAAAAAAATTTTTGTCCCACTATTCCCAAAAAGAAAATTTCGTATTAAAGCCAATGCTCTTACCTATGCAATGCAGTAGAAATCAAATCGATGTCTACAAAAATAAGTAAGTTATAACCAAAAATGTAACCAGTTCTGCTACTGCCTCTTTCCGGCCACTTTTTAGTAGAACTAGTTACCTTTTTGGTCATAACTTGCTTAGTTTTCTAGATATCGACTTGAATCCTTTTGACTTGGATAGCTAAGGGCACTGGCTTTAACGACAATATTTTTTTTCTTGCGGGTAGAGCAAAAAAATTTTTTATCATTTTTCCAAAAAAATCAAAGGGGATAGCCCACGGTATTTTTTGAAGAAAAAAATTTTTGTCCCACTAATCCCAAAAAGAAAATTTCGTATTAAAGCCAATGCTCTTACCTATGCAATGCAGTAGAAATCAAGTCGATGTCCACAAAAATAAGTAAGTTATAACCAAAAATGTAACCAGTTCTGCTACTGCCTCTTTCCGGCCACTTTTTAGTAGAACTAGTTACCTTTTTGGTCATAACTTGCTTAGTTTTCTAGATATCGACTTGATTCCTTTTGACTTGTATAGCTAAGGGTATTGGCTTTAACGACAATATTTTTTTTCTTGCGGGTAGAGCAAAAAAATTTTTTTTATCTTTTTTCCAAAAAAAGCAAAGGGGTAGCCCATGGTATTTTTTGAAGAAAAAAATTTTTGTCCCACTATTCCCAAAAAGAAAATTTCCTATTATAGCCAATGCTCTTACCTATGCAATGCAGTAGAAATCAAGTCGATGTCTACAAAAATAAGTAAGTTATAACCAAAAATGTAACCAGTTCTGCTACTGCCTCTTTCCGGCCACTTTTTAGTAGAACTAGTTACCTTTTTGGTCATAACTTGCTTAGTTTTCTAGATATCGACTTGATTCCTTTTGACTTGGATAACTAAGGGCACTGGCTTTAACGACAATATTTTTTTTATTGCGGGTAGAGCAAAAAAATTTTTTATCATTTTTCCAAAAAAAGCAAAGGGGTAGCCCATGGTATTTTTTAAAAAAAAAAATTTTTGTCCCACTATTCCCAAAAAGAAAATTTCGTATTAAAGCCAATGCTCCTACCTATGCAATGCAGTAGAAATCAAATCGATGTCTACAAAAATAAGTAAGTTATAACCAAAAATGTAACCAGTTCTGCTACTGCCTCTTTCCGGCCAATTTTTAGTAGAACTACTTACCTTTTTGGTCATAACTTGCTTAGTTTTCTAGATATCGACTTGATTCCTTTTGACTTGGATAGCTAAGGGCACTGGCTTTAACGACAATATTTTTTTTCTTGCGGGTAGTGCAAAAAAATTTTTTTATCATTTTTCCAAAAAAAGCAAAGGGGGTAGCCCATGGTATTTTTTGAAGAAAAAAATTTTTGTCCAACTATACCCAAAAAGAAATTTTCCTATTAAAGCCAATGCTCTTACCTATGCAATGCAGTAGAAATCAAGTCGATGTCTACAAAAATAAGTAAGTTATAACCAAAAATGTAACCAGTTCTGCTACTGCCTCTTTCTGGCCACTTTTTAGTAGAACTAGTTACCTTTTTGGTCATAACTTGCTTAGTTTTCTAGATATCGACTTGATTCCTTTTGACTTGGATAGCTAAGGGCACTGGCTTTAACGACAATATTTTTTTTCTTGCGGATAGAGCAAAAAAATTTTTTATCATTTTTCCAAAAAAAAGCAAAGGGGTAGCCCATGGTTTTTTTTTTTTAAAAAATTTTTGTCCCACTATTCCCAAAAAGAAAATTTCGTATTAAAGCCAATGCTCTTACCTATGCAATGCAGTAGAAATCAAATCGATGTCTACAAAAATAAGTAAGTTATAACCAAAAATGTAACCAGTTCTGCTACTGCCTCTTTCCGGCCACTTTTTAGTAGAACTAGTTACCTTTTTGGTCATAACTTGCTTAGTTTTCTAGATATCGACTTGATTCCTTTTGACTTGGATAGCTAAGGGCACTGGCTTTAACGACAATATTTTTTTTCTTGCGGATAGAGCAAAAAAATTTTTTATCATTTTTCCAAAAAAAAGCAAAGGGGTAGCCCATGGTTTTTTTTTTTTAAAAAAATTTTTGTCCCACTATTCCCAAAAAGAAAATTTCGTATTAAAGCCAATGCTCTTACCTATGCAATGCAGTACAAATCAAGTCGATGTCCACAAAAATAAGTAAGTTATAACCAAAAATGTAACCAGTTCTGCTACTGCCTCTTTCCGGCCACTTTTTAGTAGAACTAGTTACCTTTTTGGTCATAACTTGCTTAGTTTTCTAGATATCGACTTAATTCCTTTTGATTTGGATAGCTAAGGGCACTAGCTTTAACGACAATATTTTTTTTCTTGCGGGTAGAGCAAAAAATTTTTTTATAATTTTTCCAAAAAAGCAAAGGGGTAGCCCATGGTATTTTTTAAAAAAAAAAATTTTTGTCCCACTATTCCCAAAAAGAAAATTTCGTATTAAAGCCAATGCTCTTACCTATGCAATGCAGTAGAAATCAAATCGATGTCTACAAAAATAAGTAAGTTATAACCAAAAATGTAACCAGTTCTGCTACTGCCTCTTTCCGGCCACTTTTTAGTAGAACTAGTTACCTTTTTGGTCATAACTTGCTTAGTTTTCTAGATATCGACTTGAATCCTTTTGACTTGGATAGCTAAGGGCACTGGCTTTAACGACAATATTTTTTTTCTTGCGGGTAGAGCAAAAAAATTTTTTATCATTTTTCCAAAAAAATCAAAGGGGATAGCCCACGGTATTTTTTGAAGAAAAAAATTTTTGTCCCACTAATCCCAAAAAGAAAATTTCGTATTAAAGCCAATGCTCTTACCTATGCAATGCAGTAGAAATCAAGTCGATGTCCACAAAAATAAGTAAGTTATAACCAAAAATGTAACCAGTTCTGCTACTGCCTCTTTCCGGCCACTTTTTAGTAGAACTAGTTACCTTTTTGGTCATAACTTGCTTAGTTTTCTAGATATCGACTTGATTCCTTTTGACTTGTATAGCTAAGGGTATTGGCTTTAACGACAATATTTTTTTTCTTGCGGGTAGAGCAAAAAAATTTTTTATCATTTTTCCAAAAAAATCAAAGGGGTAGCCCATGGTATTTTTAAAAAAAAAAAATTTTTGTCCCACTATTCCCAAAAAGAAAATTTCGTATTAAAGCCAATGCTCTTACCTATGCAATGCAGTACAAATCAAGTCGATGTCCACAAAAATAAGTAAGTTATAACCAAAAATGTAACCAGTTCTGCTACTGCCTCTTTCCGGCCACTTTTTAGTAGAACTAGTTACCTTTTTGGTCATAACTTGCTTAGTTTTCTAGATATCGACTTGATTCCTTTTGACTTGGATAGCTAAGGGTATTGGCTTTAACGACAATATTTTTTTTCTTGCGGGTAGAGCAAAAAATTTTTTTATCTTTTTTCCAAAAAAAGCAAAGGGGGTAGCCCACGGTATTTTTTGAAGAAAAAAATTTTTGTCCCACTATTCCCAAAAAGAAAATTTCGTATTAAAGCCAATGCTCTTACCTATGCAATGCAGTAGAAATCAAATCGATGTCTACAAAAATAAGTAAGTTATAACCAAAAATGTAACCAGTTCTGCTACTGCCTCTTTCCGGCCACTTTTTAGTAGAACTAGTTACCTTTTTGGTCATAACTTGCTTAGTTTTCTAGATATCTACTTGATTCCTTTTGACTTGGATAGCTAAGGGCACTGGCTTTAACGACAATATTTTTTTTCTTGCGGGTAGAGCAAAAAAATTTTTTTTATCTTTTTTCCAAAAAAAGCAAAGGGGTAGCCCATGGTATTTTTTGAAGAAAAAAATTTTTGTCCCACTATTCCCAAAAAGAAAATTTCCTATTATAGCCAATGCTCTTACCTATGCAATGCAGTAGAAATCAAGTCGATGTCTACAAAAATAAGTAAGTTATAACCAAAAATGTAACCAGTTCTGCTACTGCCTCTTTCCGGCCACTTTTTAGTAGAACTAGTTACCTTTTTGGTCATAACTTGCTTAGTTTTCTAGATATCGACTTGATTCCTTTTGACTTGGATAACTAAGGGCACTGGCTTTAACGACAATATTTTTTTTATTGCGGGTAGAGCAAAAAAATTTTTTATCATTTTTCCAAAAAAAGCAAAGGGGTAGCCCATGGTATTTTTTAAAAAAAAAAATTTTTGTCCCACTATTCCCAAAAAGAAAATTTCGTATTAAAGCCAATGCTCCTACCTATGCAATGCAGTAGAAATCAAATCGATGTCTACAAAAATAAGTAAGTTATAACCAAAAATGTAACCAGTTCTGCTACTGCCTCTTTCCGGCCAATTTTTAGTAGAACTAGTTACCTTTTTGGTCATAACTTGCTTAGTTTTCTAGATATCGACTTGATTCCTTTTGACTTGGATAGCTAAGGGCACTGGCTTTAACGACAATATTTTTTTTCTTGCGGATAGAGCAAAAAAATTTTTTATCATTTTTCCAAAAAAAAGCAAAGGGGTAGCCCATGGTTTTTTTTTTTTTAAAAATTTTTGTCCCACTATTCCCAAAAAGAAAATTTCGTATTAAAGCCAATGCTCTTACCTATGCAATGCAGTAGAAATCAAATCGATGTCTACAAAAATAAGTAAGTTATAACCAAAAATGTAACCAGTTCTGCTACTGCCTCTTTCCGGCCACTTTTTAGTAGAACTAGTTACCTTTTTGGTCATAACTTGCTTAGTTTTCTAGATATCGACTTGATTCCTTTTGATTTGGATAGCTAAGGGCACTAACTTTAACGGCAATATTTTTTTTCTAGCGGGTAGAGCAAAAAATTTTTTTATCATTTTTCCAAAAAAAGCAAAGGGGTAGCCCATGGTATTTTTTAAAAAAAAAAATTTTTGTCCCACTATTCCCAAAAAGAAAATTTCGTATTAAAGCCAATGCTCCTACCTATGCAATGCAGTAGAAATCAAGTCGATGTCTACAAAAATAAGTAAGTTATAACCAAAAATGTAACCAGTTCTGCTACTGCCTCTTTCCGGCCACTTTTTAGTAGAACTAGTTACATTTTTGGTCATAACTTGCTTAGTTTTCTAGATATCGACTTGATTCCTTTTGACTTAGATAGCTAAGGGCACTGGCTTTAACGACAATATTTTTTTCTTGCGGGTAGAGCAAAAAATTTTTTTATCATTTTTCCAAAAAAAGCAAAGGGGTAGCCCATGGTTTTTTTTTTTTAAAAAAATTTTTGTCCCACTATTCCCAAAAAGAAAATTTCGTATTAAAGCCAATGCTCTTACCTATGCAATGCAGTACAAATCAAGTCGATGTCCACAAAAATAAGTAAGTTATAACCAAAAATGTAACCAGTTCTGCTACTGCCTCTTTCCGGCCACTTTTTAGTAGAACTAGTTACCTTTTTGGTCATAACTTGCTTAGTTTTCTAGATAACGACTTAATTCCTTTTGATTTGGATAGCTAAGGGCACTAGCTTTAACGACAATATTTTTTTTCTTGCGGGTAGAGCAAAAAATTTTTTTATAATTTTTCCAAAAAAGCAAAGGGGTAGCCCATGGTATTTTTTAAAAAAAAAAATTTTTGTCCCACTATTCCCAAAAAGAAAATTTCGTATTAAAGCCAATGCTCTTACCTATGCAATGCAGTAGAAATCAAATCGATGTCTACAAAAATAAGTAAGTTATAACCAAAAATGTAACCAGTTCTGCTACTGCCTCTTTCCGGCCACTTTTTAGTAGAACTAGTTACCTTTTTGGTCATAACTTGCTTAGTTTTCTAGATATCGACTTGAATCCTTTTGACTTGGATAGCTAAGGGCACTGGCTTTAACGACAATATTTTTTTTCTTGCGGGTAGAGCAAAAAAATTTTTTATCATTTTTCCAAAAAAATCAAAGGGGATAGCCCACGGTATTTTTTGAAGAAAAAAATTTTTGTCCCACTAATCCCAAAAAGAAAATTTCGTATTAAAGCCAATGCTCTTACCTATGCAATGCAGTAGAAATCAAGTCGATGTCCACAAAAATAAGTAAGTTATAACCAAAAATGTAACCAGTTCTGCTACTGCCTCTTTCCGGCCACTTTTTAGTAGAACTAGTTACCTTTTTGGTCATAACTTGCTTAGTTTTCTAGATATCGACTTGATTCCTTTTGACTTGTATAGCTAAGGGTATTGGCTTTAACGACAATATTTTTTTTCTTGCGGGTAGAGCAAAAAAATTTTTTATCATTTTTCCAAAAAAATCAAAGGGGTAGCCCATGGTATTTTTAAAAAAAAAAAATTTTTGTCCCACTATTCCCAAAAAGAAAATTTCGTATTAAAGCCAATGCTCTTACCTATGCAATGCAGTACAAATCAAGTCGATGTCCACAAAAATAAGTAAGTTATAACCAAAAATGTAACCAGTTCTGCTACTGCCTCTTTCCGGCCACTTTTTAGTAGAACTAGTTACCTTTTTGGTCATAACTTGCTTAGTTTTCTAGATATCGACTTGATTCCTTTTGACTTGGATAGCTAAGGGTATTGGCTTTAACGACAATATTTTTTTTCTTGCGGGTAGAGCAAAAAATTTTTTTATCTTTTTTCCAAAAAAAGCAAAGGGGGTAGCCCACGGTATTTTTTGAAGAAAAAAATTTTTGTCCCACTATTCCCAAAAAGAAAATTTCGTATTAAAGCCAATGCTCTTACCTATGCAATGCAGTAGAAATCAAATCGATGTCTACAAAAATAAGTAAGTTATAACCAAAAATGTAACCAGTTCTGCTACTGCCTCTTTCCGGCCACTTTTTAGTAGAACTAGTTACCTTTTTGGTCATAACTTGCTTAGTTTTCTAGATATCTACTTGATTCCTTTTGACTTGGATAGCTAAGGGCACTGGCTTTAACGACAATATTTTTTTTCTTGCGGGTAGAGCAAAAAAATTTTTTTTATCTTTTTTCCAAAAAAAGCAAAGGGGTAGCCCATGGTATTTTTTGAAGAAAAAAATTTTTGTCCCACTATTCCCAAAAAGAAAATTTCGTAATAAAGCCAATGCTCTTACCTATGCAATGCAGTAGAAATCAAGTCGATGTCTACATAAATAAGTAAGTTATAACCAAAAATGTAACCAGTTCTGCTACTGCCTCTTTCTGGCCACTTTTTAGTAGAACTAGTTACCTTTTTGGTCATAACTTGCTTAGTTTTCTAGATATCGACTTGATTCCTTTTGACTTGGATAGCTAAGGGCACTGGCTTTAACGACAATATTTTTTTTCTTGCGGGTAGAGCAAAAAATTTTTTTATCATTTTTCCAAAAAAAGCAAAGGCGTAGCCCATGGTATTTTTTAAAAAAAAAATTTTTGTCCCACTATTCCCAAAAAGAAAATTTCGTATTAAAGCCAATGCTCTTACCTATGCAATGCAGTACAAATCAAGTCGATGTCCACAAAAATAAGTAAGTTATAACCAAAAATGTAACCAGTTCTGCTACTGCCTCTTTCCGGCCACTTTTTAGTAGAACTAGTTACCTTTTTGGTCATAACTTGCTTAGTTTTCTAGATATCGACTTGATTCCTTTTGACTTGGATAGCTAAGGGTATTGGCTTTAACGACAATATTTTTTTTCCTGCGGGTAGAGCAAAAAATTTTTTTATCTTTTTTCCAAAAAAAGCAAAGGGGGTAGCCCACGGTATTTTTTGAAGAAAAAAATTTTTGTCCCACTAATCCCAAAAAGAAAATTTCCTATTAAAGCCAATGCTCTTACCTATGCAATGCAGTAGAAATCAAGTCGATGTCTACAAAAATAAGTAAGTTATAACCAAAAATGTAACCAGTTCTGCTACTGCCTCTTTCCGGCCACTTTTTAGTAGAACTAGTTACCTTTTTGGTCATAACTTGCTTAGTTTTCTAGATATCGACTTGATTCCTTTTGACTTGGATAGCTAAGGGCACTGGCTTTAACGACAATATTTTTTTTCTTGCGGGTAGAGCAAAAAAATTTTTTATCATTTTTCCAAAAAAAGCAAAAGGGGTAGCCCACGGTATTTTTTGAAGAAAAAAATTTTTGTCCACTATTCCCAAAAAGAAAATTTCGTATTAAAGCCAATGCTCTTACCTATGCAATGCAGTAGAAATCAAGTCGATGTCTACAAAAATAAGTAAGTTATAACCAAAAATGTAACCAGTTCTGCTACTGCCTCTTTCCGGCCACTTTTTAGTAGAACTAGTTACCTTTTTGGTCATAACTTGCTTAGTTTTCTAGATATCGACTTGATTCCTTTTGACTTGGATAGCTAAGGGCACTGGCTTTAACGACAATATTTTTTTTCTTGCGGGTAGAGCAAAAAAATTTTTTATCTTTTTTCCAAAAAAAGCAAAGGGGGTAGCCCACGGTATTTTTTGAAGAAAAAAATTTTTGTCCCACTATTCGCAAAAAGAAAATTTCCTATTAAAGCCAATGCTCTTACCTATGCAATGCAGTAGAAATCAAGTCGATGTCTACAAAAATAAGTAAGTTATAACCAAAAATGTAACCAGTTCTGCTACTGCCTCTTTCCGGCCACTTTTTAGTAGAACTAGTTACCTTTTTGGTCATAACTTGCTTAGTTTTCTAGACATCGACTTGATTCCTTTTGACTTGGATAGCTAAGGGCACTGGCTTTAACGACAATATTTTTTTTCTTGCGGGTAGAGCAAAAAATTTTTTTATCTTTTTTCCAAAAAAAGGCAAGGGGGTAGCCCATGGTATTTTTTGAAGAAAAAAATTTTTCTCCCACTATTCCCAAAAAGAAAATTTCCTATTAAAGCCAATGCTCTTACCTATGCAATGCAGTAGAAATCAAGTCGATGTCTACAAAAATAAGTAAGTTATAACCAAAAATGTAACCAGTTCTGCTACTGCCTCTTTCCGGCCACTTTTTAGTAGAACTAGTTACCTTTTTGGTCATAACTTGCTTAGTTTTCTAGACATCGACTTGATTCCTTTTGACTTGGATAGCTAAGGGCACTGGCTTTAACGACAATATTTTTTTTCTTGCGGGTAGAGCAAAAAATTTTTTTATCTTTTTTTCCAAAAAAAGCAAAGGGGGTAGCGCATGGTATTTTTTGAAGAAAAAAATTTTTGTCCCACTATTCCCAAAAAGAAAATTTCGTATTAAAGCCAATGCTCTTACCTATGCAATGCAGTAGAAATCAAGTCGATGTCTACAAAAATAAGTAAGTTATAACCAAAAATGTAACCAGTTCTGCTACTGCCTCTTTCCGGCCACTTTTTAGTAGAACTAGTTACCTTTTTGGTCATAACTTGCTTAGTTTTCTAGATATCGACTTGATTCTTTTTGACTTGGATAGCTAAGGGCACTGGCTTTAACGACAATATTTTTTTTCTTGCGGGTAGAGCAAAAATTTTTTTTATCTTTTTTCCAAAAAAAGCAAAGGGGGTAGCCCATGGTATTTTTTGAAGAAAAAAATTTTTGTCCCACTATTCCCAAAAAGAAAATTTCGTATTAAAGCCAATGCTCTTACCTATGCAATGCAGTAGAAATCAAGTCGATGTCTACAAAAATAAGTAAGTTATAACCAAAAATGTAACCAGTTCTGCTACTGCCTCTTTCCGGCCACTTTTTAGTAGAACTAGTTACCTTTTTGGTCATAACTTGCTTAGTTTTCTAGACATCGACTTGATTCCTTTTGACTTGGATAGCTAAGGGCACTGGCTTTAACGACAATATTTTTTTTCTTGCGGGTAGAGCAAAAAATTTTTTTATCTTTTTTCCAAAAAAAGCAAAGGGGGTAGCCCATGGTATTTTTTGAAGAAAAAAATTTTTGTCCCACTATTCGCAAAAAGAAAATTTCCTATTAAGGCCAATGCTCTTACCTATGCAATGCAGTAAAAATCAAGTCGATGTCTACAAAAATAAGTAAGTTATAACCAAAAATGTAACCAGTTCTGCTACTGCCTCTTTCCGGCCACTTTTTAGTAGAACTAGTTACCTTTTTGGTCATAACTTGCTTAGTTTTCTAGACATCGACTTGATTCTTTTTGACTTGGATAGCTAAGGGCACTGGCTTTAACGACAATATTTTTTTTCTTGCGGGTAGAGCAAAAAATTTTTTTATCTTTTTTCCAAAAAAAGCAAAGGGGGTAGCCCATGGTATTTTTTGAAGAAAAAAATTTTTGTCCCACTATTCCCAAAAAGAAAATTTCGTATTAAAGCCAATGCTCTTACCTATGCAATGCAGTAGAAATCAAGTCGATGTCTACAAAAATAAGTAAGTTATAACCAAAAATGTAACCAGTTCTGCTACTGCCTCTTTCCGGCCACTTTTTAGTAGAACTAGTTACCTTTTTGGTCATAACTTGCTTAGTTTTTTAGATAGCAAAACTCACTTTTATAAATAAAAAAAATTTAAATGGTAAATTAAATAAACTAAAGAAGTTTTGACTATTTCACACATGCATTCAAAGTATTATTCATGAAGTATCAATGATGGACTAACATTAATTCAACTTTTTACATTGCGATATTCTAGAAGATTAACATCAAAGCTATTCTTTGTCAATATCTTATGAAGCAGCTAAATGGTTGTTTATGAACAAACAGTGTTCAATAAACAAAATGTTTTTATTTGCTTTAACAAAAGACTAATTTGAGACCAATCCACTTTTATTAAATTGAAAAATTTTTCTACAGGGTAGTGTTCACTTTTTAATTTTTTTTTGTATTTTTAATTTCATTTTACTAATTTCCGTTAGTAGCGAAAACATAAAAAACTTTATTTATATTTTAATTAAGAAACCGGAAATTTGCCATCAACAGACTTAAATACTTGAAATGAGAGAGAGAAAAAATGCGGAAATATTATTATTAATTTATAATTTCAAATTTAAGAATTAATACTTATACATACTCGTACAAATAACAACTAATTTCACTTTAAAAATAGTATTTTATTTTTGGTTTTATTAAAGTTTGACTGTTTGCTTAAATCATAATTACGAAACGGATATTTATTTAAAATAAGTAATGAAAATATGAAATAGAAATTATAACAAATTTGTCACAATATCTACTTCAAGTCTACTTAATTTCTTTTTGAAAACCTACCAGCCATAATAATCCTTTAAAAACAACAACATGAAATTAATTAGTACAATAAAATCAAAATCCAACTGCCATTTTATAAGGTTTTTAAGCAAAAACGAAAAATATACGACAAATTATAAAACTTATTGCACGAGAAATTTCATTTCATGGTTATGTGCTCACTGGTTTTAATTTACATTCTATAAGAGGTCCAATATTCATATTTAAAATTGTAAGTAGACCTGATAAAGACACAACTTAAAAAAAAATAAGTGAAATATAACTTTTTTTCATTCGTTCAACAAAAAATATTCAACAATTTTAAAGAGAAGCTGTTAAAAGCTGCCTTTTAAACAATAATTTAAATCAATTTTAATTAAGGCATGTATATGGACCGATATTTTGGTTTTTCATTCATTTCTGTTTCGTTTTTTTAAATATTAAAAAAAATTTCTAATTTATATTTTAAATTATCAATTTTCAAATTGACAAGGATTGTTAAACTAACAATAAAGCACAAAAGTGTAAACGTATAGTACAGATTATTGTAGTGTTTTTGTTTTGGCCGATATGAACTGAAAAATATTGTCACAATATGCCACGACATTGTGAATACTCAAAAATAATTCTGGCTAAGATTTAAAATGTGCGATAATCTAGAACAATAAAAATCGGTACACATTGAACTACTTTAAGAAATATTGATATTGCAATGCTTCAAAACTATTGGTGAAAAAGCCTTGATCAAATATGTTATTGCATGAAGAATAAAATTGATTTCATTTGATATGCCGTTTCGTTTTACAAAACTAAAATTTCAATTTTTGCTTTAACATTTAATAAAACAAAATGAAAATTCCTTAAAGTAGAATTTATTAAGTATATGGCCTACTCCAGTCCTGAGACAAAAAGTTGCTTATCGGAAGGCTCTAATATAAGTTAAATTATCAATTCTAAACATCGTACTTGAAATCTATTTTGAAATACAGCCTCTACACTCTGCTTTGCAATAAATTCATTTAAATATTTTACCAATTAAAAACCTCTCAGAGCAAAAAACCGGGCATAAAATCCAACTCATAAAGAATAACTTTCAAAAGTTAAATGCAAAAAATGTAATTTTTAATATCCCAATAATTAAAAAAAATGTTTGAATCATTCTTATAACTTCCGCAATATTAAATCTTTTACATTACAATATTGCATCATAAAAATCTTGTTACCTTTCGCTCATAAAAACGCATACACATGCACACGCATGAAAACACATGTGTCTAGGAACAATAAATACAAACATTTAAAATAACACGTGACAATTACGATATGTTGCATCAGAATTTTGCATCATATTGACATACAACAAGTTAAATTCGACAGAGCCGGGTATGTAATGCTCGCTGTTTTAGCCGAACATTCATATTTTTTTATTGGGCACATTTTTAATTATTCCAAAGAAATATTTGCTATAACTTTCTTTGAATATTATTTTTAATCTCAAATTAAATAACAAATTTTTGCTTAAAAATTTCCAGTTAACAATAAAACATTTGCTCAGTAGTGTGATTCAGTAACTTTTATTACGAACATTCGTATCGATAAAACTAGTGAAAGAATTGTCGCATTTGGGGTGAGGAAAATCCTCGAGTGATTCACGAGAAGCAAATGCATCCTCAGCGTGTCACTGTGTGGTACGGTTTTTGGGCTGGAGGAATCATTGGACCTTTTTTTTATGAAAATGAGGCAGGTCAAGCGCAAACAGTCAATGGTGTTCGGTATCGTGAAATGATAACCAGTTTTTTCTTGCCTAGAATTGAAGAAAAGAATGTGGAGGGCTTGTGGTTTGAACAAGACGGCGCCACATGTTGTAGGTACTACTTTGCTAAAAACTACTTTGGATTAAAAATAATTTTTAATCAACCTAACATTTTTATTGTTGTTCACTTTTTTCTACTGATTAAAAAAAAATACTTTACTTTCACTTCAGTTTTTGAATTAATAAATAAATATTTCTAATTTTTTATAAATATAAATGTCTATTCATTTATAATGTCATACAGCCAGAGAAACAATTCAATTGCTGCATCAGTCATTTATTTAAAATTTAAATCTTGCGTTCTTGTATAATGGTATTTTATCGAATTCGGTATTCAGTAACTTTTCGAGGCTTAGAGCTCACAAAAAATTAATTAATTTAAAAAAAATATCCAATAAGAAAGCAAAATAAATTTAATTAAATTAAATTTAAAAATTAAAAAAAAAAATTCAAAACAATCAAAGCTGAAAAAGTTATGGAACTTCAGATAAAAAAAATTAAAAAAAAAAATATCTAGAATATAAAATAAAATCGAAAAATCTTCTCTTTATATAATTAAACGACTGCCTGCTTTCGAGTATGCGAGCATACACATTACGAGCATACAAGTTTTCTTCCGTTTAAAAGTGCGCGACACATACATTACTCACGACTGTGAATGGATTTCTATGGTTTTTTGCACATAAATTGTTATCGTCTTTTCTAACAAAACTGAATACCAGATTTTATTGTCCTTTTTGTATATTGAACAATAAACACACAAAATAATAAAGAAGAAATTCAAAAAAAGTCAAAGAAGCCCACTTAAATATTATACAAAAAATATTTCTGTATTTTTTCACTCATCGCTCCGCCAGTTATGGATCGATTCAGCTGAATTTCAGATTGGTATGCTAAATTTTTCTAGTTGTCTAGGCACTGCAAAGATTTTATTTCAAGTGAAAGGCGGATAATGTGGTAAAAATTACAAATAGAATTGAAAACCCACAATATCGGTTAATGCAGAGAAAAGTTTTGGTCCTGCTCCAACATTAATGCAACAAATATACCACTAAAAGCTTTATGTAATACATCAACACTAAGTGATCTGCACAGTGTTTTTATAAACCAATTAAAAATTTAACACGCACGAAATACCCACAGTTTTGCAAATACAAACAATTAAAAAGGAATATGGAAAAACTTTTCACAAAAATAAAATAGGAAATTGTTGTTTATTTTGTTTCGGTTTTCAGTTATTCTTGTTTTGCCTCCTTTTATTTGAAATACAAATATTTTCTTTTGCACCTTAAAAAACAGATTCACGTTTGCCAGCACTAAATGTACAAGAAAATTGTATTCAGTAGGTTGAATCTGGTATTACAGTTAATACTAAAGAGTAACGAAAAACATTTTAAGTCATAGGCCACTACATAAATATATATGTATGTAATATTTTGTAATAAAAAGTGCTTGTAAGCCTTTCAAGCCTTGCTTCTGCAGGACTGTAGTTAATACTGACGAACCTTATGTAACAATGAAATAAAAGTAAGAGTATACATAATTTAATACTCAATTTAGTAAATAATAAATCTGCACTAAAAATAAAATTAAAAGCTGTTTTCAGTGAAGATGTTTTTAAGCAGTTTTTAAAGTCTCAAATTAAAAAAAAACGCTTTCAATGAGATCTTAAATTTTAATTTAAGTTAATAAAGTTTTGGGTTCCCCTATATACTCTATTGGAAACTTTAAAAATGCATACAATTGCAATATTTAAAAACAGTAAAAAAAATGTTGCGAAAAGTGGATGTAACAATTTCAGAACATAATTTTCGTGTATGAATGATTGCTGTAAACTAAAAAAGAATTATATCTACCTTTTACACCTTTTTGTGCTATTATGCAAGCTGGTGTTTGAATTTGCATTTGTTTGTGTTTACAGGATTTAACGGTCATTTGTATATCAAGAAAAAACAAGCAGAGTCCACCCTTTACTTAGTCTGATACATTTTTAAATCTTTACATTCTTGTTATATATTAAAAAAAAATAAAAAAAATCTACAAAAAATCATTTTAATCCTTTCATCAAAAAATGATTATGAATTTGGTAATATTTCAGTTCCGATATCGGAACGAAATTACGAAATCATTAGAATTGGTTTGGTGAGAAGAAGTGTATTTTCAATAAAGAAATTCAAAAAAGAAATAATTTTTATCATAATTTTGTCCTATTTTTAAATCAATATTTCACAAAAATATTCAAAATTAAAATTTTTGAATAATTGGGGTGTTAAAGGCTTGGAACATTAGAATTTTTACCTTAAAATCATTAATTTCAAATAAAGAAGTTCAAATGAACAACTGCGACTAGCATTTCTAACAAAGAGCGCACCACTTTTTTCTGTTCGTTTGGAATTTAAGACAAAAAACGTGCTCAAAAAACTGGTAAGAATATAGCAAAGCTCCGTAATTTATTAACCGATCGTTGCTTGGTTTAAGTGGAGGCCTAACGGCCTTTAATTAAGAGTCACAAAACTCCGTTTTAAGCCGGCCGTACTGATCTACTTTGAATTTCTAGCAGGATATTGTTGACTTTATTACCTCATAAGTAAAATTAGTATAATACAGTATGGAACGGTTCCCGTCATTTGTGTAAATTTACTTTAGTTTATGTTAAAAACTACATTAAAATACTGTTTAATAAACTCCTTATACGGAAATTTTTTTTCTATTTTCATATTGACTTTGATTTTTTTAAATACGATTTTTTGTACATCCCTATTGGATACCATAGAATGAAATAAAATTTACATTTTAAACTCTGTAAACTCTCTATATGCTTTTGTTGTTTTTATTTTAGCCGTAACACATTCAACTTAAAAAAAAGTCGGTAAAAAATTAAATAAAGAAAAAATAACTGGGTAAAAATTCATTAATTTTTTTTGTAGGACTGTTATATGTGTAAAATGTTTTCTTATTTAACATGTTCTATTTTTTTTTTTTTTTTTTTTTTGTTGTTTTTTATGTGCAACTTTCCTCATGTGTGTGCTTTCCTGTTTGTTTTTGCTGTCGTTTTAAAAGCACATGTACATATGTAAAACACCTCTAAATTTTGCCACATTGTTGCTGCCACAACATTTGCCAAGATGTCCAAACAACAACACTCTCAATTCCTCTTGTTGATGCTGTTTATGTAATAAAACAACAACTTACATGCAAACATGTAAGCATCTATATGTATCATTATGCAATAGAGGATTTGTTGGCTTTTTGCAGCATTTTACATGTAATTGTAGATGCCAGTAAAGGGATGCTTTAGATAGTGCTGGTAAAGAGTCCTAATTCCTTTCACATCAATGTTATGAATGTACGGAGCTATACACTAAAGCTATTTTTGAAAATTTTAAATTTCGGAAATCTGAAACTTTGCTTAATTACAAAATTCTTTTGTTTCTCGGAAAAATATTCAAAGTGCTTAAAAAATTACTTTGTTTTGCTGTAGTTTTTGGTTTCTTTTTTGTACCACAACATGATCTGATGTCAGAAAATCACAACTTTTGAGTGTTAAAATTATTTTAAAGATACACACTCCTACGAGCATTCTAAAACTTTTATAATGAAAAAATATTTAAAAAAAATATATGTTAAGTTATTGTTCGTTCTGAACTATAATAAATTTTTTTTTGTGTTCCATAATGAGATATGTTTTTGTTTCAACAAAGACCTAGTAGACTTTTGCGTGATGTGGTGTCTAACTATCAGGGGGTAGTATTTAGTGTTGTTTTCCTGTAGTGAAGTAAAATTGTTTATAATCATTTTGAAAATTTTTTTTTCTTGAGAAAAATTCTAAGAGACTTAAAAAATTTTCTGTTATAAAAAAAATTATTATTTTTTTAATAAGAGAAAAGAAAAAAAAAATAAAAACCTTCAAAATACTTTTTTTCAAGCATTTGCTTTGAATATGCTAAAAGAATTGTTAATTAATTTTCAAACAAAGTTCAAGCAATTACTAG
This sequence comes from Thelaira solivaga, assembly GCA_947397855.1. Classification (NCBI taxonomy): domain Eukaryota; kingdom Metazoa; phylum Arthropoda; class Insecta; order Diptera; family Tachinidae; genus Thelaira; species Thelaira solivaga. The sequence goes on from OX377612.1 coordinate 14,645,229, forward strand.
ACTAATGACAATATTTTATTGATTCAAGAAAATGTTTCATTAAATTCATGAATATTTCATTGGTGTAAAGAAATGCTCTCATTGGTTGAAAAATTATTATATTTTTCATTGGATTAATAAACCTAATTTTTTCAGTGTTCCTAATTTTTTTCTTTAAATTTTCAAAAATGAAACAAAACAATTAGACAGCTATAGGCAATATTTAAGTCGTTTTGATTTAACTTTTTTGTGCAGTCCTTTGCTGTTGACTTTTAAATTGTATCCAAAATTGTGCTTCTCTTTTTATTAGCCACTCACATATAAAAAAAAATTTTGTGTACTCGTATTCATAAATTTCTTATGTTGAAATATTTACGGCAAGTGTGTAAAACTTAAAGGCTTGTCATTTCTGCAAGTGTTATATTTTAGGTAGGATTGTGCAAAAAAAAAAAAATGTTTCATGTGTTAAATAATCATAAAGTTTAATTTATCAAACAAGCTGGCACAATTTCTATTTACCTAAACAGAATATAAAACAGTTGCATTTGCTTTAAAACAATTAAAATTTAGAACATGTAGCTTATATAACATCACAACACAATTTAAGCCCACCTACTAAAATACAGAGTCTGCCAGTTAAATAATGGAAAAAGCTTAATGTTACGGTTATATAAAAAAAATAAGTAGACACTTTTTTTTATCACTTTACCGCAAATAATAAGATAATAAGATTTTCATTCCCTGTGAATATGGCGGAATCAATTTAAATCAACTTTATAAAGCTGTTAGCAGACCTACAGAAATATTAATATGCCAAGTTGTTGAAAGTTTTCATTCCGTTAGGCTGAACTATGAGCTCTAAAGGGCAGCCACCTCGGCTTTGTTGTTACAAAATATTTTTTGTTGCAAAACAATTCCTTGCAAAAAAAAATATGTGGTGAGAAATGACTTCTGGAAATGTTGCCCAAAATTTCTTGGAAGTCGATCCCTAAAAAATCTACAAGTTTAATGCAAAAGTCTCGCAACCTGAAAAATTGCAGCAATATCAAAGTGATATTTACACAAATGCACTAGAGCGTACTGTATGTTTACACTAAAATTCCATTGAACTTGATTGTGTGTGCCCCACAATAATCATTGCAATTTTTTTTAATATTTTGTTTTCATGTGCATAGTTTTGGTTGCTGTTTTTTATATGCTTCCCTGTAAGTAATAAGTTGTGATGCCGTTTCTAATTTCTACACCGTACATGTGGAAATTTATAAAGTATATATATTTTGGATTCTTAGAAATAGGGGAGTCTCTCTTTCTATCCGTCTGTCTGTGTAGTGTTGAAAACAACTTTCTGAAGTCCCTAGACAAAGCATCCCAATCGGTCACTTGTGCATCCCTTTAGTAATCACATTGTGGCAATATTTTTTGGTTCATATCAGCCAAAACCAAAAACATAAAAATCGCTTAAATTTATCTCAATTTTAAAAGTTTATTAAGTGCTGCCTACTCTTGGGTCAAAAGCATTAAAATGCTCCGATAGAGATAAAGAAGAAACAAATAATAAAAAATAAAAAAATACACATATTTATTAAGAAAACTTTATGAAAAGTTAGAATTTATTTAGTTTGAAACTTAAACACAAAATAAAACACATAAATACAAGCATCATAAACTCAAGTATACATCCCAAGATTTATTTATTTATGAAGTTTAAAGTTGAATATTAAATAAAATTAACACTTCCGGCTTTTTTACTATAAAAAAAAGAAGAACTGCATCATTTTGTAGATTTATGTTTATTTATTTATATATGTAATTCTGCGTGTGTGTATTTTTATTATTTAGCTCAATGTAAAACTTTTTAAATAAATTGCATTATTTTTTTCTGCTCTAAGAAATTTAAATAGTTTAATGAAATTTCTTAAGATATAAGAGAAAAATAATAAATTATTAACAGAATATGAATGCATTTAGAAAATAAAACTTTTTATTACCTTAAGTTTATCCTTTTGTGTTAAATATTTAACAAAAAAAAAACCCTTTAAATAATTTCTTTAAAAAGTATTTTATAGTTTATTTCTCATAACTTTTTTACTAGCTGTTTTTATACGGCCTCTCCCGGTCTTTCATTGTGTTACCTGGTCCCCCCCGTGCGTAGGAGTTCATAGACTAATCAGATAAATAAAATCTTTATTTGATTACCAGTTTTTACCCTATCCCAAGACTTCTAACTAGCGTAAAAGTATGCGATCTTAGAATAGATTTTAATTGTTAAATTATTGCAAAATGTAGGTTAACATGGACTGAAGCGTTATGTTATAGCAGCGTTGCCAAGAGCTAAAAAAATAAATAAGCTAGATTGGCTAAACGAAAAGGCGAGAGAAAATTAAATCGAAATCTCAAAAAAAATTAGAGCTTAAAAAATCAAAATTTTCTTGTGTTTTTGTTGTAAATGTTATTATAAACATTCTTAAAGAAAACATAAAATAATAAAAACTAAAAAAAAAAATAAAGTAGTTTTGAAAGTAGCCATTGGCTACAAATAGCATAATTTAGCCAACGTTTTTAAAGAATAGCTAAGAATGCACAGCGAAGAACTTAGTATTTTGATGTCAATACGATTTTTTTTGTTTAACTCGCTTCATCATAATAAAAATCACGGAAGAGCAGAATTACTTAATATTAAGTTCATCCAATCTGTTTTTTATTTATACGAAATTCTGAAAAACAAAATTTTTGTGGCAAGAGATGTTTTTAATGATAGTCTTCTGCAGCATTTCGAATAATTTAGACTGGAAAAGTAAAGCTACGATATGAAATACATGCTGATAATTAAATCCATATATTTTATAAGCAGCAACCGAATACTTTTTTTTTATTGCTGAAATTAACTTTTCTCTGAATAAATCATTAATCTACATTTCAAAATCTTATCCAAAATATTTTGCCATCTAAAGCAAATCTAAGCCATGCGACTTTCTTTGAAAATTTAAAAGCTTAATAGCAGCTCAATTCAACATTGCGGATATAAATTCAGTCCAATTCTAGCTGGGAGTTTACAGAATAAACATACAAAGAGACTTGAAGCGTTAAATAATTATGTTCTGAGATAAATTTTCTTCAGCCTTAGCTTATGTATATTATTACTTTTTTTTCATTATTAAACAAAAGAAAATCATTACATATAAATAAATAACTTTAGATTTTTTTGAGGCTATTTATAAAACGAAAAAAGGCCAGAAAAATACGTAGAAGCTGAATTATAAATTTCGCGGCTAATTGCGAAAAAAATGCCTAAAACCCGCTTAAAAGGATCAAATGGCAAAACTGTGTAAATCTGAAGTCTTTTGATTATGTTGAATATTGAAGTGCATGTGTGTGTTGCATTTTTTTTTTTAATAAACGATAGTGAGGAGTGCATTAAATTTTTTTCTAGTGAACAATATAAAAGTTCATTTCTTAAGTCTTTTGTTTATATTTAAATTTGCTGTCTTGAACTTTTTAATAATGGAAGACACTGAGGAGGGCGGGACTTAAATTATTTACTAAAGGATTATTTTAAAGTTTCTTTCTTAAGTCTTTTGTTAATATTTGATTTTGAAATACTTATTAAAAAAAATTTTTTTTATAATAATGGAAGACTCTGAGGGCGGGGTTTACATTTTTACTAATGGACGCTATCAAAGTTTCTTTCTTAAGTCTTGTGTCTATATTTGAACCTGAATTTGTTGGCTTGAAATTTTTTTAATAATGGAAGATACTGAAGGCGGGTTTTAAATTCTTTATTAATGAATGGTAATAAAGTTTAAGTCTGTTGTTTAATGTTCTCTGAAAATTTTGGCGGAAGTTAATTTTTTTTTATTAATGGACGGTACATATGTTGGTGTCTTAAGTCTTAGATATTAATTAATTTTTGGATTTAATAAATTTAATATTTTATAAGGACTTATAGGAGACAGCATTAAGAGGTGTTAGAAAAAATAAGCTAAATTTTATTTAAAAAAAAGGCTAGAAAAAGTTAAATCACACCCAAACAAAAGCTAGGAAAAAGTTAAAAAACTATAACTTACAATTCAACATTTTCTTCATATTTTATTACAAGTATAATTATAATTATTACTATACAAATAATTTGTGTTGTTGTTTAATTTTTTTATTGTATATTAATTTTATTAAATAAAAAAAATTGACACTGGTTTGCTGGAGCGACAAAAGTAAATAACGAAAAAGTATAATTATAATTTTTATAAAACATTAAGAAGAGTATAAAAAATAACAAATAAGGTAATTTTCCATATAACTTTAAATAGTTCTAAGTGAATTTAATTAGCTCTGAACTTGAGTGTTACAAAATAAATCTAAACATTCATGCAAGTAAAAATTTAGTTTTTTGATTTCATTGCGATTTAACTTGCTTTATCGTACTAAAAAGTGAGCAACCTCAGCATTACTTAATGATAGTACTAGACAATTAAATGCTTAACTGATGAAAATCCATAAACATATAATATTTTTATTTAGGTGGAATTCTTTCGAATAAAATTTTTGTCGCGAAGGTGATAGTTTACTGCAGCATTATTAAGCCGTTTCTGTGTGTCTTTAAAAATAAAGCTAGATATGAAATACATAAAAAGTATAAAGTGCATTTATTTAAAATGTAGAACACGAATTCTTTCTCTGTTTACATATCAACTTTTTAACGAAAATATTACTTTAATTAATTTGGTTAATATTTTGCTCCCCTAAAGCAAAGATAAATTTTTTTTTATAAAAACATTATACAGACAATATTTTAATTTAATTCAATTCAAAACTTTGAAGTTTATAAAACAAACTTATTTGTGTTCAGGAGTTTTCCTCAGGCTTAGTGTTTATGTTTGATTTGTTTCATTTTTCCAAAACATTAAAAGGCTATTTTGAAAACGCAAAAAGATTAGAAAAAAAGTAAAGGATAAGTTATAAATTTTATACCTTAATGAGACAAAAAAGGCTAAAATGGCAACGCTAGTTACTAGCTTATAATGTAGCTTTATGCCGGTAAAAGAATTTTGAAAATCGGTTCGGTAATTGTAGAGTTCATTCATTACAAACAAAAAAACTACAAAAAAAATGCAAAATGCAAAAAATATTATTCTTTCCTCTTTATTATACTGAGAGAATAAATAATTCATTATGTTTCAACCAATGAAAAAGTTTCATTAGACCTTTTATTGATTCAATGAAATATTCTATTAAATGAAGGAATAGCTGTGCATTTTTTTTATGATATCGCTTTGCTAAAGATATATTTGTACATACTGCAAAAGAGAATAATAATCAGAACATACTGTGTTAATGATATACAGTACTCCAGTAGCGCCACCCCACCAGGGTCTAGGATAAATTTAAATTTTTCTGCATTTTTAAAAATTTTTAATATTGATTGTGAAAAAACTAATTATAAGTAACCGTTCCGAAAATTATTAATGAGTGACATATTCTAAGCTTTTAATGAAAAAAAAAAGTAAATAAACTTAAGAAAACTTACATTTTGTTCGCAGTATGTAGAGATTTTTATAAATACTGTTTTTCTTTTAAGTTTATTTGATTTGAAATCACAAATCAAATTTTTTTTTTTAATATAAATTTTTAAAATTCCAATTTTCATTATCTTACTTCATGAAATTGAAATACGAATACTGGTATCAAGTTAGATTATTTTCTGCCATAACAAAAAAATTTTTATGTACAAATTGTTCACTTGCTCCCCTCACCTCACCTGATTATTTTCTCAAACAATTTTTTTTATAAAATAAAACGCCATGCAAACATAAAAATTGCATAAAATTAAAACAAATAACAGACAGACAGACATTCCGGGGGGAAAAAAAGGAAACCAAAATGAATGAAAAATAGTTATAGAAAAAAGCTCATTAAATTCAATTGAAAATTGAATTCTAATCCTGGTTTTGGCATTTTTGTGGGTGTTAAGAAAAACAAACAGACCAGATCTGATAAAATAAAAAAATACTATTCAGGAAAAACACGAGAAAAAAAGTCTAGTTATAAAAACATAAAAGCGTTGTAAAAACCATTTTACTGGTAGTAAATGCAACATTGTGCGGTGTACAGCAAAATACTCTTGTATGCGAATAAATGTGTTTGTGTTTTTGTATGCATGTGGGGTTGTTTTAACAATCAATGCTCTTCCACAACATAACAGCCTCTTCTCTAAAGTTCGTTTCGAAAATCTATGCAAAAATGGGCAACAAATGTTTGCAAATGTAATTTTTGGTTTTATTTGTACATTTTTTATATTCTGTTCAATATTTTATATGCAAAGATTTACAACAAAAAAAAAAAAAAAAAAAATGGTTTTAATAGAGAAAAAATATTTTAATTTAGAATTTCTTTTTCGTGTCTGTGTTGTGGTTGGGTTTTGAATTTTATAGATTTTTTTTTGCTTGGCAAATTTAATATTTAAAATCAAATAAAAAAATTCCCTACATTGTGCGTCATTGTAAAATGAATGCTGCTTAAACAATATGCCTTTCTAATTTTATTTGCCTAAGATTCACCTTGAGATTGCAAAAACGTTAGTTAATATTGTTAAATAGCTTGGATAAGCTAGAGAAAGCTTTTTAATTTTTAAGTTTTAGTTTTAGTTTTAACTTGCACCAATTTAAGGAATAGTAAAACTTATAAATTCTTTTGAAAATTTATGCATACGGTGCTATAAAACCCCATATAATTCCATTTTAAGTAAACGATTTTAACATGCTCCCCCTAGTTTTCCTATTGAGCCACCAAGTAAAACACAACCAAAATAAAGGCCTTAAAAATTCAGCAAGCGTTTATTACATTAAACTAATATCATGGTTAAATTGTGCCTTTCTAAAGTCTATTATTAATAGGGACATTTCCTAAGCTTTTAGGGCAAAATTTTCATTTTGTAAATATGCTAAGCATATAGAACTAAGTGACCAGTGTCCTTTTTTAATTTTATAAATGTTTGCTTGGCAAACACCATAACCAATGCCTCCAAAAACATCCATCAGCTTTAACTTTACTAATGGAATTATAATAAGTGCAGAATTTGCTAAAAATACTGAGCTTAAAAAAATTAATTTAAAACTAACCAAAATAATATTATATTTATGAAGACAAAAATTACTTTGTGCTCAGCTAAAGTAAATATTTAATACTTTCAATTTGAAAAAAAATACCCTTTAAATAGTAACAGCTACAAAATGCAATAACATAAATGAACACTGTCTTCTCGTCTTTTTTACTGCAGTTTTACAGCCGTAACACAAAACCATGAAAAACACAAATAAAAATCTAATTGTTTCAGTGCAAAACAAATAAGTGATTAGAAAAACGTTAGTGTTAAGATTTCAAAACCATTTTCATGGTCATTTCTTTTTTTTTTATTTTCTACTTTTACATGTTGCCGCTGGTCAATTGTTGTTATGTTGAACAGAAATCCTTTAACCTGATGCAGTTTTATGGGTTCAATAAAATTTTATTACTTTAAATTTTTTTTTTTTTTTCAATATTGTGATAATTTTCATACACACACTAGTCCAACCAAACATTAACTGTTACTTTTTTATGTTTGTTTGGAAGTGTGTGAATGAATTTCTGCTTTTTGTTTAGTTTTTGCAATTGTTTGTGTAAAAGAAAAATCGTTAAGTTTTTGTTTTAATCTTTTTTTTTGTTGTTTTTTTTTAATCCATTTGAAGTCTGTATTGTTCGCATTGTAACAAGTACTTTTATGTTGTTTAGATGCTGGAATTTTTTTTTTTAATTTGCAACACACAAACCTTGTCCAAGCACTGAAATAGCCTTTCACACATGAAAATTGCCACCTCGGTTGGAGTTGATTGTTTTAAATGAAAGTTTGTATGTGTGTGTATGTGTTAATGTATACTATCAAATATAATTCAAGTACAAATTTCAATTTCAAGTGTATCATTGGTTTGCAGTCATAAAAAACGAATAAATTTGTTTGTTTTATTTGGAAATTTCAAAGTAGAAATGAAAAAAATCTTTAAAAGGAAATTGTATATCCCTATCCAACACAATAATGCTTTACTTGATGAAGTAATTGCTCTAGTTGTTGTTTGTACTTACATTTGTAGCTGCGATTTCGTTGTTGTTATTTTACAAGTACTTTTATGAAATCATTTTATTGTTATACGATGTTAATGGCGTTTTGTTATTTGTATCTTAACTACAATTTTAAATAAAAATAAGAATGGCTTTTGAAGCATAAAAAACGGTTCAGTTTTGCATTATGACATAATAGGTTTACTGAAGATATAAAAAAATTTTATATTGGCCCATAATCATGTTTTCACTGAAATTGGTATAATTTTTAAAACGATTTTATTGTTCAGCCATTCATGGACCGATTGGGCTGAATTTAAATAGAAACTTGCCTGCAGGAACTTCCAACAAAATGGCATACATTAGGTCTACTACTGACATCTTGAATTTGACTCCGCTATCTATAAAGATGCCAAATATACATATAGACCCTATAGGGTGTCTTACGTACGGTGTATAAATTATACACGGAATGACAAACTTAATTTTTAACTTTTTGTGAAGGGTATACAAAATGTATTGCTTCCAAGCAGCACTAACATAAGGGAATGCTCAAAATACATTTATTTATACATCGACCGTCTATCTGCACTTGTGTGTGTGCTTTATTGAAATTAAAAATAAAAAAAGAATCATTCATACTAAACAGAGCTTAATGGCTGAAGTGGTTGAATGGCTAGTTAATGCTTCTTAACTTGCAACTAACGCTGTTGCTTCTAAGTAGCTCTTTGTAAAAAAAATAATCATGCCTTAACACTTATATATCGGTTTTTAAAACATGTAATAACCCGGGTTTTGAATAAACTTTTAATTAATACAAAATAAATAGGATTTTCCATACAAATTATTTTTAGCACACATTTCAAATTGGTATAGCACTTCATTTGAAACGGACAGCGGAAAAAAGTGAGGTCATAGAATTTGTTTATACATGGGTAAATTATACCTCTAGTGGGTATGAAAGCAAATAAACACAAATTATACGACTCCACTTTTTTTCGCTGTCCGCTTCACGTGAAATGATCCATATGTATGCATGTATATAATGTTTTTTTGTAAACAAAACTGAATATATCTTTCATTGATTTAACAGTAAAACAAGAATTTTCTCTTATGAAAGTGTTATTACAAACTAATGCTAATTAATCATAAGTTTAAAAATGTGTTTGTTATTTTATGAAAATAAATAAAATTAATAAAATAATTCTGTTCTATAATAAAATTTACTGTTTTTCTTTTTTTTTTTTCTTTTTTTAAAGCATCATCCCATTAAAAGGATATTTATGAATAGAAATTGAATTAAAGACAACAAATTATTGTGAAAGCAGAGGAAATCAATAAAGCGTTCAACTCATGTAAGTAAATATCACAAACTTTCCATAAAAGTTTTGTATATTGTAAAATTTTATATATATTTTTTATTCCATGGAAAACTTTCGATTCATGTTTTTCAACATTTGCTATCAACAAAATCCAAAAAAAAAAGACTTTGATATTTTACATGTTTTTTTTATAACAATATAAATTCATTAAGCTTCTTGACTTGTTTCCAGAAAACACTCTGTAATCAAATCTGAGAAATGCAAATGTTAAATAAAATTTGTTAAGAACTTGTTGCCATACTTTGACGCTTCTGTTTTTCTTAATGGTGCGCCTGTGTAGCCTACTGCCATATGAAAAAAAGTATTAAATTGATATGTAATAATTTCTATTTGGAATTTAAAAGTTTAACAAAATATTAATCTTTATTTGTGCTTAATTCCAGAAATTGTGTTGGTTTTAAAATTTATTCTTTTACTCATGATATTCTCATTAATATTTTGTTAAACTTTTAAATTCCAAATAGAAATTATTACATATACAAATACAAGTGCTCATTGTAGAAAAACCCTATGTTTTTCTTATTATTTTTTATAATTTTTTGTTTTTGTTTTTCATATACTCTTTAATTATAATCAGTAATACCCACCTGGCATTCAAATGTAAAAGAGAAGAGAAGAATAAAAATAGAATATATAGTTTTCAATTTTAAAATGTTGGTTGGGAAATTTATTTATTTATTCAGTTCAATGCTTACTGAGTTTTTTGTTTGAATATTTGAATCTTTTTGTAACTATTGATTAATAATTCTTATTTAGTCAATTGCTTTTACAATATAAAGGTTCTAATGTTTGCAAGAAACGTTGGGAGTAACCTACTGAGGATTCAGAGTAGCGTCTGATGAAATGGTCGATATAGGTATGCTCTCCCCTTCAGTACTTATTGTACTGAATAAATAACTCATGAGAATATCATGAGTAAAAGAATAAATTTTAAAACCAACACAATTTCTGGAATTAAGCACAAATAAAGATTAGTATTAAATTGATTTTAAATAATACATCTATTTTATACCCTGTTCAGTCAATTTAGTTTTAAATGTGTTCACAAATATTCAATTAAGCTTACGCAATTAAGCATTTGACAACTGAAAATATTGTGACATTTTTTTAAATGAAAAGAAAGTCAAATTTAAAAAAAAAAATGTTTTGAAGGCAAGCTATTGATTAAAAGAAATTAGTTCTTTAAAAATTATTTTCAATAACAATTTTATAAAATTTATTTACCGGTAACTTCGGCTACCATTTACTTTTTATAACAAATATTTTTAAATTTATTTACGTTTTCTTTTTTTAATACTGAAAATATCAACTTTTCTCACTTTTGAGTTGATATTTAAGGGCACAACAAAGAGTTGCATTTTGATTTTGACTTCATTAACGCAATTATTGAATGGAAATTTGTATGGTAAATTGAGCTCAATAAAGGCGATAGTTGCGTAAAATGCTTAATTGCTCAATTAATGTGTATATCTGAACAGGGTATTAGTGTTCATGGCTGTTACTTTTTTAAAAAACTGTAAAAGGTGTCTCAGTAATAGTGCACTTTCTCATTTTAACATAAAAATACTTATTATTGAAGAAAGTTCTGATATTTTTATTGGATTGAAAAGCAGACTTTTCGCTTGAGTATGGAATAAAAAATCTGTCAAATGGTCCCCACGGCAAACATATAGTTGTTGTTTACAAAAATTTAACTTTGTTCCTTTGGCATACTTTCAGGAGCAATATCGGTTATTATCAGCAGCGTTGCCAGGAGCTAGAAAAAAATAAGCTAAATTTGCCTTAAAAGGCTAGAAAGAGCTAAATCTCTCAAAAAAAAAACTAGGAAAAAGTTAAAAAACTATCCCTTAAAATGCAAAATAATAATTACGATTGTATAAAAAATCTAAAAGAGAACATACAATGACACAAACTAAAGAAAATAAGATCGTTTTAATCATGCTTTCTTTTTTAGTTCTAACATGTTGTTTTTTGAAGAAATGTTTAAAAAAAAATTCACATTTAGCAAAAAAAAAAAAATTCGAATTAAAGCCAATATGTTTATCTATCCAAAGCAAAAGAAATCAAGACGATATCCTAAAAACTAAGCAAGTTATGGCCATAAAGGTACCCAGTTCTACTAAAAAGTGGCCGCAGTAGTAGAACTGCTTACTTTTTGGTCACAACTTGCTTAGATTTCAAAATATCGATATAATTTTTATTGCGTTGAATAGATAAACATATTGGCTTAAAGCCAATTTTTTTTTTTTTCGGATAGTGCGAAAAACATTTTTTCCCCAGAAAATATCATGGACTCTGCTTTTGTTTGAAAAAAATTATAAAAAAATTTTTCGCACTATCCGCAAAAAAATTACGAAAAAGAAAAAAGGTTATTTAAAGCTAATCGTATTTTGAGACTGAAACTAAATTAATATTTTCAATAAAACTTTTATATGTAAATTGATAAATTAATTGAACGAAGGTAATTTCATAAGTAAAGAAAATTATTTGACTTCTAACTTGTAAAATAAAAACTAGAATTTAGCTATCTAGTTACTAACGTTTAGTAAAGCAATCGAAATATCAGAATAGAAATCGTATTAAAAATCAAAAAATAAATTATTATTTAACGGAATTTTAAATATTATTTTTTAACATTGAAGTTGAAAAATAATTGAATTCGCTTATAAGTGTTTAAAGCCATATCGAAAACGATCTTATTTTCTTTAGTTCTTTTTTTTTTTTTTTTTTTGATTTTTTATAAGAATTATAATTAAGATTCTTAATGTAATAAAGAATTAAGAAAATTTTGAATTTTAAGCTGTAGCTTTTAATTTATTTCCTTTAGGTGTAGTGTAATTTAGCCTTTTCTAGCGCTTTTTTTTTAAAAATATAGCTTAATTTTTTTCTAGCTTCTGGCAAGGCTGGTTATTATAGTACTGGTAAATTTTTTTACAGGTTGATTCAAGTATGTGATATGGTTCTTAGCTGGGATATCATGAATTATAAATTTTTAGGATTTTTGAACAAACCAAATTTCATATGCAAAATTGTACATGACGTTAATTATACACATCATTTGTTAAATAAGACCAGGACTACACACAGTAAGTTTAGTTGGGCAATTCTTTCTCAATTCTCTTTTCAAATTGCTGCTGTGTCTACACACAGCAATTTTGTTTCGGCAATTTTAGCATTCTTATTCAGTCATTCATTCAGCCTCAAGCTACCTGTCTTCTTTTGTCACATCTTTATAAAAGATACGAAAAGAGAAGAAAAAGGAATTGCCAAGTACAAGCAAGTTTGTACCACTTTCCCTTTCCTTTTGTAGTCTCTGCTACAAAATCAAGAATTGCTTAACTAAAATTGCTATTATATGTGCGGTCCTGGTTTAAGTTTATGTTTGAGATTTTTGTTGATATGAAACATTTTAAAGAATTTTTTTTATAGAAGTTGATAAACATAGATACTTAACCAGGAAATATGCTTTGTTCTTTCTTACTAAAATTAATAAGACGTTATAAAAATGGTTTTTGAGATAACATTTTGATATGATTGTTATAAAATTCTGTTACACATATATTCTTATGTCTATAATTTTTATCTAGTTGTATTTTAAGATGTGAAATGGTGTTTCTTATTGTGTTATTTTAACTTGTGTATATAATATTAGACGAGGTATGTAAAGCTAAATACGTAGTCTATAATAAACTTAAATTTCTTTAAAAAAAAATCTGATGTATTAGATGTCTAGCGATTACACAGGTACAACCAACACGCAGCTACGTTTTTTTTGAATTGGATCCTTTTTTATGTAATTGTACACACTCGCACTAATAAAAACTCTTAAAAAGCATTTGAATTGTTGTCAAGTACAATATTAGTGTAAGTGGTATAGTGAAATAAAAAAAATAAAAGTTAAAACACATGCACATGGTATGTTAACATAACTCCTGTACCAAATACAGAAATACCAACATGTAAAACGAGATGTAGATATGAATATCTACTCATATGTGGAAATCAACATTTTCATTTCAGTATTTTAAATCGTTTATTTGGTAAAAAGAAATAGAAAACAGCAAAAGAAAATCTCATTCTCACAGAGTGTGATCACAGTTTACTGTGTATTAGGATAAAAGTGTAGGCGTGTAAAATTCGTGTGAAAAAAGGTAGTTGAAACGTTTTCCTTTTTTTTATTTTTATTGCTTTTCTGTTTGTCTATGATGTTAAACATCCGCTAAAACGATTTTTTTGCGTACGACTGTTTGAGTTCTTTCTATGCTTTGAACAATTTTCTAGGTGGAAATGTAAATTTCATTGAGTATAAGCATTAATATGTTTGTTTGATTTGTTCTTTTTTCTGCACAGATGTTGCTAAATTTGAAAAAAAATACTGGCTGACTGCCTACCTGCCTGCCTTTTAAATACATTCAAGCTAAATAGTGTTTATACAGATTCAACATGCTTTGATATAAACCGTTATATGGGTACATGGGTAGGAAGTGCCTGAATTAGCCATGAATAAACGAAAAAAAATATTTTTATTTTCTTATTCAAACAGAAACCTTAAGGATTCTAACTATGTAAATAACACCACCAAATTTTTTAAAAAAAAAACCTTTTGAAGTTTTTAAATTTTGGTATTTCCCCAGAATTTCAATTAACTTTTTTAACATTAAAGAAATATGGCTCCTTGTCAAAGATTTTGTTCTTTTTTATAAAATGTTTAATAATATTTGGGTTGTCTGTCAGGCCTTGGCAAAAAGAATTAAAATTGGTAACATTTCTTTTAACAAAAAGGACAAAATAAATTACAGAAGAAAAAAAAAGCTAAAATTTAAAACAGATGTCTCAAAATGTATAACAGTTTAATATTTAATTTGAACAAACTAATACACAGGATAACAAAAGTGCATTTCATTAAATTTTTCAGTTTGTTTCTACTCGATTTTGATTAATTAAAGTGTGCTAATAAGGAAGTAGTACTGGTTTTTTTTCTAGCAGCTCAAGTTTCAGAAATTTTTCAGCCTAACCTCTTTTAATGCTACTGGGCATATTATTTCATTTTAAAGTTGTAGTATTTTTTTTAATTGGTAAATTTTTGTGTTATTTTTGTCAAATATATCGTAATTGCATCACCATCTTCGTAAAATTTGCATACTTTAACTAATTTACTATAAATATTTCTCAAACTGCAAAATTCATGGGTGCCCAATAATATAAGATATTCATAGTTAACACATGAAGGGCTACCAGTGGCGGCACCTATAGCTTAAGGCCGAGGCACATAGAAACCGTCATACGTTTATCCGTCGCCTTTTTCAACTGACAGCAACGTATTGACGGATAAGCTTGTCACAATGAATACTTTATCGAAGTATAAAAACAACTGTTTTCCAGTCTGCTGTTTAAAACTATTATTTGCAATGAAGTTGGACGAGGTTTTAGAATTTTTACTTATATTTTTACAGCTTCAATTAGTTTGTTTTCCATTTCAATTTTTCTGATATTTATTTCTAAATTTTACTTTTAATTTTAATACCGCCACAAACAATTACTTGAGGTAATATCATTGTGCAACCATCAACTTAGTTTTCAATAAAAAATTTTCCGACTCTGTCAGAAAATATAAATACGTCAACCGCGAACAAAATGTAAAAAAGCGAGAAATTAACAGCCGGTCTGACAAGGTTACCTAATACTATTTCACTACAATAAAAATCAACTGATATCTGTCAACGTACTTGATGTACGGCAAAAGATAAAAGTTCACAAACTTTCGTACTTTGCTTTGACGTGTTCAAGTTCATAAGAAACCATGCATTTAACTTGGTTGTCAGTTGAAAAAGGCGACGGATAAGGTATGACGGATTCTATGTGCCTCGGCCTTTAAGCACAAATACAAAAACCAAACACACAGAATTACATAGTCAAGAATATAAGATAAAGACAGAGAATACGACCATGGCGACGAGCAGCGTTGTCTGGAGATAGAAAAAAAAGAAGCTAAATTGGGCTAAAAAAAGCTAGAAAAAAGTAAATTATGCAGAAAAAAAAACAATAAAAAAGTTAAAAAGCTACAGCTTAAATTTCAAAATTTTCTTAATATTTTTTTAAAGGAATAATTATGATTTTTATAAAGAACCAAGAAGAGATTATAAAATATCAAAAACTAATAAAAATAAGGTCGTTTGCCACATGAATTTGAATACTTAAGAGTACGTATAAGTGAATTCAGTTATTTTTTAACTTTAACTTTAGTTTTTTGATTACAATGCGTTTTCTACTTGCTTTATCATACTAAAAAGCCAGTAAACTCAGAATTTTATTAATATAGTATTTCTAAACTAAATACTAAATTGATAAAATTCATAAACGTATAAATTTTTTTATTTTAGGCGGATTTATTTCGCATAATATTTTTTAGGGTTTTTTTTATGGTAGTTTACTGAAGCACATTTAAAAAAATGTGTTTTGAAAAATAAAGCTTCGATATGAAGTACATACATGCAAAGAATAAAGTGAATTTATTTTACAAATTTGAAGCCAAATATTTTTCTTCACTCTTGAAATTACTTTTCATTCGACCAATTTATCAGTTTACATATGAAAGTTTTATCGAAAGTATGACTTCAGTTAAGCCACTAAAAATAAAAATAAAAAATTTTTTTCTATCTTCTAAAATAAATTTTTTAACAATCAACATTAAAAAATTAATTTTTAAGCTTTTTCGTTTACAATTTGTTTTTGTGAATGTCTGTGTTTTTCGTTGACAGTTTAAGTAGTGTCTCATGTAGTGTTTTTTAAAGTACATTTCTAGTTTACAGCGGGTTTTCTGTGAAACTGCTGATTAATTTATGAAACTGTTGCTGTGACAACATAGTGTATTGAGAAGGTTTGCAGTAAATAACGTAAGGCCAAGCAAACGATAAGTCAAAAGTTAGTTAGCCTCGTTTTCAGTCGAAAATGAATGACTGGTTTTTTTTCGTCTTCGCTTCGTATCAAAATAGGGAGCCTAGCAGTTAATTAAATTCAAGTCCGAAATGTACAGAAATTTTCTTCAGTTTATGTATGATTACTTTTTATTTTTCCAAGAAAAAACTAGAGGCTAAATCATAAATTGCGAGTCTAAATGCGAAAAAAATTAAATCTAAACTTAAAAAGTCTAAAATGGCAACGCTAGAGACGATAATATATTGACCGAATACACAATAAACATAGACAAAGCAACAGAATTATTATAGAAAAACAAAACAGAAACGAGTGAGTGTGGTTTGGACAGTTAAATAGAGAAGATGTGAAGGACGTATTAACGTCCAAAATTTAATAACTGTCTTAGTATTATCACTTTATATTAAAACTGTTGTGCTTTAATAGTGTATGCCGAAATTATATTGTTTCTTTATGACAAAGGACAGTGCAAAAGGATCTGCTTTAAATTTCAAGGCACCCATAATTTAGCAAGATTCACGTAAAAATCATGAAATTTTTTATTTTTCTAGTATGATAAACATTACGGACATTAACTCTGCAAAACAAGTGGTCAAATCCGATATGATGTTCTTCTCAGATTTTTGTTACACGCTCTTATCAGTCACCAGAACCAGTACGTACTTTCAATGTGACACTGAAGAAGAAAAACATGAATCTGACCTAGTCAAGAGTTCTAAGCCATTCAATCAAAGTGAGTTAAATAACTGTCGAATGAGTGTTTCGAAACTTTGACATTTAATGTTAAAGGAAAAAATTTATTTAAAAAAAAAAATAAAGCAAGAAACTATTTATAATTAATTAATGATATGTTCTTTAATTTACAACACTATACTACACTGTTTACATGCTCATTTGGATCGATTTCTTCAAAATACTGCCGATTACATGAAGGCGAAAGGTTTCATCAAGATATTCGTACAATTTAAGAACGTTACCTAGAGTACATACATATGATATCTGGTTACTGCTAGAATCTTTGTAGTCATCTAAAACAATTGTCTCATTCAAGAAAACCTTTTCAGAAACCATTTTTTGTTTCTCAACAATGGTAACTGTAAGAAATAAAATGTACAAAATTGTCACAATTTTCAAGCTGCTTAATCGAAAATTTTTTCAGTGTTGACTAGTGTTATTATTAAAAAAAGTTAAAGTTTTAGGTTAATCTATGAAAAAAAGATCTTAAAGTAAAATTATTTATTCTCAGCTAAAATTAAAAAATATTTCTCTTGAAGAAGCCTGACAAGAATTAGAAATCATTTTTGACAATTTTTGTTGAATATTTGTATAAGCGATTTTTGTATTGATTTTTTTTTTAATATTAAAAAAAAACTAAAAAAATTTATTTTTTTTTCCAAATTCCACGAAAACTTAAAAGTTTTTCCAAGAATAGAATTTTTAAAATACTTTTTTTTAATGAAGCCAAAAGACAAATATATTTCTAATAACTTTTTAAAAGAATCAAAAAGGCTGCAAACAAAAAATTGTGATTTTGTGTACTTTTTCTAAACAACAGAGCGATTTTGTGAAGCAGATTATTTGATGAAATTTTGATAAAATATTGTTCATACGATTTGTAAAAAATAATGTTTCTTTTTAAATTATTTAATTTAATTTAATATTAAATAAATACAGCATTAAAAATCAACCAAATAGTTTCTCTTATGTAGAAAAAAGTAAGAAGAAAAATTTTAAAATGAATTCTAAAAAATCTTTAATCTACATAATTTTCTTTCATTTATTATTATAAAATCTCTAAAAAAATATTTTCAAATACCAGCAGCTTACCCAGCCTTTATTAATTTTATTTATTTTAATGAATGAAAATCTAATATAAAATCTAAATGTTATTGTCTGAATATGGTCCCTTTTTAAAAGCTTATTTATATTATTAAATGATTGCTAGCCATAGGACGCTATAAACTAAGCAGTTTTTATAAAATAAAATCAAAAAAAATTTACTTCTCTCCTGCCTTCCTTTTTTTAAAGCAGCCACCTACTAACTACCACGTGCTTTGTTAGTAAAAATATCTTGAAAAATTTAAGTTAAATAAAACCAAGCATGTTTTACAAATTACTATCTCTAATACGATTTCTATTCTCAATCAATACTCAAACATACATATGTCGTTGGCATTTTTATGCGTGGGTGCGTGTATATTTACTTAAAGGAAAAACCTTAAAAATAGTTGGGTGGTACAAAGCCATTGGTAACTGTGTCTATAATCCTTAATTTTAGTAATGCTGCTGCACTACAATTATCTGCTAAATAACACTTAGCATTAATATGTTTTGGCGTTAATGGTTTATTCCCCTTTTTATGTTTATTCTTTTTTAGACTATATTCTTTAGCTTAGCACGTGTGAAATGAAAGTGTGCATGAAAGAATGTATTTACAAATCTTAATGTTACCAAAGTAAACGGAAAACAAAAAAATTAAATGGATTTTATCAGGTGTTTAAATAAATGTGGTAAGGAAGTAAAATGCGTATAACACAAATTAACACACCCTTTTTTTAGCCAGAAACATTTAATAAGTTGCTGATTATGGGTTAAGCAATAGGAATAGCTTTAACTAAAATACAGTTGTAGTAAACTAAAGATAGGGGATTTGACAACAATTAAAACTAAATTATAAATTTAATTTCTTGCTTTTAGGAGTTAAAACCATATTAACGTTCATCTCATGCTCACAAAAACCTACGTAACTTATCTTAATGTGTGGTATCCCACACGTATGGCATTTCTTTCCATTTTCTAGTAGTAAATAATTAGCAATATTATATTTATTAAGAAATTTTTTTATACTTAACACTGTTTAAAAAGATCTGGTAGAATCTAGGAATCATTCTAGGGAAGATTACAATTTGGAATAAACGTTGTACGCACAGACTGTTCACTGTTCCTGCTCTAGGCCTCGAATGAAGCCAATTACTTCAGCAAGAAATCTTACACGTTTTGATAAACCCCAAAACTTGGTGGCTACTCTGTACAACGAATTGAAAGCAGTTGCGATGCGAAAGCTTCACGTTTTCTCTTTGGTTATCGCAAGATATTTGTGTGTATAAAAGAACATTGACATGTGCTTACGCATTACAGTGTGGGCTATTACCAGACAAATGCAAAAAGTAAACGTTCAAATACATTAAAGATTCGACTTCGTACCGTTTCTTCCAGCATACAGAGTAACACCTCAAATTGGTTGGTCCTAATATTTCCTAAACAGTAGAAATATTAAGACAGAATATCAGGACCAAAATATTTAACGTAAAAATGGTATTAAAGCTCAAAGTAAATGGGTATTACATTGTGTAGACGGTAGACCAAGTAATTTTTTTAATAAATATTTCTTCAGAAAAAAAATTTCTGCAAATCTGTTTTTTTATAATTATATAACGAAGTCTACTAAAGTTAAGAAATTTCGATGAAATTGGTTAGTCTTTTCTTTTTTTAAATTTACAAAAAGCACACTTTTTTGTGGTTTTCAATAAAGAATGAATGGTTTAAATTTGCATAGTTCTTTATATTCTTTTTCAATTAAGAAATTTTTTAGAAATTAATTTTTAGAAACTATTCCTTTCTGATTCATTCACTTTCAGCATATCTGTCACTGCC
Organism: Thelaira solivaga; assembly: GCA_947397855.1. Classification (NCBI taxonomy): domain Eukaryota; kingdom Metazoa; phylum Arthropoda; class Insecta; order Diptera; family Tachinidae; genus Thelaira; species Thelaira solivaga. The sequence continues at coordinate 14,665,262 of OX377612.1, forward strand.
TATTAAAAATATTTTCATTGTCCAATTAAAAACAACAGCTTCGCATTTATGTTTTTCTTAAAAACGTTTAGGTTTTGCGTTTATTGTTTCGATTTTTTGTTAAATAATAATTTCTAATATAATTTTTTAAAGACATTATAGATACGCAATTTTTTTTATTTAGTACATTTATTAAATTTATATTAAAAAACATAATATAAACAAATACAATGAATGCAATTAGAACATCGCTGATAAACTTCTGTTTGCAATATAAAATTCTTTAACACACAGTTAATTAAATAAATAATTTTTATTAATTTAATAAAAACTTTAAAATAAAAATAAAAAAGTTGTAGAGAATTATTTATTAAGAATGTAGTTTTAAAAACAGTTTTACAATGTACATATGTGGCAATAAGAAATAAATGCTTAAGACTTAAGGGAAATTCAAAAGTACCTATGGCCAAAGTACGATTTTTCAGAAAGTTATAATCAGGGCAAAGATTTTCATGCATGTTCTTACTTTATAACACAATTTCGATTCTGATCAAGTAATTTTTACAATTCGAAAATTTATTGAAAAATGGTATCAATTTTTTATTGTATATTTTTGCATATTTTCTTATCTTAATATATAAAATTCGCCTGTAGGTGTGTTTGACAATGTACTCCTCCTAAACGGCTGGACCCATTTAATTGAATTTCTGTGTTTGCTTTTGGGTTTAGCATCACAAATCCGCTAGACAAATGGCGCTGCAGTCGGTATCTGGCTTATTTATTTACTACCTGTTTTTACCCGGTCTTGCACGATCCTTTAGTTTCTTAGAGTTAGAAGATCGAATATACAAAAATTTTATATTTTCATCAAAACTCCACTTAAATTTTTATGAAAATTAAATTAGACTACGCCCATTACCATGCCCATTTTTAAAATGTTTGCCTATTTTTTTTTTTTATTATATGTTCTGCATAGCAAAACTTAAATATATTTTTTAATTTTTTTCAATATAAAAAAAATTTGAAGGCAAAACAAGGTTTGCCGGGTTAGCTAGTAAATAAATATATTTGCATATCATGATTATTTTTTGTGCATTTGTATTTATTTTTATATTTTTAATATTCACAAGTGTGCACCTACTAATAACATTTGGCAGCATTAATTTTCAGAGTTTACCTTTTGAAACGTTTACACGATCCAAAATAAATTTATAAAAGTATTTTTGAAACAGTAATTTGCGATTATTTATGAACTTGATATTTTGTTAAAAATATGAATGGTAGTGTAAATTTTGTATTTTTAAGCGTATTTATACGTTTTTTAAATGCATGAAATTCTTTGTGCTGGTTTGAACTCAATGACTGTCAAAAAAAATTTATTTTTCAAAAAATTTTTTTTTGTGTTCTTTATTCTTGTGGTTTAGGGATAGTGGGAAAGCAATATCATTTGCTAGAATCAAAATAATTTTATAAGAAAAACTGTGAAGGCTTTTATAATTGTAGTTCGCCAAAATGACTTAAGAAGACATTAGCAGTTTTTCCATATAAAGATGTATGTATAAAAAAGGTAAAAATTTACTAAATATAAGAAAACAACTTCAAACAAAACAAATTTTTTCTTATTTTTTTGTTGCATCTCATGAAATTTTTGTAAGCTTTTGTTTAAATAAAACTTTTCAGCAGTACACAGTGTTCTTTCCCTTTTCATTCAAAATAATATCTTCGAATATAGTTAGTAGTTAAACTAACATTCTTATATTTTTAAAACTACTTTTAAGTTTTTATACTTCTTTGCGGCTATAGTTTAAAAAAATGTTTTATAAGGCAAGTGGAAATTTGTTAAAAAAAAAAAGAAATTGCAAAAGTTTGAAAGAGATTCCTTTAACTAATAAATTTTTACAAAAAAGAAAATATTTATTTAAGGTTGATTAAATATATAATTAAATATTAAAAAAATATTTTTTGTACATAAAACACTGATTTAAAAATGAAGGTACTTAATAAAATTATAAAACATTTTCATACACAGAAAATAAAATTATGTACTAATTAAATATGTTAATAAAAAAAACTATAGTTTTTAATTGAAGCAAATATTTAATTAATTCCATTAAAAAGTTAAGCAATATGACAATTTTTTTATTAAAATATTTAGTTGTTAAATAATTTTCTTTCTGTGTAAAAATTTTTACAAATTAAAATATAAAATATTATGGTGCCAAATTTATAAAAAAAAATAATTATTTTTACAACAATTTCTAATTAATTAGATAATAAGAAAATTTCGCTACAAGTTGTTTGATATGAAACTTAGCAATTTGGCCTTTGGTTTGATAATTTATAAACAAGAGTTTAATTTTAGACTCAAGTTTGTAAAAATTAAAAAAAAAATATTTTTTTTTATTATTTAAAAGCCTTTTAAAAATTACACCAAATTAATTTGTTTTTTTTTTTTTTATAAATTTGGACTTAAATAAATACAAGTTATACTATTTGGGGAGAGGGGACACTTAAATCAATGAGAAATTAATAAAAATTTTTTACACTTAATCTTAAATAATTTACTTTTTTTTTTTTTTTTTGTTTCTGTATAATAATATTTGGGATTAATATAATTTATTATTTTACTTATTCAATATATATATATTATTTTTATTTTTTAAATCACAAAAAAAGTATTGCTACTGGTTTCCTACACACATCACCCACTGTTATGTGATGCTTTTCGTTTTTTGTAAACTTCTTTGATTTTTTTTTAATGCTTTTCTTTTTAACAAATTTTATATACACAAACAACAACAACTTAAAATTAATATAAACAAACAAAAATATTATAAAGATAACAATTATTGTGTTTAAAAAATGAGAAAAACCCATTAAAGTTCTTCTTTTTTTAAATTTTGAAAAAAGTTATTATTTAAAAATCTCATTAGTAATTATAATATCGTTACATTTATATGTGCATTAAGATAATAACGCTATTTGATGATAGAATTAAAGATAAGATTGCTTTTTAGACTTCTTTTTAAACAACTGTTACAAGATAAATAGCGCTAGAGTACGCCTGAGTTACACCCATAAAAATATAGTCTTGGCTAAAAAAAAGAAAGCTCTTTTTGTATCATACTTTAATTAAAAAATGCTGTTTGTAGATTTTTAGGGAGCAAAGGAGTTCAAATTTTTATAGAACAAAATGAAGTATATTTGCATTTCAGCAATTAAATTAAATTTTCATTAAAATAATTGTTACTTTGATTAAAATAAAACTATATCATTTGCTTTTCTTTTTTACATTTTTATGTCACAGCAGATGTTTTGCTTCTTGTTTTCCAATACATTTCCTTACATTTCTAGCTTTCTTTGACAATATTTCAAACATTTATTTTGGACACTCCTTTCTTACTTTTTAGATCGCATTTCTAATAATTTCCTTATAAAAAACTAAATTTCATATTCTTAAAATTTGTTTAGTTTTTTACGACTTTTATAGACTTGTTACACAACGTCTCCAGACATTATTAGATCACTGAAAAGCAAAATAAGTAATACTACTTTCATAAATAATGCAATTCAGGTGACCAATAGGTGACTTCGTTGTAAAAGTTTGCAAAATTTCGTCAAAGAACATGTAACATTGCTGCAATATGAATGAAGCAACAGACATTTAAAAAGGCAGTTAGTTTGTCAAAAATCTAAGTATGACCTTTTGCAATTTTGATAGTGATATTTTATTTATACATAAAGAAACTCCATGCGTATTTGTTTAGTCATCAAAAAAAAAAAAAAGCTAAAAATGGCAATTTATGGTTTCTGACAAGGAAACAAACGAAAGTAAATTCCTTAAAAATAACATAGATTTTGTATGAAGAACAAAAATAATTATCATTTTATCCATCTATAAATCCAGCACTTGATGTCGAACTAAATTTCTCTCTCCTTCTCAATAGAATTTAAATGAAAATTTTTAAATTTCAAATGACGTAATTTAGTCACAGAAATTATTGAAATTTTGTTCGAAAGTTATTTTGATTAAATATAACTTTTTAAAGTTATATATACTGGAAGGAAAAGTAATTACTTCTTTTATGTATGTGTATGTATATCGTTCAATTTATATGTTTCCACAAACTTTTCCATCATCTAAAAAGGTATTACGGAATCTGTTGTTATTTCACTAAGGTTAATACGACAACATTAACAATGATCCAAACGGAATCTTGAGATTCTAATTGAAGGGTGTTACGCCACCACTTAAACCAATACAACGACAATAACCAGTTACCTGATTTTCATGCTATGGAAACGTTTAAAGAAATTCGCTTTTAAATTAAAAAAATCTATACAGAGTAATTACTGCAATCAGCCAATATAATTCACAATTTTTTTTAATAAAAAAAAGAAAAAAAAACTAAGCGCACACAGCTATTTTTTAATTACTTTAAAAGATTCCTATCCTTTGACTGATAATATGTATAAACTAAAAGCTTTCTTATCTTTCAATTCCCATCATTGACTAATTAAAACTTTTTATAGTTTTTTTACTACAACATATAATACTTTTAAGGCATTTTTTGTTTGTTTGGCTTTTTCATACAAACATTTCAGCTAAAAATTAAATTTAAATTAAAAAGAAATTTAACTCGATATCGGAGCGCGAGTATATGCCGACCAAAATCGTAATAGTAAAGGTTGTTCTTCAGTGGGCTTTACTTCTTCTTCCAGCTTTTCCGCCTTTTCTTCTTGTTGTTGCTTATTGTTTGTAGTTTTATTTAGTCGCCAGGCTGCTGGCAGCCACCAATATGACTCAAACGTATTACTTTTCTCAGATGATTTTTGATTTTCACTACTTTCTAAGTTGCTAGTGTTGCTAGTGCTGGTGGTCAAAGATGTAGTAGAATCTTTTAAATTTGCTATTGTTGTAGTTGTAATTGTTGCCGTTGGAGTTTCTTTAGCAAAAAATATGGGCCTTGAATCCTCCGTTTTTAATTTTGCCGCAGAAATGCTATTGAAACTATTAATTCTTATAATTTTACTATTTCTATTACTGCGAGGCGTGGAGTTGAAAGTGTACGATTCCTGCTGAACACTTTGTTTGAAGATTTCATTGGTAGAACTTTTAGGCTTTGCTGGCATTGTTGTTGTAGTTGTTAATAGCGGCATAATTTTTGACCATATTTGTGAGGCAGACATACTAATATTTTTTTGTGCTGTTGAACTTTCACTCAGGGAGTTGAGAGATGAATTGGTCTGAATATCATCAGTTGATATAATTTTCATTGTAGATGCCTTTGGTTTTTCTGTGGTAGTGGTAGTAAAAGTAGTTATCGTTGTTGTTTTCTTTATGTTGGTTACTGGTATACCCTTCACCAATCCATTTATTGAACGCGATTCTTCTTCGACCAGATCAATTTCACTTGTTAATGGAATTGTTTCAACTTGTGTTAAAGTTGCTGCTGTGCCATTGCCAGTGGCCAATATCAAAGGTGTTATTGTAGCTGCTGTTGTTGTTGATTTTTGTTGGCTCTCACTAACATAGTGTTGTGTTTGTGTTGGTTGGTTGTTTTGATTTTCAAAATTTTTATAGTAAAACCGGTCATTATTGTTGTCGTTGTCGTTTTCATTATGGACCGCAAGTAACGGTGTCATTGTTGCTGCTGTAAAAGTTTCCTCTGTGCTTGTTGTTGTTTCTGTTGCTGACGTTGTTGCCTCAACCGGTTGTACTTTCGATTTCTTTAAAACGACATGTTGATCAGCCTGATATTTACGCATGCGCTGTAATTCTTCAAAAGACTGTTGAGTTTGTTCTTGTTGCAAAGGTAATTCTTTTTGTTCTTGCTGTTGATTCGATAAAGTCGTAGACAAGAACGAATCTGTTTCAATCACGGTCGTTTCATCTAATTGTATTGGTGTTGTGGTTTCTAAAGGTTCAATATTTGTCACTGTCTCCAAGGTTGAATCTTGAAAATTATCGTGGTAGTCATTATCGTCATCAATACCCACAATATCTGCATTGTGATCACCATCTCCGTCCTTGGTAAGTGTGGGATTTAAGGTAGCACTTCTAATATATTCTTGTTTACTTTTCAATTCCAAGTCTCGCTCCACTACCATGCGCAAAGTTGTAATTTCTTCATCAATGTTGATGTTTAAAACATCAGCTGAACTATCATTATGTTCTTGCAAAGGAATCGTTGTATGGGAGAAACTATCATCAACAGCAGAGTTTTGTAAGGTTGTGGTTTGATTTAGCAAAGGCAAAAATGATTCTGTTTGTAGTAAAGTTTGAATGTCACTTTCCTGCAGTTTGTCTCGCTCATCAGTATCAAGTGAATGAAGGGAACTTTTATTTTCATTTTCAGTTTCGAAACCAAACGCTGACACAGAGATGGCATCAATTTTAAAGTCAGTATCTTGACTGTTGCTGTCTTTAGACCCACTAGCACTTGAGGAAAGATTTTTTTCCTGTCTAATATAAAAGTCGAAATTATTTTCTGAATAATTTGATGCCTCACTGGCTAAATCATTTATAGCCGTTACATTTTCAGCAGCAGAAGGCATCTGAGTTGCAATAGCATTTGGTTGCTCTTTCTCTGAGCTTTGCAAGCCTTCATTTGAAAATGGTGTATAATCTTCTGAGGGTTCTTCATGGAAAATTTGAAATTTATTTTCAAATATGTTAAATTTTAAAGGTTCATCTTTAGAAGGTGGCTTCAATTCAACGTTCAAACTTTCAATAGATTTTTCAGCTTCCCCCACCACAGGCGTCTCTAGTTTGCCGAATAAATAGGGATCAGCCACCATGTCTTCGCCTACATCATCGTAGTCGTATAGATCTTCGGCTGGTGTGTTACCTACTAAAAGACCCAAAGCATTTAAATCAATTAGCACATCATTTGTGCCAACAATGATGGGTATACATTTGGTATCCACCTGTTTGTGTCCCTCTGGACATTCAACACGAAGTGGTAAAGTAAATATTGATTTTGGTGTAACTTTACGTGACTTTACTCTTTGCTTTTGTTCTGGTGGCAATTCAATCCATGCCTGCCATGCCGAGTTTTCCACTGTACTTTCGATGGGCTTTGATGTAACAGGTAATGCCAGCGTTGTGCTCAAGGGCATATCAAGTATCACTAGCACTTGCATGGCCACCAGCAGCTTTACCAGAAATGTTGTGGGTGTAAAATACATTTTGTGATTGTGTTATTTTCAAGTAAAAAAATTTTTGTTTAATTATTATTTCGTTTTCTTTATTTCGTTCTCTCACTGTTTCGTTGTTGTATGTTTTCTGGTGTTACTTTTACATTTACACGTAGTGTATGCCTGTTAATTTTTTTTTCCTTTTTTTAATATTTATGCGATTTGTGATGTTTTTCAGTTATTGAAAATATCGGTGCTTACAGCAGTTTTAAGGAAGTTCGCACATGCTTCGATTTGTTCATTAATTTCCGGTTTTTAACTGAAAAGAGAAAATAAAAAGATAAGCAATTTAATAACAAGCATTTTTCAATTTAATTTTTTTTTGCAGCATGCTGATTTGTAATCTGTTGGGCTAAGAAGTGAACACGTTGCTTGATTCAATTCATTCAAATAAAATTAAATTTTTGCTCTTTAACGACTTAACAAATTTTAAAGTTAAACTACGGTCACACTACACAAATATTTGACAAAATTAAAGCTTACAATTATAACTTCTCAGTCTATATAAATATTAAAAAAAATTCTATATAAGCCCCCTTTCATCTTCTTCTTTGGACAACCCGTTCAACCTAACTCAGCTTAGTTTCTTTCATATGACCAAACTAATTTAATATTATAAATATCAATTAAATTCTGATTACATATTTTATTCTCATGTGCCAAAAATTATAGAATTCAAACACCAAGTATAAGCTTTAATTGTTTAACTAGAACTAAAGCTTTTTGAATTTTAGTTATGGGAAAAAATCTTTCAACTTGTTGTTACTCACTCGTCTTACATTAATGGTTTCATACAGTTATGCCATTAAAATTATCTTTTTCAAGATAATTTAACAACAGAACACACATACACATGCTTATCTAAAAAAATAGTTTTTTTTTTTCTTTTGAATAAACATTTTTTTATGTTTTGTGTTATACTCTTAACAACGAAAAAAATTATATATAAAAATTACATTAACTGTTAGTAAATTCTCAGAATCTACAAGCCCAGCAAAGGTAATGCAAGTAATTTTCAATAAACTACATCTTAATCACATAAAAAAAAGAAAAAATTCATATTTTCTGTTTTGGATTTTAAATGAATTTATGAAAAAATGATATGAAAAATTTCGATAACCTTGACTTTAAAGTCTACGTTAAATATTTTGGATAAGGGGGTTTTACACCGTAATACAGAGTAAAACTCAAATATAGGATCCGCCAAATAACTTTTTTTTTTTAGAAAATGCTATAAAAACATCGAGTGTAGCTTCGGCTGTGTGGCACGTAGCGCCGTCCTGTTAAAACCAAATGTTGCCAATATCCTCCTCTTCAATTTGTGTGAACAAAAATTCGTTTAACATGGCCCGATAACGATCGCCATTGACTAACGGCCACTCCTTGATCATTTTCGAAGAAAAATGGCCTAATTATGCCTCTGGACCAAAATCCGCACCGGCTTTTCAATGTATGCGTGCGGGTTTTTTGTGCCTCAAATGCGACAATTTTGCTTGTTTACATACCCGCCAAGATCAAAATGAGCTTCATCTGAAAAGATGATTTTTTTTGGCAAAATCGGCATCTTCTGTAAGTCGATCGCAGGCCCACTTAGCGAAGCGAAACTACAACCATATTCTTTCAGCGGAAGGATAAAACTAATTATCTGTCAAATCAGACATGATCTAAGTGTTACCATTCACGAAATAAGCACTAGTTGAAAAAAAACGTTCAATGGCGGACCCACCGCCACCATTTTTAGAAAATTTTTTAAACAATTAGAATCTTATCTTTAAAGTAAAATTTATGAAAAAATTATATGCAAAATTTCGATACCGTTGACTTTAAAGTCTACATTATTTTTTTTAGATAAGGGGATTATAATTTTCATTGCATTTTTGTATACAAACCAAGAAACAAAAAACAAATAGCTGACAAAATCCAATGAAAATCTTATAGCCTGTCTTGTTTGCTCTTTCAAAATCCAATGAAAATCTTAACTCTTGTATTATAATGTAAGACCTGCATTATTATTGTTATTTAAAAATTTTTTTAATAATATAACCTGTTCGATATTAAAAAAAATCCCACTCACTATTGTATTTTTTTTAAGTTAATACATACGGTAATTTAAAATGCGACACTATTTCGTAATTAGCCTTTTTAAAAAGTCGTTGTGTTCTTATAGAAAAACTTCTTTCACTAATTTTATCATTATTTTACTCAATCAGCTAAAAAGACTAATTTTTTAAAAGTTATAAATAGAAAACAGAAGAAATGTTCCTACATATCGTTAATATATCACCCCCGGGGTGTGTCTTCTCGGTGAAAGTCCACCTTGATGTATCACTACCGTGATAATATAGGTGCGCCAGCACCTGGAACTGCCATGGGTTTGAATCTGGCAGAAGGAAACCTGAGGGTTTATCTAAAGGATACCTTCGGGGTTCGACCAGTGACTCTCAACACTGGTACCACGGGAGTCGGTAGCCCCACAGAGGAAGCACTAATGTCCGAGCAATGGGTTAAGAGCTGATGCTCACGAATGGTTGAACAATGAGTGCTCGGAGTCTGTGGACCGAACTTCGTTCTAACCCCACGGGGTTTAATGGATGATGTTCTGGGGACAACATCCCTGGTTCGTTGTTCGGTCAGTGGACTTCGTGCACACCCAAATGCTCGGACAGCGGAATCTGTGACCGGTTATTGGTGAGGTCCCCTTCGGGGGTTTACGTGGTGGCTGTGGTTGAAACCAAAAAGTACGGTGGAAACGGAGTTCATGTCACCGTTGGCAGGGTGGCATGTTCTTCGATGTGCTGTTTCATAGAAACAGATGTCACTCGACACGGGTTTTGGATAGGCCCAACTCCCTAAACAAGGGTGGTGTGTGTGACATGGCAGAAACACACACAATTTGCTACCTGTGTCCTTAATTGGTCACAGGGGCTGTAGTGGTAGGCTGTAGTGGTAGGTAAGATTAGGACTTAGCGGCAGGCGCTCACCTAAATCATCCACATTCATATCGTAAATATTTATATTCTTTGATTTTTGTCATTAATCTAATAAAAAATGTTTTTCATTAGACTAATAAAATATTTCGTTAATTTAATTAATGAAACATTTGTTTAATGAAACAATTTCAGTAATACTTTCAAAATATTTCATTAATTCACAAAAATTGTTGAATATTTCACTAAATCAATAACATAATTAATTTAATGAAAGCATTTCATTCTATTTATGAAACATTTTTCTTTTAAACTATAGTAGAAGCAAGTTTGTACCCCTTTAAATTCTTTTTTTTCACCTATAAATTAATTCTAATAGTAGGTTAATGTAAAATTCATTCGAGGTTGTAACCAAAAACTTTGACAAAAATTGACGAACAAATTGTGTGAAATGAATGAATAATTCGTATAAGTAACTTTCAAGTGGATTATGAGTGGTAGAGATGCTTGAAGTAGGAAATTTTTTAAAATGCAGAAATTCATTTTCGAACTAAAGTGTCGAAAGCATTTTATAATTTGATAAAAATCCGACTTATTTTTCATTTACGAATTGGCGCGTCCACTTGGTGTGTCTTTACCTGTTGATTTGGTGTTAAGTGATCCCATAACTTTACATAAGCCAAGCAGTAATTCTCAGTTATATTGTCGACTTTATTAATTTATTGTTATGATATTTAGTGTGAAAAATAGAATTAATACCAAAAATAAATTTAACTTTTTGTTAAAATATTTAATTACAAATAATTTATAAGACGCAAATATTAATTATAAATTTTTTTTTTAAATTTAACAGACTTCAATTTCTAATGAAAAGAAAAATCTGTGCTTCTAAACAAAACAACTGTTTTAATTATTAGAACAGAAAATACATCTCATTATAATGAAATTTAATTAAAATTTTCATTTCAAAAAACAAAAAAAAGTTTACAAAAGCAACAAATGTTTACAAGGTTATTAAGACGTAAAATAATTGATAAAATCAATTTGTGTATAATTTAAACAAAACAAAAGAAAAGTTAAATAAATGTAAGCATTAAAATGATTTACAAAAAATATATTTTTAAGTGTGAGTGTAGATATATGTATGCGTATATATTTTTTTGATAAATTAAATCAAAACAAAAAAAAAATTGCTCAGATATACTATCACTATATTAACACTGATGAATGAAGAAGCGCAAGTGATATGTAGAATAATTGTTATTTTTAGGGTGTATAAAAATGTCAATTATCAGTCAGTCACGATTAAAGTGTCTCCTGCTCAAAATACTCGTATAACTCGCATAAGTTTTCGCTTACATTTTTCTGAAAAAGCTATTGCATGTAGGCATGAACAATTGGGATATCTTAAATCTAAAATAAATAAATTTTCATTTAAACATAAATTTCTACAAATGCGTACTTGTAATTAGTAGAGATTAATTAGTTAGATACAAAAAAGCTGAAAATTCCATTAAGTATACACTATAGTCTGTCATACATATGTACGGCCAGTCACCTAAATATGCTGTCATTAAATTAATGAGCATTTTTCTAGAAAAATTTATTCGAAAAGATAATTTATTTTTTAGTTTATTTGACCTTTTTCTTTTTTAATTAAGTTTGCGGTCGTAGTATAATAGTTTATTTTTATATCGATATTTCGCTCCAATTTGCGTAGTTTCTTCAGGAATTTATTTATAAATATATCCTGAAGTAGCTACGCAAGTTGGAGCGAAATAACGATATAAAAATAATTTATTATAATTTATTTTAATCGAAAAGATAATAATATGAGATGAGTTTTAAAAAATTATTGAAACTAACGAAATTCATATTGTATCAAATTTCAATAAATTTTTAGAACCCAAGCTTGAATAAAATTTTTAAAATTTATAATTATTGTAAGAGTTTAGCGATCACTGCCAGATCAAATACAACTTCATAAAAAATTTCAGGAGCATTCTCTCAAATAGTGTTAAGGAAAATAGAACAGACCCAAACTCGATATCAGGTGACACATATGGTACTCAGCTGCTTCGAAGAAAGTTTAAGGTGTTGGAGTAGGGGTATTTAGTCAAAACCGCAGGAAAGGCGTTTTTGGCAGCATGCGTTGAGAGAATTGTGGTTTTAGAGAGGCGAAATGCATGTTGTCGAACTCTGCTTAAGAATGAGACTAATTATAGTCACCTTTTCATTCACTTTGACATCATGCTTTGCTTTGCACCCATACATAGTGAATATGTAGGCAACAAGGGGGAAGATTAACTCGTGCAAAAAGTGCACTAGGGGACCATTCTGAGAACTACTTTGGAGCTAAGCTTAAGGAGTGATTGCAAAGAGAATGATACTAATATTATTGGAAGAAAAAGGATACGAAAACTCTCATGCCATTCCCTTCTCGGAAGAAAATAAATGACTTACTGGGACTGATTTGAACAGGAATTTACATTGTTACAGTATTCATGACCGAATATTGCAGAGTATTGAAACCCTTGGTAAATATGCGTGTTAGCCGAAACGACCCTTTTGTTGGAATGTAACCAAGACGAAGAGATAGCAGAACAAGCACAGAGTCAATGACTAATTTGTTTTCGTTTTCGTTACTTAGAGCATCACTAACTACAATCATTTGAAATGACGGATAAGTCGCCCAATTAAGTTTTTGAGTTCTTACTGAATACTAGACTTAAAAAGTATTTAAAACATGAGAGTAGTGTCACAATAGAACTATTCTGGTCGCAATAACCAGGTTTTTTTTCGCAAAAAAAGTCGTATACTCGTATAAGGTGAAAGTTGTTGACTTCTTTTTATAAATTTTACTAACTTCTTCACAAAATGTAAGCAAAAACTGTATATGAGATCGAGTGCAGCTTATACGATCGGTTTGAAGGCATAAGACTTAAAAAATTTTGTAAAACTACAACTTTTTGTAACATCAAACATTTTACAAAAAATGATTTTAAGAACAGGTCTGTTAAATTGGAAATAAAATTATAAAGTTTGTTGAACCCTCCTTTTTATACGACATTTTCTTAACTACCAATCACAATACCTGAATACAATTTTTGTTTAATTTATCTTTTTTTATTTTGCTATTTACCCATTAAATCCCAAAACAACAGCTCATAACAAAATTGCTATTTAAAGCAAAAATTTTAATTTATTTATAGCGAGGCGGTATACAACTAAAAAATAACATTCTAAATAATTGTAAACCACAATTATTATGATAATTTGTGGTATTTATTTAACAGTCACTGAATGTCAATTTTATGAACAACATTGGCAAGAGCTGCTGGTGGTGGTAGTCGCAGTCACTAATACTAACAATAAAGCATTAGCTTACAATATGTGCGCATTATATCGACGTTTGAAATGCAAAAGTTTTTAAATAACAAAAATCATTATTTTTTATGATATTTTGAAAGTAAATAGTACAAGATTCGCATATCTATAAAGGTATTTTACAAGAGCTGCTGTAATTATCACTGGATTGTTGTTAATTGTTGCCTAGAAAACTTTTCCTTTGAGATAAATAAAAGGTGATTTTATAAGAACTATCGGAAATTAAAAAAAAAAAAAAAACACATAAAATTCAGAAAAATGCATGAAATATTTATTTGGATCGATAGTTGGGTCGATATAATTTAATGTTTGAAGATTATTTCATGCAAATGTTGGCCGCGGCTGCGCCTCAAATGGTCCATCCGCTTAGTCCAATTTTGGCATACTCTTTCCAACATTTCGGCCGGTATCTCACGAATAATGTTGGCAATGTTGGCTTTCAGTGCGTCAATCGAAGCGGGCTTGTCCCTATAGATATTAGCCTTAACATAGCCCCACAAAAAATAGTCTAGAGGCTTTAAATCGCACGATCTGGGCGGCCAATTGACTGGTCCCAAGCGTGAAATAAACTGTTCACCGAACTCGCCTCTCAATTGGTATATTGTTTCGGGTGCTGTGTGGCATGTGGCACCGTCTTGTTGAAACCACATGTCATGCAAGTCAAGCTCTTCCATTTTGGGCAAAAAAAAGTTTGTTATCATCGCACGGTAGCGCTCACCATTCACAGTAACGTTGTGATTCGCATCATCTTTGAAGAAATACGGCCCAATGATGCCGCCAGCCCATAATCCGCACCAAACGGTTGTTTTTTGTGGATGCATTGGTAGCTCTTGCAATGCTTCTGGCTGCTCTTCACTCCAAATACGGCAGTTTTGCTTATTCACGTATCCATTCGACCAGAAATGAGCCTCGTCGCTGAACACAATTCTTCGATAAAAAAGTGGATCTTCATCTAACTTTTCAAGAGCCCATTCACCAAAAATTTGGCGTTGTGGTAGGTCGTTTGGCTTCAATTCTTGCACCAGTTGTATCTTATAAGGCTTCACACCCAAATCCTTCCGCAAAATTTTCCACGTAGTGGAGTAACAGAGGCCCAATTGCTGCGAACGGCGCCGAATCGATAATTCACGGTCATCACCAACACTGGCCGATACGGCTGCGATATTTTCTTCAGTTCGCACTCTACGTAAGCGTGTTGGTGGTTTAATGTCCAACAATGTAAATTTGGTGCGAAATTTTGTTACAATAGCCCGAATAGAAGCCTCAGTAGGTCGATTAAACTGACCATAAAATGGAAGAAGCGCGCGATGAACTTTCTTAACAGAGCACGCATTTTGGTAATAAAATTCAATAATTTGCAAGCGTTGTTCGTTTGTAAGACGATTCATGATTAAATTATAGACCAAACTGAAGATGTTTGACAGTGACACAAGATACAAAACGTGCATGAGCTGTCAAAACTAGTGTTGCCAAAAAGATAATAGCAAAAAAATCACTCTTTATATTAAGTTTATCAGGGACTATTTCAACTGCTTTTAAATTTCGAATCACGATATACATTTTTTTATAATTTTTATTAACATTTAAACAACATTTTATTTTAGTGCAAATTATTATTGCAGAGTTTTATTCTATTTAATTTAAAATGACATTTAAAATACAAATTGACCATGAAAGTCAAATCTTAAGTATAGAGTAAAAAATGTTTAAATATCAAAACAATCAGCCTTCTAATGTGGATAATTGGGCTTACATGTTTTTTTTTAGTTTTTTTTTTAAAAATGAGCACTTGTCAACTAGTGTTTCGTTGCATTTGTTTATTTTCAATTATTTACTCGAATGGAAAAACTTAAAAGTTCAAGTTTCAAAAAAAAAAAAAAAATCTCAATAATAAAATGGGCAGAAACCATTTGGTTGTTGATTTTAAAATTAATTTACAGAAAAATAAATTCTGTTATGGCAATTAATTTAAGGCCAAGAAGGTGACAACTCTACAGAAATTGTTAAATTCGGCGGTACCGAATTTAATATAACCTTCACTGCTGTAACCAAATATTAATATTTTTCAATTCGTATATTCTTGTTAAATAATAAAAAAATTATATATAAAAATTATTAGGCGTTGGAATTAATTCGTATCGTTTGATGAGAGATGACGTGGTTATTACAGTGTTCTGTTTTTACCTTCAGAAACAAATTGATCGTTAAACAGCTGTTATTAGATTCTGTTTTTACGACGCATCTTAGTTTTATTTGTCAATAACAACAAGTGGCAGCTATTATGTCGAAATTTATACCAAATTTCGATCTGTCATATGTGGGCCAACTGTTCTGTATGTTCTGCTCAGGGATTATTATTGTACTTTCTGACAAAATTGCTTAAAACATTTTTTTTTCTCAAAATAGTAATAGTAACGTGCTTTAAGTCATGCCTCCGGCATTGATGGACTGATCGGGCTGAACCTAAAGACAGCAACAACTGACAAATTGATATGTTTAATTTTTCTGTAAGTTGCCTAGGGACTTCACAAAGTTGATTTTAATGACTACACAGACAGACGGAGATTGCTAACTTGTTATCCAGAATATATATACTGTGTAAGGTCGTACTTGTACCGTGTAAAAATTAAAAACGGAATCACAAATTCACATCCAGAAAAATAATTACACCATCCGTTGTCTAAGTGATTACAAACGGTGTCAATAGTGTATCTATCACGATTGTGCCCACTTTGACAACGCATGGTATCATTTTAACAACGTTGTCGATTTGTAGACGCTTGTCAAAAAATGTACAGCACGTGTTGTTAATAAATTAGACAATGGGATGATGTCCAAATGCCAACATACGTTGTTGATTTTGCAACGTTATTTTTGGCTCAGTGTAGATACATCCTTCTTTTACATAATAGATCTTAAAGATTGCAATGCGATTGTGGGCCAAAAAAAAACCCTGTTCTTACTTAAAGTGAAGAGTATAAAAACGAATTTTTGTTAAGACGTTTAATTACTAAGCAAAAATAGCTCGCAAAAAAATTTAAACTAAAGCAGTCAAAATATGCGATGAATAAGATATTTTTCGGATGGTGGTAAGTCTGGCCAAGCGACCAATATACGAGAAATAGATTAAGAAATGTAGTAAATATGGCAGAAATATACACGGTAAAGTGAATAAGGCAGCTGTATATTTTTTGCTTTCTATCATTTTGGCTCCGTAGCTGTCAAAATTTGTTTATATGCTGAGCGCCCCATCGTTTTTATGTTCAAAATACATACATAGAGAAGTGTGAGTGTAAGACCGGATCTACATTGAATTTACTATTTTTTATTTGCCACATACGATAAGGTTGTTTTTATAATTAAGTGTTTGTTGTAAGCAATACCTTACCGTATACAGTTCTGCCATGCTAGTAAGCTAACGAATCAATTTGTTTATTTTCTCTCATTTCTAGCAGCATTTATGGTTGCTCTTGTTTCTGTTTCACTGATTTAAATTAGAGATCAGAAAAAAGTAAAAAAAAAAATAATAAACAAATTTGTACTTGGTTACAAAAATAATAATTGAATTAAATATATTTCCAAATTTCATTAATGAATTTTAAAGCTTTCAACGAGCTGCCTGCTGCCAATTAAAAATTCAATTTGTTTAAAATCATTTTGAATAAAATGTTTTGTTTTCTTAGATTTGTGTTTTCAATTTGTCAAACTAACATTTTATATGTTTAATAAAAAATTCATCATTGTTTGTAATACTATGACAGTGTTTGTTTTTATGTTATTTTTACAAAACATAATTCCCCATTGTACTGGTATTTCAATCAATACTTTTTTTTATGATGGCTTAAGGTAAAATGGCTTGTTAGTTTTAACAAAATATAACTTTAGGTACATATTTGTTTATTTAAAACATAAAAAACAACACTCTTCACAATCTAACAATAACAATAAAAGAATTTAATCCAAATTAAAAAAAAAAAAAAAAAAAAAAAAAAAAAAGAGAGTTAGAATTTTGATGTTAAAATTGTAAATTACTTATTGCCTGTCGGTTTGTTTGTTGAATGTGGATGCCCTCAACTAAAAACTTGTTGCAATTTAACACCATTATACTAAACATACTAAAACAGAATAACATAAAAAGCACTACAATAAATAACAGTATATTTCATATGAAAAAGAAAAACAAGTAAACAAGTTAAATGCAGCAGAGGCGCATCTTATATATGCTCTACCGTAGTAGCCAAATTTTCATATTTTTAATTTCTGTTAAATATTCTTAAAAAGTCAAATCAAATAAAAAAATTTTCTTTGAAAAAACAAAAAAAAAAAAATATTTTAAATTTGGAATTTAATTAATTTCAATTAAAGAAGTACAAATTAAAGTCAACAATTAAAAATTGTCACAAATTCTTTCTGTGTTCTTATTTTAACACACAAGGCATTTAACCAACAGATATATTTTTTTAAAGTAATTATGCAAAACATCATTTGAATTTATTCGGTAAGCGTCGGTGTAAATAAGAATAAGGACACCTAAAATGTATTTAACCCTAGAATATCATCCTTATTTTTTGTACACGAGCGTCATCCTTCGTCATTTTGACTACGACCTATTTCAAGAAACTATAAAATACGTCGTTAGCGAAAATATATAACAAAATAGATTTATTATTCATATTTAGTTACTTTTTAATCAATAAATAAAGAAATTCATATATTTATTTCAATTCTTAAGCGTAAAATTAACATTGCAAAATTTTCTTTTAGTTGGCATTTTTTTTTAAAGAAAGGATTATATAACATAAAAGTTATAGAATACGACACATCATCTTTCGTCATTTTGACTACCGCAAAAAATTAAAAGCGAAAAAAAACACTTACACAGCGCGAGCAGTTCTGCACGTCTTTGTCCATCAACAACTTGCTAGCTACTAACGCTATACGAAAACTGAGATCAAAACAAGCAGAAAAATCAGGTTTAAATTCAAAAATAAGATCAGGTGTCATCATTTTGACGAAGGATGATGTTCTAGGGTTAAAAAAAACATTTAATAAAGACTCTACGAATTCTTCTTATTCTAAGAAAATGTACCGACTATAGCTCCACCTGCCGGGCACATTTGTGACGCTAAGCCTTCCTAGGCATAACAAAAGGGCATAGAAAGAAATTCAATTAAATAAGTCCAGCCGTTTAGGAGGAGTACAACGGCAAACACACCTACACTCGAACTTTATATATTAAAATAAGCATCCAATAATTATTTTTTTCTGAAGGATCATATTTGTTTTAGATAGCATATGTACCGCTACCCAAAGTATTTTTGCCAAACATCCATGAATCGAAGCTGCGATATCCAGATTGTGAGGTTAGTGCACTACCCAAGGAGGGCGAGGTCGCTGCCATATGCTCGATGAAGAATTTCTGAAACACTAGAACTAAAATGTAACGCTAAAAATTTTAACTGCTATTTTTAATTTAAAAGTTTTAATCCTAAAATCCCTATTTTATCAGGATCAAATTAGGATGCACTTTACACCGACGCTTACCGAACAAATTCAAATTCTAAATATTTTGGATAATTACTTTAAGCAATTATATCTGTTTGTTAAAAGCCTTGTGTGCATTCGCGACAATTTTTTAATTGTCGACGTTAATTTCTTCTTTAATTGAAATTAATTAAATTCCAAATTTATAATAATTTTTTTTTTTTTTGTTTTTTCAAAGAAAATTTTTTTATTTTATTTGACTTTTTATATAAAATGTCAAAGGCAAATCTACGGCTCCATGTGTTACCTAAATTTCAAAACTTTCTGAATGAATACCAGAGTGGTATTAAGAATAGGTTTTGTAAGGCGTCAGACTTATAAAATTTATTTTTTACTATATCTGTCTATTTTTGTTTTTTTTTTTTAGTGTGTTAACAATTTTGTGGAAATTGCTAGTTCTGTTCTTTTGACACTTCCTTTCATTTCTTAAATCTTTAGGGGTTGTGTGAACATTTCCATTAAAATTTCAAATTTGTAATGAAAATTTAAAAATTAAATATTAAAATTTAAACAAGTGAAAATTCTTTCTGAATTTTGTGTTATACATTTATATTTTTGTGTGTATTCACACTGAGTCTAGAAAAATATACAAGTGCAAATATGTACGATATGCATGCATGTATGTATACTCGTATTCTGATGTGATGTTTGTAGGCATTTATTTTTTTTTAAACACCAGGCAATCTACATTCATTAGCAAAATCTATAATTCTTTTATTTATTTATATTGTTTACTTTAACAAGGAAAATAAACACACTCACACACACACAAATTTGCAAGTAAGCCAAACGCGTGCCGAATTAATAAACATCGATTTAAATAAAAATATTCCTACTCTAAATAAATGAAGATTTTGTTTAATATTTTCCAATACGAGTGTATTTCTTTTATTTTGCTTTACTTCTGTGCTTGTCCGAATACAAGAATATTTTAATTTTATGATAAACAAAAAAACATACCACACTTACGAATATGATTTAAAGAAAAATTGAGCAGCACAGTGGGAAAAAATAACATATATTTTTATTGCCTTTTGCAAAAAAAATATTTTTATTGTTTTCAAAAGAATTAATTGATTTTTTCATACCAAGATATAAAATAGAGATTAATTACGTTTCATGATTATGTATACTAAAAAACAGAGTATTACTCATGTGAAGGAAAAAAAATTTGTCTCTGCCAACTTTTTTTTGCAAAAAGCTTTATGCATGGTCGAACTAAATTACGCTAATTTTGAGCTGTGCTCTCTCATCAAATTGTCCTATTCGTTATTAATCAACTTCTGCATTGATGGCGAATACATTTTACCAATACCCCGTTTAAGTAACTCTGGCATCCAAAAAGTTCTCAAATAAACAAAAAAAATTTATGAAAAACAATTAGAATTGAAACAAAACGTCATTTCTCCCATGTTTTTAAATGTTTCTGTAATTTTATTTAGTGAAAACTATTTTTCATGTTGACTTTTTCGAATAATAAAATGCTATAAAAAAGTACTCACCCATTTAAAAATTGATGCGAAAAAATTAAAATAGCTTTTTTTACTTTTAATTTATTTTGATTTCGCTGTCCAAGCCAAATATTAAAATTTTTATAAAAAAAAATTAAAACTTTTACTGCGGAAATTTTATGCACAAATTATAAAATTAAACCGAACAAAATCATTTACCCTTTATAAAGAGACACTCTAAATTATTTATGAATAGATTTTGTTCTTCAGGACTAAAAAGTAATTTTATTTTAATAATTATTTTTATAAATACTGTAGTTAACAAAAGAGAATTCTAGGTATGTGCCAAATTAATTAACGCTTCCATGAAGAAATTGTTTATTTCAATTAAAATAAAAAAAATTTACGAAAACTTCATTTGCAAATAAGCCTTTATTGTTATAGTTTTAATCACAGTTCTTGCATAAACAACCATCTACCAAATATTTAGGATTTAAAATCGGTAATAACATGAAGTAGTTTGTTGACTACTTCGATATTATTATTTTCTCTTAGGACCTTGTATTGTATGTAAAAGACTACCTTTTCCTTATATACATAATTCGGTGACTTTTGGTCTAGTTCTAATCTTTTATGAAGTATTATTTGAGCACGTGTCTGAAGCATTAGTGATTTCTGTAGGGTTGTTTACATTTTCTTAACTAAACAAAACTTGCATGTAAAAACAAAATAATTTTGTGTGTATGCCAAAAATAAATTCATGTTGTATTCATAAATATTTATATTTTTATGTTGATTATATTCCATGTAAGAGTACACGCAGCCTCATGAATGATTCTAGTCATTTTTTTTTTTATTTACATTTGGCGGTTGAATTTCTCTTGTGAATGTTTATTTTTAAAGTTCTTTCTGTTATTTTAAACATATTTACAGAATATTGTTTTACAATCAAATTTTATTGTGGTTTTTACTCACATGGTAGGGGTTCCTTCGTGTAAAATAAAAATAAAAAATTACATTTAGTGTTGGACTTGCACAATGAAATTTGTATTGGAAGCTGGATAATTTTGAAGAGAAATTAATTTTAATGTTGATTTAAGGTTGAAGGGTAATTTATTTTAAAATTATTTTAAAGGTCCAAATTCACAGTCGTGATAATTATGTATTTTAATTTGAATCGAAATGGCTTTCGAAAAGAATTTTCAATTGCAAAGAAAAATCCAACAGAGTTATATTAACAATTTTGAGGGTAATTTTAAAAATGTTAATTTTTTTCGAATTTTCAACATAATTAGTTTTTATTTCAAATTGAAAAATCTTTTCGAAAGCTGTTTCGATTCAAATCGAAATGCATATTAACTTCCCAGTGTGTTTAAGTTAAGATAAAATTCATGATCTTTAGTTGCCTCTAACTATAGTTGAAACAATAATAAAATTAGATAAAGCCTCCCCCTTCTCGCCTCCTTTTTAATAGTCGCTAGCGTACTAACCTATCAATATGGAACTCGCAAGCCCGATTTCTTTCTAGGCTCTGAGTGTTAGGCTGTATAAAATAAAATTTATTTTTATTTTTTAAAATAAAAAATTTGTTAAGTAAATTAAAACTTAAACGATGGCAAAGCAAAATATTGTATTTTAAAGTCTTTTGTTGGTGACACCAAAGGGCATAAGACAACTCAAATATGTAACTCTATTAACAGGAGGTGATAAAACAAGACAACAAATTGTCAACGGTATAAATATAAGAATGGAATGAAATTAGAAACATTTTATATTTTAAAATTTTTGTACAAATTCTTCAATATAAAGTCCAGTGGTTTGGCGTCAGATTGTTAAAACTTTTATCAATTAAGCAATAACTAATGGCAGCATGTTATTAGACAGACTTTAACAAAAAGTATGCGATAAGAGAAAAGAAAGTTTGTTTCACAGAATAAGAACTATAAACAACCTTTATGTTGCTCTTTTGGTTGTTGTACACAGTATTCATTACCCTTTTTCGTTGTTGTATATGGTATTTGAAGAAGTGGGTGCCATCAAGCAAATAAAATAATATTTATCTTATTAGGAAGCTGCAAACTGAAAGAAAATTTCATTATATTTCAACCAATGCTTCATATCATTAAATCAATGAAATATTCATTCCAAAATAATGAATTATTCTTTCAATATAATATTGAAAAAAACTTAAAAGTTACTTTATAGTTTACTATAACTAAAGTTAACTATAAATATCTAACACCTTATTGGCAAGTTCTAGTTAAGGGCTTTTAAATATTAGTTTTAATTGACAGCTTAAGATATTTAAAATTGATAATAAAACAGATTAAAAAGTTAGTAACTGATTAGTTTGCATTTTTCTTTATTTTTGTCAATTGCACAAACACAGAGTTGTAATAAGTAATAACACAAACAGATTGTAATATCAAAATTACAACTAAAGTAGAGTTGAGTTGTGAACCATAATAGGAACATACATGTTTTTGGAATATTTTCTTTAAATAAGATTTATGAAATATATTTTATCTATTTACATTTATTTTTTTTAATAAATAAGCTTGAGTTCTTTGTGAAAGGTAAACATACAACTTAAAGAAAAATAAAATAGTTTTTAAGTTTAATTTTTAAAAAAAGAAAACCACTTACTTTTCTTAACATAAAACCCCTTCATTTTCGAATTAAGAGATTAAATTTTTTTTTTTTTTCAAATATTGCGGTCAACACTGCAAGAAATTGCAAAAAAAAATTTTTTTAATTGGCACCAGATAAGCACTTAAATATACTTTTCGCACAAGTAATTTAAGTGTCAAAATAAGCACTAGATGTGTTTTTTTTTTTTTGGTTTCATGAAATATTTAGTTCTTTCTGTTTTTTTTTTTCTTTTTTGTAGTTGCTTATGTTTTTTTTTTACTTTTAAGAATTACTTATTTTGTTAAAAAGAACAAAGTGAAAGCTACAAAAAAAAATTATTTTTTATTTTAATAATTGAGTGGCACTTAAAAAAATTTTTTCTTAACATAAATTTGTTTAAAAGATTTTTTTAATTTCATTAAAAACACACATTTTTTGTCTATATACATTATTTTTAAGTACAACACTTTAATTTTTTAAACAAAAAAAAAAATTATTTTTTTTATAATTGAGGAAAAACGAATTTTTGTTTTAAAATTAAACATCGTTCTCTCTCCAACTTTGCGTGTTAAATCTGTGAAATCTGAATGCAAACTGACACAAAAGTATTTCAGTTTTCTTGAAGCACAATTTGAAAATAAAAACGTAAAATATATCAAAATACCACCGAAATATTTATTAAAACAAAATATGTGTTATAACAAGCAAAAACACCGAAATCGGGAAGGAAGAAAACAATTACAAGCACTCACACATGCAACAAACCGTAGAAAATTTGTTTGTTTATAGGCACACGCACACATTTTTAAAATTTAATCTTTTAGTATACTTTAGTTTTTTTTCCAGCCATGCTGGAAAGGAAATCTAGAAGAAATTTTTAAATCGCTCACAAAATTTCATAAATAGAAACAACTTAATGCGTCTAAGCATTTTGTGTTAGAACACAAGATTTCTTTTAGTTTCTTTTTTAAATATTTTGATAAAAAAAAAAATTAAGATAAGCTTACGCAATTTTACTATAAAAACCTAGTTTTTATTAGTGCGTCGAAAGTTAAGATTAAAAAAAAAATTAATTTTTGTATATAAAATTCCTAATTTATTTAGAAGCCAAATAAAGTCCAAAAAAAAAATATGTATTTTAAATTCCATAAAACCATTTTGTCTACTAATGTCATGTGTTTATTTCGAAAAATTAAAAAAACTTGAATCTTTTCAGACTCCTGTGTGTTTTATTTGAAAGGTAGCTTAAGCCAAATAAGAATTAATAAAAAAGTCTTTTTTTAATAATTTAATTGGATTGAGCCGAGTTTTTTAAATACACCCTTCATTGTGCAAAATATTCATATTTTTATTATTATTATCATTATGAGCTTTAAGATCTAGTTTGCCGATTCATATTTTCACTTTTGCAAAATTAAATTAAATTTATTTTTTAATAAGAATTAAATTAAATATATTTCTTTCAATTAATTTATTTTTTTGAAAACATTTTATTGCTTTTAAAAACAATAATCCACTAGGATTAACAAAAAAGAAAATTATTTAATCAATATTTGTTGTTGCATTAAAAATCTTTTTAATATATATTTTTTTTAATTTGTAATGAAATGCCAAATATTATTTTCTTTTTTAATCCTAACATGAATCATTATTTTGAAGAGCAATAAAATGTTCTCAAGAAAAAAAAAAAAAAAACAATTAATAAAAATGCAAAATAAATTTAATTTAATTTTGCAAAAAAAATTTTAAACTAAACATATTCAATTAAATATTTATGCTCTTATCAATAAAAAAAAAAAAAAAAAATTAACGTAGACTTTAAAGTAAAAATTTTTTTTTTTAAATATGAAAAATTTCGTTAACGTTGACATTAAAGTCTACTTTAATTTTTTATTATAAGGGGGTTAATATCAAATAAAAAACTATAAATAAACGGCAAAAATCAAAAATGCTCTTTCAATAAGATTTCACACAAGTTATTAAAAAGACATACATATGTATATACACGTTTGTATAAGACCGATTGACTGGTTTCGTGTATGTGTGCACACACATTACGCACATGTACAGCTTAAAAATTTCCATAAAAAAACAAAACAGAAATTATTGAAAAACTAAAAATTCGGTTGTATTTTTTAATTTTTTTCGGCAATTTGTTAACCGATCGTTTCGATTTTTTGCTCACGTATTATGGCAGTCATTTCTGACAAAACTGCAAACCAGGTTTTCTTTGTCCAATTTGCAGTTTAGACAAAATTCGCAAGAAACCCACTCTGAAAATGGTCACAAAATAAAGAAAAACTCGGTTTTTGACTCATAGCTCACCATTTATGGACCAATTGATACTAAATTTCAACACCAACAACTGACAGATTAGTATACTTAACTTTTCTATACATTTCCTAGAAACTTCAGAAAAATGAGTTCAACGAGTAGCGTACATACGAACATCACTAAATCGATTTCGCTATTTGTAACGATCCAGAATATATATGTATATATTTTATAGGGTGGCTCATGTACGGTGTAGAAATTACAAACGGAATCTTACTTACAGCGAAGGGTATAAAAATAGCTCAGCTTAAAATTTTACTTATGAAAGTCAAATATATGTTTTGGAAAACATCTTAAGCTTATCAAAAATATTTATCTCTTACAATTAATAAGTTTTTTCTGTTCTGTAAATCAAATCGTTTTGAAAACTAAGCAATTTTTAGAACAACAAACGTGAAAATCACTCATTTCGATATCATTCGTTCTTAAGTTCGATTTGTTATTTAAAAGATAGTCAACAAATATTGTTTACTATTAATGGCAAGTGGTCCTTAACAAAGTTGGCCAAAAAGTTGCTTTTATTCCTCGAACTAAGCTTGCTCATACTTGGAGCAAGAATTTGAAGAAATTTAAGTGTTTTTTAAATAATTTAATTTTTTAATTTAAATGTTATTTTTTTAATAAACTAAGTAAAAACGTTTAAAAAAAATTTAATATGTTAATTGATTTTTTTTTTAATAATTTTTCAGTCATTTCGATTTACTTTCGATAAATTTATTAACTCGACTTTGAAAATAAAATTATGTGAATTCGCTTTAGGAAACCCCAAAACATGAATTCGTTTTAAAATGAATTATTTTTTCGAATTCGATTTATTTTAAAATTAAATCTTAAATTAAGGCCTATCTTGAAGAAAAAATTGTTAATAAGAAATGCTTAATGTCGAATTGTATATCGGAGACAGGGCATCACTAACCAGATGAAATTAGCATTAGTATGCAAATAAATATTTATTGTAACTAAAAGTTTAATATGCCAATACGGAATTTTTACACCAACCGCTTTGAAATTGAGTAAAATTACCTTGTCCTAATTTTAAATACAAATATTGTATCACCTTTTAAACTTATTAAATTTATATGTAAAAACACACGTAAATATGTGTGCCTATGCAATTTGCGTATGTATATTTATGTTATTCAGAAAAAAGCAACATTACAGCAAAGCTGTTTAATAAACTAAATAAAAGAGACGTGTAATAAATAAAATATTTACCCGTATTAAGCTTTTCTTCAACACAAAAACAAAAAAATCTATTACACAATAAGCTACGTCTTCTTTTAGTTCAATGCAATAATGTTTATTTGCATTTTTACCGCAACAAAATTATAAGGAAAAAAAATATTTAAAAATAGAAAATAAAAATAGATTTAGTTTTATGATTATGCATAAAAGCTTAACGCTTTTAGAGTTTGCAACTTAGTAAAATAACGGTATTAAAAGACATGATACTTAAGAAAACCTTTGTCACCGTCACACAACTATTACCAGTGTAACATGCAATTCACTTTTCTTTCTATTTGTACAACTTGTACAACTACAACTGAAACACTAGACAATAAATTTATATAGAATTGTCAACAAAAAAAAAAAAACAAAATTCACCGTAATTTTTACAAAACCACAAACAAACATAAGTAGAATACAATTATTAAGTTTTAATGTATGTATGTACTAAAAATAAGGCCTAGTTTGAGTGCATTTTAACTTAGTGGTAGGCGACACACACTCCACTTGCATGTAAGTTCTAGTGCCAGTATTGTTGTTTAATAAATTTTTATATTTATTTAATGCGTTTTACTACACGCTTCTTTACAAATGTTGAAATTATAAATTTCAAGTTTTTCAATTAATTGGCTGCTAGTTCTTGAAAGCTGCTAATCACTTTTTTAATTAATAAAAAATAAAATATAAAGATTTATTAAGAAATGAGCAAACCTAACGCTAGAATAAAAAGTTAAGACTGTTAATGAAACCTATCATGATCTAATTAAACTTTTAGCTTACACATTTAGGTCAACTTTTAGACCAGAGTAACTGAAAACTGTTTCCACAGTACTTTGAAGAAAGTGATGCGTTATATTTGAGCATTACCTCAAAACGATTGATTCTATTTGCTAAAGAAAAAAATCCGAAAGAAAGTTTACTTGCAGCCGTACTACATTGTTTTACTACAATAGTTTTTGAAAGACCGAAAATAATGTGACAAATAAACACGTTTTCTTTACAAAATTAAGAAATTTTTAATATAAAAAAAAATTATGTAAAATAGAAATAGATAAAGACATAGCGGTTTTTAACTAAGTATATACTCGTATATTTATTATTTTTAAAAAAACTAAGCCATACTTTATTAAAATCAATGCACAACTTTTGATTTTATTTACTCACAAATCAATATATCACATTCTGAAAACAGATACGTTCTAGTTCTGTGGCGTGATAATACTGCCGTACGCAAAGTAAATTAGAGACACACTTGCATGTGAAATATATTACTTAGTTTAAATATTTTATCGTTCTCCATTAAGTTTTATCGCTTCATGTGGAAACTTTATTGATACGAGAGTTACAGAATGGAGACTCTATTTTGAAAAAAATATTCACAGTTCTTTTGTTAGTAGATTGATAGCTTTTCAGACGGCTATCATATTTTTATAGATTTTGTTGTTACTTGGAATGTTATAAACATGCTTGCAAACAAATCAGTTCGATTAATGCGTCGCCATTAAGTAGATGTTAATAATGCTCTAATTGTAATTGTATTTCGTAATTAAATAGTATAAGAACAAATACTGAATTGGGTCTCAACTTATGCAAAATATATTTCAGGTTTTTTCCGAGAGCCGACAGGTGTATCAATATTTATTCGTGATTAACTCGATGTGGATGCCACAATTCTAAGTCTTCATTGTTGGTATGTTTCTCTTTGTTCATTTTCGGGGTTACCAGTTGTAGCGGTAAATAATATGATATTTCATATTAGTTTCAAAAATATTACTCATCTGATTTTTTATTATAGTTTTTATCTATTTCTTTGGAAAGAAAAAATTTTAAATATTGTTTTTGATAAATAAAAATAATTACTTATTTAATTTGTAATGTTGCCTCCCTTAGGTACAAAATTTAACATATTTTCCTGTAGTCGTAATTATGGTACCAGAATATCGGTTTTGTGGATTAATTTAAATCCTGTCAAATACAGAATCATGTTTTTTTAGCCGCCACTGATTGCCTTGAAAATATTAAAGGCAAAATTCTATGCAGACCATAAGATCACAGTGCGGTGAGCACTGGAAAATGTATGCCAACTGTAGCCAAACGTGATGTGTTTTTAAGAAAACTACCACCCAAAATGCTTTAATTTGATGAATTTTGCACCAACAAAGAGTTTAAGACAAAATAAAATGTTATTTTAACCAAAATTTTAAAGAAAATTGGCCTTTTTAAATAAAAAATATGATTTAAAAAAATTCACTTTGATTTTTTCAATTGTGTGTTTCAATTGTTTATTTATAAACTGGCGTTTTCCCATTCACATTCTATGAGAAAAACGGAAGCAAAACGTACGGTTTACAGCATATGTTTTGGAGGTTTGCAAAACGCTTTTCATAACATGGGCGCTATTTAAAGAGGTGTATTTTATGTGGCAGCTCTACATACCCTTCGCTGTATGTAAGAAGAGTACAAATAATTTTGTGATTCCGTTTCTAAATTCTACATCATATATTTTGGATCTTTATAGAAAGCGGTTTCAATTTAGCAATGTTCATTTGTCCTTTACGTCTGCTTGTGTGAATATGCCCAGAAGAATTTTTGAAGCCCTTACACAATGTACAGAAAAATTAACATACCAGACTGCTTAGTTTCTGTTCTCAGGTTTCTATTGAAATTCAGTGCTATCGATCTATAAGTAAAAATACAGAAATGGTAGTGCCAGAGTGGATTTTTGAGGTATTTTTTATTTTTGCCTTTAGTTTGAATTTCTTTAATTGAAATTATTTTAATCAATATTTAGCCAATGGAACTCCAAAACATTTTGAGATTATATTTTTAAATATATAAAAAAAACGAGCACAATTTAATAATAGTCATTGCCGAATCGATTTTTTTTTTCTTCATTCAGTATTTGAAATTTAAGAGAAGGAAGAATCAATTTTTTCTGAAAGCTTTTTATATCAGCAGACTTAGACAAACAAATGCATATGAAAAACAATACATTGCATAATTGTGCCGCCATTAAGTCGATTTAACTAAAATAACAAAACTAAGCGAATAGGGTAACACTGTTGTGATTTAAAACTGATAGTATCTCAATATTTGGCTTCACATACTAGTAAATACAAGTACATACAACCAATGAAAGTATTTACGATTGGGGTAGAATTTTATTATAATGAACTTTTTGTGGTTTTATAGATTGAATACATACGTTGTGGATTTGATTTAAATGAAGATATTTCATAGAAAGAAGTATTTGTTTACTTCAGGGTCTTTATTGCAGGCTGTGGTAAAAACATCAATAAAAAATTCTAAATAATTTTTTTTTAATTGAGATATTTAAATAAATAAAAAAAAATATAAGAAATTTAATTAATATAAATACATTTTTATGGTTATTTTTCTTTTTATAAAATTTGTGTTAATTAAATTATTTTTATTGCAAATATAATCTTCATCTTTTATTTTGGAAATTCCTTTTACTACAGTTCTTTTTCATTCTATAATTTATGACTTTTTCTATGTAAATTTAATTTCTTTAGATTTATCTCTTCAAGCAATTTAAATGAATTTTATTAAATGTCTACTGACAAATACGCACTTAAATTAAAAATATTGATTGAAAATGAATTAAAAAATATTTTTTTAAAGAAATTTTAAATCAATATTTACTTTATTTTTTTTTTAAGTTCACACATTACAAATTACGTAAATTGAGTTACAGACGTATTTGGTTAAATACTCTGACACTGGCAATTGAGTTGTAATGAAGCTAAATTTAGTGCAAACGGACAAATACTTTATTTTATTATAATAATTTTTTTTCTCTGAAAACTAAAGGTTTTTCATGATGTGTTTGTAATGTTCCCACTGGGATGGAGACTCATTTAAAATTATGAAAGTATATATGTGATTGAGGTTAACTTAATAGGGAGAAATTTATTACAAATAAATAAATTAATAAAATAGTTGACTTCTTATTTTAGAAGTGATAAAAAGAATCTGTTTTATTTAGCATAATTTTTATTAAAAAAGAATCAGTAAAGATTCTTGACATTTTTGCACAACATACTGAGTGATCAGTGAGTAATCAAACGGGTAAAACTTAGACTGACACTTATCTAGAAAGAATTCCTTTTCAAATCAGCTAAGATTTCTTAAAGCTTTAAATTTGTAAAGGAATTTCCAAATATTCTAAAGCAGAAATAAAACTAGAAGCGAGAAAAACTATTAAATAAAAAAATTTGGTATAAATACTCAAGGCTTCATTAGGCTTTGCTTTTTTTTTAATCACTACATATTTTTTGTAGTGATTATTTATGTAAAACCGTATCAGAAGACCATAATATGCATCGCCGAACTTCATATTCCTTTCTTTCCTGTATAGAATTTGCATATATTACAAAAAGCGTGTTCACATTACTTAATTGAAAACTAAAAATGTTCTTAATTGTGAGGAATGTAAGAAAATAAATATTTTGAACTGAAAATTATTTTATATTTATTTGCAATAATCTACATTGCAATTGTTTAAATATTATTTAAAACATTTATTTCCTTCAATTCCCACGAAAACTTAAGTTTTAAAAGAAAAGTACTCAAAAATTCACAAATTCACAGATCGATTGAAAGCCCATCATACTACAGAGACACCCAAAAGAATTTAGAATATTTACATACACACAAAAAACAACTTCGGTTGTGAGAACTAAAGTTGTTTTCTGTGTGTACATATAAAAGGAAAGCACACACAAAAAACAACTTCAATTGTGAGAACTAGATTTGTTTCCAATCAAAAATTCACTTATGATATAAAAGTTTTCAGTTATAGCAACTAGAATTCGATAATACAGATCAAAAATTAGTGTTTCTAAAAGTATTTCGAGCTGTAAAACCGAATTTCTATTGTCAAGATTAAAAATTTCAATTATCACAACTGAATTTTTGATTGGAAACAAATTTAGTTCTCATAACCGAAGTTGTTTTCTATGTGCAAGTTGATATTGGTGAAATTATGAACATAATGACAAACTGATATAAGTTATGGTTATAAATATTTCCCCCACGAACGATATAACTTAAGGGGTCCCAGATTCAGCGTGTACCACCAGTTGCCATTTTTGTTTTTATAATTCAAATAAATAGGAATAACAGAGGAATTTTATTTATTTAGTTTTGCTTAAATCTTATACTATTCAATTCTCTTACCGAAATGAGTATTTAAAATTTGGGTTTTATCCAAATCAGTCAAATATACCTGATTTAGAGAAAATTCAGTGATAAGGCTAATTTTGTATGAGTTACTAAACCAGTTACCTTAAATAATGTCTATATTATAATGGTTTCTTTGGAAAGAAAAAATTTTAAATATTATTTTTAATTGTGCTACAAATTATTGGTCAATGAATTAAAAAAGAGTTTTGTGGAGCACTTGAAATCTTGCCGAATACAGAATCATGTTTCTGGAGCCAGAACTGATTGCCTTGAAAAAATTTAAAGATAAAATTCTATGCAGACCATAAGATCACAGTGTGACGAACACTGGGAAATGTATTCTGACTATAGGCAAACGTGATGTATTTTTCAGAAAATCTAAGAATTTTGCGAATTTTATTAAAAATAGCTTAAAGTGTATTTAAGCTATTTTAAGCTATTGACACTAAATACAGTATCTTTTCAAGGGGTTATCGCAGTAACCCCTCGTACCATGGTCATGTATAAAATTGCACCAATTTAAAAAAAGGAAAAACGTTCAACTACTAATGGAACATTTACTTTAATAAAGATAGACGTAATTTCTTGTTCATAATTTACTCATTTATGTTTCAAATACGTTAATTTGAATAAGGAAATCATCGTAGATAAATTTTGTTAATCCGATATTTCAAATTTTGCTAACAACCTTCAATAAATTAACTTTCTGACACAGATATCTATTACAAAATCAATTTTACTTTTGGGTACTAATAAGTACATTTCTGTTTTCCAAGTTGTTGAAAAAATTTTATATATAAAAATTTTTTTTTTGGTTGAGGTGAAAGAAAAAATATATTAAAAATTAATAAACAACAAATAAATTCATAAAAAAAATTCATGCAAACAAAATTGAAATGTTCAATAAAAAATTCATGCTTAAATAATAAAGAAGTAAAATAAAATATTGTTTACTGTAGAGAGAAACAACTTATTTATTTATTAACTTATTAATAATATTTATTTAAAAAAAATTAAAGCAACCAACAATGCAAGTGCTTAAATGGATTTAAATAAATTTAAAATGCACTCATACATATCTAGAAACAAGTATAATTTTATATTAAACAATTCCAAACAAGTACGTACAAACGAACTTAATAAAGTTTTTGAAGAATAATTTATATTTGGTGAGCTATCCACAAAAAAACTATTATTCCAAGTGACAAAAATAAATACTGCTACTATTATATGTCCTTACATAGTTTCATACAGTAAGTGAGTGAAGATAAATATGCCGAGTTAAATTTTTTTGAATGTAAACGCTTTCGTTTTTTAGTATTTGTAAAAATCTTTTCAGTATTTATGACTGACATATTTATAAATATGTTTAGGAGACATTGATTTCTCTGAAAGATTGCAAACGAACCATAGAATATTACGGACGAACCATAGCAGATTGCTAGATGGGACATACATCATTTTAAGAAAGAGGTCGTCTAGATTTGTAATCTACCTCCTAAATACACACTAACTATTTTTAAAAAATGTTAAAATTTCCATATACCCCCGTGCTGTTGCTTTGAGAGGTTTTTACAATTCTCCACTTTGTTGAGGTAGCATTCCCGATTTTGCCCATGATAATTTCCAAAATCAAATAATAATTTAATCTTTATTCTTTAAACCATCTGGAAGTGTTTTACCATTTTTTGAAAACTTCGTAGTTTTTATTGTATGATGCAAAACGGAAACTGCCAAAATTTTTGAGAAGAACAGTACTGGGCTATATGGAAAAAAATTTTAAAATAGTTCAAAGCAACTTCTGAGTATTTCGGCGGTAGATTACAAGTAAAAACGACCTCCCCTTTAAAATGATTTGTGTCTTATACCGTAATCTTCTTGAGAAATCAACATAATTATGCATATTTGTTCCTATGCATTTATATTTCTCCAAAAAATATTTATAAGTATGTCATATATAAACATTAGAAATATAATTAGAAATATTTAATGACATAAGACTGAAAAGATTTTATTAGTTAGTTTTATTTGACCTTTTTCTTTTTAATTAAAAGGGCTATTTTGTTAAGCTTGAGGTCTTATTTTTCAAAAATTTATTTTTGCCATAAAATGATACAGTTAATAAACTTTGTTGGTTTAATTTTTTAACTGTAGTTCCACTTTTTACCTTTTCAAGCAGGTTAATTAAGAAATACTTGCTAATAATATTACTGACGTATTTTAAGTTTACCTACTGAACATTTTTTAAGTTAAAAAGGCGGTTTTTTCTTTCGATTATTTTATGCCAAGAAAAAAATCATAAAAACCTTTTAATTTTATACTCGTAAATAAACTGATGGCATAATTTTTAAAATTCTTTTTGACCTGATTTTACAAAGAAAAGTTAACAAAATGGTTATGAGGTCAATTTTGATTTATGTATGTAAAGGGTGTCCCAACAAGAACGCAAGATTTAAATTTTAAATAAATGACTGATGCAGCAATTGAATTGTTTCTCTGGCTATATGACATGTGGCGCCGTCTTGTTGAAACGACAAGCCCTCCACATTCATTTCTTCAATTCTAGGTAAGAAAAAACTGGTTATCATTTCACGATACCGAACACCATTGACTGTTTTGCGCTTGACCTGCCTCATTTTCATAAAAAAAGGTCCAATGATTCCTCCAGCCCAAAAACCACACCACACAGTGAGACATTGAGGATGCATTTGCTTCTCGTGAATCACTCAAGGATTTTCCTAGCCCCAAATGCGATAATTCTGCCTATTGACGAAGCCTTCAAAATGGAAATGGGCCTCGTCAGTGAAGATGATTTTATCGGTAAAATCAGCATTTTCATGTTGTCTCTCCAATACCCAATTAACGAACTCCCTTTGCTGTCCATGGTCACTTTTTACTAACCTCGTACCTTCTACTAGCAAACAATAACAATTGTTCAAATTTCAAACAATAACACTTCCAATGGCGTTAAATTTAAATTTTGCGTTCTTGTTCGGACACCCTTTATATTACCTCAGCACAATAAAACTGTTTTAAATTTATTAACAGCAGTTGACTACCATGACAACAACCACAATTATTGGTTGTTTGTTGTTAATATGCACAAGACTAATGTACTCGTAAATGAACAACTAGACTCCAATGATGAAAAAATAAGCACTAAATTTGTCTATTTTGTATGCATCTACGCATTTACACATAAACTGTGGGTAACATACAACATTACCAAAAAAAAAAAACCCCTTTCATAATAATTGCTTTTTGTACAAAATTGACCGAAAAATTTATCAATAATGTAGTGCATTGCACTAAAAAGTCCTTGATGTCACCATTATGAACACTAAAGCAACAGCACGTTTGGGGAATTTTTGATAATCAAGTTGCTCACAAAACTATTTTTCTATTTGGCATTTTGTAACACGACATATAAACATAAATCTCAAGGTTTCTTCAGCAGCTGATAACTAATATGCGAGTATGTAATTTTTTATATGTTTTATAGAAATGAAAGTGGCTTAAAACAAATATATAAACATTTTAACTTATAATTAAATATAAATATATTTATAGTAAAAGTTTATTTGTGAGTAATTCTCTTCGATTCTAATGTAGATGGGAGAGTTAATCCAAATAGTTTTGCAGATTTGCGCTACTCTTTTCCCCTACTAGCAAGTGTGATAGATTTTTTGGTGATATTTTTACAAGGGCTGTTTGATAACTCTGTGACTTTTTGAAAAAAATTTTTTTTGTTGCAAATAAGCCTTTTAGTTTTCACATAACCTCATATTAAAACAATTCATTTTTCTAATTTTTTTATTCTTTTCAAATAGTAGGTTTTCTCAAAGCCTTCAAAATAGATGTTTGTTTCGGTAATGACCTCTTCATTCGACCCAAATCGCTTACCACGCAGCCATTTCTTCAGGTTTGGAAAAAGAAAATAATCGCAGAGAGCTAAGTCTGGAAAATATATTTTGATAGGGTAACAGTTCGTAGTCCAATTTATGGATTTTTTTGTCGAAGCGACTACACACGTGTGCACTTATCCATTGTCTTGATGGAACATAATTTTATTAAAATTGTAATCGTTTTTGATTTAAATCAATATCGACTTTGTCTTAAAGCTTTTAATAATCTGATCTTTCTAGTCTTCTCTAGGTAATCTATGCGAATGACACCTCGTGCATCCCACAAAACTGTGACCATAGAATTGTAGCTGACAGACCGACCTTAGGTTTCTTTGGTTCTCATGCATCCAGTAAAACCAACTCTTTTGATTGTTTTGGAAAAGCACTCCTTTGTAGTAGTCTCACGGTTGTGCTTATAGTCGAATGTGAAGAAGTGCGGCAGCTTTTGAAATTGATGGTACAGAGTTCCCATAATATTTATCAAGTCTTTCCTTTCAGTGATGGTTTTTTCACCCATAAAATAATGCTTAATCAAAACACAAAACTGACTTTTTTCATTTTTGTTAAAATTCACGAAGTTGTCTGCATGTAATGGCTGCTTAAAATTTGACAGTAGCTTATTAAAAGATAGTGGTTGACGCTAACAGAGTTCTTTTTAAAGTTACTGGCAGGGAAATTCAAAAAAATTTTCCAAACTAAAAGTTGACATCATTTAACGACAGATATTCTTTTCACAGTTTTCGTTTTGTATTTTTACGGCGTCGTAAAAATAAAAGTTTAATAGAAATGCATTGTTGTTGTGTGGAAATGTTGTCGTGTATAAAAATTTTTACATTATTAAAAATTTACATTGAATACAACGGAATTTACATTAAATCGTGAATTTTGCTATTAAAAAAAAGAAATAAAAATCCAATTCAGGATTTGAAAAAATAGTTTTTTATGGAAAAATCAAAATATACCAGAGAAGCATAAAGCACAAATAATCATGCTTACATATGTGCTTTCGTATACATAAATAAATTCAATCATATTTTTATTTGTAAATATTTTTACCCGTTCTCGCCCGTTATTTTAAATTATAAGTTAGAATCCTTAAGGCATATGTCTCAATTTCCGAGAAATTTTTTTAAAAATTGAATTTTAATCATTAACAACCCACATATAAATTATTCTGTTGAAAACTGGGCATAAAAATTTGTGTGGACCTGAACCTTCTTGAGATTATATGCACCTAATTTATAAACATTTAACTTACAAACAGACAACAAAAATATTTTATTTGTGGACATATCGCTTCAGTCGACTTTAACAAAAATTGACTTGCTGTCTTAATTAAATCAAAAACTGTATTATTGTGCTCCAGAGGTATGGTAAGATCTCAGTGAAAACAACACTGTTTGCTACAATTTAAATTTAAATAAATAAAACTTTCAGGGCTCTCAAACATAAGTAATTGTTACAGATATGTAGATGAAAAATTTTAATATTTTTAAAAAAATTGTTGGGTGGTTCAAAAAAAAAAATTAATAAAATAAATCATAAATTTTTAATTATAATGAAAAGAAAAAATATGGTTTAGGTTTTCAATGGCAAAAAACAAAGAAAGTTGGGTGTCTGTGTTGAAGAAGCAAGAAAATTATAATATAAAAACAAATTAATCAAAAAAAAAAATAAAATAAAAGACTTTCAACGAAAAACAATGCTGACATTCAGAAAACACTTTTAAGAGTATTAATTGCAGTGATTTAAATATTATATAGATACTAACTGTTTTAGTCGGATGCACGCGGTCCTTAACTTTTTGTGTTGGAATATTTAAAGTAAACAAAAAGTATGTATCAAATTACAAAGAAATCTGTTAAAAAAAATAAAATTTTAATATTTAAAAAGCCAATCTAAAGCGGCCAATAAACGACGACAGTATGCATGAGCAATCAAGTGTTTGTAACAGCAATTTGGCTGTGGGTATTTGGTGTGATTGTACAATGTACACTATTGTACACTATTGCTATATGAGATCCGATTTGAATAAGGTTTGGAGTCTAAGACTAATTTTTTGTGCTCTATTTTAAAGAAATTTCTGAGTTTTTATATACCCCAGTGCTGTTACTCTGAGTGATTTTAGCAACTTTCTGACGAACCATTAAAATTACGGAATGGGATATACATATATCATTTTAAAGGGTAGGCCGTCTAGATTTTTAATTTGTTGCCTAAATACCTAGAAATTACTTTGGATTATTTTAAAAAAATTTTTCTTGCTCTGAGATTTTTACCATTCCCCATTTTGCACATGAAAATAAAATTAAAATGGAATCTGTAGATTTTAAGGGATTATATGTGCCAAATTTCAGAGAGATCCGTAGGAAAACAAACAAATAAATACATAAATGTATACAAAACTAATATTCGTACCTGTTCTGTATTCCACACGTATTTAAAAAAATGTGGAAGTACATTTTTTCTTCTTATTTTTTTTTTAATTCCAACAATAATTGTCCACCCAAAATAAAGAAAACACAATATTTTAAAAATCCTTGCATGTACCACAGATTAGCTATGAGATGCTAAATTTTTCAATTCCGAATAAAATATTCGGATTCGGAGTACAGAACAGCACTGATTATTTATTTAAAATTTTTAAGTAAAAACACTCTTAATTTGTATGCATCAATTTAACTTGTAACTTTCAATTTATTTTTCTTTTCGTTTGTCTAGGTTTAAAAGAAATCTCCCATTAATTGGCCAGAAACATAAACATTAATTTCATTAGCGGTAAGTTTTAATAAAATTACTCTTTGTTTTTTGGGTCGGAGTTTTTGGGGACTTTACTCTCCAAAGTATTTTTTTTTTATTTAATACCAAAAAAATAATGACCAAACATTAAGAACATCATAAAACGGTTTTAATTTAGGTCAAACATTTCTTCGGTTACTTGGTTGAACGTGTTCTTTCTTCTTTCTCATCACGTATAAACAAACATATTTATTTTTTTACGTACATACAGACATATGACTATAAACAAAACGTACATATAGAGTAAGTGTATATGCATGTCTTTACTTGTCACGCAATTGTTTTTTTTTTTTTTTTTTTTTTTTTTTTAAATTTTTGTTGATCATTTTGTGGGCTTTTGATTTTTATGATCGTGAAAATAATAGATATTTTTGACTTTTGCCTAATTGTATAGGAACTAAATGTGATACGATAAGATTTTCTAATTGATTTCAGTATGAACATATAAGAAAAAATATTTCTTTTCTTGTCACATTACACAAATTTTTGTCCAAATAAGCGTAACCATTATTTTTTTGGAAAATATTTTTATATGACTTTTATTACATAAAATTAATTCAAATAATGTAAAAATGCAAGTATAGTGTATATAAATAAAAGTTAAATTAATTTAAAATAAACAAATATTTTTTCAAAATATACAAACCGCTATGGCACGCTTATTTCGGTACATATTTGTTAAATGTGACCGTAGCTTAATATTTTTATTTAAAGTGCTATTTTCGCTTAAAGATACAGTTACACAAATACTTGTCGAAATAAGCGTAACCATTATTTTTTGGAAAATATTTTTATAGTCTAACATTACTTTTATTAGATAAAACTAATTCAAATAATATAATAATGTTAGTAAGTTGTATTTTAATAAAAAATTTAATTAATTTAAGCAAATATTTCTTTAAAATATATACATAAACGTATGACATAGTGGTTATGCTTATTTCGACAAATATTTGTTTAATGTAACTGTAAGTTTAGTTTAAAAATTATAGGCATTTCCGATTCAATGGATAAGTTTTTCCA
This sequence comes from Thelaira solivaga, assembly GCA_947397855.1. Taxonomy (NCBI): domain Eukaryota; kingdom Metazoa; phylum Arthropoda; class Insecta; order Diptera; family Tachinidae; genus Thelaira; species Thelaira solivaga. The sequence goes on from OX377612.1 coordinate 14,704,877, forward strand.
TATTTTTTTTTTTTTTTTATCATAACTTTGAAACGCTTATTCGATTTTGTTACGAAATATTAAAAAAAAAAATTTAATTTATTGGCTTTAATTTGCTGTTACTGCAGGTTTTTTAGTGCAACTATTCGAGTTATGGAAAAAAAATTTAATGCTTTTCCAAAAATTATGAAACTTTGCATTTTTAAAAATTCACAAAAACAGAAAATAATGTAAATAAATTGAACTATAAATCATGAAAATCTATCAAAATCAAACATACTTGAAAGCCACAAAACACTACAATCATGTGCAATATTTTATAAAAAAAGTGCTTCTAAGTCCTTTCAAGTATTTTTGTGCAGTGCTCTAGTAAACACTGATTTTTTAAAGTGTAATAATCCAGTAAAACAATTTTTGTCTAGGCTTTCTGTTGAAAATGTAAGTTAAAAAAATTAAAAACTTAATTATGTAAATGTAAAATTTGTAATTGTAATTTGAAATACTTAGGATTATTAAAGTTAAAACTTCCAAAGTTTTTTTGACTAAGCCATAGCGTTTTTAAATAGTCAAATGAAATACCCTTTGATAAATCTTATAAAATTCTAGAAGCAATTCTTGAAAGCTTCATTTGTGCTCGTGTGTGCATATTAGTTATCACATTCGTACCTATTAAAATATTGAACATTAAATTTAAATAATAATTTAATTTTCTTTCAGCGCTTCTTTTAATTAATAATCAATATAAATCAATACAAAATTATTAAATATTTATTTACAAACACACGAGCCTGTTTATGTTTATAATAAAAACAGAAGCCAATTTTACGTTTGTTTACATTTACAAAAACCAAACAAAACGTAGCAATAACAAGAACAATAAAAGAAACCAGTGGCTATTCAAAAGTTAATTGTTTATAATTTATATTTTAAACAAAAACTAAATACTACTGCTGTAGGCTATTAAATACTTAATGGCCCTGAAATTATTATTATGATTTTTTTAACAAAACAAAACAAAATCACAAAAAAAAATTATTTTTTACATAAACATATAAATGTGTTTGCTTGAAATATTTAATTAAAAAGCAAAATACCAGAGTTTTGCTTAAAAATTTATTAAAACTGACTTTTTTTAAATACTGGCTACTTTCTTAATAAGCTTTAAATTAAGTGAAATGCTTGCATATTTAAAATATAAACAAAATAAATTAAATAAAATTATTAAATTTTATATGTGCAGCATAAATTTTTGTTTTATTTTGAGCAGTTTTTTTTTCTAAATTCGTGTTTAATTACATTTATGTGTAGTCAACAACTTTATTGTCTGCCCTTTTGTTTTGTAAATTGGCAATAAATTTTGTCATAAGCATCCTTAATAAAATTCTTTTTAAAGAATTGTTTTTTAAGTCCAAAATAGTTCATTTTTAATTTTTTTATTTATGGTACTAGAATAATTTTAATATTTTTTTTTTGTTTATTTACACTCAAAAAAAATTGTTTGCTAATAAATTAAATAGGGCATTGAGATTAAATTTGCTTGATAAGCTGAAAGAGTATTTACTCTAGCCACAGATGCCTACTTTTTATTTTATTATTATTATTATAAATTTGGGTAAAAATAGCACCACAAATGGTCGGATGTTCCACTTAAAAAAATTCAAGACTTTTCACGAAAATCTTAGTTTTTGTAGATTTCATTTTCTCTGTATTTTCTCAGATTATTTTTCATCTATCGGTGATTAATTTTATTTACTTCCTATCAAAAATTCAGTTGTGATAATCAATTTTGTAGTGGTAGCAATAAGAATTGGATACTACAGTCCAAAATTTAAATCTCTTAAAAATATTTCGAAACTTATTTTTCTTCGTCACTATTAAAAAAGTCGACTACAATAACAGAACTTTGGATTGGTAACAAATTTATTTCTCACAGCCAAAGTTATTTTCCCAGTACACAAAATATATTCCGACATTTCTTATTTTTTTCGGAAGAAATAATATGAATCAACAAATAAAATAATTTTACCCATGTGGTAATTCGATCTACAATGTTCTGTTAGCATTTCAGCGTTGAGTCTGATGTCATTTAAACTAAGATGTTAATCCAAATCTCCTCTAAAATATTTATAGAATTCCGCTATAATCTTCGATATATATTTAGAGCTGCTGCTATAGTGGGCTGAATATATATTCCATGAGCACCCTGAGCCCCTTTGTAAGGTTCTAAAGACCTCCGTCCGAAATATGAAAACTATTTCGGAAACGTGGCCTTACAATTCTCGCCCCCGCTTCTTTTTATTAGAAATATTAAATTTTATATTTAATATTTAAGACAATGAATGAATTTTTATCATGCTGAATGTTAAATTCATATCATGGTAGAAAATCATCAGCAAAACCGACTTGGATTCTATGACTGTCTGGAGTGCTTTTGTATTATAGCTATTCTATTTTGTTCTTAAAAGTAATTTTAGTTGTTCTTTTAACATTTTTGGAGCTATTTTACTCTTAGTTTTTAACTTAAAAGAGCACCAAAATTCCATTCAGTAAAAAAATTGCTGGCCAACGAAAATTTCGTTAGGTAGCCAGCAGAGATCGCACATTGAAAGCAACTAATAATAATTATAAGGTTTAAGCATTCTATCTTAAATTAAATTTAAAATGATTGCGGATTGATTACGGATGATATTTAAATAAATCAAAAAAATTTTAATAAGTAGGATCATTTATTTAGATTGAGGTCGTATTATAAAAAATTATTTTTATATCGATATTTTGCTTCAATAATAAATAAAAAAAAATTTTATAATACGACCTCAAGCTTAAAAAGTTAGCCGTTCCAATTATATAATATTTTGTATATTTTTTGATATTTAAGAAGAATGTGGAAAATAAAAAAGATAAGAATATTTCGCTAACACAGTGCAGGGTATATAAAACTCGGTACAGCCGAGTTTAACTTGCTTAAATTAAAATGTTTCTTTTTTGCATAATTTAATTTACTAAAATGATATACTAAATACATATTTAGTAAATATGTATGTCAGTTAGAAAATTTTTATAGAGTTTTGCAAAGTATAGAGAGTTTTGAAGTCTATAAGCCATCTTTATCTTTCTTTTAACTAAATCTAAATACTTTTAAGAAAATTTTAACAAGTTTACAGCCACAGGAAAATAATTTAATTTTTATGTGAGAAAAAATGTGTATCCATTCACAACCTAAGTCAAGAGCACGCCTTGATTTTTTAATAAAAAACTTTTTTCAAAAGAAACACAAATTTACACAATTATTTATTTGCTGCATAAATAATTCCACATATTTAAATGTTTTTTTTTTCCATTTCCTTGTTAATTAAAGTAATAAACTAATTTGTTACAAAATAAAAATAATTTTTGCTTGTTTAATTTTCTATTATTTTATTTTTAAAAACTTTTACAGCACGTTGTAATTGTAATTGAGTTTTAACTTCAAATCGTTTAAAACTATTTAATTTTATCCTTTAAATAGTCAATTATTGCATTAAAGTAAAACTAGCAAATAATAAAAATATTTTTCATGTGTAACAATTTTTTTTTTTTGTTTTTCAATCGCCATTTTTAAATCCATTAAAATTAATATTTAACAGCGGCAATTATTTTTCAATTTTCCATAAAATAATAAAATTAAAAATACATTTTTACATATTAAATAAACAGAAATAAACTTATTTCATATAAAATTTGTACAAACAAATAAGAGTGTTGTAGATTATATAACTTTCACAGCATAGAATTATGTTTCATATTTAGTTATTATATATCAAGTAATGGTTAAAGTTAATATGTCTATAAACTTCAAAGCCGTTCTTCTGATCATTCGTACAAAGCTAATGAATTTTTTATTTTCTTGTTAGAGAACAAAAAAATAATAAATAAGATGCAATATTCTTTCAATCATATTTGTCTAAAGTGTGGTACAAACGCAATTTTTAGAAATTTGTATTTAAATTAAATATTTTTATTAAAAAAAATTGTTTTTCAAAAAAATATTTTTACAACTAAAATCAGGATGTTATTGCACATATAAATAGTTTTTGATTATTACAAGTAGATTTTAGCGAAAAGTGTATGATAGATTTAAAGCCGAATTGTGCTGCCCTTAATATTTAACGTGCATTTTAAGCAAATGAAGTTGCCATATGTTCGCTTATAGATATGAGAAATTCAGCCAATAGACATAAACGTCACACAATAAAAGATGAATAAAAACAAAATATATATTTTGGTGGTGTTTATTCCAAAAAAAAAAAAAAAAAAAAAAAAAAAAAAAAAAAAAAAAAAAAAAAAAAAACTTTAAAAGAGCAGTATGACTCAATCGTAGTGAATTTAAAAAGTTTCTCAACTATTGGCCACTGAAATTAAATTGTTATTTTTTAATAAGAAAGAAAATGAGAAGGGTGAAATAAATTTTATTTTTTTTACAATAAAAAGGAAATTTGTAACTAAATTTGAATTCGCGGATTGCACGCTAGATTTAAATTCTTTATGTTTTGAATGATTTAAATTTGAAACTTGAATTTATTAATAATATTCTTGAAAGAAAAACTACGTTTGAAAGAAATTTTAGCAAAATTAAATAAAAGTAAAAGATTAAAATTTTTTTTTCATCATTATAAAACTACATCAGTCAGTTAAATTGGCTATATACTATGACGCTATGCAAATGTTTCAATTATTTAACGTTTTAAAGTCTATTATTGCGTTTTATACTTCAAAAAAATAAGAAAGAAAGTAACGGCCACGCCCCTTTTTCAAATAACAGTAATTTTTATATGTTACATTATTTTTCAACTGGTTTTTCTGAATCTTAAAAACGGGTTTCGCAGTAAGTGTGCACTTTTTACATTTTATGTCATTTTTAATTTGGCAAGTGGTAACTCTGAAATTCGGTAGCGGTCACAAATATTTATTTTGATTATTAAAAATGGAGCGCTTTACGCAAGAAAAAAGATTTATAATTATGATGGCACAAGATGAAGTCAATTACAAATTTTTTTGGAAAAAGTCATCTTCCCCGATGGCTTTGTGAATACACAAAATTGTCAAATTTGGGTCTCACAAAATGCTCATGGAATCCACGAGCAAGAAATGCATCCACAATGAGCAACTGTCTGCTGCAGATTTTTGTAAGGCTTTACTTATTTTAATATGAGGCCGAATATAAGGCTGTGAACGATATTCGTTACAGAAATATGTAAACGGAGTTATTATGCTCTCAACCAGGCGGCATGGATCTGGCTGGCATGTGATTTCTTGCTGAAACGTGTGGCATAATCGATTTATTGCATCACGAAATAAAAACGTGTACTATTACTAAGACATACTTTGCTTGAATTAAGATATAATTTCGATCGACCATGCCCACTTTTTAATAAAGTAAAATAAATTGGTATTATAATAATTAAAATTATATTTCATCACTCTTAGATTACAAGTCATTAAGTAAGAGGTCGTGTAAAAATAGTAATAATTGGAAAGAAATGACAAAAGAGATTATTTACTCAACCATTTTAAGTAACAAATATTTAAAAAAAAGCAATCTTACCATAAATACGCAGCTCATTTTTTATTTTTCAAATTAATCTTTTCCTTATTTGTACATCTTTCTCCATTTTTTATACCCTACACTGAAAGTAATAACTGTAATTATTTTTATTTGTCATTCTGTTTATAATGTGCTAAGTTATTAATTATAGTTATTCTGGATTCTTAAAGGAAACAGAGTTGATTTAACGATGTTACTTCTCTTTGCTTGACCTCAGATTTATGGTACTCAAGCAAAGGCTTAAGCATAAACTGAAGTAGGTGGTTTGGGGAAAAAGTGTTTATAAATTTTGAACTTCTGGTTATACAAATTTGCAAAGCCTCTTGGCTTGTCTGCAGAAAAACCCAGTGTCTAGACAGGAATCGAACCTGCAACCCCAAGATTGGTAGATTAGTATAGGGTACAGATAATAATTCCAAAAATAAAACTTCATAGCATTTTGTTAGGTAGAAAATTCTTCGATTTTGAAATTGCGATATATTACTAGCAGCGAATATTGGGATATATAATGATATTTAATATTCACATTAGTTAACATCTGTCTTCTATTTATGACAACTTTAAGATTGAAATCAGACGCAACAAAATATTTATCAGTCATTGATTTGAAATTAAAAAAAAAGCAAAAATTATTTCAATATGCACAGTAAGTAATTTGTACTCATTTCAGTCACATTTAGAATTATTTTGCTTTTGTTGATACAATACTGATTAAATCTTGACAGCATTTTATGAAGAAACTACTGGCAATATGCACACCTTAAAATGTATTAGAGATGCCAACGAGAAATCCAGAATTAAGAAATCCTAAATTAATGTTTACTTATTTAAAAATGCACATGTGATACTTGTATATAAAATTTAAATATTTTCTATTGAAATATTGTTTATTTACAAAAAAAAAAAAAAAATCTCGAAAGCCAGGGTATTTTTACATTCAATCCCATTTGGCATCCCTACTATGCATGTATCTGTCATACAAAAATGTGAAATACAATAATTAAATTCTTTAACTCATTAACAAATAATTATTTAAATAACAGTATAAATTGCAAAATAAAGATTTATAACATTTCATTAAAAGTTGAAATAAGCACGCACAAATATACGTATTGTATTACGTTGTTCTATCAAAATCAGTAATATGCTTTTATATAGTTTTTGTAGAACAGATTGACAGATTTAAAAAAAAATTTAAATATTAGGATGTTGTTAGCAAAAAACAAATAGACTTGAATGGAAACATCCTACTATTTAGCTATAGAGTTAAAGGTTCTGTAAAGGATGATTTCTATTTTATTTACTGTAGAGAAATTTTAGAGTTTTTTCTAATTTATTTCTAATGCAAGCTGTTATTTTTGAAAGTGTTATAAGTTTACTTTAAAAAAAATTATTGAGTTTTACTTTCATTAGGATGGTGTTAGATAACTAAAATTATCGCTAACTCCTTTTTGTTTTTTTCTTTTTAATTTTGAAACATAATATTTCAAATGTATTTAAAAAATGGTTCGAAAATTTTATATTTCTTGGAAATTTTATTCTATTTATGAACACAATTTTAAAACCTTTTTAGTTTATCACGATAAACAATTTACAAGCTGTTAAAGACTTATGCTCTTATTCAAAAAAAGTAAATTTTATTAAAAAATTTATTAAAAAATTGTATGAAAAATTTCGATAACGTTAACTTTAAAGTCTGCGTTAATTTTTTTGGGATAAGGTGGTTAGATGTACATGAACTGTTAAAAAAAACCTACTAACTCTTGGTAAGGGACGTTACTTGAAAACCAAATGTTAAAAAAAAAATCACCGTTTTAGTATTTTGTATAAAATTGATGAGTGTATTTTTTTTTTTTTTTTTTTTTTTTTTTTTTTTTTTTTGTAAAGCAAAACAACAACAATAGAGAGTGGTGATAACGTCAAAACCTGTCAGCTCTTAAAATATTTATGTCTGTTTAAAAAAGGAATAAAATAGAAAACAATGTAGCGAATTTATATATTTAAAAAAATTGTTTTAAATTTGCATGCTTCATATAAATCATACTTAATAGTCAAATATATATCTTGTATATTAAGGGAAATACATGTGACAACAATTTTATGCATGTATGTACTCGTATGTAATCCATGTTTGAAATTTTTTTTGGTTTTATCAACCGCAACCAAGGGCGCAAGCAAAAAAAATAAATAAATTTAAATTCTTGTTAACTGCCCATTTGAATACATATTTTACATTAATAAAAAATTTTCTTCCTAAATTAGCTGAGGGTTGGGAGGGCTATTTTTTCTAATTATAAATAATAACAATAATAATAACTGTATGTACTTACCCCATTAAGATTAATTGAATCGCAAATCACCTAGCACTACATGATACTTAATTATTTCTGTGCATTAGCTGGTAAAATGTTTTAAATATTTCTAATTGGATGCTGAAAATCAAAAAAAAAAAAAAATTTTATTTATACATCAGTAGTGAAAAAGCTTACGTATGAAGTATTAAGATCTGAGCATAAAAACTTTTTTATAAAACTTACTAAAACTCCTAAATGAAGCATTTAAAGGGACAATTTTAAAAATTAGTTTAAAATGTTGGAAACTATAAAAAAGTAGCACCAGAATTTTTTTCTGTCAGAATTTATACATACACTTATCTTATAAACTAAATGCTAAATGTATATTTAATGTTATTACTGAATCCTACCTAATGTTATTCTAATCTTTTTTAGTTAAACCTTCTAAACCGTTTTAAATAAAATATAAAAACTGAATTTAATTAAACAAAAACTTATTAAAAACTTTAGCGACGTAAAACGAATAGAAAATTTTTTATTAATTAATTCTAAAAACCCAATGTTACTGCCTTTTTATTAAATTATTTATTTTTTTCTTTTGCTTTTTTCTTATTTTTTTTTTTTTTTTTTTTTTTTTTTTTTTTGAAATACGAATCGCAATAATATTTAAATATTCATTTTACATAATTTTTATTAGGTTTTTTGTGGCAAAAAAAAACCTCATATTTTTTTATAATTTATTTATGAAGTATTGTGGACTGTTTTTATGCAATCACCCAACGGCGTGTGTATTAAATAATTATTTGAAGTTTTTGTTAAAGCTTATTTCAAAAATTTGCTTTGTGTTGACGTTGCCCAAACAGTGTTTGTTTGTACTTTTGTATGTACCTACGAATATTAGCGGTGATTTTATAGTGATTAAATATAATAATCACAATAAAAATAAAAAAAAAAATAAATATATTTGAATAAAAATTAAAAAAATAGCCCTTAAATAATTAAAAAAAAAAAAAATACTGAACAAAATATTAAAATAAAATCAAGCTAAATACTGTTGAAAACAAAATCTGAAGTAACAAGTAGTTTTGTATAAAGTTATATTATTACTCTAGAGATGCTGTACAAAACTTTTTTTTAAACAACACAAATGTCTGCCCAAAACACCTAGAATTTAGACAGAATTCTAACCTATGACCCCTAGATTGGTGAGTTAGTACTAAAGGGGCTGCACAAGCTTACTTGAAAGCCACACATCACTACAAACATGTGTAATATTTTATTTTGAAAAATGCCATTTCAAGTATGCTTGTGCAGCCCTTTAGTTAATACGCTACCTACTAATTTATGAGTACATGTTGGAAAAATATTTTTAATAGTTAACGCAGCAGGAAAAATTATTCTATTTGAATATTTATAATTCATTCTAATGTTAGGGGTTCATTGCTACATAAAATTTTAGTTTATAATAATTGTTAGTTTATTTGACATTTTTCTTTTTAATTAAAATGGCTATTTTATTAAGCTTAAGGTCCTATTTTATAAATTTCATTTTATATCGATATTTCGCTCCAACTTGCGTAGCTTCTTCAGGATACAATTATATTAATAAAATAGTCATTTTAAATAAAATGTATAAGATGCAGCAACACAAATGCATAGTATGAATGAATTTTTATACAACAAAAATATATTTTTAAAAATTTTTAATTTTATTCTATATTTTGATAGCTGACTGCATTTTATTTATCTTTTAATATTTTATACTTGGTTACACATAAAATTTGCATAAACAAATGATAATATTTAAACAAGAACTAATTTAAGTCAACTATAAAAATATTAAGGACATTCGTATTTTACCATAAACGCAAAAAAAAACATAAAAATTTTATAATGACAAATAAAGCTATTTAAAAATGATTACAAAGGAAGAGTCTCTTATGGTCGCTATGAACAATAGATCATGACTTTTTTTATTTAAAATTGACTAAAAATTATTCAGAATAAAAAAAAGAATAAAATTGATTTGCCCTTAAAATAAATAGTTTTGGGACTCTCTATATTTTCTAAGTTTTTTGTTACTATCATTAGATCGAATATTGATTCTTTTACAGATGCTAAAGTTATTTCAAAACTAAAAAACTTGTTTTCAATTAAAAATTAATTAATTGTTTTACTGGTAAAAACCAGAAAGTTGTATAAAACTTGTTATTTTAAAACAAAAAAATTTTACAATTTTTGCAGCTTGTATCAAATAAAGTTAAGGTGATGTGATCACCCCTAAAATCGACAAAATTTATTTAAAAAGTAGAAGTTTACCCAGTTTTAAAAAGCAACTGCAACTTATTTTTAAATTTCAAAAACAAATAAATGAATAACAACAAAAAGAAGAAAAACAGAGAGAGAGAGAGAAAGAGAGAGAGAAAATATAAAATCAGACGACGCCAGCATGCATAAAATAACGTCCATTGATTATTGTAAGCAATAAATGAATATTAAGAAGACATTTAATAAAACATGACGTGATATTTTAAAAATTACTAAAAACAAAAACTTTTTTAAAACCTTAATGCAGCTTAAAATCAAAAGCTGTTTATAAAATAAGTATAAAATTGTTAATACGAGTATGTAGTAAAGAAAGATGCGCTGAAGTTTTAAATTATATAAACAAACAAGTTAAATTTGGTAGAGTCGAATTGTTTATGCTCTTCACTGGTGACCCATGTATTTAAATTTTTAAAATCGTATATACTTTATTCAAAATTTTATTACAAAAAGAAAAAAAAACAAAATGCTAAACAGATATGGGTCAAATAAGTCATTAATCTGTTGGATATTTTTGCAAAAAAATTGCTTAATTTTATTAAATATTAAGATACGGATGTGTAATTGTACGACTAAAGTTATCTACTTGAAATTTTGCAAAAAAAAAAACAGTTAGTTCCAAATAATTCTTAGTAAATACATAATTTTTTAATATTCCGGGGGCTTCTCTTACAACTCAATAAAAATTCTTTTTTAAAAAATTGAATTAATTTTGCTATTTAATCTTTTTGCACACACACTCATTTGGTTTTTTTTTCCATTCGGTTCTCATGTGCCTTATTGATAAGTTTCAATCTACTGATAATTACTAAAACTTTGATGATAATTGTGTTTTATACTTAGATTAATTTAGTGTGAGATGAAAAAAAAAAAAAAATATAAAAAGTTTTCCTTAAAAATAATAAAGTAAACTAAGTATGAGTTACTGCAAAAATTTACAAACTTCAACCAATCCCCAATAACAATTTTCAAAATGTGTATTTAATAATAGCGTATATCTTGCATTATACCAATTCATCAATACATATGAAAACCTGTGACGAACAAATGTAAGGGAGCTAATAACCGATACCGTTGGTTGGTTTACGTGGCGGCCTGACGGCCATCAAGTAGAGTCACAAGACTCTATACGAACATGTACAACATGAAGATTGTGTTGGTGGTTGTTCCCACGTATTTAACTTGTAGTTATAGTTCAATATAATATCCTTGGAATTTGCTTTATATTAATTATTAATACTCTCTGAAATTTATACCATAATAAAACCAAGAGTTAGTCAACCTTACAAGAATACCGAAATGCAGATTAATCTAATGAATCAATTATTGCTTAACCGAATAAAACAAGCCAATTAATGTTCAAAGGAACAAGCTGAGTGTTACTGAACCGAACTAGCCAAGGGTTTGAATAAAAAAAGTCATGCCTTCTTGTAAAGATGAAGGCAATTCGGCAAGTCAGCAGTGAGAGCCGACTTAAGACGCTGGAAGTCAATGAAAAGTCTATTATGAGTCTTTTCCATAAAGCATACGTCTTGGGGTTTTTAGTTCGACAAAAGCTGTATTATTATTAATTTATTTATTATTAATTCCCAACACAACAAGACTAAGTTTTATAATTATGGTGCAGGATTTTACAAATGTGCAATGAAAGTTTCACCTGATGACAATGTAGCCTACTTTACAACTGGTGAGATTTAATACTTTTTTCACTTTTTAGATTAATAAAATCTCAACCCTGATATTAAGTGTTGTTACTCACATTTAATAAAGTCCTTTTATTTTTTTTTTTTATTTATTATATTTGCAAAAGAAACCTTGTTTTATTTGATTCTTCTGTACGCATTTCTGTTGTTTATTGTATTCAGAACCTTTTCGTTTTTATATTTCAATAACGACTGGGCTGTATATCTTTACATATTTCAAAGTTATTTATGCTATTGCTTGAACATCTCTTTAAATGTTCTGCTGTATTTACATTGTATTTGTTTTTAGATTTTCTCAAATAAAACTGACTATCTAACTTTATCTATAGTGTAAGTACTTTTGCGCTAGGTTCTTTACACCATTTTTTGTTTGCTTATTTATTTGCATTCATATACATTTTTGCACTTGTATTTTAGTTTTTTGATTTGTAACTGATTTAATATAAAGATGAGTAAATAATCATGAATCGTCATGTGTTTTGTAAATCGTAGTGCATGACAGCTTATAACTAACGGGTGATGCAAAAATCATTATTTTATTTTAAGATGTTAATTTTTGCATATGAGAAGAATTTACAACAATTACAGATTGTCTGTAGACTAGGGCTCAACATCAACTACAAAAACAATAGTTTTTGAACAAAAAACCAGCATGAGCAAAATATCTGTTCCATTAGCATGGAAATAGACTAGATTACGTTAGGTTAAGTTAAGTTGCATAGGGAAAGCAGAAAGGTTTTCTGATATGGTTCCTGTGTGATATCTGTATAAGATTAAGAATGAAGAAAGAAAGCCATAGAAAGATGTCAATAGAATATGAGGCTGAAGTATAAAGAGAAGTAAACAAAAAAGGTCCCTTACCTAAACCAATTGCTACTTTTAACGAAGTTGGATAGAATGACGATCCTTTCAGTCGAAAGGGTAGTGAGGCTTACCAATGTAAGTTTAACGCTGATCCTTCAGTGCCGGACTAGAGGGAGAGAAGATATTCCACAGTATAAAGATATTAAGTAAACGCTGCTTGCAGATTAAAAAACTTGATCAAAGCTTATTAAAAGCTGTGAAATATGTTTCTTTACGGTATTCTATAAATCAAGCTGCTGTGGTTCTGGTCTAATATTATTTTCTACTTGTTATGGAAAAAACTGTTAAGAATAAAAAAGTACAAAGAATTAATTTTTTTTTTTACAAAACTATAAATCTCAAGACACCCGTTATATTGAATTAGAACTATATATGAATATATGGATGCACATACACATGTATTTGGTGTGTATGTTTGTGTAATGAAATACGTTCGATATGCATTTAACTGATGAAAAATATTATTGACACTTTAGTCATTCTATTCATTATTTACAAAACGTTTCTGTTTAATTGGGTCAAGTATTTTTTTCTCCATTTGGAATGTGCTTTTCTTTTATTGAAGAGTATTAATTATGAAAATGTGCTTAAAATGTTTCTTTTCCTAAATCTAAACAGAAAATAAATATAAATTTTTTTTTATTTTAAAGTTGACATTTTCAAAGTAGAAAATTTTTATAAAGTTTCTTAAATAATTATTCCACTCAAAAAAAAAAAAAAATATGTTAATGCCAGCTAACGAAATTTTATTTTTGTAACTCATCTCTACCAAGGTTCTTATGCTTTCACAAATTTTACTGACTAATACTCACGTTCAAAATAATTGTCTTTAAAATATTGTTTTGAATTACATTGTTCAACAAAATTTATGTTTTCCTTAAAATAACAAGATTCTGTCATGTTTATCGGCGTTTTAAAAGTTTACATCTGGACCTATTTATGTCAAAATCGGACTTACAGTTTACCCCTTAGTTGAGAAACGGCCGGCATATATACCCATGTAAATCCTTTATTTTAGGTCTATGCAATGTTCGGCAATATATGTAAAACACTACGAGCAATATTTTTGTGCAACCTTTTAATCCTCTTACTCTTCATTTACTGGGAATTTTTTGACCCCTAATTTAAAAAAGAGCTATAAGTTGAAGAGTTAGATTATTAAAATGTTCCACAAAAATATTCCTTGTAAAATTCTATTATAAGCCTCTGAACATACTTTTCAAGCTAATTGAACAATAATATATTTTTTAATTGTTATTATTATTAATTATTACTGTGAGTGAAAATTTATTTGTAAAATTTCCCATCTTTTTTATCTAACTACAAATTATGAATAATGTTGTTGTTAAGTTGGTCAAATCAAAGAATATTGTAATTTTTAAAAGTACTTTTTCTTCATCCTTCAATTCTTACCAAATTTTATATTGAAGTTCAAATTTATATTGAAGTAAATAAATATTGTTACATCAACGCAACTTTAATTCATCAGCTCCATCTATAAATTTTATAATATATAACCCCAAAATATTCACATACCAATCTGAAAATTTTATCATTAACGCGGCAAATAACTCAAACCCTAGAATGTATTCAAAAACAAAGTAACTCATAAAACTGCAGCTTGTGAAGTTTTGCTGTGCCACCTCTAAATAAATACGAATTAGCCATTTAAAGATTTTACTTATTAAATTTGAAAATTGAATTAAAAACAATTTAAATTCGGCTAAGCCGAGTCTTATTTACCCTTCTTTGTTTTAGCTAAGCATTCATCTTTTTAATTTCGCTCATTCTATTTTAATATTTAACAAAGCTAAAAAAAATATGAAAAATTTATCTATATTTGTGTTTAATTCCAGAATTGTGTTGGGTTATTTTAAAATTTATTGTTTTACTCATGATATCCCCTTCGGTACTTATTGTACTTAAGTAAAACAATAAATTTTAAAATAACCCAAAATAATTCTATAATTAAGCACAAATACAGATTATTATTTTGTTAAACTTTTGAACTCCAAATAAATTTAATTATTACGTATAAAAAAATTATTAATTAAATTAGTGCTGAAAACAAATAATTTTCTTTAATTTTCTACGTATACGTGGCAGCATTTTCGCCAACAATATTTTTAAAATAAAGTCAGTCGTGTTTTGTCTTTCGTAATGAGTTTTCTGATTTAAGTTCGTCATTAAAAAAAAACACTTCAATATATTTTATAATTTTGTGTGTATTTTTAAGTTTATTTAAAATATCAACTTCCGATTTATGCCAATGTTTTAAAGGTAAGCATTTAAACTGTAATTTAAGAAAGTTATTTTAGATATTCATCATTCCCTTGAAATCATTCAATGCCAACAAGTGTGTAGAAATTGGAATGTAATATCAGAATTAACTACATACTTTTGAAATCGACATTCCAGTAGTGTTCATCTTTACTAATCCATGGAACCGTACCATCTCGATCTTGATGTATGTTATAAGAAAAAAAATATAAAAAATAAAAAATTTTAATCTTAAAAAGTTTCAGTTCACCTTTGTCATTTAAAAATCTACACAAATATTATTAAGTTAAATTATAATCTAGTCTCAAGTAATTTTAATATATATAATTCTCTTTAATTACATCCCGTAATTCAAAGTCATTTCTTTATTGAATATTTCTTGGGCTCAGTTTACCATTCTTAACTCATCATCCATTTTTACACTTGTCCACCAATCAAATTCTCTTGAATGACAAATTATGTAAACTCATTTCTTTGTTTTTGGTTTTGTTTACTAAAAAGTAACTGTTTATTAAAACACTAATAGTGTAGGCACTGTATCAAAAAAAAATCAACAACAAAAATTCCCAAAAATATTTCTCTATTTCAAAAGAGAACAAAACAACAGAAAAAAAATCTACTTAGAGGCGTGAGTTATAGTTCTATATGTAAATGAACTGCTTTTTAGTAACTAAAGCTCTCTGCGAGAGAGAGAGAGAGGGAGAGCGAGTGCACATACAAACTGGTTTAGTCACACAGAGAGCGAGAGAGAGAGAGAGAGAGGGAGAGAGAGAGATCTCAAACAAAGAAATGAGTTGGATTAAATACACAAAAAGAGAACAAAATGCAAAAATGGCTTTTCATAAATAAATTGTATTTAAAAATCGTCCAGCACCGTTATGCAAAAGTCATTTTTAAACTGAGTATTTCTATGAGTGGTTTTGTATATTTTTTCACTTGTAGTTAAGCCCATTCAAAACGAGTAACTCATTTTAGCACATTTTACCTTGTGCTTTCATAAGCATGAAAATAAAATCTGGAAACAAATTTTTAAATATACTTTTTTGAATATATTTAATATTATATAATAAAAAAAAAAACTAACTGCTTTTGGTTAAAAAAATTCAAAAAATTTCTGCTTCTTTGAAACAAATAAATTATTAAAATCAATTTTTTTGAAATACTCAAAATGAATTATCAAACAAATTTTTAAATTTTTTAAGGTACTAAGATTCTATCTAAAATATTTAGAATAAAATTTGTAGAAGCTTTGTCATTTTTTCCATTCCATAAAGTCCAAAAAAGGTATTTAAAACACGCACTTGAGTTGTTATTTTCAAAAGTGTTTTAGTAAGACACCATTTTACTAAAATTATCACTGATTTATTTAAAAAAAAATTGACTTATAACACTTGCAAAAATAACAGTTCGATTATTTGTGATTTAAAAGATATGCAGATGATTTAACATACGGAAATACTAAAAAGTTATTGGCTGCAATAACACAAAGGGGTCAAAGCTTCAAAAAAAAAAAAATAATTATCTTAATGATTGTGTTAAAAAAGAAAGATAAACTATATGATAAATGAAAACATTTCATTAATTTTTTGATTAAAATGTTAAAAAATACATCAACAACAAATAATTATACACAAACCAACAAAAGTCATTGAACTTAAAGAACAAAACAAAACAAACAATTATGAGATGATATACAGAAATTGCATGAGTTTAAAAAAAATTAAAGAAATTTTGCAGCTCATTGTAAACAATTAAATTTTGAGTTTTCTTTTTTATACAAAACTACGTACATACTAAAGGGCTGTAAAAGCACTTTTTATTATAAAATATTACACATGTTTATTGTGATGTGTGGCTTTCAAATATGCTTGCGCAGCGGTTAAAATCGATATGTATGTACTTTAGTTAATATAAGTGAGTAAAAATAAAACATGCAAGGATAAATATGTTTTAACCGCTTACGTTTTTTTTTAATTTGTAAATACATATTTCTAACATTTAAATTTTTATGCTTATCCAAAAAAAAAAAAAAAAAAAAAAAAAAAATTGACGAAACTTTAAAGTAAAGTAAACTTTAAAGTAAAATTTATAAAAAAAAAATTATATGAAAAATTTCGATAACGTCGTGGACGTCTACATTAATTTTTTCTTTTTTTGCAATAATATTTTCCGATACGTAGACTCCTTTAAACCGGCGTGTGTGGAAATAGAAAAATCCTTTAGAGAAACTTGAAAATTGAAAAATTTTAGAAATACTATAAAACAAATGTTGAAAAGTAAATATTTACAAATATTACACAGCGTAAGCTATTACAATCACTCACTTAGTTAATATTACGTAAGTAAATATTTAATAAAAACTTGACATTCCTTCTTAGAACAAAATTTTATATTTTCACTTTTTGTTATTATGGTTTTCAACAAAAATTTTTAATAAAATTATCGTTTCAATTATGAGATTTGGCAGTGACTTTTTCCCCCAATAGATTGATAATGAGTTGAAGTGTCTTCGATTATTTGTACATAACACATGGCTTAAGTCAAACCCTTTAGTTTTTCATTAAAAAAAATATATATTTTTAATATTAATTTTGTTTATTTATTTTTGTGGAATTTTTTTTTTTTTAATAGGAAGCAGACTTTGTTTTTACTGATAAAATTCTTACCAAAAAAATCAAAATATATTTTGTTATTATGTTTTCAATGTTAATGTCATTGCATTGAAGCAGTACTGAACGTTTAAAATGATAATAGAATTTGCTGTTTGATTACAATTAGATAACCGTTGCATATACAAATTTAAACAATATAAGTCTCAAGTCTTGTTGTCTTTTTCTTTATTATAAAAGCATTCATCAAAATTTAGTATAGTTTCATGCTAGAATATTAAAAATTAAAGAAGCGAAAAAAAAAACACTAGGATAATTTATAAATTTATATATACAAGTCATTAACAAAAATAAAGAGAAGGAAAATTGTTGGTAAAGTTCTTTTTAAAACAAAAAAAAAAATTACATATTAAAAAAATGGGATAAAATATTTAGGGTGCTCACGAAAATACTAGCAAACGGTACAAATAGAACAAACAAGTTCAAAATATTCCGGTTTAGTCAGACTTACAATTAGAATGAGGAGAGGGAACAAGTGACCTGGTCACTGCGGCTAAAATAGACCTATTGTGGCACTACTCTCAAGTTACAAATCGTCCCAGAGTCTAATATTAATTAAAAATTTAGAAACTTCTTTGGGTGATTTGTCCTCCATGTCCGACGGTTGCAGGTAATGTTGCCCTAAATGGCGAAAACATGTACAAATTAGAGCACCACAGTGCTCTGCTGTATTTTCTACTTCGTTATATAACCTCCAGAGGTCATTTTGACCTCTGACTGTACAATGTTTAGTCAGGAATTCCATGACTGGGTCAAGCTGTTCTGGTTTAGTCAATACAACACCAAAATTTTGCACTAAAAATTAAAAAAAGTGTAATTTTTTTAATTTTTTAATATATTTAACAAATTGTTTTTAAAATTTTTATCTATTAGTTAGTTTTATTTGACCTTTTTCTTTTTAATTAAAATGGCTATTTTGTTAAGCTACAAAAATTGGAGCGAAATATCGATATAAAAATAAATTTTTGAAAAATAAGACCTCAAGCTTAACAAAATAGCCATTTTAATTAAAATTTTTATCAATAAACTAAAAAAGTTAGCCAGAGAAGTAATGTAAAAAATGGAGGTCTACCCTACCCTACCCCCTTAAATTGTTATCATAAAGCATTACATTACATATTGAGTTCTTTATTAAGCTTTTATATGATTTAAACTAAATAAAAACAAAAAAGATTTGAATCACTTCTAAGAACTTAACAAGGAACGAATTTTAATACAGCAAATTAATTATGCCATTCATTTTCCCCGCTTGCTGCTGTTATGTTACAAAACAAAAAAATAAAAATAAAAAAATGTAATAATTAATTAATTTTGTAAGCGAAATTCCCCTGATTTTTTTTTCGATTTTCTCTTTTTTCTTTTACAATCAAAGGATTTTCTATTATGAACATAGAGAGCAAAATAAGAATTTCTTGTAAGTTGTTTTAATAATTAACTTAATAAAACTTAGTCAATAAATCAAAAACATCTTTAGTAAATAGGAATAAAAACAAGCAGTTAAAATACTTAAACTTGCCAAAAATGCCACCAATGATGAGAAAGAGTTTCTTTTTGAAAGCATCGCTCCAGCAATCCATTCTCTGGGAGTAATTTCAGTTTTTCTGTATTTCTATATTCACATAATGGGAATAATTGAATAGTTATCTTTCAATAAGGAATTATTACTAGACTGATAAAAATGCCACGAAATGAACTTAAGCGTGGTAAAAATAATATACTTTGTTCACATAAAATAAAATTTTTTTATTATTAATTAGATTAGTGGATAGTATACTAACTTTTAAATTTTCGGGTCGGAGGCTTGATTCTTAACTAGACTTTGGGTATTGGACTGTACAAAAGATCTTTCGGGTAGTAATAAACCAATTTTCAGTATGATTCATTAACCAAAAATGCTTATATTTTGAAATTATGACGTTTTTGCAACAAACCAGCTTTCCATAAATTTGAAAATTATTTAAAAAAAAAATAACTTTAATTTTATTAAAATTGATTTGCATGCCAAAGAATCTTTTCTTGCTCAGCTTTAAATATAATTCTACATCAAATATTTAATAAGACAAGCTAGCGAGTATGTGTGTAGTCTTTCAGTTAAAGCATCATCATTTACGCTCATTCAATTTTATCTATATATTTTTTGTAATATTTTATTTAATACTAAATTTAAATACAAGCAAACTGAAACAAAAAATATAAATAAATAAATAAATGGGAAAAAAATTACTCAAAGCAGCAGCATTATTGTATTTGAACTTTTGCACATTATCAACGCTAGAAAAAGAAAAACATGAAACGGAAAAGACTTTGGCGCCAAATGCAACATTTGCAATGAAAAATTCGTGCCGATTTATTTCAACTGATTAAACTAGAGTATGAGAGAATAAACATCAGCAGCACAGCAACAACAATAGACCCAGCAATATTTGTTGTTTATACGTGTGAGAAGAAGGGTGAAAGCAAAAACCTAAGAAGTAAGCAGCAGCAGCAGAGAAATCTAATTAAAATTTTACCACAAATAACGTTTGAAATCTTCATCTTACTTACTATTTGAAACGAGTATTTTGTTGTGGTATTAAAGTAGATGATGATGTTGATGTTGATGAACATTAAAACTTTAAATGAGCAATATGCACGATTTATTTACTTTTCGTAGGTTTCTTTTTATTACTCTAGTTTCTGTATTTATTTATTTTTATATGATTTAAACTAAGGTTGATGAAATCAACTTTATGTACAAATCCCAGAGATTCATACTCTCGAAAATTCAGCTGAAAGAAATTATATTAATGATAGTAAAAAGAAAAAGAAAATTAAAAGCGAACTATAACTTCTAAAAATCTTTCCCAAAAACGAAATTTCTAAGGTTAAAAGCTATTCCACGGTATTTTATTTATCATGAGAAAATATTACTATAGGTAATATTTAAGCCGGATAGAACCTACGAAAAGGCTAACTGGCATACTGCGCTCACTTTGTATACCCTTCAGTGTAAGTATTACTTACGTGTACACGCAAAGAAAAAAGATGGTTTCATATGGTCACCTCAAACATAGTGTGTTCTCCACAAAAATATTATTATTAATTTTAAGGATCTAAACATTATTCTGATTACGATAAACATGTTTCTAGTTATTTTTAGCCATATTATGTTTAGTGTCTTAGATCAACCATATAATTATCATATTATGTTTAAAAAAATTTTACTTGAAATCATAAATATGTTCATAGCAAACATATTAATGATAAAAATATGTTTGAATGTAAATTGCTTTCTATTTTGTTTCTTCCGCTACCATATAAATAAATTGAGTATAAAGCAAAAATTTAATCGTTCAAACTCAACTGAGCTTTGTGGCTGAAGTGGTTGAGTGGCGAGTTAATGCTTCTTAACTAAGTGTTCGCAAGTTCGAGCCCTGGTAGAGTCAACTAAAATTTAAAAAATTAATTTAAACGCGATGTATTATATAATAAATAAATAAATAAATTGATAGAAAAGAAAAATCAATGGAATAAAAAACTATTTATACAAAAAAATTTAAATAAACTTTTTTAAATCATATATTATATGTATTAAAAAAAATTTTTTAAAATTTCTTGTCTTGACCGGGGTTTGAACCGCAACATCTGCAGTTGAAAACTATTTTTAATATCTTTGATTTAAAAATATATAGAAGCAACCATAAATCTAACCATACTATGTTTCCACCAGAATATGGTTGCCTCAACCATATTTTTTCTTTGCGTGTATTACTCCGATTGCAACATATACATAATACATGTGCCAGCCTATACAGTTTTCTAGATTCTTATGTATAGCAGAGTCTATTCAGCGATGTTCATTTGCCCGTCTGTCTGTCTGTCTGTATTGATATAAATTTTTTGAAGTTCCTATAGAACGCACAGAAAAGTATGGTAGCCAACCTGTCAATTGTTGCTGTCAGATTGCTGTAGAAATTAAAATCGATTGGCTAGGAGTCTTGATTTTTGAAAAGAGATTTTTTTTTAGATTTTTTTATCTTCAAAATGTAATAAAAATATTAAATAGATTCTTACTCTAAGAACTCTCTCTCTCATGGAGTAAAGGACTTATTAAAAAGAACTAGTAAATATTATATTTTTGGTAAGTTGTTATAATGGCAAAAAATTAAAGATCACTTTGTCATTCATTACTACTAAAGTTAACTATAACTATTTGCAATAATATTGTCATGTTGTAGTAATTTCTCTAAAAGTCCTTTAGCTTATTTTTTATAATGCAATAAAGTGATATGCGTCCTATCCCGAAATCTTCTTGAGAAATCAATGTATTTATGGATATTGGTACCTATGCAAACATATTTATAAATATGAAATGAATACTGAAAAGATATTTACAAATACTAAAAAACGTAAGGGATTACGTTAAAACATATATAACTCGGCAAAATTACTTCACTGTAGGGTGTATGAAAATTGGCCACTAAAGAATTCTTATAAACATTTTCTGCTTTCTTTTTAATAAAAAAAATGCTAACAAAATTAAAATCACACTTAAACGCTTTTGACTTTTCAATTCGAAAGTGTTAAGTTATGCAGCTTTTTTTCTAAGTTATAAAAAATTACCAACTTTGAGCAACTCTATCATCTCTAATTTTTATACAATATGATAATTTATCAACAAATAATTTGTTATAAAATATATTTATTTATTTCACAAAATTAGCAACTGTGTTTTGTTAACTGGGTTTAAGCATAAGCAGTTTTATATTTTCAGTTTTATGTTTTCTTACGTAATTAAAAAAATACTACCCACAACTAAGTACCTGATATATCTAGCTAAAATAAATTGTGCTTGCCAAAACTCCCAAGACATTTAAAGGTTTAAGCAGCTGGTGCCCAAAACCATGAACTGATTAAATATTAGACAAGAACCCAACAGATAAATATATGAACGGATTGATGGATGTATAGGCACACTAAATTCATCACACATCAATGCTCTGGTTGTAGAATGGAAAACGAGATCAATACTCGTAAGCATCATAAAGCGAGTCTATCGTAAAGAAAATGAAAGAGAAGAAAAGGTTACGAGAAAACAAATGTATCGTACTTGTTTAAAAATAATGCTTGTTAACTTTGTAATATCTTTCAAGTGCTTAAAAAGAACAAGAAAGTAAAAAATATAAAGCAACCCTGCTAAGGCACACGAATTCCCAATGAATAAATACACTCAGGCAAAGTTATAAGATGAATGGATCAGTTGCTGCTAATGGCAAATGTTTTGAGCCATTTTTATTTTGATTCTTAAGAAATTGAAAATAAATTTTAAAAGTGCTGCATCAATTTTGCACTGTAACAAAATCTTCTAAAAGTATCCAGCAGTTGTGTTTATTTAATTTTTTTTTTTATGTTGGTTCTCAGGCTTTAGTCTTAGAAAGTATTATTATTATTTTTGCACTTGACTGCTTACAATGAGAGTGAAGCTACCGCTGCTGCCACTGATAAATAGACTGACAGAGAGACAGACAATTTACACAATTTCTACTGGTAATATTTTTAGTGTAAATTTTGTCGTGGCAGTTGTTCTTGCTGTTGTTATATTTTTTTTATTATTTATTTATTTTCCATTTTATGTCTTTTTTTCCACAAGAAGCTAATATTTTAACAGCAGGCAAAAAGAATTAATACTATAAAAACTTTACATGAAAAAGAAACTTAAACAGCGTCGCTTGGCTGGAAAATAGAGTAAAGACTCTTTTCATTTTGTTCATACAAACATACACACAAGTAATTCTACTTTTTCTTTTATATATTCGTCGCCCACTTACATATTAAACTGTTCTGTGAATTTTTCTTTTATATAGGCGGCCATGCCTGTAAGAAGTAAAACAAAATAAGATCTTGTACTCGTCTGTATAATCTTGTGTGCAAGTCATTTAATTTTTCTTTATACATTTTTTATTATTATTATTATTAAGTATGTAGTCATATTAAGAAAAGTTTATGTCTTTGTTTTTCTTAATAAAAACAAATCGTCACTTAATAAAAATATGTTTTTGTATTTAAGTTATTAAACTAAGCGATACTACTCGTAGTACTGTTAAATAAAATAATTTTTAATTTCAGAAGGTGACAATTAAATCGTCTAACACGTCCAGAAAAACTAGCATCTAACAATAAGGTCATAATGAATGTTTAGTTAATGAGAAGTAAGACGAAATTGCAATCTCTGGGCTGATCAGATTTAGGGATTTGCTGGAAAAAGAATTTGCAAAAATATTGTTTTTCAACAAAAATTATCAGGTTGGTGAAAACGCTTATGTCATTAATTTCTTGGAAGAGAACAAATGACTTACTGCGTATTATGCGCTCAGGAGCTCGCAATGTCATGAGGTTTAGGACTAGGCATTGCAGAGTATTGAATTTTTGTGAAATATAAGAGCCATTTATAATGACAAGTTGTGTAAAGAAAGCGAAGAGACAGCAAAACATATACTGTGTCGTTATTAGTTGGTTACTTTGCGTGGCGGCCTAATACCCTTCAAGTAGAATCGTTTTGAACTAACCGCTTACTCTATGGCATTGAGATATCACAGAAGATATCATATCCTTATCCCCAGTACCTTAGGTAGTTTGTTTAAAAATTTTCACCGAGAAATTTATGTTTCGAAGCTGAAGAGCTGGGCAGTCGCAGAGAAAGTGAAAAACTGTCTGCTTACTGTCATGTGCCTGAAAATTGCAGCACTTTTCGTAGAAGCCTGCTGGCGGCAATCATAGTCACCAGTCCGAAAATATAATTTCTATTGCGTCTCACTAGATGGACAGAGCAAGACCATAATTGACGTCTCGAGTCTCCTTATAAGCTATTCGCCTTTTTTTGATATTACTCCAGCATTCCGCTTTTGATGCTATTAAATAAAGTAGCATTGATATGGAAGATTTGGCCAATTTCTTCATCTGCTCGTTCTCGATGAAGCCACTGTGTGCAGGAATCCATACCAAAGTTACGTCCGCCTAACGTCCCAAATTGAATAATGCAGCACTGCATCGGCCAATTAGAGCAGAGGATGTAACGTTCGATTGAAGTGCAAAAAGAATAGCTTTGCTATATGAAAAGATCCCTAGAGTTCTCTTATCCCACAGATACTCGTATGCTTTCCTGATGGTCCGCCTTGAAAATACTAAACCTATGCGAGAGTCGGTCACTGTAAAGGTTTAATTTATAATCGTTTTCACTACTTAGACTATCACTGCTACCTACAATCATCTGTTAATGCAAAAGAAAGTTAATTTATTTTTAATTTATTGTACACTTTTTAAAAATCCTGCACTATAATTATAAGACTTAATCTCGTTGTGCAAGAATTAATAATAAATAAATAGAAATACAAATATTTGTAAAATAGTAGTATGGAGTCTTGCAGTGTTAAGGTAACTTGTTTCCTCTATCAATTCTCATTATAATCCATTTAAAAAAAAAACTTGTTTTAGACTAAATTAGATTTTAAAACACAAACCACTTCGTATACATACATACACATTTTCGGATCAGAATTCTGACAAAACCTTATAGGATTCTCACTATTTTGATGATGTTCTTATCAAAATCTGTACTGTTTTGCTGGCTGAGGTTTAATTTACTACGTTTTCTTTATATCAATTCAAATGCAATTACTTTCTTTTATTTATTAAAAAAAAAGATGTGTTAAGTTTTTAAAAGTTCAATCAAAAATCAAACAGAAAATTTAATTAAATTTGTTTATCAAAACACTTATAAACCAAAAATTGTTCAGTTTATCATAGAGCACATTTTGTGATAAACAGCAAAAGCAAAAGTTTTCACAACAGCAAACAATAATAAAAAAAAAATTAAATAAATTTAGTATTACATCAACAAAATGCAACAACTTGTTGCATGAACACAGAAATATCTGGCATTTACACAAAACGCAAACTGAAGAATACAGGAATAGCAACAAATAAAATAAAATACAGCACAAATTCTGCAAGTATAAGTAAAAACAATTACAAAAAAAAAAAAAATATATAAATCAAAGTCACATCACACTAAGCAAAATTTTTAATTTTTAAGTGTGAGATAATTAAAAGAACAAGAAAAAAAACTTGTTGAAAGTTTTTTACAATTTTATATTCGTTTCTTAATTATTACTAGTTTTTATTAGTAATTTCAAGCCTTATGCATAACATAAAAGTTTGGTATGAAATTGCCCTAAATAAGGCAAAGGAGAGGGTTTTTCAGAGACTTTTTCATATGATGTAACCTTAGAAATAGCCTTGAGATAAAGTAAGGAAACGGAAGCATATTTTGAAAATGTTTCTATAGAATTCTTGGATTTGGAAAAATCCTCATGCAATTCATGAGAAACACATGCACCCACAACGAGTGTGGATTTTGGTTAGGTCTGGCCTGATTTTGCAGTGACTGTGAACTTTATTCGTTACAGGAATATAATAACGGAGTTCTTCTAGCCTCAACTGACATTTTGGTCTAAAAAAAACAAAAAAATTGGTTTTATTATTGTTTTCCTGTTTTTTTTTTATTGAATTTTGATAACTACACTTTGCTGTTTCTGTACTATTATTTTTCTACATATACAAAGTAAAAGCGTGGTTTTCGTTGTTAGCTTACATTAAGTGAATAATTTGAATAAGATAAAGAAAAACGTGGTTTTTCTAATTGACGTTGATAATGTTCAGTTTGGTATTACGTGTTCAGCTCTAAAAATTTACGTTTATATCAGAAAATATCCAACCAAAAATATCATATATCGACGTTTAGTTGTAGTTTTAAAAGATTATGACCAAATTTTTTTTATTAGAATGAATAGTACAAAATAGAAAAGTGAAAGACGCAATAACTACAGGTTATGTCTGTTAAAAAAATATTTCAATGTCAATTCCATTAGATATTTTTACCCCTGGTTGACTTTACAGACTCCAAAATCACCTTATACTATATAAATTGGTTATTTTTTTGACTTAGTTTTAATTAAATATAAAAAAATACCTTATGGTCCAATCAGACTAAGAGGAGGTGTATTTAGCGGAAATTTTTTTTAAATGTAAATTCATTACATTCGCTACAGCTGACTTTGTACTCGTTTTTTTGGATTTCAGGTCTAATAACAAGATATTGTCACTCAAACTCAAAATTTGAAAAAAGTAGGAAACTTTAAGATCCGATTTGACATAGAACAAGATATAAATTTTCAAAACTCCAATACCTATTTTTTTGTGCAGTGCAGTGTAATAAAAATTATTTTTTTTTTTTTTTAATTAGCGTTTTAAGCTATCCTTAATTGCAAAAAAAATTTAAGTTTTAGAAATTTTTTTTAGGAAATTAACTTGATTAGCGAAAAATTATATTATTATTATTATTTATTATTTTAACCCTAGAATATCATCCTTATTTTTTGTACACTAACGTCATCTTTCGTCATTTTGACTACGACCTATTTCAAGGAACTATAAAATACGCCGTGAGCGAAAATATATACCAAAATAGATTTATTTTTCATATTTAGTTCTTTTTTAATAAATAAATAAAGAAATTTTTATATTTTTTTTTCAATTCTTAAATGTAAAATTAACATTGCAAATGCTTCTTTCAATTGGCATTTTTTTTTTAAACAAAGCTATACAATACGACACATCATCCTTCGTCATTTTGACTACGGCAAGAAGTTAAAAGCGAAAAAAAGCACTTACAATGTGCGCAGTTCGCTGCACGTCTTTGTCCACCAACAACTTGTTATCGACTAACGCTATACGAAAAATGAGATCAAAACAAACAGAAAAAACATTTTGACGAAGGATGACGTTCTAGGGTTAAGATTAAATTTGTTAACTAGCACGTGTGACTATTTGCTCCCAGGGTCAGGCAGGAATCGAACCCGAGACCATCAATATACAGGGCTCTCTAAAATTATATTGTTTAAAAAATCTTTTGTTTATCGATCACTTTTGTGGCTTCCTAAATTAATTTTAAATTATGTGAAAAAAGTCTTTAAATTCTTTGCAATTTTAATTACTCGTTAAATCTTACCAGCATTACGAAATGGTAATCAATAAAATAAATGAAATCGAGTTGAATTAAGTTTCTTTAGACCTTATTATGGCCTATGACATTAATTAATGTTAATGTATAGACAATGCAAAATACTTAAATTGAACGAGTTAAACACCTGGAAGTTACACACAATTTTTCCCAAAATGGATATACAAAATATACTTTTAAGTTCAAATAATGGAAATAATTATTAAACATTATTTTTGATTTGGCAGAAAGTGTTTTTATACTACCATTTCTAGTGCAGAAGCACAAAAAAAAGCGACTTGGTTTTTTTTAATAAAAAAGAGTATCTACACATTGCGCAATTGTAGCTCGTTGATTATTTAAGTATGCAGCGTAATCGGTGGAAGTAAGTGTTAATGAATGTGTTTGTTTGTAACAAAAAAAAAATAAACAAATAAATATGTTTTTTGACCGCTACACTCTAAGTAAAAAGACACTTCTAACCGGAAGTTCTTAAAATGAAAATGCATGAAGGGTCTGTGTTACTTAGACCAAGAACATGAATGTGTACGAGCTCATGTCAGGTGCATAAAACGTCGCGACGTCGGTTAGAATTTATGACCACTACATGAATTTCAGTCATTTAGCCAGTCATTCATTTATTCATTTTACTTGTTAACGTTTCTTGGTATGGTTGCTTAAATTTTACTAATAATTCTTCATTTTATTCATAAATTTTTTTTTTTTTTGATTTTGGTATTGGATTTTTATAAGAGTGTGTAAAATGTATATAAAAAATAATTCATCAACCATTCAACAATTTTGTATGAGGCAGACCAAGTCAAATAAATGTTTATTTTATGATTATTTCCCCTTCTTTTAATTTCCCATTTTTCTATGGTGCGTAAAAATGTATGCACATTTTATGTTCGTTTCCCATCACACTATGAGTAAACAACAGCCATTCATTCAGTCACTCACTCTAGTTGAATACTAGGACGTTTTTAATTTGTTTTATTTTTGTTCTTCAATTGAATTTTCAAATAATTTTTTGTGATTTTATTTCGTATTAAAGTTAGTTTATGTGAATTTTACTCATAGAAGCAGCAGCACCAATGAAATAGACAATAACATTTAAATAATGAGACAAAGAGGGATAAAGAGAGAGAGAGAGAGCTGCATTAAAAGCTTGAAAATCTTGAATATCTAAAATGGTATTGTAGTGAGACTGATGTTCTTCAAAATAATGTTACATTATGGTTACAGTTTGTTGCGTATTTAATTAATTATACCTTGCAATGTCAGTAAGAAAGGTATGTATGTATAAGCTTGGGATTCGATTTGTAATTCCATTGAAATTAACTTTTGGAGAAATGTTTAGCATAGTAGTCTATCCTTTATAGCTTTCGGCAGCTTGCTATTGAAATTGAACCCGATCGGTACATCAATGGCTGAGCTATAAGTACAAAAGCCGCGACTAAATCAATTTTTTTTTGCCATTTCTGAGTGGGTTTTCTTTTGTGTATTTTTGTTAAAATACAAAACGAAAGAAAAAACTTGTAATACAATTCTGTTAGAAACAATAGTCACAATGTGTGCTTATTAACTGTAAGCTGTAAATAGGACCATACACGGCAAGTTTAGTTAGGCAATTCTCAATTCTCTTTTAAAATTGCTGCTGTGTCTATACACAGCAATTTTAATTCGGCAATTTTAGCAGTCTTATTCAGTCATTCAGTCAGAATTCAAGCTACCTGTCTTTTTTTTTTTTTTTTTTTTTGCATCCTTATAAATGATACCAAGAGAGAACAAAAGCGAATTGCCGAGTACGATCAAGTTTGTACACCTTTCCATTCTTTTTTCCTCTCTATCCTAAAAACTCTAGAATTGCCCAATAAAAATTGCTGTCTGTGGTCATTTTCTAAGTATAGAAGTGAGTTATTCTGTATTCCAATGCGAAATATCGTTTGGCTGGAGTACCACGCTCTGTAATGCTTACTCCCATGTGTCTGAACTTAGTTTTAGCGATAGCCAAAAAAAAAAAAAATAAAAAAATGCAGATGCATCGAAATTGATTTCGTATTGTAGTGCAGAGCAACACTCAGAAATGGTATTAGGATTCTAGACCAATTTTTTTTTTTTTTAATTTTTATCTTTAATTTGAACTGAATTATTTATTTCAGTATTAAAAAAAATTCAAGGAAAATTATTTTAACTAATATATTCCCATAACTGTATTTTTTTACATTTAACAAATATCCG
The DNA here is from genome assembly GCA_947397855.1 of Thelaira solivaga. Taxonomy (NCBI): domain Eukaryota; kingdom Metazoa; phylum Arthropoda; class Insecta; order Diptera; family Tachinidae; genus Thelaira; species Thelaira solivaga. The sequence continues at coordinate 14,734,852 of OX377612.1, forward strand.
CCAAAAAAAAAAAATTAACATTTAGCCACCAAAGTGTAGGGTAAATAAGACTAGCAACTACCGAAGTTAAATTGATTTTAATTACATTTAAGTTAAAAATTACTTCGTTATTCTATCACATTTTCATAAAAACAATCAACTCAAAAAAGTAAAGAAAATTTGTTTAAACAATACAAAGTTTTTATGTACGTGGGAATCTGAGTTTATTTTAAAAAGCTTTTAAAGAGTGATTTTTTTGCTATTATCTTTTTGGCAACACTAGTTTTGACAGCTCACGCACGTTTTGTATCTTGTGTCACTGTCAAACATCTTCAGTTTGGTCTATAATTTAATCATGAATCGTCTTACAAACGAACAACGCTTGCAAATTATTGAATTTTATTACCAAAATGCGTGCTCTGTTAAGAAAGTTCATCGCGCGCTTCTTCCATTTTATGGTCAGTTTAATCGACCTACTGAGGCTTCTATTCGGGCTATTGTAACAAAATTTCGCACCAAATTTACATTGTTGGACATTAAACCACCAACACGCTTACGTAGAGTGCGAACTGAAGAAAATATCGCAGCCGTATCGGCCAGTGTTGGTGATGACCGTGAATTATCGATTCGGCGCCGTTCGCAGCAATTGGGCCTCTGTTACTCTACTTCGTGGAAAATTTTGCGGAAGGATTTGGGTGTGAAGCCTTATAAGATACAACTGGTGCAAGAATTGAAGCCAAACGACCTACCACAACGCCAAATTTTTGGTGAATGGGCTCTTGAAAAGTTAGATGAAAATCCACTTTTTTATCGAATAATTGTGTTCAGCGACGAGGCTCATTTCTGGTTGAATGGATATGTGAACAAGCAAAACTGCCGTATTTGGAGTGAAGAGCAGCCAGAAGCATTGCAAGAGCTACCAATACATCCACAAAAAACAACCGTTTGGTGCGGATTATGGGCTGGCGGCATCATTGGGCCGTATTTCTTCAAAGATGATGCGAATCACAACGTTACTGTGAATGGTGAGCGCTACCGTGCGATGATAACAAACTTTTTTTTGCCCAAAATGGAAGAGCTTGACTTGCATGACATGTGGTTTCAACAAGACGGTGCCACATGCCACACAGCACGCGAAACAATGGACCAATTGAGAGGCGAGTTCGGTGAACAGTTTATTTCACGCTTGGGACCAATCAATTGGCCGCCCAGATCGTGCGATTTAACGCCTCTAGACTATTTTTTGTGGGGCTATGTTAAGGCTAATGTCTATAGGGACAAGCCCGCTTCGATTGACGCACTGGAAGCCAACATTGCCAACATTATTCGTGAGATACCGGCCGAAATGTTGGAAAAAGTATGCCAAAATTGGACTAAGCGGATGGACCATTTGAGGCGCAGCCGCGGCCAACATTTGCATGAAATAATCTTCAAACATTAAATTATATCGACCCAACTATCGATCCAAATAAATATTTCATGCATTTTTCTGAATTTTATGTGTTTTTTTTTTTTAATTTCCGATAGTTCTTATAAAATCACCTTTTAAATAAAGTAATTAAAATTAAATGTTTTTAATTGCACTCCTTTTGTTTTGCCTGGTAGACAAGTATTTACTTCTAAAGATTTTAAGGTACATGTTGCTTTTTAATTAAAAATTAATTGATTGTTTGAATTAAGTTCTAGTTCTTTTACAGTTTACAAATAATTTAGTTTAGAAAAATGAGAAAAACGAGCATTTTTGAAATCATACTTTAATATAGGGTCCGCCATCGAACTTTTTTTTTGCTTATTTCGCGAATGGTAACACTTAGCTCATGTCTGATTTGACAGATAATTAGTTTTATCCCTCCGCTGAAAGAATATGGTTGTGTTTTCGCTTCACTAAGTGGGCCTGCGATCGACTTACAGAAGATGCCGATTTTGCCAAAAAAAAATCATCTTTTCAGATGAAGCTCATTTTGATCTTGGCGGGTATGTAAACAAGCAAAATTGTCGCATTTGGGGCACAGAAAACCCGCACGCATACATTGAAAAGCCGACGCACCCAAAACGAGTCACTGTTTGGTGCGGATTTTGCTCCACAGGCATAATTGGCCCATTTTTCTTCGAAAATGAGCAATGAGTGGCCGTTAGTCAATGGCGATCGTTATCGGGCCATGTTGAACGAATTTTTGTTCACAAAAATTGAAGAGGAGGATATTAGCAACATTTGGTTTCAACAGGACGGCGCTACGTGCCACACAGCCGAAGCTACACTCGATGTTTTTATAGCATTTTCAAAAAAAAAAAAGTTATTTGGTGGACCAAAAGTTTATTATTTAGAGTTTCATTTGTCAACAAAGCTAAAATTTACTATCATATTAATGGAGGATTTTTCAAAAGCAACAAATTGAGGTCATCTACACTAAATTTAGTAAAGGTTTTTATAAGGTATATTACACAGAGAAAACAACTTCGGTTGTGAGAACTAAATTTGTTTCATATCAAAAATTCTAATGTGACCGTCAAATTTTTTAATCGTAAAAATTGCAAATCTGTCTTACAGCCCAAAAAATTTTTAAAAGAACTAAATTTTGGTTAATATTACAGAATTCTGGTTACTAAAACTAAAAATATTGATTACAACAACTGAATTTTTGATTTAGTTCTCACAACCGAAGTTGTTTCTGTGTGTACGAGTATGTACTTCTGATTCCAAAAATTATGAATGATTGGGTTTATTGATAATGCTGTTAATTGAATTAAATAAGTCATATTTACCAAAAAGATCTCAAAATATTTGATTTAAGAATACTTTATTCATTTTCTATATGGGTGTTAAAATGGGAGCCCCTTGGGCCTTTTATTTTCTTTTTATTTATTAATGACCAGCCACAAATAAAACTGTTACGTTTTTACCCTTTCATACAGCATGATTTTTCATAACAATACGATTTTCAAATATTTTGATGGATGTAGATGCTGATAAGAATATCTTAAATCAAACACATTTAGTATCATATGTAGTAGCAGCCGCTTGGACAGAATATATGCCAGAAATTACAAATGGACATTTTATTAAAATGACTTTTTATATGTAAAATGAAAGCAAACATGTTCAATGAAACCTTAGATTACTTTCAGCGTTACCATTTTAGCATTTGTTAAGCTAGATTTAGCTTTTTTCTCGCATTTAGCCTCGAAATTTATTATATAGCCTCTAGATGTTTTTCATAATAGCTTTAATTAGCTGTTTTTGTAAAAATAAGAACAAATCATACATAAACAAACTAAGACTGAAAAAATGTCTAAACACAAAAGAGTTTGTTCTGTAAATTTTGAACTTGAATTAAATTTATATTTTATCTGCATAATGTAGAATTAAAATGCTTTTATTTAAAATTTTTTTCAGAAAAAGTCGCATTGTTTGTATAAAAAAATGTTTACATTTGCTTTGGGTGTTCGAAATAGTAACCAAACTAATTAAAGTAATATTCTCGATAAAATTTTAATATGTAAATTGATTAAGGTACTCTCAGCAGTAAAGAAACGTATTTGGCTTCTGCCGTGTAAAATAATTACACTTTAGTTTTCAAAACACATTTTTCGAAATAGCCGCAGAAAAAAAAATCATTAATTAATTAATAGATTTATTTGAAATTTAAAAGTTTAACAAAACATCAATCTTTATTTGTGTTAAATTTTTTTGATTTTCTCATGATGTTGTCATGAGTTATTTATTCAGTACAATAAGTAACGAAAGCATAAAATGATCGCATAGATATTCAATCCCCTTCGGTTAGAATTTTACTTGAATAACTCATGAGAATATCATGAGAAAAACCATACATTTTAAATAACCCAAAACAGTATTGGAATAAAGCAGAAATTAAGATTAATATTTATACTTTAAATAAAAAATTAAGAAAATTTTAAGCTGTAGCTTTTTAACTTTCTTTATTTTTTTTTATTCTGTGTGATTTAGCTTTTTCTAGTTTTTTTTTCTATTTTAGAGGAGAATTTTTTTTTTTTTTTAAGAACTTTTTTTTTTATTTTAGAAGTGAAAAATCTTACAGCAATATGAAAGGGTATATCATAATACATTTTATTTTTTTGTAATTTAGAGATTTTTTAAAAACATACAACGATACATACATATATGCTTGTATAAATATAATTATAAATGGAATTCTCACATGCACATCAAATTAATATTGGAAAAATGTGTGATTTTTATCAAAGAAAAAAAAATAAAAAAATAAAAATAAATTTATAATGCAATAATACAAAAATTATTTAACTTGAAACAATAAATAAAAGATGTGATAAACAAAATCCCATTGTGAGTATTAACAGCAACGGCAACATTGTAAGTACTAAAGGGCTGCACAAGCATGCTTGAAGGCCACACATCACTACTAACATGTGTAATATTTTATATTAAAAAATACTTTTAAGCTATTTCAAGTATGCTTGTGCAGCCTTTTAGTAAGTAGCATAATGTCAATAATTACACAGAAAAATAAATAAATTTAAATTTTTTTTTTTTGCAAACATCAGAGGTATTTAAAACATGGGAAACAACAAGATACTACACAGCAACATGAAATGTTTATAACTGGGCTGAAATTATTTTGTTTTACCGAAGTAAAGGAAAATCTAGCAATTGGTTATTAAAAAATATTTGTATATAAAAAAAAAACAAAATATGTAAAAAAATTATACATGTATGTGTGTGTGTCTGTTAAATAAAACAGGAAATGCGGAAATATTTGTATATGCGTTTGTTATAAAAGAATAACACACAAAACATAATTATATTATACTCGTATATGTGTCAGACTTTACATTGAAGTCAGCTAGCAAATACATATAGTGTGTACATTTGTTTATAGTATACATATGTGACAGTTTGTGTGGTGTAAGTGAGATCTTTAAATGCATAAATTATATTGTTTTTAGTTGTAATTTTTTCCTTTTTTTTCATTTAATGTTTATAAAATGCCGGCATCATCAGAGTTATTACAATAGATTGTATAAAGATGGTTTTACTAAAAAAAAATCTAACCCGGTACAATTGCACCAAGAGAAAAACAAGTATTCATTAAATTTTAATTAGGGAGGTCCGTGGACTATTACAGCTGCTGAGCGAATTCTCTAATGCGGCCACCTTGTATAGATTCGCCCTTGTTTATTTGAATCGTATAACAAAGTATCTAGAAAATACAGAATATTCATTTTAAAGTACTTAAAGTGTCTGTCATCTTTTAATTAAAATATATTTTTTAAGGTGACTTGTAGACAAAATATTTCTTCCAGTTTTGGGAAACACTTTTGCATAATCTACATTTTCAATTTTAACTTATTTCTGATGTTTGAATTAAGTTTTTATCATTCATTAGGAATAGGAGTCTTTATATCTTTTCTTAATTAGGAGTCAAAAAAATTCCACTAATTAAAGTGTAGCCCGTATCCAAAAAAATTCATGTAGACTTTAAAGTCAACATTATCGAAATGTTTCCTATAATTTTTTCATAAATTTTACTTTAAAGTCGAAGTCAATTTTTTTTTTTTTTTTTTTTTTTTTTTTTTTGTTGATAAGAGCATTAGAGGGTTAAAAGGCGGTACAAAATATTCCTCATACATAAGTATGCTGAACATTTCATTCACCTTAAATGGAATATTCGCAATTATAACTTAAAAAACGACACTTTTAGCTCCAATTCGTTATAGAGTCAGAAGTAAACTGTGTGTGTACTTTGTTATTGGTCCCTTCTACTACCATCAGTGGTCAGTACCTTGCTATTTTTTGTTGTACAGTGTTATCAAACAGCCTTTTGTTTGAAAAATTATTTTTAATAATAATTTTTGTGTGTTGTAACTAAATAAACTTTGTTTTTTTTATTTAAATAATAGAAAATTCAACTTTTTTTAAGCTTGAAGTCGAACTAAAATTATTTATTTACACAAAGGGGAAGCGAAATATCGATTTAAAAACAAATAATTGTAATCAGACCTAAAGCTTAAAAAACTATTCGTTTTAATAAAAGACGAAAAAGGTCCCACAAATTTTCAAATAAATATTAAAATATTTTTTTTTTATAAAAAGTGGGTGTGTCTGATAATAAAGGTTCACCCTGCCAACTGATTGTACACATAAAATTTCAGAAAAATCTATAAAGAATAAACAGAATTAACCCAGGACGGTCCAAACTGACATTATTTTTTATTAAATAGATTTTAATACATACTTTGCATGAATACTCCTACTATTTCGCTATTGTGGACAGTAAGCAAAATAATTCATAATTTATCAAACAAGTGTCACTAGCAGTCAGTTGCTTTATTTATGTATTTAATTTTTATTTTTTTGTTTCTTCTTTTCTTGCTCTCTTTGTTTAGTAATAAAGGCAATATTATGACATGACCAATTGAGTTGAAATTTATGAAAAAATTCATGAGAGAAAATTAAAAAAAAAAACAAATAACAGAAAACTAGAAAAGTACAAACCATAATAAAAACAATAATTATAATAATAAAAATAAAAATGAAACAGAAGATGATACACCACAGTCAGTTATTTGCTTTAAACTTGCAAGTAATTTTTCAAGATCTTGACCTTAAGCATACATGTGTTGGTATAAATAATTTTCTGTTTTTATTATTTACTACATGTGTAAAGTTTCATAGTCTGAAAAATTTATTTTAATAATAAATAATATATATTTAAATAATTGGTGTTAATTTTAAGTCAAAACAAATGAAACTTCAAAAATGTGTATGTAAATGTATTTTATTTTAAAATTTTTTTTTTACAAAAACTCATATCAAATAATTTATCATTTTCGTTTCTTTTTTTAAGAGCAAAATTAAGCAATAAATTTCTCAACACTTTCAATTTTAAACTAAAATAAGTATGAGAGAAATAGCATAAACTGTGGTGTGCTGTTGACGTTCCCAGTATAACCGAAGCTTAATTTACATTTATAAAAAATTTACTTAATTGTTTAAATTTTTCTTTTACACAAACCCATATTTTTACTAACATTATTTTAAAATGCTTTATTTATTAGTTTTTTTTTTTTTTTTAAATACATACATACTTGATATATTCATGTAATATTAAAAAAAATATTATAAATATTACTGTGTCCCACTTTATGCCACAAAGAACTTTAAATCAATTTAAAACCACAATAAATGCCTGCTTAAATTGAAGAAAAACTTTTCCAATTTATATATAAAGGGGTGACCCTTTAAAAACAAAATTCATAATAGATGATGTGGCATGTATCATGTACGAGGATGGTATTAGAATTATATTGATTTCTAAGTTAGTTAGAAAAAGTTCTATATATATACCGTTCACTGTAGTAGCCAAATATTTAAATATATTATAAAAATCACTCAGAGCAAGGGAATTTAAGATATTTTTTAAAAATAGTCCAAAGTAATTTCTGAGTATTTGCATGGTAGATTACTAATCTAGATGAACTCCCCTTTAAAATGATATCTGTCCCATCTAGCACTCTTCTATGGTTCGTTCGGAAATTAATTTGGATTATTTTGAAATTTTTTTTGAAAATTTTGCTGTTGCTCTGAGTGATTTTAACAATTTCACAACAAACCATTAAAGATTGTGAAATGGGACAGATATCATTTTAAACAAGTGGTCGTCTAGATTTATAATCTATCGCCGAAATATTCAGAAGTTTCTTTGAACTGTTTAAAATTTTTTTTTAAGTTTCCATATACCCCAGTACTGTTGTTCTCAAGCATTTTGGCAGTTTCCGTTTTGCATCATAATATAAAAACTACGAAGTTTTCAGATAATGTTAAAACACTTCCAGAAAGCTTAGAGCCTACAAAATAATTCATAATTTATCAAACAAGTGTCACTAGCAGTCAGTTGCTTTATTTATGTACTTAATTTTTATTTTTTATTTTTTTTTTGTTTCTTCTTTTCTTGCTTTCTTTGTTTAGTAATAATTTTTGTTTAAATTAATTTTTGATTTTGGAAATTTTCATGGGCAAAATCGGGAATTGTACCTCGGCAAAGTGGGGAATACTAAAAACACCGCAAAGCATATGGAAATTTAAAAAAAATTTTAAAAATAGTTCAAAGTAATTTCTGTGTAATTAGGCAATAGATTACAAATCTAGACGACCTTCCTTTTAATGCATATTTGAACCCATCCAATTATATTTTTCCTAAACATATTTTTTTTAAAATAAATATATCATAAATTAGAAGTATTTAATGATGTCAGACGAATCTGATAAATATGCTTTAAATACTGAAAAGATACTTGCAAAATAAAACGTAACGGTTTACGTTAAAACACATTTAACTAGGCATATTTATCTTCACTCACTTGAAGAATATTTTTGTTTTTTTTTTTTTTTTTTTTTTTTTTAATAAAATTAAAATTTAGTACATGAATAAAAATGAATTTAAATTGATATCCAAAAAAAACGAAATATTTTCCTATATTCTGTTGGATCTGGGGTGGATTAAAAATGGGCTTCGTTGGTGCGACGAAGAAAGTACTTAGAGTATCAAAAATAAGAAAGGTGAATTTAATTGGTTACCTGAATTACAAACGTAATTAAAATAAATTACGATTTATTATACTATAATTGATTGATTTAGTGGTCATTCAAAAATATGTTTTTTTCATTTGCTTTTAACTATTTTTCAATATAAATAAAATTTTATGGCAAAATAACGCTTGCGAAGGTGAGCTCGTATTTAAAAGAATATTTAATACTAAATAAAGAAATTACAATTAAGGGCAACAATAAAAAAATTCTTTTTCAATAAAGTTGATTTCAACAGCCCCTCAAATAACGAACGAGTAGGCGGACAGCGCTAAGTCGACATCGCTATATATAAGGATCCAGAATATATACACTTTTTAAGGTAACACATATATGAGAATGACAAACTTATATATTTATACCCTTTTCACTTTTTGTGAAGAGATAATAGCTGAAACATGTGTATGTTATCTATGTGTTTTATATACCTTCAAATGTAAAATTTAGTTTGACAACTACAAGCCCTAATTAAATTCTATATTTTCTATATAAGTTTCTAATTTTTCAGTCTTGACTGAAATACATATGTATATATATAATTTAACTCTGTTTGTTTTGCTGACGTTATTAATATTTATTTTGTTTTGTATATTTCGACTGTTTGTACAAGTGTTTTCTATTTCTTGTAAAGGCTAGTAGTACCAAATACTTATTTTGAAATGTTTATTGATGCGGGAGGTAAGTAAAAAGAGATAGAAAAAACTCTCTGTACACTGTGCGGAAGAACAAGCAAAGAGAGAAAAATGTTCTTAAACAAACACGATGCATGTGTAGTACATGATTTATCATGTTTTCAATGCTTGTATTTGTTGTTGGTCTACATGAATTTTGAAAATCTTTTTTTGAAATGAAATTAACCCCCAAAAAAGTTATATTTTTTCGTAAACTCACACACATATAGGAATTTAAGAGCTACTTCATTCATAGAAAACAAATATGAATCATCAGTGTTCCCAGAGGCTGGAAAAGAAATAAATTGAAAGGCTAGAAAAAGTTAAATCACTCCGAACAAAAAATCTAGAAAAAAGTTAAAAAGCTGCAGCTTATATTCAAAAATTTATGATTTTTATAAAAAGTCAAGAAGACAATCTAAAATATCAAAAACTAAAGAAAATAAGGTCGTTTTCCACATGTCTTTTAAATACTTATAAGCCAATTTAATTACTTTTAATTTTAACTTTAGTTTTTTTATTTCAATAAGATTTCTTTTCTAATGTTTAACTTGCTTTATCGTACTAAAAAGCGAGCAACCTTAGCATTACTAAGCGATAGTACCAGACAACAAAATACTAATTTGATTATGGCAATAACAATATTAAGCAATTTCGAAAAATACAAAGAATAAAGTGTATTTATTTCATTAGTTATAGGCCAAATATTTTTCTTCACTCTTACAATTAATTAATTAATTACGTTCGATCAATTTATTAATTATTTTATAGTTGTTGTATCAAGAAACAAAGATGATATTATGTAGTTATTCAAACTCAATATCACTATTTTTACAATGAACGGGGATAGCAATGAAATAACAGACATACGAGTATTTGTGTAGTGCATATAGGGAACAACAGAAGGAGGACTCATTTTCATAAAAAATGAATTTCGATTAAATAATATACTGAAATCTCTCTTACAAATGAGTTTATCTTACTGAAATGAGTAAGTTTGTCAAAATTTGCCTTTATCTAAAGTGACTCTGCAGCATCTGCAGAAGTGCTTGTTTAGTAACAATAAAAATTTTGAATCGATTGGTAAACTTATTTTTCTGATCAATGTCCATATTAAAATGGTTTCTATGGAAGAAAAAGAATTGAAATGTTGTTTTTGATAAGTAAAAGTTGGTAAAAAATATTTTTTATTTTTAGTGATATCGCTCTTAGGTACAATACAATCGCCATTGGGTGCCCGCTATTTAGATATGAATTAAAGTTAAGTTCTCCCAGTAATTGAGAAAACCTTTTATTAAGTTTGTTTCTTGATTCCTATTGTCTTATAGGAACAATACGGTCACATGGTGGTGAGCACTGAAAAATTAACACCGGCTACTGGATAAAGTGATGTAATAAAAAAATCGATAACATGCGGCTTATGAGAATAAAAACATTTTCATGTATAAAATGGTATCAATTTAAAAAAAGAGAAAAATTAAGCTGCCGACTATTAATATATTTATTCACCCTATACAAAATATATTAAATAGGTACAAGTAGAAAATTGTTTAAGCAGAGGTGTTTTTCTATTTAATATCATTCTTAGAATTTCTTTTTTTATTAATTTAAAAATTTAGTACCTGCAAACATTTTATTGCTTTTAAAAATGAGGTTCTCAGAAAGGATTGTTTCCTAGAACTCGTTACTTTTAGTCGTATTATAAAAATGAATTTTTTTTATAGATATTTCGCTCCAATAATAAATAAATAAATTTTTATATTTAATACGACCTCAAGCTGAAAAAAGTGTACATTTCAGTTACATAATTTTTTGAAGTGAGTGAAGATAAATATGATGAGTTAAATATGTTTTCACGTAATTCCTTATGTTTTTTAGTATTTGTAAATATCTTTTCAGTATTTTTGACATACTAAGATACAAATGTGCATAAATACGTTGATTTATCTAATAGATTGCAAACGAACCATAGAATATTACGGGTTGGTTCACATATCATTTGAAACAAGAAGTCATCACCAAAATTGTAGTTACCCGAGAACTCAGAAAAATCTTTTCATTATTTTTAAAAAATTTATGAAATTCCCTCATACCCCAGTACTCTTCTTCTGAGGGATTTTTGGGCAGGAAAATTACTAAAATTAAAAAGGAATTAAATCTTTAGGCTCTAAGCTTTCTGGAAGTGTCTTAACATTTTCTGAAAAATTCGTAGTTTTTATTTTATGATGCAAAACGGAAACTGCCAAAATCCTTGCGTTCAACAGTACTGGGGTGTATGGAAATTTCAAAAAAAAATTAAAAATTGTCCAAAATAACTCTGACTATTTTGGCGGTAGACTACAAATCTAGACAGTTTCCTCTTTAAAATGATATATGTCTCAACTCACAATATTTAATGGTTCGTCGGCAAGTTCCTAAAATCACTTAGAGCAACAGCACTATTATTTTAAAATAATCCAAAGTAACTTCCGAGCGAACCATAGAAGATTACGAGATAAGATGTATATCATTTTAAAAGGGAGGTCGTCTAGATTTGTAATCTATCTTCTAAGTACTCAGAAAAAACTTTACATTATTTTTAAAAAATTTTTAATTTCCCTCCTACCCCGCTACTCATACTCTGAGAAATTTTTATCATTCCTCATTTTGGCAACAGAAACTTACTGAAACCAAACTGAAATGAAATTTGTAAGTTCTACGCTTTCTGGAAGTGTTTTAACATTTACTTGAAATTTCGTAATTTTTTTTATTTTATGATGCAAAACGGAAATTGCCTAAACCCTTCAGAGCAACAGCACTGAATATTTGATTGGTTGGTTACAAATATTGATGATCTCCGCTAAACTATTGCTTAAAACATTTAACATTTAATGACTTAAGACGTATTTGATAAAGAAGCCATTAATACTGAAAATATTTACAAATACTAAAAAACTTCGAGTCTTACGTTAAAACATATTTAACGCGGCATATTTATCTTCACTCATTTAATTTTTTCTATGGTTCTGCTATTAATGAAGAATGTGGAAAGTGAAAAATATTAATATTTCGCTAACACAGTGAAGGGTATATAAGACTCGGCACTGCCAAATTTAACTTGTTTTTAAATAATTTAAAAAAAATTTTAATTTTTATATAAAACACGTTTTTTTCTTCACAATTTTTACGATATCTTTGAATCTAAAAGACAATTGAAAACCAAATATTTTGTACGTAAATTAAAGGAATCTTCAATTTGAAATTTTAGGTTTATTTTAAAACCAAATAGAAGAAATCTCCCATATATTATACCATCTCTTGAATTTAAAAAAACCCGATGTTTTTTAGATTCAAAATCAGCACTACAAAATAATTGAAAATAATTTTCTAGTTCAAAACAAAACTTGTGTAATAAATATAATTTATTATAGTATAAATATCGCTGAGTTAATAATATTAAAAATTTCTTTATTTAAGATGGTCTTTTTTACTACTACTCTTTTAATGAATTTCATACTTAGTTTTGTAGCTCGCTAATATTTATAAATCACTAGCTGCTTCCATCCTCTCTCGTCCGGATGGAATTCTTATAATAAAGAGAGCGTTAGTATCAAAATTAAAAAAAAAAAAAATTATTGAAAAATAGAATTTTACAAGCGATCAATTCGTCTTAAAATTGTATATGAAATGTACTCAAATCATTTATGGCGTTTTCTTTTCTAATAAAAGTGTTGCATATATTCTACTATCCAAGAATGTTTTGCGTTCTATTGTCAAAAAATTTAATAGTTAATATCAATATCACTTTCTGTTCTCAACATGTTGCGTATAAAAAATGCTAAAATGGTACACGTTTTGCACTAAATTTATAAGTGAGGGTGAGATACTGGAATTTTTTATAAGTGTGTCAATAACTTGTTTATACAATTAAATTTAATTTGTATTAATATTAAAAAAGGAGATTTAACATTTTTTCCGTTAAGATATTCATCATAAAAATCCATTATTGGTCACTTTTGAGGCAAAAATTTATTTTTATTTTATTTTAGGTGCAAAGATTTTTTGTGTTAGTTATTTATCAGTTGTGTTAACATAATCGGATTTCGCAAAAAGCTCTAAAAGCGGTATAGATATAAAAATGTTATATGATAGACTTATTTTTGTTCTATTGGAACCATAAAAAAGGCATCACTTTGTGCCGTTTTAGGCAACCTGTTTAAAATATTACATCATTTAGAATCAGACTGTTTTTTGAGAATAGAAAACTCCATTAGTGTTGATTGATCACTTGTAATATGATTAAAAAACCCATCAAACTTTCTCTATCAAAAATGACCTTTCTTAGAAAACAAAAATGAGTTTATGTGTATACAAGTATATATTGTTGCTAATTCAGGGTTTAAATTTATTCAAACAAATAAAAAAAGTTTTTTCTTTAAGCCACAGAAATATTTGCATAACTTGTTTTTAATTACTAATGGATATTTTACTGCAACAAAAAAAAAAAAAAAAAACACAACCTTAAGAGATTTTTAAAATAAAAACACAAAAAATTAACAACAAAATAGATGGTAGTAGATTTTATTTTGGGATGCTGTTGATCAACCGACAAAAGTTGTAGCCGAAATAAAAACATTTTTTTATTTAACAGGGTCTTTGGTTTACAAGTCACTAAATGGCTTTTGTAAAATTTTGTTTGACAAAATTTTATTGAAAGCAGTAGAAAACAGCTAAACAACTTTTTTAATATCTTTTTTTTTAATTTTTGCATAAGTAGAAAAAAAAATAACACAATTTAATGGTCATTGTTTTGTTAAAGTTGTAATACTTTGAAATTTCGACTTAAAAAGTTAGATTAGTAAAATAATTACAAAGAGATCACACATGAGGACCTACATAAACTCAGTTCTATCCTCAAGTCTTTGGTGACATTGGAAGAGAACGATGGACTTTACATGAATTCAATTTTAGTTGCGTAAGGGAGGTTCTGAGACATGATGGTATCCGGCAATTCTCTTTTGTTCTCTATTCATACCTCTTAATACTGTTAAAAAAGAAAATAATTGTGTAAAAAAATGCCAAAATTGCCGAAACAAATTTTTTGAATGTGGACACAATGACAGGTTTCAAGGAGAATTAAGAGCAGAATCCCTGTGTATTCCTAGACTAAGAGCAAAAAATGTTTCCTTTTGCTTATTTTCTTTTCTTCGTGCTATTAAAGGGCTACATCTGTCTCTATTTAACAATGACTGAGTCAAAACCTGTGCTCTCTCTCTCTCTCTCTGTGATCTATTGCATATCATTGCTCTGCAGCTAAACTATTATGTCCTGTTGTGTTGCGATGAATACTATCTAGCAGGTACTTATTTATGTTCGCATGTGTGTAGCATTCATAAGAAGTATATAATGGAAAATTACCAAATATTATTTTTGCACTTATCTTATTAAGTGATTAATTAATGCCCTTTTATGCTTTTTCTACACGAGTTTACAAAATTATTCCAAAATTGTCACATGCAATATGTGTGACATGTGACATGTGTGTTGTTTTCTATATTATTTCGAATATTGTGTGTGCAAATTCATTTTAAGAATGCCAGCTTTGTACTACATGGCAAATATGCTCGAACAACAGTGTATGACCTGATTAAGGCAAGGTGCGACGCGACAAGTGTCTTCATGTTCAACTATGCAGGTTTTTAAAATGCATACTAAAAATTCATTGGTTTTCCGTGGCTTGTTTATTAGAATCTCATAATTTCACTCTAAATAAATTTAATTAAACACAAAAAAAGGGAAAGCCCGCAAAAAACTAACCTTTAAGTTTTATTAATCCACATTTATGGTAATTAAAGTATTGGTTGTTGTTATTATTACTTTTTTTTTAATTAAAAAAAATAATTTGTTTAGGCAAAATATTTTTTTTTGGAAGGGAGCAGTGGACAGCACTTTTAAAGGGTGATTAAGTGTTTTTTTTAACTGATGGTAAATAAAATAATTCGATATTTGTTGTTGTTTTCACACTTTATTTTTAATTCAAACAAAAACACTAGATTTGAAAAATTTCTTTTCTGTTTTATTATTGCTACTCACATCAATATAATAAAAATTGTGAGGGTGTGTAACTTTTGCTTTATGTATTTTTTTTTTTATTTTTCACTGGGAATATTAATGTAAAAAATGCCACAACAAAAACACGTATAAAATAATCAACACAATTTAATAACAAAAATATATAGCAGGAGAGTCGCAGCTTTGACTTAAAAAATGAGTTAATTTTTTGTAATAAAAAATTTCATTTAAAAAAATTTCCCGTTGCATTTTAATCAATTCAAAAGCGATTGTTTAATTTTTTTTTTTTTTTTTTTTATTACATATTTATGTATTCTTTAATATTTTGACATTTAACACTGATTTTATTTATTTTTTTTATTCTTTTTACCACATTCATTTTATTATTTTTTTTTTCACTCGTTTTATTATTGCTATTTAATCACAATTTTAATACACACATAGACAGCGATAACAGAATTAATGTAATAATTTTTTTTATTTAAAAATTTCTTGAGATTTTTCCCATATTTTAAAGATTTTATTAATTAGAACGTATAAATTTTGTTGAATTTCTTCCTCATTTGTATTTAATTTTTTTGACATTTACAAAATGAAGCACGTCTTTTTTTCGATTTGTTTCTGTTTTATTTATTTTTTTCGACTTTTTTTATTTAATAAATTGAAACACAACATGAAAACAAATATTGAAATTGCTCGGTTTTTTAATTCTGTTTTTTATTTTTCTGTTTTGTTCAGAAGTCCGTTCAAAACGGTATCTGGCTATTGACTAAAATACGACAAAATAAATGAAACACATTTTCCCATATGTTTGACTGACTTCACTACTTTTTTGTTGTATTTTTTTTTCTTTATGTATATTTTATTTGTTTTGTTGGTGTTACTTTGCTGTAGTTGGTTTATTAAATGTTGTGTTTGTCGTTACGGCTGCTGCTGCTGCTGTTGCTGTTGCTGCTGTGGCTGTCGCCGTAAATGACTAGCGTTGACTTTGATCATTATTATCATGATCGTCTCGTATAAACGAGCTAAAGCCAGCCACAACAAGACTTGAATAAAACTCACCAACAATTACAAATTCGCTACTCTTAAGCAGAGTATAAATGGAGTGATTTGTTAAGGGCCATTATTACAACTTGACAATAAGGTATTACATAGTTATAGTTAACTTTATAGTTATAGTGAACGTGTTAACTTTACCAATAATTTATTTCGTTGTTTTGTGTCACCCATATCTATGAATACCATGTACAACAACCAAAAACCACAAGGCAAGATAAAGCAAATACAACAACCTAACGCTTTAGTTCTCATTAAAAAAGTTAAACTTAAAGTTGCCTTTAGCTTTTTGCACACTTTTAGTTAAAGTCCATTTGTAATAGTAACAAATCATTTATTTGTCTTATGATATCCTGTTGTTAGATATTGCTTAGTTGTAATAATGTTATCAGGAAAAAATACTTTAGATAATTTCCTGTGAATTTCGAAGTTTATTTTGATATTAGAAAACATGTACAGAAAAGTATATTTATAAATGTTAAATAGTAGAAATTAAAAAATGATTTCTAAACTTAAATAAAGGTAAAACTGCTTATACAGAAAAAACGGAAAATCATAATCAATTACGAAATTCATAAACACTTTTAATTTTTTAATTGAAAAACAATTAATACTTGAGTAGTAGAAAACATAAACAGAAGCAAAATATCAAACAAAACAATTATAGATTTGAACAAAAAACAATAAACTTAAGCAAAAGTTTGGTAGGACAATTTTTGCTCATCATTTTTTCTGTGAACCGGCTGTTAAAAGTTGTGTTATCATCATAAGTACACATTTTATCTTCAACAATTAATTCCAAAACTTTATGTTATAGTTAAAAATTCAAGCCGACGAGTAGCTTTTTGTCTCTAATATTTTGAACTGCTAGAAGTCTTCATTAAAACAACCTTCACGTATTATTAAAAATCTGAGCCAACATATGCATTTTACTATTTAAATATGCTTGCAGTCACTAGCCAAGGCATACCCATAATACGCTCTTTCCAATTATAAAAATTTCTGTCGGAATGCAGATAAATACACGATTAGAATTAGGATTGTTAATAAATTCTTTTCCTGTATCGGTATCTCCGACTGCAACGACACCTGCCTAGCTAATTTATGAATCTAAACTATCCACCTGAACGGATACAAAAAAATTTATTTTAAATCGGTCCAGCCGCTTATTAGGAATTCAGTGACATACACACTTATAGTAAAATTATATATAAAATTATATATACTCGTAGTCTTGTTTTTCAAAATAGATTTAAATTTTATATACTTTTTTCTACTTTGTTTGAAAAAAATCATATGTTGTGGATTATTTTTACATTTACAAAAACTCTATGAGCAATTCGGGGAAGGAAAAACAATAATACGCATAGAACTTCTTTATGTAAACCATAAAATAATCTGCAAGCAATTGTTAAAATGAAATAAATCTGTTTTGATGACCTTATAATTTTATTATTTATCACCAACAATATTTTCTTTATTACCACTTTGTCCTAAACAGCTTTTCATGATTTTTAAGTACCTTTCAGCAACGCGATATTTTTAGCCGGAATTTTAAGTAAACTGTACTTACCTTGAAGTAATTGATTGTTATTTTTTAATCCTTAATAAAAAAGTTACTGTAAGAGAACCATGTTAGTTAAAGGGAAGATCTTGGGCTAAATGTTTGTTTGTTAACTAAAAAAAAAACTATTTTTTTTAAATTCAAATTTTTTGAAATGTTTTAATAATGTTGCCTGCCCATTTAACAACATATTAATTTATTATTTTCAAGAAAACACTGGGATTATACTATTCATAGAAATTGTTTCAATTGAAAAGAAGTTTTTTAAGAATATGTAAGATAAAAACTTAAATCAAAACTAAAACTAAAATAGTTAAAAAAAAACTAAGCAAAATATAGTTAAAACAGAACATTTTAGGTCCTTAAATTACTTTTTTAAGTTCGTTTTTAAAAAGACGATAAAAAATTTTATTAAAAAAAATAGGGACTTTAAATATAAATTTTAAGTAGATTTAGTTATAATAATGTAAAAATTAAGCCAGTGGTCAACACTGAAAAAATATTACAGATTGTTTGTATTCATTTCCGATTAAATAAAGTCTGCTGCTTACGAAAATAATACTGCTTTTTTCTAGCAACTCAAGTTATTAATTTTTATAGGAAGGCTGAAAACTTTGATTCTTTTATACGCCTATTTTAAACAATTACTGTGTTTTTTTATAAGATTTTCTTGAATGATACGCTTATTTTAGATCACGAAATATATTCTGGCGATAATTAGTTATCATATATAACAAGTGGCCCTTGGTAACGTTCTTCCATTGTATGAATATTTTGTTTAAATTTTTTTTCCAAAGAAACCATCCAAATGAGCATATAAATACTGTAGTTTGATGCTTAACTGATGCAAATTAAGCAACATATCGTTAATCGATTGTCAATAATACCCTGAATTATGATTCCAAAAAAATTTTGAATCACTGAAACGAAACATGTAATAGGCCTCTGAGCAGAAGACGATATAAAATATGCAGTGTTTATGCCCGCAGTGTGTTTACCATGCAAAAATAATAATTTTTGTAATGCTTACGATATTCTCAACAAATTGCGATTGTACTGAAGTTAATCGCAGATCTTTTTTCACTTGTCGCCTATTGCCAACAGGCAGCATAATTTTGGCAAACAGTATTGGGTACCCATAACTTTTGTAGATTGCAAATATTTACTTCAATGTAGTAAAAATACGCAGATTTTATGAATAGGATGCTCGATTTAGTAATTTATTTCAAATTCATATATATTCACCACAAATAATACAAAAATATTTTAAACAACGTCTTCTCTTCATAGCCACCTTAAGCGTGGATAGTTTGAAAAGTTTTAATACACTGGAGTTGCTACAGCGTGATTTTTAAAATAATCACACCAAAGTACATCAAATGGAACATTATATGAAGAGGACATTTGTTTGGAATTTTTTATGGATAATTGTTGTATATTTTCTTTTAAATAAAATATTTAAAATCTCATAATAATAACCAGAAATTCACATATTAAATAGTGTTAGGTTAAACAAATTTCCCACAGAAAATTTGCTTAATAAAATCTTATGTGAAGCAATTTCTTTTTGTTTGTGAATTTTGCCATATTTAATTGAAAAAAATAATAAGAAAAATTCTTATATATAAAATAATGAAAAATCGTTTACTGAAATTAAAAACGAAATTGTCATCTTAAGCCTGTTGGAAAATTATAGGACAGACATTTGCACTAACAGAAATTTGTAGCCCACACTCGAGAGCATAAAAAATTTGACAAATGACTTTAACCAGTTAAAACTGATTTATAATGCTTGAGCTGTTATTTTTAAAAGTGGTATAAGTTCACTTAAAAAAAAAATTATTTAGCACTTATACTGCTTATTACATTGGCATATAAGTATTTATGGTGCTGTTAACCTCCATATATTTACAATAAACACGCTTCTTTCTAATCATTATGTTTAAGCAAATGTCAATATTCTAGGAATTTATTCTTTTATACTGCTGGTTGATCACTTTAAATAGTAAAAAAAAAAACAAACAAACATTATCATTATTATCACGATCATTTCTTGTTCTTCTTAAAGAAAATAAAACTAAAAAATAAGTAAGATTATTTTAGTTCCCAAGCAATACTTTGTGTTAAGTAATGAAAGCTATTTTGTTTCTTTCGTTTTCCTTTTATTTTTCATCTCTTACATGAAAAGAAACAAAAACTCTAAACAATTTTATAGAACCATAACATTGCTGCCCTGCCGATTTTCGATTACTGTCTCTTTATTTTATTTATCCTCTTTGTTTGATTGCATTTTATGTATGGATCTGTTTTCTTTTTTTCATTTGTGTATATCGCCCACTGAATTGTAAGGCGAGTGAAGATGCCAAAATCAAGTTTTATTTGATTAAAAATTATTTTAGATTTTTCTTAAGCATCTTTTTAGAAGCTTCAATGAATCAAACAATTTAGGTCTTAAAACAGAATTCTTTTTAGTGTCCATATACACACGTTCAGCTTACTGCATTACATCTCAATCTAGGTAACTTGCTCATCACACTTCAACCGTGCATTTTTGTTACTTTTTTTCAAATCTACTTTTTTCAAAATATTACATTTGCAGGATTTTCATGATCAAAAATAAAAATCAAAAGAGAAATTAATAGAAAGTAGAATATAGTAACGATCATGATCATAAAATTGCTTCATTATTAAAATCTGATAATTTTTTATCCTACTTAGACGAAATCACAACAGAATACATTATAAATATATGGCCAGACTATTTCACACAAAGAATGCAACATATATTTTGCTAATGTAAAGAAAAACTCCACAAACTTTAATACTGATAGCGACTTTCTTGTATTGAAGAAGACTTTTAATACAAGAAAGTCGAAATATTGAAAAAATAATAATTAAAATAATAATATTTATAAAAACAAATTAAAAAAAATCGAATAAATAAATTACATCATATCACTTTTAAAGGCCACACATGATATTTTTATAAGATGTAACAATTGCATGCAATAATAAGTCAAAGCTTGCTTAGTGAGTTATGCTACAATAAAGAATTTTTACACAATATACTAATAATTAGGTTTTATTACATATTTTCATTTCCATTTCCATTTTAAAAATAATTTCTTGTCTTAAAGCTGAAAAATGTTTATTTTTATAATTACTTATGTCCCTTTCATATTTGTTATACGATATGAATTTATATTTACCCAAATATGTATGTATGTACCCACAAATGTATGTATGCATTTGTTTTCTGATATCAGGTTTTTACGAGTTTTACTAGTGAATAGATTTTTGTTGTAGACAGTTTGTATAGCCATATGATCACATCACAACTTGAATATGAAATTAGTGAGTGGTTGTTTGATAATGTTGTTTAGAGAATTTCATGATCAAAACAGAAACAGAAAATATGTTGCACACGTCAAGCGAAACATGTTGCGCTTATAACATAATTTTTTTGAAAAGAAAAATGCAATATGTTGACAAATAATGTTTGAGTAGAAATTATGCAGTAAACATATTAATCCATTAAAATCTGTCGTTAGTTGCTCCTTGCGATATTAAAAAATTGGTTAAGTAAAATAAACAGAGTACTATTTCTGTAATATTTTTACATTAAAATTTTGCTTTCATTATTATTTTATTTATTTATTTTTTATTTGTATGTGTCATGGTATAAGAAAACCAGGTAACTTCAAAAATAACAACATTACAAAAGCCCATATATTTTGTTATTACTTTTGAGGTTCCTCTTGTCAAAAAATATTTTCGTTGATTGATATCAAGAAGTGTGCTAGAGTGAAACAAAAAATTTGTTTCTTCTTTTGATCTCTCTTTAACACATTGATATCTTTTAGTTTTTGACAGAACGAGCTTTAATCATATTGGATTCAGCTGGCGTCTCAGTCTCACCAGGCTTGCTTACATCATGGTATGTGTCCTACACTGTAGTATTGACTAAAATGAATTGTCAAAAATTAAAACCAAATGAAAAAGTATAATAGTGTGAAAACAATACATTAAAAAATACGGGTAGAAGTTTGACGGTCGTATGACTCTCACCATTTTTAGAAAATTTTCTAAACGTTTCTACTTTTCATTGTATCAAGGCTGAATTTTTGCATAAGAACAAAGTCAATTTAGCATTCTGAAGAGTTCTTCGGAGATAATGGAAAGAAGAACCTAAAACTGGGATTTTCATTCTGAAATAGGTCACGTTAATTATTTATATTTCGCTAAGGCCCATATGCAATAATGCTGACCAGAAAACAAGACGTATCGATGTTTTTGATGGATGTAGTGGCTACAGTACAGGACTTTTTTGCTTACAATTATTAAATTTTTTAATTTTGTAGACGAGATTTGAATGTATTCCTTCCTGGATGCTAATAGAACGATATCATCCGCATAGTCAAAGTCATTGGGATGTTGTTTAATTCGGCAGTTTATATCTCTCATAATGCCCGTTTTTTTTTTAAATCTAGTATGAAAGAGAATAATGTAATCGTTAATTTATAACGTTTCTTAACTCTAGTAATTGTATTAAAGGGTTCCCTCGTATTACCGCTGTGCAAATTTCTTCAGCTTGATTCATCTTATTGTTTTTTAATTAATTGAAATATGTAGTTTATTAAGCTTGATGTCGGATTATAAATATTTTTTTTTATATCTAAATATATTTGTTAGAGTAGCTTCTTCTTCATATAATTAGTCAAATATTAATAAAATTATTCAATATATTAAAATTACTCATCTAAAAAAAATTATTTGAAATATTTAATTTAATAAAATATTAATTTTTATTTGTGCTTAATTCCAGAAATTGTGTTGGTTTTAAAATTTATTCTTTTACTCATGATATTTGTTATGTATATATGGCAACCTTCTATTATTCTAATAAGATCAAATAATCTGTAACTGATACTCATTAACCATAAATAGTTAGTAACTAGATATATGTATAAATGGAACAACCATTTTGGTAGTTCTTATTATAATAAAGCCTAGAGTCATAAGAAACACATTACATGGTGTCAGGTGTGTCAAATATAAAAAGAAATAAGGCGATAATTGAAAGAAAAAATTAAATAAAGACAATTAAATAAGTAAACAATTAAACAAAAAGTTTTAATTGAGTCAAAAACAAATAAAGTGAAATTTGTTTAGCCCCGGCTGTCACAAAACAAAATGCCTGAAAACGTGCCTGTAAATGTGCCCGCAAATGCGTGTGAAGTCTCACCAAAAGAGGTTATGTTTTCCTCAACGATGCCGCCATTTAATTTAAAAGCATACAATATTGCGATAGAGTGGAAACAATGGAGTACACAATTTGAAATCTTTATGATAGCCTCCAATTTATATTCACAACCGGACCGGAGGAAGGTAGCGATATTATTACATCATATGGGTCCTCAGTGTCTACCGATTTTTAATTCTTTCAACGAGAATATCGATACTGTAAGTTATGCCTCGTTAGTGAAAAAATTTGAGTCCCATTTTATTCCAAAAATAAACCTAGCGATGGAAAGGCATGCATTTTTCACTCGTAAACAAAAATCAGAAGAGTCCATTGCACAGTATGCAACTACACTAGAGAATTTGAGCAATACATGTGAGTTTGGCACATTGCGCCAAAGCCTAGTTAAGGACATATTTATTTGTGGTTTAGCTGAAAATTATAAGGGTGTCAAAGAGCGTTTATTGAGTGAAGGAGGTATAGAATGGCAGAGAGCTTTAGAAATTGCCAAAAGTATTGAAATGGCGAAAGAAAATTTGGCCACCATACAGAATGGAAAAACAGATGAGGTTATGGTTGCAGCAATTCAGCAAAACAAAAATATAAAATACAAAAGTAAGTACCAACAACAACAACATAGTGAACAGTTTGTCAAAAAACAACAAAAGGCTTCTATGTGTAAGAAATGTGGTCAAGTACACAAAAGCAAATGCCCAGCTGAAGGTGCAAAGTGTCATGCATGTGGAAAAATAAACCACTATGCTAAAATGTGTTGGTTTAAAGGCAATATAAAGAAATATAATCAGAAGAAATATGTGAAGACTGTCAATGAGGATGACGTTGTGCAAGAAGAAATGCTGTTTGTTGGGTCAACTAAAGAAAGGAGCAATGACAACATATGGAACGTCAACATAGAGCTTAATGGCAAATCCGTGACTTGCCAGGTTGATACGGGATCTCAAGCGAATCTGATGTCTATGGATACTTTCAACATGTTGGGTATAAGTAAGATAAATTATAAGGTATATAATAATATATTTACTTTAAGTGGTGAAAGATTACCGGTAGTAGGCAAAATTTATTTACCTTTCATTTTGATAATGAAATGTACGAAACTGATTTTTACTTACTAGATATGAAATGCAACAATATATTGGGTTTGGAAATGGCATCCAAGTTAAACTTAATCAGAAAAATAAATGCAATTAATTGTGAAAATATTATAGAAAAGTATAAAGACATGTTTCAAGGTCTAGGGCAACTTAAAGAAGAGTGTCATATCAAGTTAAAGGAAAATACTCAACCAGTTATTGATCCTCCACGTCGAGTACCTTTTAGTCTTAATGAACCACTAAAAAAGGAAATAGAAAGAATGATTAATTTAGGTGTTATAGTTGAAGTAAAAGAACCTACAGATTGGGTCAATTCTATAGTGCTAGTTACAAAAACAGACGGTAGTTTGAGGTTATGTTTAGATCCTCGAAATTTAAATAAAGTAATAGAAAGGCCTAGGTTTGATTTTCCTACATTGGATGAATGTAAGTCGCGTATGACAGGTTCTAAATATTTTAGTCGGCTTGATGCTAATTCAGGATTTTGGATGGTGAAATTAGATGAAGAATCGTCACGAATATGTACTTTTAATACTCCTTTCGGACGATATCGGTTTTTACGCTTACCATTTGGTATAAGTTCAGCACCGGAAATATTTCACGCCCAAATGATAAGACTGTTTAGTGATATATCAGGTTTAGTGATATATATGGATGATTTTTTAATTCATGCAGTGAGTATAGAAAAACATAATGAAATTTTAAACAAGGTTTTGGAGAGGGCAAGAGTGGTTGGCTTAAGATTTAATAGAACTAAATCGATAATACTTAGAACGGAAATTAAATTCATTGGCCATATATTTAATGCAAGTGGTGTAAAACCAGATAAAAAACGAATAGAATCCATTTTAGATATGCCTCCACCAGAGAATAGAAAAGAGTTACAACGTTTTTTAGGAATGGTAACGTACCTAGGAC
Source organism: Thelaira solivaga (assembly GCA_947397855.1). NCBI lineage: Eukaryota > Metazoa > Arthropoda > Insecta > Diptera > Tachinidae > Thelaira > Thelaira solivaga. The sequence continues at coordinate 14,760,029 of OX377612.1, forward strand.
CATTTATTGAAAATTTGTCGGCTAAAAATAAGCACTTGAGAGATCTTTTGAAAATTGACACAGTGTGGTGTTGGAATAATGAACAGCAAGTAGAATTTGAAAACCTAAAAAAGGAAATTACAAAAGCACCGGTTCTGGCATATTATGATGAAAAGAAACCTTTGAAGTTATCGGTCGATGCATCCCAATATGCAGTGGGAGCAGTCATTATGCATGGCGATAACCCTGTAGCATATGCGTCTGCGTCATTGACGGATAGTCAAAAGAATTACGCACAAATTGAAAAAGAAATGTTTGCAATTGTGTTTGGTTGCACACGTTTTCACCAATATATATATGGAAGGCATGTGACTATTGAGACAGACCACAAGCCACTTGTTTCTTTATTTAAAAAACCTTTATACAACGTTCCGACACGTCTTCAACGGTTCATGCTCAGGTTGTTGTCATATGATCTTAGCCTGGTATATAAACCTGGAAAAGATTTATTTATTGCTGATACTTTGTCCAGAGCACCGCTCAAAGATAAGGTATTAACTGATTTTGATAAAGACATTGATTTACAGTGTAACTCATTAATTTGTCAGGTAGCACTGCCTGAAGATGACATAGATAATATTAGAAGGGAAACTGAGAAAGATGAAGTTTTACAGAAAATTATAAAATATTTGAAGGAAGGATGGCCAGAAAATAGTAAGCAAATAGAGACAGATGTCAGGCAATTTTGTTCCATAAAAGAAGAATTACACATGGTAAAAGGAATTATATTAAAAAATAAGAGAATAGTTATACCAAAGAGTTTACGGCAAAAAATTTTAAAGTATATACATGAAGGTCATGGTGGAATACAAGGTTGTCAGAATTTGGCACGAGGTTCAGTTTATTGGCCTAATATTAATTCTGATATTTATAATATAGTATCGAATTGCGACAGTTGTCTCACGTATAGAAATTCTAACCCTAGACAGGAATTAAAAAGTCATGAAGTTTTTTACACACCCTGGTACAAGGTAGGATGTGACTTATTCGAATTTGAAAAGAAAACATACTTAATAGTAGTTGATTACTATTCAAAATTTTTTGAAATAGAACTTTTAAGTTATGGTTATTCAGCTATAAACGTAATAGCTAAATTTAAATCTATTTTTGCTAGACATGGCATTCCTACAATTCTTATATCCGACAACGGACCACCCTTTAATTCAAAAGACTTTCGAAAATTTTGTGTTGATTGGGGTGTACAGAATATAACATCGAGTCCATATTTAGCAAGGTCTAATGGTCTTGCAGAAAGGTCCATACAGACCATGAAAAGGATTTTGTACAAATGCAAGCATTCGAGTTCAGATCCATACATATCGTTATTACATTATAGAACAACTTCCCGGAAAAATATGCCAAGTCCCTCTGAATTGCTAATGAGCAGAAAATTACGAACTAAATTACCGACTGTAACGGATAATTTAAAACCTAATGTAGTAAAACAAAAGGTATTAAAGAAAAGTATTGAGCAAAGGCAATTAAAATCGGCTAGAATATATAATAGAAAATCTATTGTCCTTAAGCCCATAGAAATTGGAGAATCGATTTATTTCAAAAAGAATCCAACATCTTTGTGGTTTAAAGGAAAAGTTTTAAAGAAAAGCAAGGAACCAAGATCATTTTTAATAGAGGATGAAAAAGGTGTAGTCTATAGAAGGAATAGGCAACACATATTAAAAATAGCTACTAATAGTAAAGATATAAATAATAAAAACAATACAAACAATTTAGAAATTGGTAATGAAAATATATATTACGATTTTAATACTTTTGAAACTCCGATTGGTGTTCAGAATTCTAATACAAATTGTAATGAAAATATTAATAATAATAATAATAATAATAACAACAATAATAATGTGAATTATAATGAAAATGGTAGTAATAATATTGTTAATAACAACAATAACAGAATTTATACTTCAAGATACGGGAGAAGAGTAATACCACCTAAAAAATTAAATTTGTAAAACATTATAAAACCTGTAAAATTTAAAAAAAAAAAAAATTATTACTATTGTAAAATCGAAAAAAAAAAAAAAATTATTACTATTGTAAAATCGAAGATATTATATATTTATTTTTAAACATTATAAAAAGGGGGATGTTATGTATATATGGCAACCTTCTATTATTCTAATAAGATCAAATAATCTGTAACTGATACTCATTAACCATAAATAGTTAGTAACTAGATATATGTATAAATGGAACAACCATTTTGGTAGTTCTTATTATAATAAAGCCTAGAGTCATAAGAAACACATTACAATATTCTCCTGAGTTACTTATTCAGTACAATAAGTACTGAAGGGGATAGCATATCTATATGGATCATTTCGTCAGAAGCTACTCTGATTCCTCAGTAGATTACTCCCAACGTTTCTTGCAAACATTAGAACCTTTATATTGTAAAAGCAATTTAATTTAATAAATATTTATAATCTGACATTAAGCTTAATAAACTAGAAGTTTCAATAAGAGAAGAAAAAGGTCAAACAAACTTAAAAATAACTTCAATTAAGTTACTTACTTTCTTCTGCATCAAAAGCTGTCTAAAAATCAATGAATGTATAACATTAAAATTTATTCATATCATTGCTTACCAATCAATCTGAGACTGTTAATATTTCCAATACAAAATCAATTGGATCGTACTTCTATTTGATCTTTAAGTTGTCGTTGGTCTGTAGGAGTGATAATTCGATTGAGCAGGATTTTAATAAATATTTCGCATGAAATGTTGAACTTTTATACCTTTGAATTATTTTAGCTTTTTATATCAAAATTTTTCTAGTTGATTTAATTTATTATTTAGAATATTAGTACTAAAAAAATTTAATATTCATTTGATATTATTTTCTTTGTTTAAAAATAGAATTCAAGCAATTCTTAAGAAATTTCTCTCTTTCTAAATAAGTTTTCATTTCATGTGCATACTTTTTTTCAAAAAAAAAATTTGGATACTACATGTGTGATATTGTTTTTTTACTGTACGTGATTAAAGTATTATTAATTTTATAAAATTCTTTTCATGGTTTTTTTTATACAATTATTTATTATTTTCACACTAAATGCATTCTGCAATACATTAAGCATAAAATAAACTTAACAAATAAAACAATGCAGCCAAGAAGAGAACTAAAACTAGAAATAAAATCCGCTTGTGCCGCTTAATTTAATGTTTTCTTGACGATAACAAAACTTACATTTTGCCAAAATGATGACTCCCATGTAAGCTGAAAAACAACTAATTACGACACTTACTGAAATTTTTTTTTTTGGAAAAATAGTTTAAGTCAAACAAAAACAAAAAAAAAACATTGGATATTTTTGAAAAATATTATATCTTATAACATTACTTCTGTAAGACGAATGCTTGTTTTCAAAAAAAGGTCTTCTGTTATATTATAATTAATAAGTTTATAAGTTTATAGCTGTAAAGCTTTTATTCCATCTGAGATTACAAATTAAAAAAAAATATAATACATTTTTCATCCTGAAAATTTTTACAGACTGATTAAAACTTTTGAATGAAAACATTACAAATATGCCATTAACTGGAACTTTGCTTAAGTCGACTCGAACACTTGTTCCTTAATGCCACAGATATTTAACCCATTCTTCTGTTCAAAACGTTGATTAAACAATAAATAAAGTACATTTATCAGATTGCAAAATACTCATTGTGAACTTAATTTTGCCGGCAGTTTCTTTACATGACAAACATTGTATCTCATCTCAGTTTAAAACACAATTCAATGCCCTACACAGATAACCATTAGATGCTTAGTAAATGTAACATACAAACGTAAATATGTAGAAAGATACGAATTCATATAGAAAAGAAAAACCATCATAGTAAAGAAAACCGCATTGTGTGTAACATACTTTAAATGATTGATGACAAATTGCGTTTAATGTGGTACTAAAATAGACAGACATACATCACACACATGAAAAAGCAATATAAATTGAACAAGTGAAATTCGGCTGTGCCGAGTCTTATATACCCTTCACATTCTTTTTAAATATTTAACAAATTATAAAATAATTTTTAAATGAGATGACAAATATTAATTAAAATAATTTTCTTTGATCATCTACTTTGTGCATAATAAAATAAATAGTTAATAAAAAAATGCAAATTAATGACATTAATGCAAAAATTCGTTCTGACATGTTTATTTTTAAAACAAATAAAATTTCTGTATATCCAATAATAATGTAAATTAAATTAAATTAAATTTTAAATATTTGAATATTAATATAATAATATAATAAAGAATATAATAAAGAAATAATATAAAAAAGAAATTCAAATTATAGACAAAATTCAAAAATTTCTCTCTAAGATCCCTTTTCTAATAACATTTCTGTAGTCGTAATTCTATTATACATAAGGCATGTTTATAAAGGGATAAAGGGTGTTTTTTATGACGTATAGAACTTTAAGTTGACATTACTATTCAAGATGGTGACAGATTTATTCAAGTGATTTATTCTCAGTTTGGCTTGGCAATTCATGATGAATAGACTCACGCCTCAACAACGCTTGCAAATGGGCACAAAACGAGATTGCCGTTGTTCCCGATTTTCATAAGCGAATTTTGTTTAGCGATGAAGCGCACTTTTGGTTGAATGGCTACGTCAACAAACAACACTGCCGCATTTGGAGTGAAGCTAGTCCTCAAGTGTATGTTGAAACACCGTTACATCCAGAAAAACTGACTATTTGGTGAGCTTTATGGGCTGGTGAAATCGTTGGTCCGTACTTCTTCAAGAAAGATGATGGCCAGAACGTTACAGTCAATGGTGATCGGTATAGAGCCATGATTACTAACTTTTTCATTCCTGAATTGAACAACCATGATGTCCAGGAGCTGTGGTTCCAACAAGACGGCACAATTTGTCACAAGATTCGCCGTGTTATTGCCGATATACGGCCATAAATGTTGGAAAAAGTCATCGAAAATTGGACGACCAGATTGGACTACATCCGAGCCAGCTGTGGCGGTCATTTGCCAGAAACATATTTAAAATGTAATGCCACAAGATTATCTTTCGGATAAATAAAATTCATGTCAATCGAATAATCCACCTTTGTTTTATTTCAATTTAAAGTTATATACGTCTATAAAAAACACCCTTTATAAGACTGATTGACTGGGGGGTTACACTCTATTGCGATGCGAAAGAAAAACATTTCGCATCTGTATGACTTTTACATTGAGTTGCGATGCGTTTTCTTTCGCATCGCAATAGAGAGTAGCCCCCCTGGTCTCGCATGTATGCCTACACAAGTGTGTATACATATATTGCGCACATATATATTTATGCTTTAGATATTTCCATAAAAAAAACAAACCTAGATTTCAGTTGTACTTATGAGTTATTTGGGCCATTTGCGGACCGATTGTTTTTAATTTTTATTATTGTCATATCTGATAAAGCGGGCTATCACGTTTTTTTTAATCCATTATGTATTTTAGACAAAATACCCAAAAACCCTTTTAGAAAAGTTTAAAAAAAAAATTGAGGTTGTCGCAGTTTTTGACTTATTGCTCAGTTATTTATAAACCGCTCGTGCTTAATTTTAATAACAATTTGAAGACAGTAATAATTGACAGATTTGTATACTAAATTTGTCTGTACATTGTTTATTGACTTCAGAAAATTAATTTCAACATCTATACGAACAGGCTGTCAGACGGACTTCACTTATTCTACTGCGCTATTTATAAAGATGCACAATGTTTATACTTCATAAGATGTCTCATATACCGTCTAGCAATTACAATCGGAATCACAAACTTATATTTGTATACCCCTCTTACTTACAGTGAAATAAATGTATCATCCCAGCAAAAAGTACAGCATCATCGTAAGCAGATTTGTAACGAACCGTTAACCAGCTATCAGTTTAGAAACCTGTTTTCTTTTAGAGCAATGTACAAAAAGAATATTTTTCAATGCAAAGAATCAGCAGCTTTTATTAAAGTACGAAGTATGTGAAAAGTCTTGGCTTTTAGGAAGTGGATTATATAAATTTCTGAAAATCACTTTAGCTTTAGCATGTGAATAAGCCGCTATTTACATTATTCTCAATAAAAATTGCATTATTTTTTATCTTTTTTTTTTAATTTCTAGGTCAACAAAGTGAATTCTCTTAACTGTGAACAAATTTTAATTTAGAATCTATCCACTGATAGTTTATTGCTCAAAATGCATATTTTTATGGAAATATCTCTATGAATTTGTTTTAATACGGAATAAGAAGAAGTTGTAACTCGTGATACGACTTTACTGAATCCATTTAGAGAATTGGGTGTGCATCACGCAAAATAAAATTAAATAATGAATTGCGTATGATTGGTTACAAAATCCTAATTACTTTTTCAGTTGGGATAGCAAATATCTTGCATCAATCTGTAGTTAGTAATATTTCAAACAAGAAGCCAAACTCAATTGTTTTCAACACACTAACATGTGTTAAATAAGAAAAAAGTAAATAAGAAACAATTAATTTAAATTGCTTGTTTGTTTTTGATATTTTTTCTTTAAATTTATTAAATAGAAATTCCAACACTGCCATCATCATCATCAATTTATTTGCTTCACATTGTGTCAGGTCGTAGGGATTCTAGTTAAACAATTTATTAAAGTTTTTACTGTTTTACGCAAAAAAGCCTGACGTTAACGTTACGTTTTAAGCTTAACAAACGTTTTGATACACAAGTTAAATCTGAGGATAGCAAGTTTTAAATACCATTAAATATTTTTTTTAAACAATGTTGAAATAATTATTTTATTTCTTATATTTCATAATCTCATAATTGACGACATTCACAAAAAATCCGCTGTGTCATAATTTTTTGTCCTAGTCACAGTTCACATTTTCATTTCATGCTGAAATAAATCGATGGTTTCTTCCGTTTTGTGGTAGGTGGCACTGTATTGCTAAAACCACATGTTGTCCAGATCCATGGCCTCCAGTTAAACTCACAAGAACTTCTTTCTCATGTTCCTGTAATGCATGCTGCTCACAGTCAATAAAATTTTTGCCTCATATTAAAAAAGTAAGCCTGACTAAAATGTTGCTCAAGGATTGCATGAGGATTTTCTTAGCTCCAAATTGGACAAAGTCAAATTAAAAATCCAAATTTTTATTATGTTCAGTTCATTTACCTTCTGTACACTGCAGAAAGTAGGTGTACTTAAATAATTGAATGAGTGTATCTTAGCGTGCACACTATCACTTTTCGACTTTAGGCCTGGAACAACAGCCCATTTAAATGACTGAAGATAGATGTTGCGAAACTTATCCAGAATTAGTCAGCTGGCAGACATTTTTGTCTTCAAATTTTATTTATATTGAAAAATAGTTAAAAGACATGTTTTAGTCAATTTTGGAACGAACCATAGAATATTACAGGATAAGACACACACCATTTCAAAGAGGTATATTTCTGTATAGTGGTAGCGGAAATTGACAAAAATCCGTCAAAACAACAGTACTGGCGCTTAAAGAGTTTAAAAAAAATTAAATATTTCGTAGTAATTTATGGCCCTTAAAAACAGTGTGTGCCCCATTGTGAATCTCGCAAGGTTTCCGGAAATTGACAAAATTCTTCAAAGCAACAGGACTGGCGTATGCGGAAATTAAAAAAAATTAAAAATACTCTAAAATATTTTCTGATCAATAGGGGCAGCAGATTATAAATGAAGAAGACATCTAGTTTAAAACACTGTGTATCCCATCCCGCAATCTCTTATGATTCATACGGAAATTCATCAAATCCTTCAGAGTGTATTTGCATTTGTAAATTTTTCTTTTAAATATATTTGCAAATATGTCGTAAATACTAACAATTTATTTAAAAATATTAAATGGCTTAAGACTTATTTGATAAATACATCACAATTCTTAGTATTTAGTATTTACAAATATTAAAACACGTAAAGGTTACGTTAAAACATATTTATCTTCACTTACTTAAATTCGCTGTCAGTTTCACTTTGTATTTGAAAATTCAATTTAATATGTAAATAAATTTAAAAAGAGGTTGTAAAAATGGGCGTGGTTAAGTTTTCTTCCCATAAAGACTTATGTAGAGTTGTGTAAGACATATAAAAAAAATAGCTTAATCGAGCCAACTGTTCTAAAATTTTAGATAAATTTAAAAATTTTGTGTAAAAATCTGCGTGATAAATTTTTCTGTATGTAGAAACCTAATTTGGATTGTTCTGTACATATAACAAAAAAACTTGCCAAATCGGGTAAGCCCTTTCGGCTAAGCAATTACGAACGAAATCTAATTTTTATACATATAGATAAAGTGCTTAATAACTCAAAGCAGATACCATTAAGCTTTGGTGATAATAGGTTAGGATAGAAAGTCAAAATCTATACCACTTTTACCATTTTTACAAATTTTGTTGCTGCTGTAGCGAACAAAAAAATTATGAATTTTCTTTAATAAAAAAACCGTTTTTAGTCATTTTCATTACCTAAAGTCCTCTAGCTTGAACAAAAATCCAACTTCTTATACTGCTGACTTAATATCCTCTCCTCTATGCTGAAAATAATATAGTTTAAGTCAATATTATTCTTTGTATCGAACTAGCAATGGTTGCTAATTTAAATGTTGTTTAGTATTAAAAATTTAATTTATTTACTTGTATAATAAATACATATTAAAGAAAGTAAAAAAAGCTGTTTTGTAATGTAAAATTAAAGAAAAAATAAATATATCTGTAAGTGGAAAATTGGATAAGAAAGAAAACATATAAAAAATAATTATAATATTATTAATTATCATATTTGTTCATAAATATTTCCCAACAATCAATAAGCGGGAATGATATATAATTTTAAAAAATCTTTAAAGCAAAAGATTGCGGCCATTAATTGAAAAGCTACTTTAGAATATACATTTTACATTAAAACTGTTCGTGATGTATAATATTCCATAATAATAACTTATAAATTTAAATTCAAAGACTCATATTTTTACCTCATTCAAGCAGGATTGTAAATACTTTTTAGTTGATTTAAAAATGATAAAATATTTTATAATTGATATTTAATTACATGAAAGAGAAGTTTATATTCAACCAATTGAAAATATTAAAACACTTGACCAAACACTACAAGTAGTAACAAGCACTTGCTGTTTCTATTGGGGGTATTAAAAAATGAAAAGAAAAGAGCAAAAAAAAAAAAACAAGTAATGCCTTGACTAAGAAGTACTGAGCAGCAGACTATATTCAACAACCTAGAAGCCACCCGCAGCTGTTTTTTATTTTTTTTTAATTTTATTTATTTGTTGTGGTACAGCATTCGCTCGTAATATGGTAAATATGTGGTATTGACCATCAATGTAGTGCGTACAAGGGAATATGTCTGTATGCGTGTAGCAAATGTTAATAAATATAAAATGTGTATTAAGACGCATTATGTGGGAGCTTAAAATGGTCGAGATAAATCCCATTTATAACAATACAACCGCCACACCATTATTGGCACACACACACATACACACACACACACACACATCTATAAAAAACATTAAATGAGTCCCCAATGAAAATAATACAAGAAACCAAATTTACAATAAAATACATTGAACGAACTTAAATATAAAATACAAAACAAAAAAAGTCATTGTGCAAATATCACTTCAATATTCATTTTATTTTTTTTTTTAATTTAGACGGGAAACCTTGGTTTACATAATTCATTTAAGGCGCAAAAGGCGATATATATATGAAAAGGACATTTAATACACGGATCATGCATCACAGCTACTGGCACATTCAGCCATCAGAGTATGGTGCCACTACGACGAATTTAAATTTAAATATAAAACAATCCTTAAATTATTTAATAATTTAAAATATTCAATTTAAATTTCAGAATAAAGGCTGAGTGAAATGAATGACATGTGATATATTGTAGGCAGCAGGTGGAAAACATGTCAAGACATGACTTATTTTTCTCTTTTTATTTTAAAGCTTAATTTTCTAACTGAGTTTTTACACAAAAAGCCTTTCATTTTTTATTTGTTTGAAACTTAGTCTTGATTAACAAGTTTTTTTTACTAAAATAAATAAATTTGCTGGATAGATTTCTTTATATATTACTGTGAACTATTTGTTCTACTCTGTTGCATATTTTTTTGTATATACTTTGCCCTTTTTAGCTCAGTATATTTACGTATTAACAATAAGATTTCTGTTAAATTCCATATTATTGTCGAAACATAAAAAAAATTTTTTTAATAAATCCCTTATAATTATCAGCTAAACTGATGTTATTTCATTAATTGATTATACAGGCCTACTATGGTTTTGGAGATTCCAAAACTAAAACTGATTTTTGGTATACTCTGGGTATCAAAATTTAATATTAAAATTAAAATACGACACTAAAAAACTCTACACTTAATACGCTGATTTAGTTTGATCTGTTAAAGTCATGCATTTAAAATGACAAAGCTTTAGAGCCACATTTACCCTCCATATTTTATATAAAAAATTATATTTAAAATATTTATAAATTGTTTTAATTTATGAAATTTTATTTTTATTTTATATTTACAGGAAAGATATTCATTAAAAATTTGCAAACCCGGTAAGTTGTCTCTGTCAATTACTCATAATTCTTCTTGACGAACATGCAATAATCCAGTAATTTTTAATCGAAAAAATCTAGAGCCAGGCATTCTATGTAGAAAATTATTGTTTACATTAACTTTAAACGACTAACAACTAAATTTTACGCGAAAATTTTAATTAAAAGAAAGCCAAACGATAAGGTAGAAATTTCAGTATTTATTCTTTTTTTCTTCTTGCGGGTACAAATGTCAAAATCAGTAACTTGTTTATTCATTGTCATTAATATATGATTTTTTAATTCTTAGTCTGCGGGCAAAGCAGTGATAACAAGGTATCGCCTATCTAAACGATTCCTTGTTGGTTTTAACAATTTTTCATGATTTGCAAAAAATTCAAACATACAAAGAAATCAAGAAAACAAAAATTAAAAGGAAAATTTTCTATATGCTTCCTTTAGCGAATAACATTAGATGTTGTGAATGGGGTTTTTTATTAAGCAAATTCGGCTTTAAAAAATTAACTTTTCAGAGTTTATTTTTTTTATATTAAAACAATTCATATTTGCTCTTGTCTTCTGAGGGTTGAGTTTAGTACGAATAATTTAATATGGGTTAGTAAACATACTACAAATGTCAATTGGACAGCTAAGCTGTTTCTTTTCATACCAACGCAACAAAAACATTACAAAAATAGATTCAAGCACATACACCCATAAGTACAAAATATATTAAAAATTTTGTAAAATTTTCCACATTAATTCATAACAATATCTCACTTGTTTATCGTTAACTGAAATGTGAAATTGTGTAACCATCAATTTAGCTTAATTTAAAATTTTTTACAGAAACAAATTAATGTTTAAAATTTTATAGTTTTGGTATAATGAAAATGGCAAAATTTAAGAAGTAATTTTGGTCTAAATATACATACATACTAAAGCAAGATAACTTGGGTAAAAGTTTTTTTTTTTAGCTAAAAGTTCTGTAAATCCAAAAATATAAAATATTTGTTATTTTTACTTAATTTTTTTTATAAATTATTACCGTTTTATAATTTAAAAAATCGATACTTTAAAAAATTTTACAATTCAGCTCAAGATATAAATGATGTTGGGCGTTAATGTTTTGCATCAATTTTTCATTTGATTAATTACTGTAAATGGGGTTACGAAAAACATGTTCTGCTCCTTTTTTGTTTTATTTATTTAAACGTGTTTGTTTCATTTTTGGTTTTTGTGTGTGACATATTTTGTGGCTTCTTTTTGAAAGCCATACAAAAATAATAAAATTCGTATTTTATACACACATAAACAAAGCACGTATATATACACACACAAAACACATACGCACACACAAACTCACACACATTCATATATATTATAAATTCTAAGGAGGTCAATTTTCTCCAATTCCTGTCAAGTATTAGTATATCACTTGTTTAAGATGTTGATGGAGACTTTTGATGATGATGATGATGATTCGTTGCTTCCTCACTGAAACTGTGTGTGTTTGTGTGGATTTTCTTATTTTGTTAAGAGTTGAAAACAAAAATAAGAATAATTTTTAAATGAGAAAAAAATCCTTTTTCTTTACATCAATATATTTGTTTTGATTTTCTGATGATTTCATTCATCAAGGATAATGCTGTTGACATTCCTTGATAAAATTTTTTTGTTTTTAAATACAAAAATAATGCATTCGTTATTTAATTACAGCTTTAAGCAAGTTCTGTACTTTTAGAGAAAAAAAACAAGCACTATAAAAAATATTTGCAAGTTGCGAAAGTGCGGCCTAACTGGCCGCATAGGTTCAGAACTATTCTTCGTAGTAAACTATAACTTTATTATTACTGAAGGGTCGAAGTAGGCAAAGATATTTATTAACCACAAACTTACTACGGCAGAAGCAATTTGGAACCTTAGCAAACACTAAACAGGTTAGCCACATCAAGCTGGTGGCAAGCCGCCGCCGTAGCTTTTTACATCAATAGCCGCCGGGGATTCCTCTAGCTGTGATTGGCTTAAATTTCGTCTTCTTTTTTGATATATTTTGAATTCGTTAATAACATAAAAATTTTTTTCTGGCTGACAGAGCCACTACCGCTGACAAATTTTCCCTCAGGCACCGCCCCCGAATATTTTTAAATAGCTTGGAGCTCTGCTGCACATTGCAGACTTAATTCATACATGAGTAAAAGTGGTGTAGTACAGGTTAATTTCTGGCGTCTTTGTCAAGATAGAAAGAACACGACAGAGTTTTTCCAGCATTAGGAAGGCGCAATGTAAGGATGTGAGATACCAGCTACGGAGATATCTAGGAAAATTACTACATGGGCATTAGGCTCAAGGTAAGACGCTTTAGTTTAAAAAAAATGCTTTCTGAAAAGTTAAATGGCTCGTACGAAAAATACATCGAGAGAGTCTTCTACTTAGTAATCATTTTGTAAAGGGTGTCCGAACAAGAACGCAAGATTTAAATTTGGCGCCATTCGAAGTGTCATTGTTTGACATTTGAACAATTGTTATTGTTTGCTAGTAGAAGGTACGAGGTTAGTAAAAAATGACCATGGACAGCGAAGGGAGTTCGTTAATTGCGTCTTAGAGAGAGAGACAACATGAAAATGCTGATTTTGCCGATAAAATCATCTTCAGTGACGAGGCCCATTTCCATCTTGATGGCTTCGTCAATAGGCAAAACTGTCGAATTTGGGGTGAGGAAAATCCTCGAGTGATTCACGAGAAGCAAATGCATCCTCAACGTGTCACTGTGTGGTGTGGTTTTTGGGCTAGAGGAATCATTGGACATTTTTTTATGAAAATGAGGCAGGTCAAGCGCAATCAGTCAATGGTGTTCGGTATCAAGAAATGATAACCAGTTTTTTCTTGCCTAGAATTGAAGAAATGAATGTGGAGGGCTTGTGGTTTCAACAAGACGGCGCCACATGTCATACAGCCAGAGAAACAAATCAATTGCTGCATCAGTCATTTATTTAAAATTTAAATCTTGCGTTCTTGTTCGGACACCCTTTATTTAATTAAGCAAAAATGAGAATTTGAGCATCATGGAGAAGTTACAATTAAATTGCATTAACTGTTTTCTTGTTTTTTTTTGTGTATATTTTTGTTTTCTTCTCAAGTTAAGGGTTTTTTAAAACTAATTTTTCTGACTTTATCTTCGGCCCACGTGCTTGCCAAAAATCCTTTATCAGCAGTTGTGTGTCAACATGTTTATTTCTTTTTTGATTTTTTTATTATAGTTACAGTTGCTTGGGTTATTGTTGACAATATGTGGTGAATCTGTTTGCCAAGTTATAATATTTTTGTACATGAATATAAAACAAAAAGTCTCTTTTCTTACATGGCGTTACATGACCAAGAGAAAGGAAAATGAATTTTTAGTGAACTACAGATAATACAAAATATATTAGGGTAAAAACAGAAACAGAAACATAAAAACAAATCGTCAAATGATTTCATTAAAGTCCTAAGTTAAGTTAAAAAAAATTTTAATAGAAGAGAAGCCATAAAAAGTCTATAATACATATAAAAAATTAACAAAATTTTCTAGAAGTTTTGCTTAGTTATTTTTAATTGTAGGAGGTTTTTTAATTTTTCATATTATCTATTTTTTTGGCTTCTCCTCTAAAATGTTTTAAATATAACTTTGGGCTTTAATGAAATCGTCTAACGAAATGCGTTTACAAATGTAATATCATGACTTTGTGAACTTAAATTATCATTTTCTATGTTTTCTGCTTGCCTTTTATTTTGATTCTTTTACGTAAGAAAGTTTTGTCATAGAATTTCCTGATAAATTAAAGGATAAAGTTTCTTACTATTGTAAGCATTTAGATTAAAGTAGGAAACAATGTTGGATTTATTCGATGGTGAATATTGATGCCCTTTGAAGGTTAGCATTTGTAAATATCTTTTCAGTTTTTATGACATATTTATAATTTCCTGTTCAATTCAAAGAAAACCTAAGCGAACGAAAACAAAATACATTTTTATTGAAAACAAAAACAAATTTTCGTACATTATTTTTGCTTTTAATACAAATTTGCTTGGCTTTCGGTCGCTAAGGTTTATTTGTGACATCGCTGAACAGGCTATAAATTTGCTTAGGAGAAATATAAGTACATAGCTAAAAATATGCTCAAGAAGATTACGGGATGGAAAACATATAATTTTAAACGAAAGTCGTCTACATTTGGATTATTTAAAAAATTTTTTTTTAAATTTCATATACCCAAGTGCTGTTGCTCTGAGGGATTTTAGAAACTTTTTCACGAACCATATAATATTAAGGAATGGGTTACATATTATTTTAAAGAGGAAGTCATTTATATTTGTGATCTACTTTTCATATAGAATTACCTAGAGTAAATTGATTGATTTTATCTTATATAAATTTATTAGTTAGTTTTATTTAACCTTTTTCTTTTTAAATAAAATGGCTATTTTGTTAAGCTTGAGGTCTTATTTTTGAAAAATAAGACCTCAAGCTTAACAAAATAGCCATTTTAATTATATAAATTTGTTACACCCAATGAAAATTAGCGTAAAATACTTTTGTATTGAATTTTTTTTACTACAATATTTTTGTGTTATATCCAAGCCTAGCACTGTGATTTTTTACGATCCAGCCCAAAGTGAAAAATCATTAAGTGGACAAAAAAAAAAAAAAAATAGAGAAACCGCAAAATTTTTTTATCGTGAAAAATGTTTGTGGATGAAGAATAATTTTGATTTCTACTCTCATGCTTCATTTTAAAAGACTGCAACTCCCAGTACGTCTTTCATTTGCTTTGCTATGACAATTAATAAAGTGCAAGGATATACTTATAAAGTAGTGTTTTTTAAGCTAGAGGCTACATAAAGGATTGTGTTGGAAGAAAATCTTTTAGTATACTCGTATGCAACAAAGAAAAACCTGAAGGCTGTAAAATAAATAAAATTATTTAATTCTAAACATCGCATTTGAAATCTATTTTGAAATACAGGCTCTGTCGCTTTTAATTTCCATGTCCACTTTATTATTTTAAATTTCTACTTTTTAACTAATTAATACCTCTAAGAAATCCCACTCATAGGGTAAAAAACCGGTCGAGACCGGATAAAAAATAGTTAGTAAAATATAATTATCTACTTTGGAATTATTTATCACCATTATGACTACAAAATACTAACTTTAGCAACACCATAAGATAGTCTCTCTATCTTTGGTTTATATTTTTTATTCTATCTAATTTTAGTAATTTTCTTTAAAAAAAAGTTTTTCATTATTTGCAGAAGAGAGATTCTTCTTTTTTTTTTAACTTGTAGTTGACTTGTACTTTTTTGCTGGTGCTGGTAATAATATTGTTTTGTGCATTTTCTGTATTTGCCATAAAATAATCAACAACATCCAGTAAATGAAGAAGTATAAATTTTCTCTAGAAAACCATAAAAGGGTCTTTTACAAACGCCATAAAATTAGTATAGTTATTGTGGTATCAGAGCACTAAAACATCAAGAACGACATAAAAAAAAAACACTGTCGCGAAACAACACTAACATCATTTAAAACAAATTTAGCCACATTTTGCTCTTAGAGCTCCGTTAAAGGAACAAGGAAGTACTCAAGTTTTACTATAATAGTAAGTACCTGTTCTTAACTACACATACATACACAATTTGTATTACACATATATGTGTATATGTAATTATGTACTTGTTATTTGTTTGTGCAAGCATTACCGTAGCTATATTCTATTTTTAAGTGGGGGATGGAAGCTGTTTTTAAGGTCAAATAGTTTTATGCAAGAGGCAGGCTCTGTAAATAACTTATCATAAATTTTTTATGTGTACGTCTTTTCCAAAAACTCTTGTAGCAAATTTTAGTTTTAATAAGGTTGAACTAGAAACATTATTTATTAAGGGCAAAAGACTTTTATTTTCTTTATATATTTGTATATTAATTTTTAAAATATTTCTGCTATACTTGAATAGATTAAAAAAACGTCTAGAGCCATTACTACACTATAGCAACAAGGATGCTGTTAACTTTAATTAACTCTAGTTACTGTAAGTGACAAATTCATTAAAATAATTTGTGTTTAAGAAGAGCTTATTAAACAAACTTCCCATACAAAATTTACTTAATAGTCCCCTATTAAATGAAAGTGTTTTTTTTTATGAATTTGGCCGTAGGTACTTATATAAGTTTGTAATTCAATTTGTAATTTCTACCCCTTACATGTGTCACCCTACAAAGTATATTGATGCTTATAAATAGCGAAATCGATTGTGTAGTCATTGAATTCAACGTTCTGAAGTATTTAGGCTATGTACAAAAAAGCTAAGCATACCAATTTGTCAGTTGTTGAAATTCAGCCTGATCGGTCAATAAATGGCGGAGTGAAAAACCACGATTACCTCTACTTCTTATTGTTCCATTAATAGATATATATATACAAATGTGTGTTTACTAAAGGCAAGAATACAGACATGTTACTGCCATAGAAAAAGAATGCCAGAAAAAATTTTGCTTGAATATATTTTGATTTTTGTTGTTAATTTGAATTTTCTTAGCTGTAATTAATTATTTGTTCCAGAATTAAAGAAAAAAAAAATGTGAGAATTTTAAATATTATAATTTTGCTCTGCTTAAAAGTTTAATTTTTTTTTAAAGTTTTTCATGATTTGAAATAATTTCATTTCATTTTGGCTTTCAAGTTTTTAAAATAAAGGGTGTTTTTTATAGACGTATAGAACTTTAAATTGCAATAAAACAACGATGGATAATTCGATTGACATGAATTTTATTTATCCGAAAGATAATCTTGTGGCATTACATTTTAAATATGATTTCTGGCATATGACCGCCACGGCTGGCTCGGATGTAGTCCAATCTGGACGTTCAATTTTCGATGACTTTTTGCAACATTTGTGGCAATGTTGTCTTCCAAATGGTCAACCGTTTGTGGCTTATCCGCATAGACCAATGACTGTACATAGCCCCACAGAAAGAAGTCTAGCGGTGTTAAATCACAAGGCCAATTCGCAGGTCCAAAACGTGAAATTAGGCGGTCACCAAACTTGTCTTTCAATAAATCGATAGTGGCACGAGCTGTGTGACATGTTGCGCCGTCTTGTTGGAACCACAGCTCCTGGACATCATGGTTGTTTAATTTAGGAATGAAAAATTTTAGTAATCATGGCTCTATACCGATCACCATTGACTGTAACGTTCTTTCCGTCATCGTTTTTGAAGAAGTACGGACCAATGATTCCACCAGCCCATAAAGCGCACCAAACAGTCAGTTTTTCTGAGTGTAACGGTGTTTCGACATACACTTGAGGATTAGCTTCACTCCAAATGCGGCAGTTTTGTTTGTTGACGTAGCCATTCAACCAGAAGTGCGCTTCATCGCTAAACAAAATTCTCTTATGAAAATCGGAAACAACGGCAATCTTTTTCGAAATAAAATTGCACTATTTGCAAGCGTTGTTCAGGCGTGAGTCTATTCATGATGAATTGCCAAACCAAACTGAGAATAAATCACTTGACAGCTGTTAAATCGGTCGCCATCTTGAACAGTAATGCCAACTTAAAGTTCTATACGTCTATAAAAAACACCCTCTATAATAAAATATTTCAATAAAAAAAATTTTATAAATTCAACTTAAATCCAATTTGAGAGTTTATCAAAGACACTTTTTAGGCTTCAAATTCAAAATGTATGGGTTAGATTTAAAGTTAAATTCGAATTAATATTAAATCCATCCAGTTTGAAAATAGCATTTAATTAAAAGTCATTGTTAATTTAAAACTAGGACAATTGTTGCCATTTGCCAATTGTTTAGTCAAGCAAGCAGTCACAATGATTAGAATTTATTGTAATCACTGGTAAACATGCTAAAACTGTATCACACATTTAACGACATTACTATTACACCATCATCAATAACATGAAAACAACAACAACAATCACAAGCAAGTACGAGTACTTTAGCAGCACTTAGGTATGGTATGGTTTGTTTCTTGGTATACTCTTACAATTGTACGAATATCTATAACTTTGCATTCAGACATTTGTATGAAGTACCAATTTTACGCAATTTACCTAAAACATCAACTTGTGATAAATATGAGCATGAACATAGTACTTGATTTTATGACAGGTTGATGTTCGTAAAGAAAAAATTGTTCTAATTATGCCATATAGAGAAAAGTGTTCATGATTTTATAGGTACAAGGACTTGATTTCATATATTTAAGGAGCAATTTTAAATTCAAATCCAAATTCAAGGCCGGTTTTCAAATAGAAATAAAGTAAACTTAAGATATGTTAGGTCGCACAAGACAGAGGGTGGTCAGTTTTGTCCTCTGATGTGGTCCGTTTGTAATAGGCTTAAAATAGAAAATATTAAAAAAAAATGTTATAAACATTTTTATACCCTTCACTGTAAGTAATCAAAGCACATTTAAGATTTATATATTTACCGCACATGAATATATATTCCGGATCCTTTTAAATAGCGGAGATTGTTTAGCGCTTTGCTGTGGTAAAGGTTATATAACTTCGGACGAGGACAAAGATTTATATCACTTTTACTTTTTTGCACCTAAACCAAAAGCCTACAAATTTTTAATCAAGTTTCCAAAGCGCGTTACAATACTCTTAAAAAACACTGTGTGACAAAAAAAAATTCCTGAGAAGTGCTATTACTTTTCTAGTAGGTGTTGTCGAGTACAACAAGAATCTGTTTTTTGTATTAGCCAAACACTTAAAAAATTTCGAGTTCCGGGTAAAAAAAAACCGGTTTTTCGTACCTTTATAAATTTTTAAGCGAATTTGAAAACAAAACATCTAGGCTGTTTAATTTATACACAGTATTTTATAAAGAGCCCGTACAAGTTTTTAATTTATTTTCAAAATATGTTTATTTATAAGTAAAACGCAGCTTACTTTTTTTAAACTTTTTATTAAAAGAAATTTTTTTAAGAATGTTTGCCTGGCAGTTTTTAATTTTTTTTTTTTAACTAAGCATCTTCAGTATCCCATTGGAGGGACCAACAATATTCTAAAATAATATTTATTTTATTTTTGCAACCAAGATTTTGGAGGTGTTTGCAAATTCCAAAAATTAATTCTTGTTGTATTCGACAGCACCTACCAGAAAAATAAGAGCACTTTCCATTCTTTTTTGTTTCCTTGTGGAAACAAATTCGAGAAATTAAATTTTTTGTTATTTTGGTTAGCCTTCTTTGTCAAAGTTTGTATCTAACCAAGAACATATTTCTTTTTTATTCAGACTTTTTTTTAACTTTAGACATTTTGTTGTTCTTTGTGTCACATGATGACTAAATCAAAGTTACTGTCATGAGTACTTAAACTTTAATAAGAAAAGAAATTAGTTTTAAACGAGCAAGTATTTATGATGTTATTATTATTATTATGTAAATAAGTAAGAAAAAATAAAGCAGAAAATAAAAAATATTAAAAGTAACTAGAAAAATGTTGCTGATGTTACTTGTAGATAGCAGTTTTTTTTATTTTGCAGCTTTGGCAACAAAACAGGAATTCCGATTTTATTTTAAACAATATTTTGGGGTTTCATTGCAAAGATCTTTTCTCATTTTTTCGATATAACAAAAATTGGTTACATATGTAAAAAATTTAAAGAAATCTTTCAAAAATTTGAGTTTTAATCGTTAAATCGTTTACAACTGGCAGTTGCCAGCAGCGTTGTTATATTTCTCTCACAAAAACGTTAGAAAAGGCTTAATTACGCCGAAAAAAAAAATAAGCTAGAAAAAAGTTAAAAAGCTACAGCTTAAAATTCAAAATTTTTGAAATTTCTTTATTATAGTTTTTATAGAAAAATTAAAAAAAAAAATATTATAGGAAAAATAAGATCGTTTTCCACATGGCTTTAAATACTTATAAGCGAATTCAATTATTTTTAAACTTAAATGTTAAAAAAATAATATTTAAAATTCCTTTAAGTATAATTCATTTTTTGATTTTTAATGCGATTTTTATTCTGATATTTCTCTTGCTTTGTCTTACTAAATTAAACAATTAGGAATAAAGTGCATTTTTAATTTACAAGTTACAAGCCAAATACTTTTCTTTACTCATGAAATTACCTTCGTTCAATTTACATATCAAAGTTTTATCGAAAATATTACTTTAACTAATTTGTTTTCATTTTTCCAAAAAAATCTATTTTGAAAAACAAATAAGGCTACGAAAAAAGCTAAAAACTAAATCATAAATTTTGCGAGAATAAAAGGCTAAGTCTAGCCTTAAAAACACTAAAATGGCAACATTAAAGAATTTTGTGCCGTTCGCAGCACTACAGAGTAAGACAATGTGCTTCAATACATATTATCACAGGCTAAAAATAGAAAAACTAAAATTTATTGCCTTAACTAACGTAAACGAAAGCCTGCTTTCGTGTGTGTAAACGCACACATTACACACTCGTATTATTTAATATATAGAATTTCTTGCATTAAAGTAAACATAAAACAAATCCTTAAACGTTCATACTCAACAAAAGTTTGTGTAACCTAATGGCAGATTCCTTCCTTTTTCTAACACTGTTGGTACTATGAATTAGTATAAAATACAAAACTATAATATAAAGGTTTTTTTCTTTAGAAGATCAATTTAATACATCTTAAGATGAATCAAATAAGAATTATTTGGCAGCTAAATCTATTGCTTTTAGGTGGCTCATTGCTAACAAAAACCATGCCTTTCCAATGCCTTATTATAAGTTATTCTCTTATAAAAATTAATTTTAATTCAGTACAGCGTTTATACTTAGGTACCAAGTTGCAGAAAAATTCTTTTAAGCAAACTAACAGAAAATTAATTTTATTTACTTGTATATATATTTAATTAATGCAATTAAAAGTTTAATCAAACATCACAATTTTTTTAATTAAAACTTTTAATTGGGGTTTATTTTTTCTTTTGTGTTCAGTAGTCTTATTATTATTTTTTCTTTTGAAAAACACTGCAAAAATACAGAATTTTATATACAACTATACATATATACTACTATATATTAGGGCGGGTCGATTTGTATGGAGGCAAAAAAATCGCTCAAATTACAAGGAAAATCGTATTCTAGGGATCAAAATAAGAAACTTTGCCTAAGGAACCATACCTCTACAAAGTATTCTGATGTTCTGACTTTTGACCCAAAGGGTCAATAATTTTTTTTTATTTCCTTTTCTATTACTAACTAAAATTCATTTTTTCATTTCATTCTGACTAAATAAATTTCTAAAGAGAAAAATAAATTCCAAAAATAAAAATAAAAATAGCCATTTCGTTGATTTTTTCTTGTAAAGTTCCAAAAATGGTGATTTTTTGAAATGTTTGTATGGGGAACCCCCCAGGAGTGGTTCCAGAGGGTGTGCCACTGGCATAGGTGGGTCGGCCCTCCAAAGTTAGTTGGGGTCGGTCATACATTTTGACTCGATTGAGGCACTCTAAATGGGTCAAAGTGAGATTTTTCAAAATTTGACCCTTCGGATCAAAAGTCGCAACATCAAAATACATTTTAGAGTGATGGTTCCTTCGACAAAGTTTCTTATTTTGATCCCTAGAATACGATTTTCCTTGTAATTTGTGCGATTTTTAATTCGACCCGCCCTAATATATATGTATGCACATTTAAACATACTCGTACGTAGGAGTAGATTCAATGCATTCAAGTTTACTCGTATTGACTTGGCTAGTTCAAACTAACTCATTCTGACACTTGACTTTTTAAAGTTTTTATGTTGTCTATTATGCTCTCCTTGACAAAATTTGCCACCACCACAGCCACTTTTAAAATGCATTAAAAAAAAAACAAATTTTGTGTGAACAAGCAACTTTACCACCACACACTACTTTATAAGCAAAAAGTTAAGTTGTTTTGTCAAGTCGCAAAGTGGAAAAACATAATAATAAAAAAAATTATTTAATTTTTTTTAATGACCTTGACCAACATAACAGTTTAAATATAAATATATGATGATGACATAAATCTGCACAATTTGTTGCAAAACAGAACTTTTGTGCTAAAATAGTTATTGTTTTAAAGGGGAAAAACTTTATGACATAAACGGGTGTTATAAAAAAAAAGTCTTTTGTAAAATCATGTGATTTTTCAATGCTTTAAAAACATTTTATCAATAGTAAAGTAATATTTCTTACAGATTCCTTTTCCCCAAAAAATAAAGTTTAATCTACGTCTGTGCAAGAACAAAAGAAATCATCATAACAAAATCTTTGCTACGGTTTTGTTATTATTGTTTTTTTTTTTATTTTTTTATACATGTTTTATTACTTTTTGTAGCAGTATTTTATTAAGTCTTGCAAACTAAAATACTTTAGTTAAGTCAGCATAAAATTATACTGCAGTATACCAATTGTTACTCTTAAAAAAATATATTTTAAGATGAAAATGTGTAATACATATACAATAAGTTCATGCATTTTATATAATATTAAATCTACTGACAGGAAAAACTAAATGTACAATTTTTTATAATAAAAAAGTATTTGAAAAAATCTTATTAATTAAATTTATTTTTATAAATTTTTTTGATTTAAAAAAATATAATTCTTCACTGTGTAAGTAAGAGTGGTATTAATAAGTTGGTAAATCCGTTTGTAATTTATATACCGTACAGGGGGCAGTCTATACAATTGGATACTTACAAATAACAAATACACTCAATTTAGTGAACAAATACGAAACCGAGTATATGTGTGTATGTCTTTTAATTGTCATCCCTAGAAGAAGAGTGACACTCTTTTTATCTGTCATTTGACTAGCAGTTTTGATAGAAATATCTACCACATCGTAGAAGAAAGTTTCTATCAAGTTTTTAAGGGAATTGTGAAAAATGTGATAGAAACTTTTTGTTAAGCTACGGTCACATTACACAAATATTTGTCGAAATAAGCGTAACCACTACTTTTTGGCAAGTATTTTTATGGTATAACATGACTTTTAATACATTCAATTAATTGAAATAATAAAATAATGAAAGTACGTTGCATTCTAATAATAAATTAAGCTAATCTACTCGTACAAAATATAAATATAAAGGTATATGTAGATGACATAACGGTTGTGCTTATTTCGACAAATATTTTTTTAAGGTGACCATAGCTTTACACATGGATCAACTGAATGTCAACATGAGTATGTATTAGCTTCTATCATATCAAGACTACGACTAGAGAAATCTTATTCAAAAATAGTTTTTATTTTTGCAGTTAATTTAAATTTATTAATTTAAATAAGTTTGGCTTACAAAATGTTTGCAAACATTTACAAAAAAATTTCATTTGTTTGCTTTCTTAAAGTTTCTTTTTTTTATATTTAAAATTGAGTACCTTTAGACATTTTATTGGTTTAAAAAATAAAGCTCGCAAAACAGATTTTTTCATGGATATTGTTAATTTGAATTTCTTTAACTAAAATTAATTATTTATTTTAGTAAATATTAACAAAAAAAATATGTATTTAAAGAAAATTATTTTAATCAATATTTGCCATTTTTTTAAAAACCTTTTTTATAATTTTTTTTTTTTTTTTTTTTGGTTTTTTGAATATGTATTTAAGAAGAATTTGCCAAATTACTTTAACTTGTTTGTAACTAAAGACCATTAAAAATTAAATTAAATTTTATTATTTAGAATACTAAAGTCTAAAAAAAAATTAAGGTGAAAAATCTTATTAAATATTGTTAATAAAAACAAAAAAAATTGAAATTAAAATTGTCTGCTTTAATAAATATAAATCTATATTTTTTTTATTGCTAGTTGAGGCTTACACTCAAGTGTCTGGCTGGCCATTGTTGCAAATGAATAAGTTTTCTACGACTTGGCTTAAGTTATAATAAAATTTGTCTTATTTGTTCAAACAAAACTTCTGAATATTCCACTTTATAAAATGCAAATATGTTTATGTGGATGTACTCGCATAAAAGAGCAAACAACAGCTGCTGGTAATGATGACAATAAAACCAGCAACAAAGAACGGCAAAGTTGCTGTTGCTGTTAGTGCGACTGCTGCTGATGATGCCGATGATAATATGATACTCACTCACAAACACTTAAACAACTTTTCTTTGTGCAGAATAAATACATTTAACTTGGATGGATGTTTGCATTTTATAAACAAACTGTGGGTGGATAAATGGATAGATAAAATTGGATTGTTTGTTTCTATCAAATATCTACAGGTGATTTCTTACGCTTCTAAAAACACTTTAACCAAGTAGTAAATAGAATGACTGGTATTTGTGCACAGTAGAGTAGAAAAAATATAAAAAATTTCAAGTACATAAATTAAAAAAAGAAAAACAAATAAAAAAAATCACACGTTTAGTACAGAAAATAACGAATTTTAAAGGATTTTTTCTCTATACACTTTAGAGTATCTTATGAATTTTTCATAACGATTTTACACGACACAAGAAGAATGCTTATAAAAATTTTGAAAAAAAAAATATTTCAAAATGATTCACACTGTCAATAGAATAAATAAAAGTAAGGAAATAACAAAAACTATAAAATATTTAAATCAAAATTCATCATTTATTTATGTTATCCTTTGGTTATGATTTTTTATTGCTGATGAAAATTGCTTTAAAGAAATAGTTTTCAATTGAAATAAATTCAACAAATTTTATTTTAAATTTATTTATTTAATTTAAATTTTTTTTTTATTTGTATCCATGAACTCTAAAATATTACAATTAATTTAACCTTTGTTTGCTACGGCTTAAATTATTTGTATTAACATTGACACTTTATTTTTATTTAAATTCAAACAAATAAGCCAGTAGCTAGTATATCGTTAGACAAATTCAAAAGGGCCTTGTGTTCTAATATTACTACAATTTTTTAGTTTGAAAACATTACTTTTACGTAATAATTTTTCTGTAATATGTAAATAGAATTTTTTCTAACTTAGGACGTTTTTGAAATTATATGACGATATGTTGATAAAATTTACAACCACCAATTCATACAACTACTTATCATTCCCATTCTCATTTTATTTTAAATGGTAAATAAATTAAAAATGTTGTTGCTGCTGTTATTGTTATGGTTTTATTTTATGCCAAACTACTGGCTGAAAAAACTACATAATTATTTTGTTTAGGGAGACAGAAACAGTAATGATAACAAAAAGTTCATCGAGGCATATCGAATATTACAAGTTCACCTTTTTTCATTTTGCTATGAATCATCATGAATTAATATCCCAGCAAAAATAAATTTTTGAGAATGAAAAAAAAAAATAATATTTAAGAAAAAAGGGTATATGATAAATATCTGATATAAAAAAAGGCGAAATTATTTTTTTCGAATGGTATGTTAAACTTTAAATGAAATTACCAATTTTTACCCGGTTTCGCTTGGTCGTTTACTTTATAAGTGAGATTTCGTAGAGTAAAGATATCATATAAGATTAATTTATAAATAATCTAATTAAAAAAATTAACAATATGAGTTAGTTTGATGCGACCTTAATGCCCATGGCGACCTTCTTTTGAGTATAGAGATAGAAAATATGATTGAATATGGTCACCGCAAACATAGTTTGTTCTCCACAAAAATATTATTGTTAATTTGAAGCTTCTAACATTATTTTGATCGCGATAAAGATGTTTGTAGTTATTTTAACCATACTATGTTTATCATCATAGATATGGTTGACTTTATCATATTATTTTTGAGAAAATTTTAACTGAAACCATAAATATATTTATAGTAAACACGATTAAGAACTTATTGACTTTTATGCTACTCTACACTATTGAACCTAAAAAGCAAAATTCAAACACAGGCATTACCTTGATTAAAACATTTAACAATACACACAAAAAAAAAAAAAAAAAAACAACAAATATTTTACTACCCAGCAGTTTACTTAAATATTTTTGATCGTTGATTTAATGTCTTTTTGCATATTTTACTGATTTAATCAAATGTCTTGCACGTTGAACAAATCATACATACTGGCCTCAGCTCTCTGTTTTCTTTCAATACTTAAAGAAGTTTTTTTATAATTATCAAACGATTATGTTTAATTAAGAAAGCAATTTTATTTAAATTTCGAAATACTATTCTATTAACCGCATACTTTTGAACTTTTAAATAGAAAAATGTTAATGGGTTTTTTTTAGTAATTAGAGTACTTTTTTTAAATAGATTTCTGTAAAATATGGCATATGCTATCTATATCGGAAGAAAGGCTATCATATAATATTGGACCATGCCAATATAGATGGAGTTTTTATTAATTAAAACTCAAGATGAGTCTTTTATAACTATATTTCTATTTTTCAACAGAATTTTTTTAAACGTAGTATACAAGGTGGGAAAAGGTCTCGCTACCATTTTGATTGCCTATAATTTTGTTCACAGAAAAGATAAGTAAGTTTAGTTTTCATAAAAAGTTTATTTGGTCAGTATACTTAAAAAAGGTTCTCATATAATTTTGAAACATTTTTACTGGTATTTTATTAAAGAAGTAATTAAAATTAATTTTATATTCATTAAAATTAAAAAAATTCTAGATATGATTACAGGAACTTCAAAGTCATTTAAGTCTATTGAACCCAGATGAAGCTGTTACTTATGTAATAGAATTTTAAAAATCATTAAATCTAAAGGAGATTTTTTACTGTATAAATTAATTTCAAAAGTTGGCATAAAAGTTATACTTCTAAAAAAAAAACATCCTCCAAAACTTTTGCAGAATAGAAAAAGATTTATGGAAAATGATATGCGCTCTTTTAAAAAAAAAGTCTTTAAAATTTTTTTTTTTCTTAAACCAGACTTTTAACAAGTTGCTCTCTAAATTTTTCTATATTTATGAGCTCTCCTTACTATGATAACCCTCACTCAGAGAGTAAAAAACCGGTCGAGACCGGGTAAAAAGGGCTAGATTAAAATAAAAAAAATTTTCTTCAATTTTAATTAAATTATGTAAAAAATTTGCTCGAATTACACTGGAATATTTAAGTCTATTATTTTAATCTACAAATTAATTAAGAACCAAATTAATGTAAAAAATATAATCTTTAGCTAAATATATGTTATAATGAATTTACATTTTAGGTGAGCAAGTGAACAATTTATGATTATTATTTATTATTTTATTATTTATTAATAGATTTCATAGATTTGTATACAAAAATTCATTATTATTTCATTTTGATTATCTATAGTGGCTCTAACTTATAGTTGTGAGCCAGATTGGCACGATTTATGATTAACTTACATGTTAAATAATAAATATTACAAGTTTTATATGTTCTAAATACTTGTTTTATAAGCCACCACCCTTTCTCATATGCATTAAGTTCGCTTTATTAACAATTTTGTACCTCAAATAGGGCAATATATGTATACAGTGAGTTTTTGTTTATTTATAACATTATAAAAAAAGAAAAATTTTGAAGTATTTTAAAGTTTTCATAGCAAAAATGTACGATACTCATTTTGAGAAGCAAAAATTTTTGAAATCAAATAATGTTATTAATCTACTCTAATTTGATTTAATTTAGTTTCTAGTAGTTTGTAAGTTTTTGTTATTAAATTTTTTAGAACTTATAAATTAATCATTTACCGGATCTTTTTTTAACAACACTTCATGTTTTCAATATAAAAAATCAATAAATATCTTCTTAAATGAAAAAAAAATACCATTCATTTACTTGTAATTCTTAACTTAGCACGTACATAAAAACAAAATTTTAGTTAGCTTAGCAGACATTTTTTAAAATTTAGTAATAGTCTTTGAAGTCAGTTAAGATTCTCAATAAATTAATTTTTATTTATAAACAATACACGTTATCTTTTTATTTATATTTTCTTTTTACCACTTAAAAATTAGTAAATTAGTAACACTAAACACTTGTCGGAATTTTAGCAAACACGTTGGCTTGTTGGTAACAAACAAAACATAGAAAAAAGAACTAAATACATACTTGTCAGTTTTACATAAATTTGACATTTAGAATTAGCGCATGTGCAGTGTCATATTTTTCTATTACTTTCGTCTATGGCAACAAAGAAAGTATCTATATTCTGTCAGTTCGTTGCTATTTTTTTAGAAAGATTTTTTTTCATTTAAACCCTGAGGTTATCAGATTTCTAATTTAATTTTCGAAGAATTTTTTATCCTTCACTGGAAGTTAGAAATGTTTGTATTTCTTTTTGTAAACTCTACAACTCTGCCTCCGTATAATATATATATATCAATTTATGTCCGTCTGCCTGCCCGTCCTTCCTGAGTAGGTGTTAAAATCAACATATTGAACTCTCTACACTACAACTGCTGTAGTCAGTTTGTTACTATAATTCAGATCAGTTCTATCAGAAATGACAGACGCAATATCTGTACAAAGAATTAAAGCAATCGATTCACACATGATTCACTCTCAGACTTTCAGAATCTAATTAAAAAAAAGTGCATAGAGGTGCCCACATGCATGCCAGCACCTTCTTAAAAGTGTTTCTTTTGAATTTATACCTTTAGTTTATTTGACATGGCAAAAATTTTTGCTTTTTTTAAAAAACTCGTAAAATATTAGTAAAAAATTCTGAAGCTAAATCGCCGCATTCTATATCGAATGAAAACGAACGAAAATATTTTTATGTATGAAATAATTTGAAAATTTTATTTGAAGTTGCGCGATATCGAATGACTGTTTAAAAGAATTTTGAAGCAATACTACACCATTAAAATTACAATTAAGAGCGGGAACGAGTCACCTGGTTACTGCGACCACAGACTAGACTATAGTGACTTTACTCTTATGTTACAAATACTCCCCAAGTCTAATATCCATTACGAAGTTAGAAAATTCTTTATGTGATTAGACCGACATGTCAGACAATAATAGGTACAAATTATTCCATTACACAATATATGTTCCGCTGTCTCTTCGTCTTCGTTATATGACGTGCTAGGGTCTTTTCGCTTGATCCCCATATTTGTGAAGTATTTCAATACTCTTCACTTTTCAAGCTTTAATGCCGTGATTATCGGAATTTTTGAAATGAATCGGTTGAGTAATTAATTTGCTCTCTTCTTAGAACGAAGCAGCGTAAATTTTTTCGCTACTATGATATCCCTTGTCTCTAACCAAGATACTCTTTCTAGGCACTCCCTAATCTTGAACCGAGTAGAGCTCGATGCACATGTTATAGACGAACAACCTGAGATATCGGGATTAAGGTTAGGGAATCTTCTCAGATATCTCAATGACACAGAGTGGTTCTAGGTCATTTATTAATTCGTTTTCTTGGCAAGTTGGTGGTTCAAAACGGAATCTTGAGAATCTACTTGAAGGCCGTCAGGCCTTTTTATGAAAGTTTCCTAAAATAATAGCTTCTGTGCGTTCAGAGTTGTTCTTTTATGGTTAATGAGAAAAAAGCACCAATCTAATGTGTTGTTGTGCATCTGTTTTGTATAAAAGTGTAACATAGGCGTAGCCATTTAGTTTTTGAAAAAAATCTATCAGATTTCTTGCCATAAAATCATAAAATAATGCTGATGTACATAAAAAATTTATAAAAAATTTCTATACTCCATCTAATCAAATTTATGTTGATTTGGATATGATATTTTTGGATTATATAACAAAATCTGGAAGCTTACAAACAAAAATATGTATATTAAATTTTATATAATACATTTTTATAAAAATATATACTTTTTAAAAATTTTTCCTCAAAAAGACGAATTATAATACTTACACTAAGAAATTATAGAAAACAAACTAAAGCCGATTTAATTAAGAATTTTTTGACATATTTCCTAAAAAAAACCGAATACGGTGGCTTCAAAGTTACCATAAGATATGTGAAGCCGCCTTTTATACCAACGAAACTTCAAGAAAAAAAATTTCTTTTGTTTTAATAATGATTTTTATAGTCTCTTAAGACTAAAGCTTATCAGAAGCAAATAGTGGTTATCCAATGTCAGAAAAATTTTAAAATTTATTTTTTTTTTGAATTTTTTATATAAAATGTAAAAATATTCCTTAATTAAAAATAGTAAAATTAATTTTTGAAAGCAGGTTTTGACATGTTAAATACTATTATAGACTTTTGTTTTTGCTTGTTTTGCATAGTGTAATTAATTAAAGAGTCGCATTGTACGAATGACAAAGAAAAATTTCTTGTTTTATAAATTAAAAATAACAATTTTTGCACTCCTAAAAGTATTCACTGTACATATTTTAGTCAGTCATTGGTGTGAATCCAAGCTAGAATATATAAAAAGTAACATTTTGTATGAAGACTAGAGTTGCCATTTTAGCCTTTTTGGGGCTAGATTTAGTCTCTTTTTCTAGCATTTAGCCTCGAAAAAACACCTTTTTTGTTTTTCAAAATAGCCTTAACTATCTTTTTTTTTTTTGGAAAAATGAAAACAAATCATACATAAACAAACTAATAGTGTTTTCAGACTGAGTGAATTTAACATAAATGCGGTTTTAAGTTTAAATCCAACTTATAAAAACTGTATTTACCATTCAAAGTGAATTTAATAAATCCCCATTAAATGATATTTTGGAATTGAATTTAAGTTGGATTTATGATATACAACACTGTTTTTATCCGTTAAGCTTAGTGCTTCCAAGTTAAAAAGATCTGTAAGTGTAGTAACAGCTGCTAATGTTATTGATTGAAATAATAAAATAAAAAACATTTCAAATATTTTCAGAAGAAAATGCTTCCAATGACAGCAGCAATAAAAGAACTTCGAAGAAAACGAAGTTTTTCGACGAAAGACAAAGAAAATATGTGTCTTGTAAGTGTATTTAACAAAGGTCTAACTAAAATTGATAAATGGGTCAAACAGAAGGTAATTTCGGGAGTGAGAAAAGTATTTGGTTTCTAATTTGTCAAATAAATGCACTTTATTCTTTGCATTTACTTCGTATCGAACCTTTATTTTTTAAGACACATTTTTCGAAATAGAAAACTATCATTAATTTTGATCAATAAAGTATTTAGTTGTCTGTTACTATCGTTTAGTAATGCTAAGGTTGTTTGCTTTTTAGTACGATAAAGCAAGTAAAATATCAGAGAAATCTCATTGCATTCAAAAAATAAAGTTAAAGTCAATAAATAATTGAATTCGCTTAAAAGCTATGTGGAAACCGACCTTATTTTCGTTAGTTTTTCATATTTTATATTCTTTTCTTGGTTTTGTTCTAAATTGTTATATACTTGTAGATAATAAAAAAATAAGAAAATTGTGTAATTTTAAGCTGTAATTTTTCAACTTCTTTTTAAATTTTTTTTCTGAGTGATTCACATTTTCCAGCTTTTTTTTATTCTAATTTAGCTTTTTTTCTAGTTATTAGCAACGCTGGTGACGACTTATAGTAAAGGGTCCGCAAAATAGCTTTTTTTTCTGTGCCCCAAATGCGACAATTTTGCTTGTTTACATACCCGCCAAGATCAAAATGAGCTTCATCTGAAAAGATGATTTTTTCCGCAAAATCGGCATCTTCTGTAAGTCGATTGCAGGCCCACTTAGCGAAGCGAAAACACAAACATATTCTTTCAGCGGAAGGATAAAACTAATTATCTGTCAAATTAAACATGAGCTAAGTGTTACCATTCACGAAATAAGCACTAGTTGAAAAAAAACGTTCGACGGGGGACCCTATATTTCTACTCCTATATGATGTTTTTATAACAAAAGTTAAGTCTAAAAAACTTGCATGAAAAACACTCAAAATTTTGAGTACTTGTCATAAACAAATTTCTTGTCTTATAAAAACATCACATAGATAAGCCTCTATTATACAATGCGCAAAATTATATAACATCGATATATTTTGCATGGTAAACTCTGAATTTATAAATTGGTCTTACGGTAGACTTGACCATCGTTTTGCAATATTAGAAGAAAATACGAATCACTCGACACATCGACACTTTATGATGTTGTATAGCGTCAATGGTTTTAAGTATCAAACGTTTCAATTAGCTTGTTTCAGGGATCGTAAAAAGCAAAACAAAAAATCTGATGAAGATATCATAGAAAAATGCCTTTATACATATCGTCATTTACAATGCAAAATAACGTGACATCACTTTTCATAAGTTTACAGATGCTAAGGTGTTAAATCAAATTTCGTTTGTATAATTTGGTTATTTCTGATATTAGAAGTTTACAATTTTGTCCATATAAAATATTAATTCTGAATTTTTTGCTGATATATTGTTTTGCATTTTAGATGTTTGTAGATAAAAATGTTTTAAAAAAACGTTTTCTTAATTATTTGACTTTATTTATTAAACACTCTTTATTTTAAAATTGAAAAACTCGGAATAGATTATTATTTTGAAAATATTACAAAAGTAAAAAAGTAATTAAACTAACTAAAATAAAATATTAATACTCAATAAAAAAAATTTTAATATGATTATTTTATAACACAAGCCATCAACTCGCCTAGAATTTTTTATAAGAAGTGTTCAAAGTATTTTTTAGACCAATTTGTCTATAAAAGCAGCACATCCAACTTTAAATTAGTTATAATATAAACGAAGTATTGATGTGAGCTCTTACAATTTTCTGCAAATGATGGAATTAGTGCTCTTTCTTTATTGCTGCGTCAGTACAATTAATTTTATAACTTAAGCCGAAGCCAGCCCCATAGCATATGTTGAAGTTTTTAATTTTTGGATCTGAAAATATATTAAAAAAACAAAGATTTATAGTAATATTTAAGCGCAAACATGGCAACGTCTTAATACATACAATTATTAAATCGACATTTCTCAAAGCTTAATTGACAATTGTTTTCTGAGGCATTGCAGTATACAGCCAATGTAGAATTTGTAGGACAATTTGGTATAATGTAATCGCAATTGTAAATAAACGTTTTACATTTCAAAGTTGATTCAATCGGCTTAAAAAGTATTACAAGAAATACTACAATACTAAGCACGACACTAAACTTCATATTTTACTTTTTTGTATAATTGATACTAATGAAACTCTTTACAAGAGATTTAGACACCTTATAAGGCCCAATTGTTCCGTAATCTATTATTTATAGCTAAAAAATATATGTATGTCTGTGCGTTATGACAGCAAATGGCAGCATTTATGTATGTACCAAGTAAAAACATCCGTCAAAATATACCAATACAAATAGTATCAGATAATAAAAGTTTTTTAACAACTCATGTGTTTTTGAATAAAATCAAGAGTGTTATATCTCCAAAATAAAAGAAATATTTTACTTGTTTGTGGGATGGATAGTTTTATAAAAATTAATTACAATTTTGACAAGAGGCTTCGAAACCTAATAAAGCTTAATTTTTCCGAATTATATATAGCTAAAAATTAATAGGATTTGCGTATATCAAGGAAAAACACCTGTCAAAATATGTTAGTTCATATAGTGTTTGATAATACTTTTTTTTTTTAAATCTTAAAAGCTTTGAAGGAGCAGAATATTGCTTGAAATATATAATATAGTTTGTGAGTCCGTTTGTAGTTTCTATACCGTATTCTGCATTCTTACCCATAAGAGAGTCAATAAAGTGAAATTTCTATTTCTTTTCTTAAAAAAAAACATATTTTCACATTTTAAAAAGACATGAGTTCAAGGTTATCATTTTAGGACAAGTAAAAAGAACACGTTTAGGCATTTGAAAACTGAAAAGGAGTGTATTCTTTAATTATTAAAAAACATAGAAAACTCTGTAAATTGTAAAGTTTTAGTTAAGAAGCTGGGTCTGCCAACCAAACTAGAAACGAAGTCCAATACGAGGGTTGGCTTTTTATATTTCGGGATTAGAGAACAAAAACAAATATTAATCATCGAAAATAACTTTATTATTTTTCAAAATATTCCGCATGAAGATCTATACACTTTTGCATGCGTTTGAACCAATTGTCGAAGCACTTTTGCCACTCTGATTGAGGTATCTCCAAAACATGCATTCTGAATGCGGCAACCGCTTCTTCAGGTGTCGAAAAACGTTGACCTCTCAGTTTGTTTTTTACATACGGAAATAAAAAGAAGTCATTCGATGCCAAGTCAGGACTATACGGCGGATGACTCATCAAATCGACGTTTTGGGTGCTCAAAAATTCAGTTGTTTAAGCCGATGTGTGAGAGCTCGCATTGCCGTGGTGAAGACTGATCCGTCTTCGCCGGTTGGTTTTCCTGATTTCTTGGAAGACAACTGACAAACAAATGGTTGTGTACCACTTAGAATTGACTGTTCTGCGTTGTTCTAGTGGTACGGTTGCGACATGTTCAGTTTTTCCGAAAAAACAAGCGACCATTTGCTTGGAAGTGCACGAACAACTTTTGTTGGATTTGAAACACCCATACAGTCGACTGCTGCTTACTTTCGGGCTCTCTCATATTCGTAAATCCACGATTTATCACCTGTCGTAATAACATCATTAATAAACATGATATTAATTTAATTATTGTTTTTCTTCGATTTTTGTATTCCCTATTAAATCCCAAAAACTTATTTGTCCTCGCTCGATGTTAAATTCATTTCCACTACATATTATGACAATTTTGGTATACTGATGGGTCCAAAGTTTAAGATGGCAGTATTGCCGCGGGAAATGAAGAACCACGTTTCAGTAAGAAACAGCTTAAATTTTTTAAGCGGAGCAAAGTGCTACAGAGTGTCTATGAATTATCGCTTGTAGTACCGAAATAACTAATTTCTTACACAGTCAAGTAGCTCTATATATATTGGCATGCTTTTCATTAAGATCAAAATTGGTTTGGAATTGCTACTAGCTTTTTAATGCTTTAGCAGAGTGCAACACGGATACCGCAATGAAATGGTGGACTATCTGGTTAAAAAGAGCGCAGATGCCACTTTTAGAGGTTTAGACCCACAACATCACTCTTGCAGAAATGACACAAAACTCTACCAAACGACTTCTATCGTTTCTGACGGGAAGCACGGAAGACGTTGGAGTGCGAGTACCCAGCAGTAGCAAGATGCAGAATGGGCTATTTAGGCAGTGGCACATTGGTCCCAGGAGACCTCTAGGCATGATTAATTTTACAGCAAGATTCGTAAGGAGTCTCGAATTGTAATTGAGAAGTGGGCTGCATAATAAATCTTAAAGGTCGCTATCCCCTGATCATAATAATAATAATATTATTTATTTATATGTAAGTTTGCTTGACATTTTTCTTCTTTTATTGAAAAGGCTAGTTTTTTAAGCTTCAAGTCATATTATAATTATTTATTTTTAAAACTGAAAACTTTTTTATTTTGTATTCTGAAAATTTGTTTTGATATCATTTGCAATTAGATTCATATTTTATTTAAAGTTCGTTTGTTCGTTTTTAAAACGAGTAAAATTATGTAAATTCAGTTTAGAGAATATCCAAATATGTGAATTCGCTTAAAAACAAAACATTTTGCAAGCGTTATGTTTTGAACATAAATTTCACTGCTAGTTTAAGCAAATAATTTTTAGAAGTTAATAGTCTTTAAGAAATGTTTTGACTTAAACATGAATTATTTTTGTTTAAGAATTTATTCTTTTATAGTTTAATATTTTCTTAAGGAAACAAGTGCAGAAGTTTAAATAAGAGTTAAAATTTATTTTTAAAATTTGCGCAAATATTCTGGTAAATAAAAAACTTAAACAATTGAAATTTAAAAGAAAGTCTATTAGTAATTGTATATATTTATTTACTTTATTTGCTAAAAACAGGCACAATAACGTTTTAGTTTTAAACGTTAAAAAAATAGTTTTATTTTTTTTTGTTAAATAAAATACTCAGCTAAATGCAAACATATTAAATTAAACTAAATTAATTTTATTAAACATTTTTAAAATTCTAGAATGTATTTATTTGTAAATGTCTTCAATTTGAATTTCTTTAACTGAAATGTATTAGGTTTTTAGGATTTACAAAAATATAATTAAAAAAAATTGTTGTGATCATTATTTGCGAGTGACGAATAAAAGTGTTATATGAAATTTTAATTCCCCTCCAATCGCGAATCTCAAGTGAAATTTTGTTCACGTTGCCAGGAGTTAGAAAAAAAGAAGCTAAATTTGCCTAAAAAAAGGATAGAAAAAGCTAAATCACTCACAAAAAAAAGAAGCTAGGAATAAGTTAAAAAAAACTAACGCTTAAAATTCAACATAATAATTATGATTTTTATAAAAAATCAAGAAGAGAACATACAACGACAAAAACTAAAGAAAATAAGGTTGTTTAAAACAATATTTCCTTTTTGGTCATAACTTGCTTAGTTTTTTAAATATCGACTTGAATTATATTGCGTTGAATTCGATTTTTTTGAAAAAATGATAAAAAAAAAAGATTTTGACAATATCCCCAAGAAAAAATTTTAATTAAAGCCAATACGTTTATCTATCCAACCCAACAAAAAATCAAGTAGATATATTGAAAACTTACCAAGTTTTGACTAAAATGGTAACGATTTGCTTTTTTTAATGAGAAAAAATTTTGTTCACACTATACGCACACATCAAAATTTTATGGAAAATGTTACTTTAGTTGATTTTAAAAATAATGGCAATTTAATCGAACATTGTGCAGACTAAATATAAAATTATTCCAATTCAAGTTCGAAGTTTATGAAACAAATTTTTTGTTCAGGAACTTTCTTCAGCCTTAGTTTGCTTATGTGTGATTTGGTTTCATTTTTCCAAAACTTAAAAAAAAGAAAAAAGGCTATTTTGAAAATGAAAAAAGGCTAAATCAGAAATTTCAAGGCTAAATGTGAGGAAAAAATTCTAAATCTAGCCTAAAAATTTCAACGCTGGTTCGGAGTGAATGTATAATAAGTTTTCAAAAGCAAAACGAATGGTTCTTGTGGTAATTGTATGTGTGTTTAATTGTTCAGTGTCCAGTTTCCTTACACAATAAAGAATTTCTGAAATTTTATAAGATTTTAGGAACAAAAAATATATTTTTTTACTAGACCAATTTATGAATAGTTCTTGTGGTAAAGGTGTCAATTGTTGCGGACAAACGATTTTATCAGAAAGTATTTAATTTAATGTTTTACATGTTTTTAAAAAATTGCTAAAATCTCCTTGATAAATAAAATTTTAAGGGAAAATAAACAAACAAAAATATTTCTGATCGGTAGCAAAAAATAAGTGAATAAAAATTAATTTGCAGCGAATTCATTGATGTGAAAGTGAAAATGAACAAAATTCAATGGAAGTGATATTCATGATAAGCGTGATTGAAAACATTTTTTTTTTTTAAATTTTTTAGTTAAATATTAAAGAAGAATGAGTAAAATAAAAATATGAACATTTGGCTAATACAGTGAAATGTATGTAAGACTCCACACAGTAAAATTTTCTTAATAAAAAGATTTTTTAATTTGTTTTTTTTTTTTGTTTTCTTTTTAAAAGCAAGTCGTTCCTCAAAAATAATATCAATTAAATATACGAAGTTTTAAGTACTTATTAAAATTTTAATAAAACAAAGTACACAAAACAGGTTATCATGAAAATTATTATAGAACGACTAAAACTCATTAAAATTTTAAATGTTTGTTAAGCACAATTGAATGTGGTTACTAGTTACTTGTTTAACTAAGACTTAATAATGTTATGCAAATTTCGACTCCAGTTTAAGTTTGCTTATAATAAACAATTTCTTGTTTATATTTTTGGCAAAACTTTTAAATTTTTTTTATATCACTAAAGATCTAAGATTGAACATTAAGCATAAATAAAATCATGTAACCACAAAAAAAATATATAGCTTTTAGTACAGAAATAAATTAAAAATTGAGAATTAAATTACTTTCTCAAATAGACATGCTTTATAAAGGCATTACAACAAAACTACTTACTTGATTATTCCCAATGTATCATTACTAATAAAAAGTTTGAATAAAACCAATTTGAAAACCTTAACCAGTATAATAATGTGTTCTTTCTCTATGTTATTGCATGCAAACTATTGGTGCAAGACAATTATTATTAATATGAGTTGTATATAATTTTCTTATACAGTCTTACTTTCTTATTGTATAAGCTTCAAATAATGTATTAAAAATACTAAAGAAAGCATCCATGATAATGTTTTACAACTTGTCATAAGAATATGAAAACTGAATTACAATTTTAAACAGAAAGCCCACAAATTTAGAGATTTTATGTACAATTTGAAACATAGATGGCAAATATTATTAGCAGAAATGATATTAAATTGTTTTCTGCTAAAGACAGTAATTTACTACCCTATTTAGTACATATTTGTTATTCTAAATTTTGGTTTTTTTATGCTTTAAACACAATTTGATAGACAAAAATTCGTTGCAATAAGTCAGCCAGTGAAATTCAATTACGACGGTGGAGCTCTGCACGATTGAGCTGATAAAAGAATAATAGCTGAAGAAAGCGAAATCTTATTGGAAAAGCTTTAGGTATTAAGAAAGTAGGTTTTCTTTGAAACGAGCCATTATACATATCGCTGTGTATGTATGTATGTATATTTTAGATATAACAAAAATGTTTTGTTTAGTTTCTTGAAGTTTATTTTCCAAATATTAACTTTTTCATGAGCTTTCATATGGAATTTTTTTTTTTTAAATAAAACAATTAAAATTCATCTAATAATTTAGCGACGTTTCGTTGGTTAATCCCAACTTCTTAACCAACAAAACGTCGGGAAATTATTAAATGAATTTTAATTGTTTTATTTAAAAAAAAATAACTAAATCCATATGATCTTGAAAGCCCATGAAGAAGTTAACATTTGAAAAATAGACTTCAAGAAACTAAATATATCAATAAGATCAAAATTAATAATATCAACAAAAAATGTTTTGTATTTATTGAACAAGTTAAATAAAAAAAGTTTACAACAAGTAATTAAAATAATTAAAAGTAAGTGTTAGTACACTCTTTAAAAAAAAAATTTTTAAATTTTAAATTACAAAAACGGAAATATTTATTTGAGACCGTACAATTTTCTGCAAATGCAGGGATCAGTCATCTTTCTTTTTTGGTATGTCAGTACACTTTGTGTTATAAGTTAAGCCAAAACCAGCCCCATTGCATATGTTGAAGTTATTAATTCTTGGATCTGGAAAATAAATTTAAATTTATATATAAATATTCTAGTGCAACGTCTTAATACATACCAAAAATGAATAGGCATTTTTCAAATGTTACTTCACATTTTTTTTCATTTTTTATCTTATTGCAGTATCTACCCAATTCAGAATATTTCGAGCAATTTTGTATTATGTAATCACAATCGTAATTAAACGTTTTACATTTCCGTGTAGATTCAATCGGTTTAATAATCACTATAAGACATATTACAATACTAAGCACCACACTAAACTTCATATTTTATTTTTGTAGAATTGATACTAATGAAACTCTTTACAAGAGATTTAGACACCTTATAAGGCCCAATTGTCCCATATTCTATTATTTATAGCTAAAAAATATATGCATGTATGTGAGTTATGACAGAATAGTAGCAAGTAAAAACACCTGTCAAAATATATCAATAAATATTATACAAATAGTATTAGATAATAAAAATTTTTTAACAACTCATGTGATTTTGAATAAAATTGAAAGTGTTATATCTCCAAAATAAAAGAAATATTATTTTTAGATGATGACAGAAATAAGTTTAGTTAAAGAAGAGTTAAATTCTATAGTCGCGAATTTTTTATACCCTTTACTGTAGTAATTAAATTAAAATTTTCTTTAAGTCCGCACATTTTTGTTAAACACTTAAAAAAAATGTTTTGTAATGAAAGAGCAGAACATTGATTGAAAAAGATAATAAAAAGAGTATTACATAAACTCCCTATACCTTATTCTGGATCCTTACTGTCAACGGAAGTCAATTAAGTGATGTTCAAATCTCTATCTGCCAGCAAGCTTATATATATATTTTTTTTTTTGTTCAAAACACACACATTTTGAAAAAGATATAAGTTCAAGGTTGTAATTTTAGGACAACTAAATTTTTATAAGAGAATGTAGCTTATAATTTTTTAGTCGAAAGGTTGGGCCTGGTAAAAGTTTTGAAAAAATTTTTTATCCAAAATATAATGACACAAGGAACTTCTTTACCCCCAGCGTTACAATTTCAAATTTCCTAAGACTAAATTTTGTTTTTTCTTCTCGCATTTAGCCTCGAAAATTATGATTTAGCCTAAAGCTTTTTTTGTTTTTCAAAATAGCCTTAAATAGGTTTTTTGAAAAAATTAAAAAATATCATACATAAGCAATCTAAGGCTGAACCAAATTCCTGATTAAAAATCAGTTTGTTCTTTACACTTTGAACTTGATTTTAATTAAATTTATATTTTGTCTGTATAATGTTGAATTGAGTTGCTACTACTTTAAAAAAATTTTTGTATTTGCTTAAGGTAGTAGAAAATATTAATCAAATTAATTAAATGTGCTCGATAAGACCTTGATTTGAAAATTGATAAAGTGGAGTTAAGAAAAGTATTTGTAAAATAAATACTCGCTTTTTAATGATTAACCAAGTTAAATATCAGAAGAGATGTCACATTGAAATAAAAAAAAAACTAAAGTTCAAGTTAAAGCATAATGGAATTTGCTTTTTGATTTTTTATAAAAATCATAATTATACTTGTTATAAAAATTAAGAAAATTTTAAATTTTAAGCTGTATGTTTTTAACTTTCTTCTAGCCTTTTTTTAACCCAAATTAAGTTTCTTTTGTGTCCCCAAATGAAGAATAAATAACAACGAAGTTTAAATAACAATTAGAATCTATTTTTGAAATTTGTGCAAATATTCTGTTAAATAAAAAAATTAAACAATTGAAATTCAAAAGAAAGTCTATTAGTAATTGTATATTATTATTTATTTTATTTGCTAAAAACAGGCACAATATTATTTCAGTTTTAAAAAATTAAAGAGAAAAGAAATTTTAATTGCTTAAAATAAATGAAGGGAATATTTAAGTTAAATATATTTTAAAAAATGTTTAAAATGTTAAACATTTTTTGCAAGCAGGTCTGCCTATTCCAATTAAGCTAATACAAATATTTTGGAGGTAGATATTTAGACAAATTTAATAGTCTATATCTTGTAAGTTATTTATTGCTCATAATCCCAATATTTTCTTAATAAAAATTTTTTTTATTTTTTTTATGATGCTTGTGTTGTCTTTTTAAACAACAGATTTTCGCCATAAACAGTATCAATTATATAATATTTTAAAAACTCTTTAAAATTTTAATAAAACAATGTATGTTAAACTTGTTATCATGATAATTATGCCAAAAAATGTTTTTAAGTGAAAAATAGAACGACTAAAACTCATTAAAATTTTAAATATTTGTTAAACACAATTGAGTGTAGTTACAAGTTACTCGGTAACTAGCACTTAATAGTGATATGCAAATTTTGCTTCCAATTAAGTTTATGTTTGCTTACATTTAAGCAATTTTCTGTTGATATTTTTGGCAAAAAATAATTCAAGAAGTTTTTATATTTTTTTTTTAAACCACTAAAGATTAAACATAAAGCACTAAAGCTACGGTCACATTACATACTCGTACGTCTATAAATTTTTTTAAATTTATTTAATTTTTTATTAAAATACAACTTACTAACATTATTAAATTATTTCCATTAATTTTCTGTAATAAAAGTCATATTAGACTATAAAATATTTGGCAAAAAGCAGTGGTTAAGCTTATTTTGACAAATATTTGTGTAATGTGAATATAATTAAAGAAATCATATAAAAGAATTTTATAAAAATATAATTTTCAGTACAGAAATAAAATAAAAAATATATAATTAAATTACTTTCTTAAATAAACATTATTTTTGTAAAGGAATTACTGCAAAACTATTTATTAGATTCCCAGCATAACATTATTACTAAAAAGGTTGAATAAAAAAATTTAAAGACCTTATACAAAGCACAATAGTGGTTCTTTTAACAGGGTGGAAATTTTCACGCTAAGAATATTGCACTCGATCGTAAGTGTTTTTTTTTTAAGCCCCCAAAGCCGCAAAAAAAATCTACATTGTGTCACAAAAAAAAAATACTTGGGAAATGATATTATTTTTCTGGTAGGTACTGTCGAGTGCAACAAGAATTTGTTTATGAAATTTTGTCAAAACCTCAAAAAACTTGAGTTAGGTGAAAAACCCGGTTTTTATGTATCTTTATGCACTTCTAAACCAGTAACTTAGTTAAATATCAACCGATTTTAAGTTTCTCAGCTATCAATGATACATTTGACCAAATTATACACAGCGATGCTCAAAATATTTTTAGTAAAAAACAGCAAATGTATACAAATTCTTGACAAAAATGAAATATTTTTGCATTTATTTGCATCGATTGTATTTTTTGTACCTATAGAGCTTGACTGGAAGCATTTTTGTAAGGGAGACAACAGAAAGGAATCACTTGCAGTTGGGCATTTATTTATAATGCATGAATAGAAGCAATTGTTTTTCTTCCACAAAATGCTTATTTTATGCATTCGATGATACATTAAATTGACGCTCTATATAAAAAAAAAGGAACTACTTCATTTTATTTCATTTAATTTATAAC
This sequence comes from Thelaira solivaga, assembly GCA_947397855.1. Taxonomy (NCBI): domain Eukaryota; kingdom Metazoa; phylum Arthropoda; class Insecta; order Diptera; family Tachinidae; genus Thelaira; species Thelaira solivaga. The sequence continues at coordinate 14,803,323 of OX377612.1, forward strand.
ATTTACTGGAAACGAACCAGGGCATACTTGCAATTAAGAAACTTTAATTCGTTACTCAAGCACTTCAGCCACAAAGCTTTGTAAAGTGTAAAGAGTTGGGTGTTTGTTTTATTTTCACTTTCAATAAATATTGCGTGTGTGAAATGTATGTGCTTACGCACAAAAAAACCAGTCAAACAGTCAGTGTCTGTACAAATGTTACGCTTACATTGGAAGCAATAAATTTTCATTTGAAACTATGACTTTTTTATGCTTCTATGGAAGCACAAAAGTAAACAAAATCCTATTTTTAGCTTGTGAGAGTACATATTTAAACCCAGTGCCTAGCGCTTTTGGATTCCAAAATGCAATACATTGCTTCGAATCTTCGCTATTACTTCAAAATCAAGAATATTTTTTTCTGGGTCTCTTATATTATTTAATACAAACTATTGGTGCAAGACATTTTATAATTAAGCTGAGCGTGTTACGGATAAAATAATTGGTGTACAATTTAAGCACTAAATATAGAGTTGTTGTACAACTTGTTATAGAAAATATCAAAACTTGTTTTATTTTGCTGGAACTGAAATGTAATTGTATACAGGAAAGAAACAACTTTGCAAAATTTAATCAATAACAGGAGTAACAGAATATCAAAAATGTTATTAACTGCTAACACGACAAAATTTTTTCTTTCTCTTTTTAATTTATTTGCTAGACTATCAATATAAGGGCCATTATTACAACTTAACTAATAACTAAAAGTAAGATGTTATCCAACAGATAAATGATTTTTGGTTATTAGAAACAGACTTTAACCAAAAGCTGTATGATAAGCTAAAGACATGTTTGTGCTGCCCATAACTTTTAACATGAACCTTAAACATTTAAAGTTGCCATATTTTCGATTTTACATATGGTAACTTTAGCAAATTGCAATATTTTTAATAATACATAATAAAATAACAAATATTAAAATTAAATTTTGAAAGTATAGAAATTCTTAGTTATTTGAAAAATTATTATCCAAAACAGGCATACCGTTGCCCCTATATATTTATAGCAACGAAAAGTAATCGGTATTCGTATCAGTGGTGCCACACGGCAAATATTTTGATATTTATCTTATTAAGAACTTGTAATAATGGAAAAATGTTATTAGTCACTTTGTCAGCTACTTTAACTAAAGTTAATTATATTTATCTGACAACTTATAAGTAAGTTTTTATAATGGCCCTAAGTGCTCTAGGTTTCATGTTCGCTTAGATTCTGCATATTTCATAAAGCTTTTCAAATTTGTGGTTTTCTTTAAAAGAATATATATATTGTATTACTAAATTATTAATTTAAAACCTGCTTCTCATTTTTCTCTTCTGCAGATTTATAACTTCAGATGTGTTTTTCAATATCCACTTCCAAAAGGACAAAAAATTTATAAAATCAAGAACATTTAACAGCAGCAAGTTAGTCAAAGACAAATATACCAAAGAATAGAGCTTTAATTATACACATAATATAAGCTAAAAACTTGAAAGAGAATATAAAACAAAGAAAATTTTATCGACACTAACAACTTCTTTTTATAAATTGCATCTTCATCAACAAAAAAAAAAAAAAAAAATCAGGCGGCAAAAAAGTTAAGAAATAAAAAATTTATTTTTGAAAAACATCACAAACTAATTTGGCACATGAAAAACGTTCCCACCCACAGGAAGCTGATGTTTGTTAAAGAGTGTAGTAGAAATTAGTGCATTCACTAGCAGTACAAGCATTTGCAGGAGTTTTTGCAACTATTGATGTTAGAAACATGTAGATTCTCAAAAGCAAATGATTAATTATGCAAATTGAATTAAAGTCAACAAGAGTCAAAAGAAAGACTGACAAGAGCTTAGAAAATGCACAAAATCTTTTAACAAGAAGTATACCGCTCTAACAAAATAAATTAAACACCCGTGCAGACACTAAATAAAACTTTTTTTAAAAAATGTTAAAGTATGATAGCAACATGATATTTAAGGAAACAACGACAACAACATCTGAAACAGCAAATGCATTATCAAAGCAAAAGAAAATAACTGAAATAATAACTTCAAAAACATCACAACTTTCAGCATCAGCAACAACTACTACAACATTACCACTGTCACTAGAGCGAACAGCAGCCACAACACTCGCCTCATACTCAGCCTCACTGCTGATATTGCCAACTCTACCGCAATCATTATCAGATATTAAGAATAGCACTTCAGCAATATGGCCATCCTTATCATTAGTAGAAACAACAACGACATTTGAAAAAAGACTAAAAAAACCTTTAAAAATCTCATCAAGAGAAACTTTGAAATTTAAAAACAATTTCAAACATTTAACACCAGCTTACATATTAACGAAGTTGTCAGCAACTATAGCAACGAATGTGAATTATTGTAGCAATTGGAATGACAGTAAAAGGATTGAGCCAGCAACAAAAATCAAAAGAAGAAACGTCACTCATCAACAAAATGATAAAAATGAAATTTACCACAAGCTTTCATTAAATTACCAAAATTGCACAAACGCTTTACAGTATCAACAACAACATCATCAAAAATTGGTACAACAGCAGCAGCAACAAAACAAGATTCGTAGCAACAAACGTACACAACGACAAGAAAAAAAATTAAAACAATTCCTTTTGTTGCTAGCATGTTTTGCGGCAATTATCACAATATTCACTTTGCCGCAATCATCCACAGCAACAACACCAACAATAATAACAGAAAATACTAAAAAGATCTTAATATACAATACAACGCATTATAAACTCAAACTTATTTCTCCCTTATCCACACATACATATTTGAACTCGTTAGGTGACAATGAAGGCAAAGATGATGACAACAGCTTTAGCAACAATATTGCCAACAACAGCGTTAAAGTTGATGATTTAATGTCCTTTACAACATTAGCAACGAAAATCTCAAATTCTCAAGTTAGACCAACAAATAGGCAAAATTTTCATGAAAATTATGTTAAATTACGTCTAACACGTTCTTTGGATGTTAGTGGCAATAATGAAGATGATGTTGGTATTGGAGGTGGTAGTAGTGGAAGCTTATTATTAGGTGGATCAGTTAGCTTAACAAATATTTTTAATCAAAATCTTGATACTGGCCTTAGCAATAACATTGAGTGTCCAAGTTTTGATGAAAGTTCTGCATGTCCATGTTATAAATTTGAAGATGGTAAGTACTTCAGTAAAAATGTAAAGTGAAGCAATTAAATTAATTGTATGTAAAGTTTTACACAGAACACAGAAAAAATGTACGAGCCAATTAATTGCTTTAATTAAAATATTTATAGCGTTAATTTTTATATGTGATGAATATCGATTTCGAAGCAAAAATAAACAAAAATTTTAATGGATTTGTAAATATTTTCGATTTGAAGTTTTATTGCATCTACAGAAAAAGTATTTGAATTTCTTTCTGATAATATCGGCTTACACTGGTTCTCACTAGCTTTTTTTTTTTTAAATAGACCATTTAACAGTAAGTTTGTATGCATTTAAAATATCTTAGCAAATCTAAGATTATGATTTTCAATATCTTAACCTAGTCTGACCATTGTTAAGATTCATATTTCAAGGTATATTTTTAATCAGCTATTAATTTTTTGTCTCCAAAAACAATCCTTTCATTTGCATTAAAAGTTTGTTTGCTCCGAATTTTATTGTTTAATGATTTTCAAATGGTTGACTATTACAAGCAAAATTTCAATTTTGGCGATTCTAAAAACTTTCTTTTTTTGGAAGAATTTGCCGCACTTCTCTTATGCTACAAATATACTTTCAGTCTAGCATTCACTAAGAATTCATAGGCTACTCTGGAAGATTTATCAAACGTTTATAGTATAAAGAAAATTTAAGAAAATCACGAAAAACCTTCTGTGTTAACCTATCTGCCTGGAGGAGAGTAAAATAACTCAATGGGAGTTTGTTTTTCCCAAAAATTAAATTTTATATATTTGAAGTCCTTAAAAGAATAAATAAAATAAACATTTTATATCGAACAAACAAAATAATTCATTATAAATTACAAAGAAAACTATATATCATCTAAATTTAATTAATAAAATTTGTTATAAATAGTCCAAAGTAACTTCTTAGTATTTGGGTGATAGATTACAAATCTTGACAGCCTCCCTTTTAAAATGATATATGTCAGATCTCGAAATCTTCTATTTTTCGTTCGGAAGTTACTTTGAATTATTTTGAAATTTCAATATACCTCAGTGCTGTTGCTCGAAGTAATTTTAGCAACTTCCCAATGAACCTATAAAGATTGTGGAATGGGACATGTATCATTTTAAAGGGGAGGCTATTTAAATTTTTTTTTTTTTTTAATTTCCATATACCCCATTACTGTTGTTCTCAAGGATTTTGGCAGTTTCCGTTTAGCATCATAAAATAAAAAACACTATATTATCGGAAAATCTTAAAACACTTCCAGAAAGTTTAGAATCTACAGATTAAATTCCTTTTTGATTTTCATGGCCAAAATCTGGAATGGTACCTCGGCAAAATGGGAAATAGTGAAAATCCTTCAAAGCAACATCACTGGGGTATATGGAAATTTGAAAAAAAAATTTTTAAATAGTTCAAAGCAAGTTCTGCATATTTGAGAAGTCAACTTCTTGAGAACTCAACGTATTTATGAATATTTTTATCCATGCACTTATATTTCTCCTAAACTTATTTATAAATAAAGGGTGTCCCAATAAGAAAGCAAGATTTAAATTTTAAATAAATGACTGATGCAGCAATTGAATTGTTTCTCTGGCTGTATGACATGTGGCGCCGTCTTGTTGAAACCACAAGCCCTCCACATTCATTTCTTAAATTCTAGGCAAGAAAAAACTGGTTATCATTTCACGATACCGAACACCATTGACTGTTTGCGCTGGACCTGCCTCATTTTCATAAAAAAAAATCCAATGATTCCTCTAGCCCAAAAACCACACCACACAGTGACACGTTGAGGATGCATTTACTTCTCGTGAATCACTCGAGGATTTTCCTCACCCCAAATGCGACAATTCTGCCTATTGACGAAGTCATCAAGATGGAAATGGGCCTCGTCACTGAAGATAATTTTATCGGCAAAATCAGAATTTTCATGTTGTCTCTCTCTCTAAGACGCAATTAACGAACTCCCTTCCCTGTCCATGGTAATTTCTTACTAATCTCGTATCTTCTGCTAGCAATCAATAACAATTGCTCAAATGTCAAACAATGACACTTCGAATGGCGCCAAATTTAAATCTTGCGTTCTTGTTGCGACACCCTTTATGTCATAAATACTGAAAAGATATTTACAAATACTAAAAAACGTAACGGGTTACGCTAAAACATATTTCACTCTTTTAATTAATTAGATTTGGTTTAAAAAATGCTTGCAAATGTTTCCAAAATTAAATTAAATTATATTTTTTTTTTGCATTCCTATTAGATATCGTTGTTAGAATTTTTTTATTTATTTAAAAAATTGAATGCTTGCAGAAATTTTAAAAATGAGATTCTCACAAAGGAATTTTTCTTAAAACTCGTTAATTTTTTTTTTGATACGGCTAATTTATTAAGATTGAGGTCGTATTATAAAAATTCATTTTTGTTACGATATTTCAATTCCTTAATAAGTAAATAAACTAGCCATTCCAATTATATACTTTTTTGTATATTTTTTGAAGAAGAATGTAAAAAATGAAAAATAAAAATATTTAACTTTCTTGTAATCTTAATTTTGTTTATTTTTTTATTTTATTCAGTAAGTAAAAAATTAGAGAAAAAATTGCATACATTTTCATTAGAATTATATATAGCAGCAAGGAAATAAGTATGTTCCTGAAATTAATTCCAACATATTAACATGGTACCGTATCCCCCGGTAGATTTGCACCATTACATCTGTATTTAAAAACTTTATATTTGCCTAAAAATAAGAAGAAACATAAAATTAAAAATGTTTTCATTAAATAAAATTTACTATCAAACAAACTTCTTTGAGATTCATTGGCGCATATGTCAGCTTTTAAAGCACACCCATTTTCATACAAGGTACAACTCTTAGTATTGTAGTCTCGGGCACACACATAATCATCTGGAGTTGAAGTGCAATTTGTTGGGGGTGGACAGCTTGATGTACAAAGACCAATTCTTCCAGTCAGTTCAATAAAATCGCAGTTGGATATATCACCCAACATCCATTCTAAGTAAGATTATCAAATGTACTCAGTTCTACTTGTATTTTCAAATAAAAATGCTTACTTCGATTTTCATCGTTCTTCAGTAGACAGTTGGCTTTGTTTAAATAGCAATAATTTATAAATTTATGACAGTAACCCTCCTTATTTATACCACATGCTGGATTTAATAAACAAGATGAGCATAGCTTGAATATGCTAATTACCATTATAGCAATGGCAGTCAGTTCTTGTAAATAATTTAAAAAAATATTTAAAAAAAAAATATAATAATTATGGCTTTTTTAATTTGATACTTACCGTAAGTATATTTCATTTTAGATAATTTTAAACATCTACAGCGGATTTGATAAAATTAGCAAACTATATATAGCAAATGTGTATGCATATTTCAATTTAATCTAAATTTATTATATAACAAATTCTAAACTTATTTATTTAAAAAGCTGAAAACAAAAGAAAATTAAGTTAATTTGCTTTTGCAAAACAATTTAATTGTATGTTTGTATGTACATAAAACTTAAATTGACAAAGAGTATTATTTACTTTCTTTAGTGTATTTGCTGAAAAACATTTTAAATTCTAATCGAAATTAAAGTTTATTTCAGCCTTAAGCATCACTTATTAAATCAGTCAATGTTGCAGTATATTTAACTACATGTTTACACATTTGTGTGACCACAAATAAATTTTGTAAAACTATACAAACATTGAATTACAAAAATAACGCTTTCGTATGCCTCAAATCAAAAGGACGAAATTCAAAATAGATCCGGTTATATACTTACAATTTACTACACTGTCCGATTTTTCTCACTGAAATGACAAGTATTTTTTCTTTAAAAAAAAATCCCAACTTAAACTGTAACATATTTGATTTGATTTTGTGAAAACATACATGTTATTAAATTGCTTCCGTAACACATAAAATAAAATCAAAAATCTTTTATAAAGATTAAATTCTTATATAAAGTACAATTACAACAATAAGTCCCCATTTACATTAAGGACATTTCTTGCCAGATATTTTTTTATATCTCTTTTGTTCTTTCCTAAACCGTTTACATTTCTAACATTAATGTTCAGATAGAAAATTTTTCAATTCTTCTTTCTATTTATTTTCGTGACGTGCTTAATTTATTTGTATGAAAATTAATTGAAAAGAACTTTTGAAGCAAGCCAAATTAAAAATTGATTTCTACAAAAATATGGCCAAATTAATACAGTGTACAAAAATGAAATGAAGCAACAAGACGATTACTACGAAAAAATGAAAAGGGAGACAAAAAATGTCTAGTACAGACGGTCGTGTGCTACACACCTTGCGTATTTGTCCCCTCGCCTACAAACTTCATCTGTCCGGACAGAAATGTAAATGGGGACTAAGCGTTGTTGAAAAGTAACCATACAAAACTAATATGGTTTTGTAGTTTAGATATATCACAGTTGCCACTGTTTACATTGAAAGTACAACTCTGGTAAAATGAAAAGTCTATCACTTTATGAAAAAATTTAAAAAAAAATTAAAATATCGCTTGTGCAATTTTTCTTCTATATTTTTCTCTCACTCAAAGCAGTTTGCGTAGTTTTTGACAAATCGTAATACTGACTTTAAAAACCTAATTATAAAGAAACAATACCATATCAGTTGTATAAAAAATACACAATAGGTAATTTTTAAAAATTTAACAAAGGAAAAATCAGCCATTATTTTCTGCCGACATATAGCCTTATAAGTTCTAAACAAAACGAGTCATACTTTATTGAAATCGATGCATTGACTTCACTTTGCTTTATTACCCATAGAACGAATTGCTCTTGCGGATATTTTTTTCGATAATTAAACTGAGCATTACATTTTTTACAATACAATAAAAAATCACACCTCGTGATTTTTAATTTAAAATGAAAAAGTGCACACTTGCTGGGACGCCCATTATAAACTACACAAACAGGCTAAAGGTTATCGCACTTTTTAATAAAAATGTATTGAATTTGAGTGAGAAATGCTAATGTACTGTTTTTATAACATAATCAATCAATTCGTCTGGAAATTTTATATGAAAAGTACTCAAAATATTAATGTGCTGTTTTTATAACACAATCAATCAATTTGTCTGGAAATTTTATATGAAAAGTACTCAAAATATTAATGTGCTGTTTTTATAACACAATCAATCAATTTGTCTGGAAATTTTATATGAAAAGTACTCAAAATATTGAGTGTTTTTCATAAAAAATTTTCAGACGAGTTGATCGCTTTTGTAATAAAAACAGCACATAAAAATATTTATTCGGTAGATTTTTGTATGAAAAACACTCAATATTTTGAGTACTTTTCACATCAAATTTCTAGACGAATTGATCGCTTGTGTTATAAAAGCAGCACATAAAATTCAGAAAAAGCAGAATTGCGGCGAATATTTTGTAAAAATATATGATTTTGTTGTTGTACGTTGATAAAATATGTAGCAAACGAGTACAAAAAATATTGTTATTACAAATATTTTTAGCCTAAAGTTTTTAAAATATGTTTTTTTGTCACTTAACTTTCTATTTTTTTTATTGTTTGCAGGTTTATTTCTTGAATGTCCTGGAACAACATCAACATCATTACGTACCACACTAGAAAGAATTTCATCACCTATACACTCATTATCTATTTATGATTTTGATCGTTCAGTCACGTCTTTATCGCAGGATGTTTTCCAACCAGGTGTCAATATTAGACATTTACAATTTTCCCATTCACATTTGGAAACATTAAAAGAAAATAGTCTTAAAAATGTACGCACATCACTGGAATCTCTTAGCATCGTTAATGGTAAACTAACACAGGTATGTGTACTCGTGAGAAAATTTCTTGTATTTGGGTTCTATAAATGGTTTATTCATTTTTATAGTGTTAGCCCTATGTGACTTACAATGTTAATTTCTTGAATTATAGAAATTATAGTGTTATTTTTAAAATACAAGCTATCAACTCGCCTCAACACTCAATATTTTGAGAACTTTTCGTACAAATAAAATTTCTAGGGAAGTTTATCGTTTGTGTTATAAAAACAGCAAATATTTATATATAACGCATTTCAGAGATATCCGTTGAAAAATTTGATTTAAATCTTTAAAAAGCCAATTTAAATTTATTTGTAAAAAATGTGATTTACAAGTGCATGGTTGGTCTAAAAGTATATGGCAACTAAATTTAAAAAAAATTTGTTGAATAATAGGATTTAAAGAATAAAAGCTAATTTCAATCTCTTTGTTAGAAGAGAGGCATGGTCGCTCCAAAAGTAAATAGCGACCAATTAAAAAAAAATACGCTGGAAAACTAAAATTGTGTAGCAAACAAGTAAGCACAACCTGAATTTTATTTAAATAGATTATTTTATTTAGACTTTTGGAAAATCCTTCTAGGTAAAGCGCGTGAACCTCCCTTTTATGATAAATGATATTGTCATAGACAAAGGTATGCCTGAGCGTACATTTTGTGTATTTTCTGATTTTTGTGTTAATTTGTATTTCATAAATTGAAACAAAAAAAATTTTGAAGTCAATATTTGCCATTTCATTTAAAGTCTTTTCTATAACATGTTTATTTGTTTAATATTACTATATGCAAATATTTTGCTGCTACAATGAAGGGTATAGAATGTTCAACACTGCCAAAATCATTGAATCTAGTCTTATTTTATAAAAAAATATTGATAATTATCTTATATAAAAAATAAAAAAAAATCTTTTTCAAAAAATTATTAGCTTTTGTAGCTTTCCAAATTTGATTAAATATAAGTATTATTTATTCTATAATGAAAATAAATAAAAGCAAAAAACCTATTATAATAACAAAACTGAACAAAATTTTTTTTGACAAAAGCTTAATTCTTAAACCACAAATATAAATACGACCTACATAAAAACATATGTTTCTTCAATATTTTAATAAACATTTATTTAATAAAAAAATTGATCAAACTACTATTAATAGTCTAATAGTTACGCATTTTGCTCGATCGTATAAATATAAAGTGACCAGAAAACATTCATATCAATTTCAGAGGAGAAATCAACATGAAATTTTTAAGTAAGAGAGTTTAATTACTACTAATAAAAAAAAAAATATTTATGCTTCCAAGTACTTTTTATAGCACTTTTTATAGCTACTTTGGGCATTCTGGTAAAATGTGGGACCTCAACACCATTAGCTTTTGATCCACTACTCAATAATACAGAAAAATATGTTTCGGATATTGACAGCAATCAAAAACATTTTGCGGATCCAGTCAGAAGCAGCGGAACAGAACCTACTGTTGATACTTACAAAGATTTCTTGAGTGCTGGCCTAATAGAACCTACTGTTATTACTGATAAAGACTATTCCTATCTTGTCAGTGGTACTGCAACAGAACCTATTGTTATTACTGACAGAGATTCCTTGGATCCTAGCAGAAGTAGTGGAACAGAACCTACTATTATAGCTAACAATGATCTTTCGAACTCTGACAGAAGTGGTGGAACAAAAACTACTGTTATAACCGACTACGATTCTTTAGATTCCGACAGAAGCAATGAAACACAACCAACTATTGTAACTGAAAACGATTCTTCGGATTCTGACAGAAGTGGTGTAACAGATCCTACTGTTATAACTGACAGCGATTCTTTAGGTTCTGACAGAAGTGGTGAAACAGAACTCACTGTTGTAACTGACAACGATTCTTTGGATTCTGACAGAAGTGGTGAAACAGAAGCTACTGTTGTAACTGACAACGATTCTTTGGATTCTGATGGAAGTGGTGAAACAGAACCTATTGTTGTAACTGACAATGATTCTTCGGATTCTGATGGAAGTGGTGAAACAGAACCTATTGTTGTAACTGACAACGATTCTTCGGATTCTGATGGAAGTGGTGAAACAGAACCTGCTGTTGTAACTGACAACGATTCTTCGGATTCTGATAGAAGTGATGAAACAGAACCGACTGTTGTAACTGACAACGATTCTTTAGATTCTGATGGAAGTGGTGAAACAGAACCTATTGTTGTAACTGACAACGATTCTTCGGATTCTGATGGAAGTGGTGAAACAGAACCTACTGTTGTAACTGACAACGATACTTCAGATTCTGATAGAAGTGGTGAAACAGAACCAACTGTTGTGACTGACAACGATTCTTTGGATTCTGATGGAAGTGGTGAAACAGAACCTACTGTTGTAACTGGCAACGATTCTTCAGATTCTGATAGAAGTGGTGAAACAGAACCAACTGTTGTAACTGACAACGATTCTTTAGATTCTGACAGAAGTGGTGAAGCAGAAGCTACTGTTGTAACTGAAAATGATTCTTCGGACTCTGATAGAAGTGGTGAAACAGAACTTACTGTTGTAACTGACAACGATTCTTTGGATTCTGACAGAAGTGGTGAAACAGAACTTACTGTTGTAACTGACAACGATTCTTTGGATTCTGACAGAAGTGGTGAAACAGAAGCTACTGTTGTAACTGACAACGATTCTGTAGATTCTGACAAAAGCAATGGAACAGAACCTACTATTGTAACTGAAAATGATTCTTCGGACTCTGATAGAAGTGGTGAAACAGAACCTATTGTTGTAACTGACAACGAATCTTCGGATTCTGATAGAAGTGGTGAAACAGAACCTGCTGTTGTAACTGACAACGATTCTTCGGATTCTGATAGAAGTGATGAAACAGAACCTACTGTTGTAACTGACAACGATTTTTTGGATTCTGATAAAAGTGGTGAAACAGAACCTACTGTTGCAACTGACAACGATTCTTCGGATTCTGATAGAAGTGGTGAAACAGAACCAACTGTTGTGACTGACAACGATTCTTTGGATTCTGATGGAAGTGGTGAAACAGAAGCTACTGGTGTAACTGACAACGATTCTTTAGATTCCGACAAAAGCAATGGAAGAGAACCTACTATTGTAACTGAAAATGATTCTTCAGACTCTGATAGAAGTGGTGAAACAGAACTTACTGTTGTAACTGACAACGATTCTTTGGATTCTGATAGAAGTGGTGAAACAGAACCTACTGTTGTAACTGACAAAAAATCTTCGGATTCTGATGGAAGTGGTGAAACAGACCCTACTATTGTAACTGAAAACGATTCTTTAGATTCTGACAGAAGTGGTGAAACAGAACCTACTGTTGTAACTGACAACGATTCTTTAGATTCTGACAAAAGCAATGGAACAGAACCTACTATTGTAACTGAAAATGATTATTCGGATTCTGGCAGAAGTGGTGAAACAGAACCTACTGTTGTAACTGACAAAGATATTTTGGATTCTGACAGAAGTGATGAAACAGAAGCTACTGTTGTAACTAACTACGATTCTTTAGATTCTGACAAAAGCAATGGAACAGAACCTACTACTGTAACTGAAAATGATTCTTCGGATTCTGGTGAAAGTGGTGAAACAGAAGCTACTGTTGTAACTGACAACGTTTCTTTAGATACTGACAAAAGCAATGGAACAGAACCTACTGTTGTAACTGACAACGATTCTTCAGATTCTGACAGAAGTGGTGAAACAGAACCTACTGTTGTAACTGACAACGATTCTTCAGATTCTGACAGAAGTGATGAAACAGAACCTACTGTTATAACTGACAACGATTCTTCAGATTCTGACAGAAGTGGTGAAACAGAACCTACTATTGTAACTGACAACGATGCTGCGGATTCTGATGGAAGTGGTGAAACAGAACCTACTGTTGTAACTGACAACGATTCTTCAGATTCTGACAGAAGTGATGAAACAGAAGCAACTGTTGTAACTGACAACGATTCTTCAGATTCTGATGGAAGTGGTGAAACAGAACCTATTGCTGTAACTGACAACGATTCTTCGGATTCTGATAGAAGTGGTGAAACAGAACCTACTGTTGTAACTGACAACGATTCTTTGGATTCTGACAGAAGTGGTGAAACAGAAGCTACTGTTGTAACTGACAACGATTCTTTAGATTCTGACAGAAGTGGTGAAGCAGAAGCTACTGTTGTAACTGAAAATGATTCTTCGGACTCTGATAGAAGTGGTGAAACAGAACTTACTGTTGTAACTGACAACGATTCTTTGGATTCTGACAGAAGTGGTGAAACAGAACTTACTGTTGTAACTGACAACGATTCTTTGGATTCTGACAGAAGCAATGGAACAGAACCTACTATTGCAACTGAAAAAGATTCTCCGGATTCTGACAGAAGTGATGAAACAGAACCTACTGTTGTAACTGACAACGATTCTTCGGATTCTGATGAAAGTGGTGAAACAGAAGCTACTGTTGTAACTGACAACGTTTCTTTAGATACTGACAAAAGCAATGGAACAGAACCTACTATTGCAACTGAAAAAGATTCTTCGGATTCTGACAGAAGTGGTGTAGCAAAACCTACTGTTCTAACTGACAATAATTTTTCAGATCTAAACAGTAGTATCCCAATAGAACCTACTTTTAGTACTGACGGAGATTCCTCGGATTCTGGCGGTAGTGATGTAACAGAACCTACTGTTATTACTAACAGAGAATCTGCTGTTTCTGAATCTGGCACCAGTATTGGAACCGAAGCACCTACTATTACTGATAATCCATTTACTTTTTCCTCCCAACCTAAAACGATGAACTGTGGGCACCAGCCTTGTTTTCGTAACCAGAATGGTTTCTGTCGTACTTTTAATACCGAATGTGACGCCATTGATTTTAACAAATGTTCGATTCGTAACAAAGCATTGGGTAAGCGAAATATTTAAATTAGAGGAAGTTCAAATTTTTAATAATTTTATTTCAAAAGAGTGGACTGTGACAAATGATACAGATTGCGATCGTCGGAATCTAAATCAGGTTAAGGTTTGCAATGATGATTGTGGTTTATATGTTAATGCAACATGTACTGGTTCCCCTGTTTGTGGCGGCAGTTTTATTAAGCAAAGCTGTAGATTTTTTGAAAATCTGTGCGACTTAAAAAAATTCGCTTGCACGAGCGATAGTGAATTGGGAGGTAAATTAGTTCATTTATTATAGTTACTTATTTATTAATTTTTATTAAACTAATATTCAAATTTTTAAGATTGGCGTGTGCAAGTTTTTCATTTATGCGATGGCCTTGATGCAGCTAACCCACAAACGAATTGCTATCTTCGTTTTTAATTTCAATAATTGACATGTTTAAGTATGTTAAAGTTTTATATAATTCAAATGTTCAATAATATTTTATAGAAAAATAAAGAAATATTTTTGTACAACTTATGGTCTTTTTCACTATGATAAGCCAAAAAACAAACAAGTAAAATAATTAATTTAATGTTTAATTGAAATATGTCATGCATTATATTATATAAAAAGTAATAAATTCGATTTGAAACAAGCGTCATAAAGCAACAGAATATAGAAATATCCATGACACGGCTGGGTGGTGAATAGAACGCAAAATATTTAATGAAGAGGTATCACTGTGCTGTACGACGTTGAATTAGTTTATTTTTGTTATTTGTATATTGAGTTTATTTCCAGATTTTGTGTGTTCCTTAGTATATTAGAGAAAAGATTTAAAGCCCGCTGGGTAAAAATATGTTCACCGACGCTGTGCTTTGCTTTCCATTTGATTCTTACGATTAAGACTGTATTGAAAAAAAAAATAAAGGATATAGAAGAATAAGAAAGTAGCGAAGGTAATGAAGAAGAACATTGAGATTGTATTGCCTGATCATTTCTAATTACGACACATCACACGTCAAAGTTATTTGGAAAATTTAAAGCGTGTATTTGAATGAAATGCAATAAATTTTACAAAGCATGTGCTAAATAAACAGTAAAATGTATTCAAATAAAACAAAAAAAGTAGCACAAGTATTAAAGCTTAGTTTATTAAATTTTCTACGTAATTGTTAACGTGCACTGCAAAAATGTGTTTCATGTGAATGAAGTTTGTGCGTCAATGCATTAAACACTACCCGTTTTTCTCGGTCTCTTCTGCGTCATCTTATTCTTTTATTATACGAGTATATAAAAATTCAGAACACTGTTTAAAATGTGGTTTTTTACTAGCTGCTTTTACCCGGTACTCTGTGGCCAATATAAATTGACAACCTCTTAACTGACCCACGTAAAAGCGAGTATGGACGATCCAAGAGTATATGGTAACCGTTCTTGGAATATATTGATTTTATGTACCAAATTTTAAAGAAATCTGTTGGAAAACAAAATTTATTTGTTAAATCATTCAATAATGGATGCACAGCAGCGTTATTTAATAAAAATGGTAATAAATAAAGAACTTTTAGCAATTATTAATGCAAAATATTGATTATAAATTTATTTTGAAGCCATCTGTGAACAAACTACTTATAGTCGTTTGTGATAATCTTTATTGATTTGGGTACTAGTCCAATTTTAATGAAATTTCGTCAAATGACCAAAGCTAAAAGGCCAAACACTTGACTGAGGTGTATACCGACTGAAATTTAGTGCATCTCTTTTGTTGCTCATAAATACATATTTATTTATTACTTTTTCAGAAATATTAAAAAATTAATTACAATTCATTTCCTCTTAGGAAATGGTTTCCATTAGTTTCTGCACAACATTCTGATCTACCTGGGCTGTTTGTTTATTCCAAATTTTCAACATATTTTTGGTGTCAGGAACAACAGTCCCACTTATCTTTAAGTTGCCTTTTACAATAGTCCAGTATTGTTCAATTGGCCGAAGCTGCGGACAATTAGGAGTGTTCATGCTTTTTGCCACTATATGGACTTGATGTCTTTGATACCACTCCATTGCAGTTTTTGAATAACGATGTCATTGTTGAAGAGACGACAAACGGCGTGTTTTTTACACGCAAAGAAAAAAGATGGATGAATATGGTCACCTCAAACATAGTGTGTTCTTCACAAAAATATTATTATTAATTTGAAGCATCTAAACATTATTCTCATCACGATAAACATGTTTCTAGTTATTTTTAACGATATTATGTTTAGTGCCTTAGATCAACCATATAATTATCATATTATGCTTAATAAAATTTTACTTGAAACTATAAATATGTTCATAGCAAACATAATAATGATAAAAATATAGTTGAATGTAAATTGCTTTCTATTTTGTCTCTTCCGCAACCATATAAATAAAGTGACTATAAAACAAAAACTTAATCATTCAAACTCAACTGAGCTTTGTGGCTGAAGTGGTTGAGTGGCGAGTTAATGTTAACTAAGTGTTCGCAAGTTCGAGCCCTGGTAGAGTCAACTAAAATTTAAAAAAATAAATTCAAACTCGATGTATTGTGTAATAAATAAATACAAATTGATAGAAAAAAAATCAATTTAATAAAAAAACTTTATTTATAGAAAGAATTTAAATTACAAATTTTTTTTAAGTCATATTAAAAAAAAATTAAAAAAAATTTCTTGCCTTGACCGGGGGTTGAACCGCAACGTCTGCAGTTGAAAGCTATTTTTAATATCTTTGGTTGAAAATATATATGGTTAGAAGCAATCATAAATCTAACCATACTATGTTTCCACCAGAATATGGTTGCCTCAACCATATTTTTTCTTTGCGTGTAGAGCACAACTACAAATTGCTTGCCAAATCATGTTTTTTTTTTACTATTTATCCATTTTATTGAATGATAGCTTCTGTAGCCAGCATACAGACAAATTTTTCTTGCGGTACTAATACTGGTGTTATTTTTTTTTGCACGATCATTGTCAGAGAGACCCGGGTTTTGCTGTATTGAACGTGCTATACATTTTGAAGCTATGGCTTTTTTAGCATTTTTTTTTTTTTTTGCTTGCAGTCTGTACTTAAGGCTTGTTTACATTTTTTTAAAAATTCATTTACAATACTTTTTGAAAGCTGCAGTTTTTTTCCAATCATTGCACCTGACCATGTCGAATTTTCTAGATATTTTTGCACAATTTTTTTTCTATTTTGATTTTTCATGACTAACCGCGCTTACAAATAAACTAATACTGAAAAAAAATTTTCTACAAAATAACGGTGAATATTTTTAAAACAAAATTTTTTTATTTAAATGCAAGTATGGCCATTAGGTTTTTCTAAAATGCTTTTGTAAAGCGGCCGGATTTTGTATGAACAATGCTTTAATCAATGATGTCAGAAGTACAAACTATAAAAAAGCATCTAAATCTCAAACATGTGCTTGATATTTACAGTGCCCAGACTTCCATTCATTTCTATTACATGAAAATAGTGAAATTACAATAGTTGACCAGTTAAGATTTTGATCATGATTATGTATAGAAGATAGAGTGTTTTTGTCTATTGAAAATTGATATGAAAAATTACTCAGCGGATGAAATACACTAATAGAAATTCTATAGCGAAAGCTGCTAAACTACAATTGGACAAAGATGGATTAAACAATTGAGTTTTAGATAGACAAGTGGCTATTAAAAAAATCATTAGGAGACAATACATTCATGGATTTGATAAATTTAGTACTAGTAAAATGTAAAAAAAAAAATTAAGTACTATTAATATAGTACTACGGTTACTAAGGTTAAAATTGCATTGAAATTAAAATGTTAAGTTCCTTACTGTGCATTCGGTTCACTTTAAAAGCTTAGTAAATGTGGTAGTAATAAAGCAGTAAATAATAATCTCATAAACTTTAAAGCTTTCGGGACATATATAGACATTTTTGTGACGATAGTTCGGCTTTTACACTAAAATTATGAATTTTTTTTTATATTTAATTAACTAGAAGCTTTGAAATGATTTTTATTGTCTACTAGCTGTTTTTAAAAGGTGGTAGGGAGTCCTTTACTCTATGAATTGAATTCTTTAGAGAGGTCGTATATATAGAGTTTTAGAGAAATTGAATGTGGTTAATACAAGGGTACATATTTCGTTCTGTTTTAAAGTTTGTTAAAGCCAATTATTATTTTTTTAATAACTTAATGAATAGTTAATACACACTTAAATAAAAATTAATTCCATAGTCTTCAAATTAATCTTTTTTTATTGAAAAAAGAAGAGTTAACAAAAACAATTTTTATCATAATAACAAAACATCTGTTTTATTAATTGATCAATCAATGTATAAACCAAAATGTTTAATTCAGAAATTTTATATATAAACCTTGATAAACTAGAGAAATATTATCAGTTTTGTAAATAAAGTAAAACGAAAAATATTAAAAATGAATAAACGAATTATTTTCTGTTGTAAGTAAAATATTTAATACATTCGAGTACATACTATGTATATTGTGACTTCTAGAATGGATTTTTTTTTTTATTAATTTTGTTTAAAAAATAATTTTAATTGTTGCTGTTTTAGCTTTCACCGAAGCCAGCAGAAAACGTCCCAATCCCCAACGTCCCGATTGCTTGGCTTTAAGATGTAACGATCCCAGCAGAAATTTACTTTGTGTACGTTCCAAGAAGGATAATTGTCAGTTGTTAACTAATTGTCAAGTGAGTCGTATTAATTGTCAGCGTGGTCCTTTAAATGCTTTACGTAGAGTTAGTGCTGATAAGTGTGCTGGAATGAGAGCCTGTCAAACATTACAAAAATGTACTTCTAGGCCCGCAACACGTGGTTAAAGCTCAAAATACTACATGACACTTCTGTTATAAAAATATACCTAATTATGGAAATATTTAAAAAAATAAAATAAAAAAAACATCTTTAAGTATGCCTTTATATGATATAAACATTTTTTATTTATAAATTTCAATGTTGTTATAAATTAATTTTAAAGTTTAAGTAAACAGGACTTTCACTTTTGATTACAAGCAAATTTAATGGCACAAGACATGAAAAGTAAGCAATTTTTTTAAACTGAATTTTTGAACTTATACATACACGAATATGTATGTATAACTTTTTTATTAAACGATGTTACTCGTAGTATAAAATAATACATGATTAACAGTAGACGGAACCAAAAGAAGTATATTTGTAACAGTGTTATGAAAGTTTACATCTGAAACTATATGAAAATACTGCTTAAAGTTTACTCCTTTTTTTAATTTTAATTTTCAATCGATATAATGTTCAGAAAACACTACTTAATATATTTGATTTCTAAATTTAAAAAAGGCTAAAAAGACCTATAAATTAAAGTGAGGGGATTAAAATGTTCTACAAAAATATTTCTCGTGAGATTTCACTACAAATCTCTGAACACTTCAATGATGAAAATTCAAATTTGAACTTTGCACTAAATTTAACTATACGAGTAAGTCATTATACAAAAGGAAGTTGTATTCACAATCTATTAATAATAATATGAAAGAAACTTTGGGTACTCTAAAATTAATAGGCCATAATCATAGTAACAAAAAAGTAGACTTTTATAAATATATAAATTTAAAGTCTTTTTTAAAAAGATACCAACTGTATTGTGACTATGATTATGGCCCAATGTATTTATTATATGTTTGGTAGACCTTGTCGTTATCAAACATTGTCCAGCAAATTACAATTGTTAATAAGAGAATGTAAATTCTTGCCATCAAAGCGCTTGTCTCATTAAACTGATCGACATAAAATTGTGTTGACGACAGATGCTGTAAAAATCCAGATGAAACTTTTGAAAATTATTTTTGTAGGTATCCTTATCAATCTGCACAATAGATCCTAAAAGTAGCGTTGCGATTATATTTATATATAATAATAATCTTTTTCAATTTATTAATTTTTTTATGGTCCCAAGGCAATGAATTTTCGATTTAATTATAAAATGGGTTTCTCAATAAAAGTATTCTTTTTAAATTTAGTGTAATTTTTTTTAACAAGTGACAACTCTGAACAACTGTCACATTCGCTCACTTTAGAGCCCTTTACGAAATAACAACGCGTTCTAATTGTGATAGACCAAAATGAAGTTAATGCTAATTTTGCGGTAAAAGTCATCTTTTTGGATGAAGTGCATTTCCATCTGAATACATAAAATAGTGAAATTTGAGGATCAGAAAATCCTCCTGTTAACCATGACAAAAAAATACACCTACAACGAGCAACATCTGGTGCGAATTTTGTTCAAGTCCTACTTTTTGAAAATGACACCAAAATTGTGGTGACTGCAAACGGCATTCGTAATTAGACATGGATCTAGACCACACGGCTTTTCAGCAAAACGGCACCACTTGCCACACAACGCATATAACAATCAATTTATTGCACCGTGAAATGAAAAAGTTTATGTAAGAAACAAATTTTTTTTTTGGAATACCTAACCTGTCATTTTTTCCTTAAAATTTTTTCTTATAAAATATTTCGATTCTCGCAGACAGTATTGCTTTTTGGGCCATCCCTGAGGTGCAATAATAGTTGTGTTCAATAACTAAAAATTGTTTGTAGCAATTGTTTCTGTAAAGTGTTCATTAACTCCAAAAGTTGGCGAGGAAGGAGCGTCAAAAATGAGTAAAAAATTGAGAGACAAAAAAATCCTTAAATATTTTTATTCCCAAAATGTTTATTCTCAAGAATCAAAACGCATTCGTATAAGGAAATATCAAGAAAGCAGCTCTGCGCTTCAAGTTTTTTCTTAACTTTACAAAATTATTACTGGTTTCTGCTATCAAAGTAAATGAACACACCTAATATCGTTATTAAGTTAAATCTGACACAATTAACTCAATTATTGAATTGTTAAACAACATTTGCTCTGAATTACTGCAAAATATTTCGAGTGTATTGAATTTGTATTCTTCAAGCAAAAACGTATTGTTGTAAAACTTGCAATTCAATTATAATAACTTATTGTTTTGCTTTTATAAATTATCTCTGATAATGGAAATATTTTGTATATAAGCCGAGACTAAACTTTGACACGTTATCAGTCAGTTGTGTCAAATATGAACAAAAAAATTGTATTACTTGGTAACGCTTCTTTCTTTACACTCCTGTAATCATGTTTATTTGATATTTAAAATCATATTTTTTTATTAAACTAAAGCTTTTCTTGTGTTCGTGTTAATTTACACTGAAGCATCTAAAAATCCTTGTGCTTCCGTATGCCATAAACAAGTTCCCGACCAGATTGCATGTGTTCGAGATGGCAAAGTTTGTCGTAAAATAGCCCAATGTACTTTACAGGAAATTAATTGCCAGCGCAGTCTCCTAAAACGTCGTCGTAGGTTTATTTAGTTTTATATGTTTTCAAGTTATAACTTTAAAATTTTTCATTTATTTTGAGGTTTAACTCCTACTAGTTTCTTATTGTGTCGCAACATTAAGAGTCCTTTAGGCTCTGGACCTTGTGCTTCTATAAGACAACCTCGCTCAACTCGCCCTACTTGCAGCAGAATCCGTTGTACTGTGGCTAGCAAAAAACTTGGTTGTTACCGCAGCAGAAGACAAAATTGCAGATTATTAACCTCTTGTCAATTGAATCGTATCAATTGTAGACGTAGTCGTCGCAATGCCTTGAAATCAACTAACCAACTTGCTTGTAGTGGCTTAAGCAGATCTGGCAGAATACAAAGATGTCGGGCCATCCCTAAAAAAGGTTGAAATTAACATGTTATTGGTGATGATGAACTATTACTATCCTTTTTAATTTTTGTGTTATATTTAAATAAAAATTAATGAATTCAGTTAATTTGTTTGGAAATAAAATTACTTCGAAGTTGTCTTTTTTTACAAAGTAATAACATTGAAATCAATTTTTTCATCCGTGTCTTATTTCAGCTTAGCCTAATGATATTCCGCTAGAATTTATGAGTCAACTTTATATATTCAAATATTTTTTCTCTAAAAAAGGGAAACAGAAAGTATATTTCCAGGCTATTGGATATGATTATGGGTGACTGGTCAAAGGTTATATACGTTAGCAGACAAGGACAATTTTACAATGCATACTAATGCAGCTTAGACACCGGATAAAGAGGAGATAGTTTTTCACCTTGCGAGCGTCACAAATTTTTTTATATACATTTTATAGATTATGAAAACGATTCACCTTATATGGGTCATAGTGGATATGTAAGCAACGAGGAGGCATACGAACTCACGAGAAAATGAGTGGTTAGTAGCTTAATTGGCTCAATACCGTTCTGCGCACTATCTTAGAGCTCTATTAAGGTTGGGAAGTGATTAGAAAAGACATTGCAACAATATTGGCTAGAAAAGAAATTATATGAGGATAGCGAAAACATAACATACTACTTCTGACCCGGTTACAAATTCGCATTGTTATGGGATTAATGACTGGGTGTTGAAAAGTATTGATCAACTTAAAAGAACTTTGCCAGTTATGTAACGAAGACGAAGAGACAGCAAAACATGTAATACATATGTCACTGTAACTTGGACCCATTTTTATTACTTAGGATGTCACTACCTATAATCCACGGAAATCTTTAAATTCTTATTGATAACTTAAAACTTGAGAGTAGTGTCATGATAGGTCTATTCTGGCTGTAATGACAAGATTACTTATTCTCGCTTATTACTCGAAATTTTATGAAAGATTAGGTAAGGGAACATTTTTAAATATTTGTATGTGGTACCGAGTGTCTTGTGTTTGTAAAGTGACCATCACTTATATATAATGACCAATTACTACTTAACTCGGAGCGCCGTCTGGTATAAACCAAATGTTCTTGGAGTCCACCTAATTCAAACGAAAAGAAGCACTAGCCGTTGACAAAACAATTTTATGAATTTTACCCCGTTTTGAACGTCACATCCGTCCAATATGGGTTGTCCAATCGGGTTGTATGAATAACAGTTAATTTGATAGATGTATTATCAATAAGAGTTCTATATCATTGATCTTGAGAAAACTGGCATTCATATTGCCATCAGGGATATTTTATGCTTAACCTGAACTCATTAGACACAATTATTTGTTTTCGCAAAATTTAATTTCTATGCAGTTTTACTTCAGTCTTAATTTTTATGAAAATATTTTCTTAAATTAAGGAAGTATATAAATTATTTAATGTACTGTTTTTACAAAACAAGCAATGAAAAACGCTCAATATTGTGAGTAGTTTTTATATAAAATTTTTAAACAAGTTGATCGCTTGTGTTATAAAAACAGCACATAAATTTATTTTTAAAAATTGTGGCATACATTAATTGCCCTAATTTATTTAATACGAGTACAATAAAACGTGCACACGTTGTTTTTCCACTTTTTTTTTTATTATTAATTTTTTTTTTTGAAACAATTAAAATCAGACAATGAATATTGTCTTTTCAATTTTTGTTATTTTTTCTTTCTTAAATTAAAATATCATTTTATTTGCTTTTAAGTTTTTGCTAAATTTTTGAAACACAACTCTGACTTAAAAAATATAAATAAAATCATTTTTTTTTTGTTTGTTGTTAAGAAAAATGTTATATTTCTTTCTAATACTTCACTTTAAATTACACCAACATCAAATAATTTTGTATTTTTATACCCTTCAGAAGAATGTCATTGCGTTTGTTATTTTTACACTGTACATGGGACACCCTATATAATATATATATTGTGGATCCTTATAAATAGCAAAGTCGATTTAGCGATGACCGTCTGTTTGTGTAATCATTGAAATCAACTTTCTGAAGTCCCTAGAAAGCCTGTTTTTCAGTAGCTATTGAAATTTAGCCTGATCGGCCTATAAATGACGAATTATAAGTCAAAAACCGTATTTACTATTTTTCACCATTTTTTTTGTGTGTTTTTGTCTGTATTTTGTCTATTTAAACGGCAAAATGTGCACGAAATGAGAGCGATCTGTTTAGTTTTTGTACACACAACCACGGAACCAAGCAGTGAGTATTCTACAAACGTGCCTTTTAAATGCCTTGTGCGTAGTAACATTCCAAATACAGAAATCTTTATGAAATTTATTTTTTTGATTGCTGCCCTTAATTTAAATTTCTTTAATTTATATTAAATATTTAATTAAATATCGTTGGCTTAAGAAATGTTTATAAACATTTAAAATTAATATTTTTCTTAGAATATCTCAGAGTCCCAAGAAATATTTTTTCTTAGATTACGTTAATTTGGATTTCATGAAGTGAAATGAATAATTTTTTTTATGATGAATAAAAAAATAAGTATTTAAAAATATATTTTACTAAATTTTTTTATATATTTTTGGTATTTAAGAAAAAAAGTGAAAAGTAAAAAATATGAATAAAGTGAAGGGTATAGAAGACTTGGCACAACCGAATTTGATTTGTTTTATTTAGCTTATGTATAAGAGGAGTGTTAGTTACTTGATAATTAATTTTATTTGCCAATAGCTGCCGTATAAACGTAGTAATAACAGAATGAAAATTTGTAAATTTTTAGTCTATAGTTTTTTTTATAAAAACTGGGGCGATTATTAAAAAAAAAATTAAGAAAGATTAAAGCTAAAACAAAGTTTATCCTATGAAAAACTGGAACCACAAGCGTTCATTACTGTAAGCTACCAACATCCGTAACTTTATCAATAATTAATGAAAAAGCTTTATATTCCAAGCGTTTAACTACACATTTCATTTGTTGTTTCCTAATTGTATTTTTTTATAATCTTTTGGCTTTGTCGTTTGAGAAGTCGTAATTAGTTTCTTCCAATAGCTTTCTATTTCTTTAAGTTTAAGCCCAGATTGTAATAAACTTTTTGATTACGTTATTTTACTCTACGCTGTTACGCTTATAAAACCCCCGTTATAACAATTTTAGCGTTGTCACATATACAATATGAAATAAAAAGGAAATGTAAGCCTAATAGCTTGAGGAAAAAAATCATCAAAACATAAATTATTTAGTTGTGTCCTTTTTTCTATGTAAAATTATTTATTTTATTTATTATTTATTTATTTATTCAAAAGTAATTCTAAGAGCACAACTAAGAGAGGGCGAACGGCGAATGTAGCCCATTACGACTTCGTGAAAAGAGTGAAACGTAAACGGTTATAATTTCACTAATATCGATAAAAAACAAATGCCGGCTGTGAAAGGCAGATCTATATACGGTTTAATATTACCTGCAACACACACTGAATTAAAAAACAATGATTTCGTATGTGTCAAGTACAAAAGAGAAAATTCAAAGTAGATCCGGTTATACACTTAAAATTTTTTATGTATTTTAAGCATAAAAACAATGGCTGCACAGAAAGTAAACTAATTTTGACAGCTATTGAATCCAAAACAAGGAGAGCAAATATTTTATACCGGTATTAAATGCTTTACCGTGTATAGTTCTGCCAAGCGTCTACGGTTGGCTCCTGCAAACTTTTTGTTTAAATAAAAAATAAATTTAATTTTAGGACACACTAATTTAAAATAAATAAAAGAATAAATAGAAAAACACGTTTTAGTTATATTTATTATTTCAACTTACTTATTTCTTGTTGATTTTATTTGTTACTTCGGTATTTGCTAATGGTTTGTGTTTGCGTGTAGCAATTATGCGAACCTATAAACAACGTTGTCTTTTCATAGCACAAAAGATATCATAAAAAAATATTTCCACCTTTGTTAATGATATGTCAAGGGCCAACAATATAAATGTAAGTATGATTGTAAGCGTTTACATTGTATGAATAATAGTAAACGTCGTACATGTCGCTATTCTTATACAGTTGAAAACGTGCAAATTATCAGCATCAATAGAAATATTGCAAGTATAACTCGTGATTTTTTTGTGTATGTTTTCATTTTACATAAATTCCTTGCCATTTCAATGTTGGCCTCACACAGCACAGTTGGATGAGTTGATGAGTTAGTTTCATATTTTAGTTTAACTTTTATTTGATTACATGTCTTTAATCTTTTCAGGCTTTAGTGTTACTTCTGCTCTACGTGTTGATAATTGTGAATGCGAAAATATTAAGCCGGAAATGCAAAAAATTCTATTTGACTAAATTTTAGGACTAAGAAAATTAATTACTTTTATATATACAAAAAAAACAATTAAACTTAAACCAAGTTAAATTCGACTATGCTGAGTCTTACATACCCTTAACTGTATTAGCTAATATTCATATTTTTAGTTTTGCCTATTCTTTTTAAATATTTAACAAAACTAAAAAAATTAATAATTAATTTATTGCTGAAAATAATTATTTTTAAGCAGGTATTTACTCGTACTACGTATACGTAACATCATTTTTGCCAACAATATTTTTAAAATGAAGTCAGTTGTGTTTTGTCTTATGTAATGAGTTTTCAGACTTAAGTTCGTCATTCCCCGATGTTGTTAAAAAAAAAAAGAAAAAAAACCTTCAATATATTTTATAATTTTTTTTAAGTTCATTTAAGAACGTTTTTTTTTTTTAGATATTTGTCATTCCCTTGAAATCACTCAATGCCAAAAAGTATGTCGAAAATAATCCGTTATATCAGCATCAACCATACACTTTTGAAATCGACATTCCAGTAGTTTTCATACCCAAAAATCAATGGAACTGTATCATCTCGATCTTGATACCATGTTTTAAGAAAAAAAATTAAAATTATTTTCCTTGAGAGAGACTTACGAAGGCGTGTCGAAATATTGGAAACTAATTTAATAATAAATAAAAATATATATAAAAACCTAAAAGCTAAAAAAATATTTATTTATTTACTATCAGATAAAAAAATCAAATAATCAATATTTATAAAAAAATTAAACTTTAAAAGGTTTAGTTCACCTCTGTCATTTAAAAATCTATAATCTTATACAGGGTGGGCCAAAAGAAACCAAGGGGTGTAAAAGTTTAATAACTTTTTTGTTTATTAATTTTTTTTTATTTTTTCTTTCAGATTATATAGACAACACTTGGAGAATTTATATTGGAGAGGTTCACAACTGAACAAAGAACCAGAACAATAGAATTTTATTATTTAAACCAGAGATCAATTATTTTAACGCAAAGAGCATATCGTCGACATTTTAACGTCAGAATTTCGCCCTCTGAAGCGATGATTCGTTGCTTAGTTAATCGTCATCACCAACATGGCAGCGTAAGAGATTTGCCTCGAACCGGTAGACCACGTTTAAGTCGCACTGCGGTAAATATTGAACGAGTACAGCAAAGTGTTAACGAAGCACCAGAAACATCTGGCAGAAGGCGTTCTGCTCAGCTAGAAATGTCTCGTACAGTTTACAGTTATACCCATATAAGGTGCAATTGGTCCAAGAATTAAAACCCGCAGATCATCGGCAACGTCTAAATTTTGCAGTTAAATTTCAAGAGTTGGCCAGAAATGAAATCAACTTTATTGAAAATTTGATTATGAGTGATGAAGCTCATTTTC
Source organism: Thelaira solivaga (assembly GCA_947397855.1). NCBI lineage: Eukaryota > Metazoa > Arthropoda > Insecta > Diptera > Tachinidae > Thelaira > Thelaira solivaga. The sequence continues at coordinate 14,830,798 of OX377612.1, forward strand.
ATTTGAATGGCTTTGTTAACAAGCAGAACTGTAGGTTCTGGGATTCTCAAAATCCAAGAGCCATTCATCAACGCCAATTGCACCCCATCAGGTGTACAGTATGGTGTGGGATCACATCTGAAAATGTCATTGGGCCCTACTTCTTCGAGAATGAAGATGGAAGTGCTGTAACCGTAAATGGAGAGCGGTATCGTTTTATGATAGAAAATTTTTTACGTCCTGCTCTTGAAAACAGACCTGGTATGTAGTTTCAGCAGGACGGAGCCACTGCCCATACTGCCCGAGACACAATGGCACTTTTAAGTCAAATTTTTGGAGAGCGAATAATTTCTCGAAATTCGGAAATTATTTGGCCAGCGCGATCGCCAGATTTGACAGCACCCGACTATTTTCTTTGGGGTTTTTTGAAGGAGCGAGTGTATATGAACAAGCCAGAGACAATCCTTGAACTCAAGGCAAACATTGTTGCAGAAATTCTAACGCTACAGCCACAAGTTTTGAAAGATGTTATGGAAAATGCTCTAAAAAGAGCCCATCAGTGCGAAGCTGAAAACGGTGGTCATTTAAGAGACATCATTTTTCATACTTAGTGTAAAAAAATTTCCATTTTGTATATTATATAATCTGAAAGAAAAAATAAAAAAAAGTTAATAAACAAAAAAGTTATTAAACTTTTACACCCCTTGGTTTCTTTTGGCCCACCCTGTATATAGTTACACAATTATTATTAAGTGAAATTACCATCTAGCCTCAGGTAATTGTAATATTTATAATTTACCTTTAATTACACCCTGTGATTCAGTCATTTCTTTATTAAATATTTTTTGCATTCACTTTACCATTCTTAACTCATCATCCATTTTTACACTTGTCCACCAATCAAATTCTCTTGAAATGGCAAATTATGGCAACTCATACATTTGTTTTTAGTTTAGTTTACTAAAAAGTAACTGTTTATGAAACACACTAATAATGTAAGCACTGTATCAAAAACAAAATCAACAACAAAAATTCCCAAAAATATCTCTCTATTTCAAAAGAGAACAAAACAACAGAAAAAACTACTTAATTGAGATATAGTTTTATATGCAAGTAAAATGCTCTTTAGTACTGCGAGAGAGAGAGAGAGAAAGAGAGTTAGAGATAGAGGAGGAGAAAAAACATATACACATACATAGAGAGAGAGAGAGAGAGAGAGAGAGAGAGGGATCTCGTACAAACGAATGAGCTGGAACAAACACACAAAAAAGCACAAAATCATATAAAAATGGTTTTTCATTAAAAAAAAAATTTTTTTAAACGTGCCGTTATTCAGAAGTCATTTTTATACTGAACATATCTCAGAATTTTTAAAAATTTTTACACTTGTGGCCAATCACATATATTTCTATTCAATTAAAAATTATGACAAGATTTTAAAGAAGAAATTTTTAAAGAAAAGTAAGTTAAATTCGGCTGTGCCGAGTCTTATATACCCTTCACTGTGTTAGCCAAATATTCATATATTTCACTTTCCACATTCTTCTTAATGACCTATTATTATAACATAAGCCAACAACTCGTCTTAGGGTGTCCCATGTGCAGTGTAGAAATTACACACGTAATGACAATCTTATATATAATCTTTTAATTTTTTTTAAGCTTATAATAAATTTTTTTAGATATACCTAACTTTTTTTATGCAATCAAAACACCTTTTAAATTAAACTGTGAAATTAATTAAATTTATTGTTAGTTTCGTTGGCAAAGTATCTTTGTGATAACTGTATTTTTTAGTTGTAACAACAAAAATTTAATAAAGAATTTTTTTCATATTTTTTTTTTTTTTTTTTTGAAATGGGAAAGTAGTTTTTCAACAATTTAAAGTTTGGTTGGTCATTTGTCAGAGCAGAATTATTACGGAAGGCTCTTAAGAATCTAAAGAACTACTCCACTGATATGTTTTGTCTCTAGTTCAGTTTATTGTCAGGCTTACACAAAGCATCAGAGCTGGAGATTAAACAAAACGAAGCGCTTGCATCCGTTTTATTTTGTTGTTTTCATAGAATAAAACAAAAACAAACAGAAATCAATGCAAACATTTGTGCTGATTTATTTTTTATTTGTTTTTATTCATGTGAATAAACAGTACGAGTTGTGTAAAAGTATGCAGCTAGAAAAAAGAAGTGAAAATGCAAACAAGATAAGTGCCAAGACACGATTTTTCTTTTGTAAGCAAATGTGCGATTGTAACGGTATAAAAAAGAAGAAGAAACCCAGCCATAATCGCTTAAATCGTTCGACGTTTTTGTTTTACATGTAAGAACCGATGTAAAAGTTTTGAAAAATTTATGATTTGCAGCATTTCGATTGCATACACACATACATATATTTTAGTCACAGAAAAGAAAGTGATAATGATATTTATTTATTTTCTTCTACAATAATCCATACAAGATAATTTTTTTTTCATCACAACTTCTAAGACCCAATTTAATTAACAACAAGGACTTAAAGGAAATTTTGTTCTGGAAATTCGAATTTTTTTTAAATCAAATTGAAAGAACTGTTAAAAACTCATATCGTGTCATCTAACAGATTTAAGATATATAAAAGTGACGTGATGGATTAAAACCGTACTTGCTAAGATGAATTTTATGCCATTTAAGTATAAAAATAAAATTTCGACTTCATTGTAGAGATTATTTTATATACCTTCTCTATGCTCCAAAAGAAATGCCAATTATTAATAAATATTTTACTATTCACGCCCACTTCTGGTTACTATTTTTCAACGGATTTTATTTTAAATTGGGTATATGGGATTGCTATGCCCCAAAGAAGTCACATTATGAGGTTGTATAGTTTACTTAATTTAATAAAAAATTCCTTAACCTGCTTTTGTCTGGTTGACTAACAAACATAATTTCCTATTAATAAAAAAAGCTATGGTTTCGAAATAACTTAAAACTCATACTTAGGAGTTTTATTTCAACTCGCCTTATTATACGTTCGTGTTTACAAGCGAACATAATAAAAGAACCTTTAAAATTTGAGTTATAAGCACGAGCAATTCATATTAATTTTTAATTTTCTAATTTGTTTTTTATTTGTTTTTTGCAGTTACCATCGGGAGCCTTAAATTCACTGCATAAACTGAATGCCTTGGATTTTGATTACAATGAAATTGCCACTATCAAAGATTATGGCTTTTACGGTTTACGTTTATCAAAACTCAACATGAAGGGCAATCGCTTACAAAGTATACCAGAACATGGTTTTGTAGGATTAGAGGAGTCCATACAAGAAATAGACATTTCCGAAAATAGTTTAAGAACATTTCCTTTATTGGCTTTAAGAAAACTTGATTACTTACGCATACTACGTTTATCCAATAATAAAATATCAACATTTTATGGTGACATACAACTATCAACCAATAATGCTAGCGCAGCAGCAGCTTTAAAACTACCTTCACTAACATTTCTGGACTTAAGCTCAAATCAATTCACTGAAATCGCCGATGATTGCTTTAGGTCTTTTCCACAGTTAAAAACTTTATCAATGTATGCTAATGAAATCGAAATAGTGAAACCGGAAGCCTTTAAAAGTCTAAAAGAGTTAATGTCCTTAGATATGTCACACAATCGTATAATCGTTTTGGATGGTAAAATATTTGATAAGAATAAACGTTTGCAAACAGTGGACTTGTCACATAATCATATACATTCTATTAGTGGAGTCTTTTCAAATTTACCCCAGCTTAGAGAAATATTTCTATCGGAAAATAATATTTTAGAATTACCAGCTGATGCCTTTACAAACTCCTCCAATGTGGAAGTCATTTATTTGGAATCCAATGCCATAGCACATGTAGATCCTAATGTGTTTTCTACTCTCATTAATTTGGATCATTTATATTTAAGGGCAAATTTTATACCCCTCATACCCGTCACTTTATTAGACAAATGCCATAAATTGTCTTCGCTGTCATTGGATAATAATGAAATACAGGATTTAGAAATAGGCATGTTTCGCAAATTGGAACACTTAAGGGAAATCAGACTTCATAATAATCGCATAAGACGCATACGTAAAGGCGTATTCGAACCTTTGCCAGCTTTACAGGAACTGCATGTACAAAAAAATAATATTGAGGATATTGAGCCGGGAGCATTTCAAACATTAAGCAATTTGCAACATATAAATTTACAAGACAACCAATTGACAGTCTTAGAAGATATTTTCTCAAAGAAGAATGAAAACTCTTCGCTGCTCACCATTCAACTTGAGACCAATTATTTGCACAAGATCCATGTAAAAACCTTTAAGAATCAAGATAAAATACAAATAATGTGGTTGAGCTACAATGAATTGACTCGTGTAGAGAAGTCAATGTTTGGGGATCAAGAAGAATTGAATCGTTTGTACTTGAGTTATAATTTCATACGTGACATAGATCGGGAAACTTTCTCAAAATTAAAAAATTTGAAATTCCTTGACTTGAGATACAATCGCTTGAAGCAATTAAGAAGGGACTATTTTTCATCTTTAGTTAATTTGGAAGAGCTAATCTTATCACAAAATTATATAGATGCTATTGAAGGTTATGCTTTTAATAAGCTGAAAAATCTTAAAATTCTTGATCTTTCCAATAACCCTCTTTATCAAATGACCAATGATGTATTTATGGAAGATTTACCAATAATACACTTAAATTTGCGCAATACTTCTTTAAGTAAAATCGAAGTGAATACTTTCAAGAGTTTGCAGAATCTTAATGATTTGAATTTGGAGTGGAATTCATTAAACCCGGTGGATATACAAAAATTGGAGTTACCCGGCTTAAGAACATTATATCTTTCTCATAACAATTTTACTCATGTAGGTGGCAAACTGATTGCCAATATGTTTGACAAACTAAGATCTTTGCAGCACTTAACAATGGCGAATTGTAGTATAGCCATTTTACCCGAGAATATGTTCACCAAAAATACCAACTTGGTGAAATTGGATTTATGTGACAACGTTTTAAATACCATAGATCGTAATTTGTTTTATGGTCTTAATGTGTTTAAGGAGCTGAAAGTTTGTAGAAATTTTTTAAATGAGTTTCCCCATATAGCCTTGTATAACTTAAGCACTTTAGAGATTTTAGATTTGTCGCGTAATCAGTTCACCGCCATAGACTTTTACAAATTAAGCGGCACCATAAACTTACGGTATTTGAATTTGAAAGAAAACAAAATTACTTCTCTAACTGGATTTAATGCAGTCAACTTAACCCAACTAGATACTGTGGATTTAAGTGGCAACTTATTGCTATCTCTGCCGGCAAATTTTCTAAGACACTCTATCAATTTACAAAAAGTGGATCTGTCTAGTAATCGATTTCTGCAAATACCCAGTTCAGCTCTATCAGATATATCAATACCACGGTTGTCATGGCTTAATTTAACAGGAAATCCTATTAATAAAATATATACGGTAAAAGAAGAGAGATATCCTTATCTTAAGGAATTGTATATTTGCCAAACGAATCTATCCATTTTGACATCTAAAGATTTTGAAGCTTTTCAAGCTTTACAACATCTTCATTTAATAAATAATCGCATAACACGTATTTCTCCTGGAGCTTTTAAAGGATTAACCAACCTTTTGACTTTGGATATCAGTGTCAATGAATTGGAATTGCTGCCCAAAGAGCGTTTAATTGGTTTAAAACTATTACGTGTTTTGAATATTTCCAATAATGTTTTAAAAGATTTGGAAGAATTCAGTCCAGACTTGGCTCAATTACAAGTTTTTGATTTGTCGTTCAATCAGTTGGATCGTATTTCGAGGAAAACATTTCGTAATCTTTACAGTTTAGTAGAATTATATTTAATGGGCAATCGCATGACTGTTTTATCAACTGATGCTTTCCGTTATTTGCGTAAGCTGCATATTTTAGATTTGAGAAAAAATTATTTTGAATTGATACCAATAGATGCTTTGCAGCCATTGGAAACAAATATAAAAACGTTGAGGTTGGAAGGTAAGTTCTCTTTTCTTTCTTTCATATTAATTTTTTTTATAAATCTGACGCTTTGTTTATTTAATTTTTTTGATTCATTTAGATTTTATTAAATAGTTTTTTTGTACAGTGATAAAGAGAGAATTAAATCCTGTGATTTTAAAATTTTTCGTTGTTTCTCGTAAAACAAAATTATTCTTTTTAATGCGGTGCATTACAGTAAATGTAAAACTACGTCAAAAAATAATTATGAAAATTATATAATACTTTGGCCATAATATTCTTAATTAGCAATTTTATTTTTAATTTGCAGAGAATCCACTGCAATGCAGTTGTGATGCCCAAAAATTATGGGAATGGTTGCGTGATCATCGCAAATGGTCGTCCTCCACAGCCAGTTTAACATCGTCATCAGCATCCACATCGATTGTAACATCCAGTCTAATATCATCATCAGCATTGCTATCGTCATCAGGAACATCATCAACATCGTTGGTAATGTCATCCAATGATAATGTACATTATTTAAGGTGCGAACATCCGGCTGAGTTGCGTGGCAAAATATTTGCCAAAATGGAACCTCAACAATTTTGTGATGCACCATTAATACCAAAAATTGCTATACAGGATATACAGCCATATTCTGTTATTGTTTCTTGGCAAAGTCGTGAACATTTAGGCTTAAACGGCTATGAAATTGTCTACCATGCTACTAGTGGGCCAATAGCTAGCAGTGGTGGTAGCGGCAGTTCCAATATGAATGGTGTGGGTGTTGTTGGTTCTGGGGGTGGAACAATGGCCACTGACCTAAATGAGGTAAAATTTTATGCAAAACAGTTTTATTCATTTTCATTTACTTTCTTTGGATTGAGTTAATGTATGTTTTACATATGTATGTAGTATGTAAGTGCATGCACTGAAAAACGCACTCATACACACACTAAGTAAGTAGTGAGAACACAATGACACTTTTTATTGCTTTTGCTGTTGAAAAATTACAGCAATAAAATTAACAATAATTACACTTTGGGGAAAACAACAAAAATCATGTTGAAATGTTTCGCAAAAGTGTGTGTGTGGTAAAAATATAAAGGTTCATTGAACATCAAAATATTGTAGTTTCACGTGTAGTAAAGGGTGTTTTTTATAGACGTATAGATCTTTACTGTTCATTACTGTTCAAGATGGCGACCGATTTAACAGCTGTCAAGTGATTTATTCTCAGTTTGGTTTGGTAATTCATCATGAATAGACTCACGCCTGAACAACGCTTGCAAATAGTGCAATTTTATTTCGCAAATAATGGCTCTGTGCGGAATGCGTATTTTACGAATTTTGCAATAATCCATCTTTGTTTTATTGCAATTTAAAGTTGTATATGCTTATAAAAAAAACACCCTTTATAAGTGCGTGTATATATGTATTGTAGATTTTCTATATTGACTCAAAATCTTGATTTTTTTCTTAGTTTTTCAATTAATAACCCAATGTCAGCAAGGGCATGTAGGTTAAACGAAATACATTCACGTCTTTTCACTAACGCAGTCACATTTTTAGACTTGCAGCCGATTTTTAGTGACAGTGATTTTTTCACACTTGCAGAAATTTAAGTGTTAAAGGGAGTTTTACACCTTCAAAAACTGTGATGAATTAATAATTTAACCTTAAAAGCACTATTTTATTTTTAATACACTAAATACTTTCTCTGTCGCATTGACGAAATCCATTTATAATTCGGCTCAGATTAAACTGAATATAAAAAAATAATATTTTTTTTAAAAATCAATTTCAGTTCATGTAACGTAAAAACTTAATACATGCAAAATTTTAATTTTAATATAAAAAAAAAAATATGTTTAAAATTTTTTGCCATTTGACATACTCATACAGTAGAATTATATAATAACAAGTAAAATTCGGCTATGCCGAGTCTTACATACCCTTAACTGTATCAGTTAAATATTCACATGTTAAATTTCACCAATTCTTTCTAAATATTTAATATTTTTTAAATAAATAATTATATTATTGTTGAAAATAATTTTCTATAAACATGAATCTTTTTCATAAACGTGACAGCATTTTTGCAAACAATATTTTTTATATGAAGTCAGTAGTGTTTTGTCTTTCGTAATGTGTATTCAGACTTAAGTTCGTCATTCAACGATGTTGTTAAAAAGAGGAAAAAAGAACCTTCAATATATTTTATAATTTTGTGTGTATTTTTAAGTTTATGTAAAATGTCAACTTCCGATTTATGCCAATTTTTTAAAGGGAATCATTTAAACTGTAATTTAAGAGAGTTTTTATATATATTTGTCATACCCTTGAAATCATTCAATGCCTACATTATTATTCTCTCTATGTCGAAAATAACCCGTAATATCAGAATCAGCCAAGATTTAACCGCGTCATCTCGATTTTTATGTATTTTTTAAGAAAAAAAAAATTAAACCTTAAAAAGTTCGTGTTCACCTCTGTCATTTAAAAATCTATAATCTTATATTTAGTTACACAATTATTATTAAGTGAAATTACTATCTAGCCTCAGGTAATTGTAATATTTATAATTTACCTTTAATTACACCCTGTGATTCAGTCATTTCTTTATTAAATATTTTTTGCATTCACTTTACCATTCTTAACTCATCATCCATTTTTACACTTGTCCGCCAATCAAATTCTCTTGTAAAGACAAATTATGGCAACTCATATATTTGTTTTTGGTTTAGTTTACTAAAAAGTAACTGTTTATGAAACACACTAATAACGTAAGCACTGAATCAAAAAAAAAAAAAACTAAAATTCCCAAAAATTTCTCTCTATTTCAAAACAGAATAAAACAACGGAAAAAGAAAATCTACTTAGAGGCATGAGTTATAGCTCTCTATGTAAATAAACAGTTTTTTAGCATAGCTCTCTGCGACAGAGAGAAGGAGAGAAAAGGAATAAACACAATTGGTTTAGTCACATAGAGAGAAAGAGAGAGATTTTACACAAACAAATGAGTTGGAACAAATACACAAAAAGAGAAAAAAATGCAAAAATGGCTTTTCATTAAAATTTTTTTTATTAAAATATCAGTGAAGATATATTTATATGCCACGTTAAATATGTTTTAACGTACTCCATTAGGTTTTTTAGTATTTGTAAATATATTTTCAAATGCGTCTTATGTCATTAAATATTAAATGTTTTTAGTAGTAGTTTAGCAGAGATCATCTATATTTGTAGCCTACCAGCCAAATATTCAAATATTACTTTGGTTATTTAAAATTTTTTTTGAAATGTGCATAAACCGCAGTGCTGTTGCTCTGAGGTATTTTAACAACTTCCGGAAGAACCATAAACTATTGCGGGATGGGACACACATCATTTTAAAAGGGAGATCGTCTACATTTGTAATCTACCACATACATACTCAGAAATTACTTTGGATAATATAAACAAATTTTTAAAATTTTCATATACTGCAGTGCTGTTGCTATGAAGGGTTTTGGCAGTTTCCGTTTTGCATCATAGAATAAAAACAACGAAATTTCCCGTAAATGTTAAAACACTTTCAGAAAGCGTAGAACTTACAAATTTGATTCCAGCTTGGTTTCAGTTAAATCATGAATGGTACCCCGCCAAAATGAGGATTGATAAAAATCCATCAGAGGAAGAGTGCTGGGGTAGAAGGGAATTTAAATTTTTTTTTTAAATAATGCAAGGTTTTTTCTGAGTACTTGAATAATAGATTACAAATCTAGACAACCTCCTCTTTCAAATGATATACGTCACATCTCGTAATATTCTAAAATTCGTTCGGAAGTAGCTTTGATTTATTTTGAATTTTCCATATACCCCACTGCTGTTGCTCTAAATGATTTTAGCAACTTGCCGATGAAACATTAAAGATTGTGAGATGGTATATATTCCATTTTAAAGAGGAGACTGTCTAGATATGTAATTTACCACCAAAATACTATTTTAAAAATTTTTTTGAAATTTTCATACACCCCATTACTGTTGTTGGTCAGGGTTTTGGCAGTTTCCGTTTTGAGTCATAAAATAAAAACTACTTTTCCGAAAATGTTAAAAAACTTCCAGAAAGCCTGCAGATTTAATTCCTTTTTGATTTTCGTAATTTTTATGGGCAAAATCATGAATGGTACCTCGGCAAAGTGGGAAATGTTAAAAATCTCTCACAAGAAGATTACTGGGTTATGAGGGAACTTAAAATTTTTTTTAAAAATAATCCAAAAATTTTCTGAGTACTTGGGTAACAGATTACAAATCTGGACGAGATCTTGTTTAAAATGATATGTGTACCAACCCGTAATATTCTATGGTTCGTTTGCATTCGCTTAGAAAAATCAACGTATTTATGCACATTTGTATCCACTCGTATGTATTTATTTATATGTCTAGTAAGCATAGTAATATATCATACTGAAAAGATATTTACAAATACTTAAAAACGTAAGGAATAACGTGAAAATATATTTAACTAAATATATTTATTTTCACTCACTTCAAAAAATTAGGTAACTGAAACACTTCGTTTATTAAGCTTGAGGTCATATTATATATAAAATTTTTTATTTATTTATTATTGGAAATAAATATTGGTTGGTTCTACCCCATCTGCAAAGACGCCAGCACAATCAAAGAATTTCTGGGTCATCACGAACAACAATTGACAACCATAGCTCTAGCTCTAGCTCTAGCTCTAGCAATGGAGTCGATTCCTGTTATTCGAAAAATATGCCAAATTAGTATGTTCTAATAGGCTAAAGCGTAAAACCGTCCATGTGATGCAGTAAACGCATATGCGTAGAGGGCTCAAAATGATGAATAAAAGTGCTTCGTATTTTTGTAATATTTCTTATTCTTGTAAACTTAACTTGTTTTCATTTCTTTCTGATTATTTAGCTGTTTAAAAAAGCCTTTTTAATTAAAAGAAAAAATATATTTATATAAATTTTTTTTATTTGAAAATTTTATGTTTTTTAGACTTAATAATATAGGGTTTTGAAAAAAAGTACCTGTTTTAGTTATTGTTCTTAAAAAGGTTTTTTTTATAAAAATTTCTTGTAAAATTAAAAGGAGTGTATATTTCCATAGGTAAAGGATAATACACATATTTATTTATTTATTGTAATAAATAATTATTTATAAATGAAGAGAAAACAAATTAACTATGCGTGCATTATCTAAGGCTAACAAGCGAGGATATTTGGAATTTTTTTTAAGATGACATTAATTTATATTTCTTTATATGAATTTAAATAAATATTTCAACATTGTACTTTCCAGTAACGTATTAAAAGGAATCATTAAAAAGTTTTTTTTGGTAAATTTTTTTTATTATTTAATTTAAAAATATGAATATTTGTCTGCAAAACACTTGGCACTACTGAATTTATGTTCGATGTAGATTAGAAAAGAAATAAATTTTGTGAATTTTGGCTTTTATACAAATAATTTCTTTCACTTACTATCTCTTTAGGTCTTCATGCAAATTTCTTTCTCACAGAGAACATTTTTATTTTACACTACAAAAATATTTACAATAGAAACAACTACAATAAGCACATACGAGTACTTACAAGAGTAAAATTAGTATAAATCCCTAAACTCTGTTTTCTTTTCATTTATTGTATTTTGCAACAGATACGGGGAAAACGACTAAATGGATCTGCAAATTCAGCAAAATTAACAAAACTTAGCCCAAATACACGTTACCACATTTGCGTTATCGGTACCGGTAATTGGCTATCAGAGCCTGTAGCCATTGCTTTACAAAGGATACACTTTAATGACACTTTCCTTATGCCAAAAGATGAACCATCATACTCTACTGCAGCAGCACAACCACAACAACAAACTACTTTGTCAACTTTATCATCATCAATGCCATCTTCATCGTACGCACCTTACCATTTATCGTATACTGGAAATTTTTATAATACAGTTGGCGTTATGACCTTTGGCGAGTACTCTTCATTGGCTCAACCACAACAACAACAAGCATTAATTGAAAACACTATTATCACAGATAACGCTCTGCAGGAAGTATTAAAAAATTCACGTTTTTCTACGTGTACAGATGTACAAACCCTCGACTCTACACCAAGTGTAATTGCAGATGAAAATGGTCTCGCCACTAATGGCTTCATACACTCAATACTCACACGACGACTTGGCTTAATTGTAGGCTGTTGTCTGGGCATCATTGTCTTTATTGTGATGATTTCAGTTCTTAGTTATGTAAAGCTAAAGAAGCAGCGCATTGAAAACGCTAAAAGGCAGGCAAATATGCCACCAGATTATATGTCTTATCGTCATTTTTCTATACCCAATGAGGAGTTGTTGAGAATGGGTGTCAATACAAGTGGCACCATTATGTCAAGCATACCAAGTGGCATTAGTGCTCATATTAGTGGCACTAGTTTGAGTACCAGTGCGACAACTACAGCTACAGCTACTACACCCATTGGCATATTAAAAGCAACAGAAAATATAAATGGTGGTGGTAGTGGAGTGAATTCAAATCTATCTAGTGCTACGACAGCAAAAGCAAGCTCAGCGTCTGCCGGTAATGCGGTTATTGCCGGTGGCAATGGAACTTTAAATTTAACCTCATCAACCACAATTGTTAGGTCGTCCTTGGCATTATCAACGCAAACTCCAGCAACGACATCATCAAATGAGACCGCAGGAGCAGCAGCAGCGACAACAACAACAATACCAACACTTGTAAATAACCATAACCATCATCATCTGCATCATCATCACAATCGCCAACATAACCATCAGCAACAGCAACAACATTATCAAGGTAATGGTAATGTTGTCGGTTATATGGCAGCTGGAGTAGTATTAGGAGCAAATCATTTGAATAATGTCGCTTGTTAGTAGTAAATAAGCAAGATGAGGTTTAATTTTAAATATAACTTATAATATTAACAATAACAATGGTAATAATAATAATGGAAAGAGAAACAACAAGAAATATAAAAAGAAAATTTCATCAACAACCCAGCAAAACATGCAGGCTTGATTTCAAATGAAAACTGGGAAACATAATAAATGACTGTATGTATGTACGTATTGAAGTAGTTTAAGTGTATGAATGTGTTTTTGCAAGTAAAATTCTTTAAAAAATGTTTGACTGTCCGTAGCTGTAAAATAACTTCCTATTTCGGCATAAGTGAACGTTTGAAAACAAAAACAAAATTTGTTGTTCGTTTGCTTGTAGAGAAATAGGCCGTAAAACTCTAATTTTGTACGAATGATTCATTTTAGTTACGCTTTTGAGAATTTTATTTTTATTTTATTTTTTTTTTTTTGTTACTTTAAGTTTTCGTTTCCTTGTTTTAAAATGTAACTTGAAAACTTTTCCATTATCTAACTAAATACTATTATTTTAATAAGTTCAAATTAAAATATTTAGCATTTCTAAAATTTAATAAAACCCTAAAACAGGTTTGTATTTCCTTTATTTATTAAATTTTTAATTGCATCAAAAAAAAATTTATTAGCAATTAAATATTTAATTAACATAAGAATTTTTTACATGCATTTTTTTTTAATTTTCTAGATAACACTGATTTTTTCTATCAGCTCTATTCAGATTTTCTTGAATACTAGGTCTGTTTTATATTTAGACAATGTTTCCACTAGTAATCGGCCATTATATTTATCTCTCCCAACACCCTTAGTAACGTTCTTCCAAACTGAAACGTTTGCAGCAAATCTAAGTAGTTTGCTGCTCATGTTATAGTCTGATTTAAATATGTTTACTTAAATGAAACATTCTCATTTGTGCTGTTTATGTTTATTCATGATCAGAGTGTGTAACAGGTGTCTGATCGCCGCTTCCGATATATAGTCATTTTAAAGGAAAAATTGTCATTTACTTTATTGTATTCAATATCGCACAAAAGTTAAGAAAACTTAAGATGATGGCTTTCAATAGCGAAGCTTTGATCGAGTTTAATCTTAGTAAAAATCATTCGATAGTAAAGTAGCTATCGTAGATAAAACAAATTACTGACAGTTCAACTTTCGCTCGCATTTAGCTGAACAGTCCCTTACTTTTTCAACAAACACGTTCAACAATAAATGTTTGCAGTTAGAGTATTTGTTTGGACATGGGTTTCATCGATGCAACCAACAACTTCAGGAATACTTGGCCAGAGCAATTTTCTGTTTTTCTTCTGCTGTTTTCAGATGGACACAGATGGGCTTGAAAAATATTTAGCACATCGTTCAGTGCCATACTGAGAGAAGACCAAGCACGTCGGAGCTCTTGCCAATACCGGTTTGATATCCATCTTCCGCAAAAAAAACCTAAGCATCCACTTAGTTTAACTACCACTGGACTAGCAAATTATTTTTTGGCCTGTGGAGAGTGCTCCGTAAGCACTTAAAATAAGTAACGGAAAGCAGGTTTATTTACGCGGTAGTATTTTTTAAACCTATAAATAAACAAAAAGTAAAGACTAAAATCAATTATAACCAATCAATAGCTCTGCTCTAATCTCAGAAAAAGTCGCTCATGTTTTACAGCAAAAATGTAATAAAAATTTTGTTGTAACAAAATGAATTTCCACAAACTTTTCTCTTTTCAGTTAAATTCAATTTAAACTGATTTAAATAAAAATGAACAATATGAATAAATACAAAAAAAAAAAAAAAACAGTGGTGTTATGGAAATTAATTAAATCATTTTTCTCTTCTCTATAAATAACTCTCTGGTGAAAAAATTTTAAATAATATAAAATAAATGACAGTTGCGCTGGTACTGTTACGTTCATTAACAAATAATATAATTTTATAAGAATCCATGAAGTTTATTACGTATTGTAAAATTTTATTAAAATATGCCAACAAAAATTTTATACAAAATAAATTAAATATAATTGCAAGATTTTTTAAATATAATAAAAATACGAATTTATTAATTCATAAACAATTCCATATTGGACCACTTGCAAAAGAAAATTCCGTCTCAAAAAATTAGATCAGCTAAATCTTAAATTTATGAAAATTATTTAAAACTAAAATCACGTTGAAAATGAATTCGAAAACAAATTAAACCGGTTGTGCCAAATTTTATATATCGTTCACTATAGTAGCAAAGTTTTAATATATTTAAATTCGCACATTTTTATTACATATAAAAAAAATTTAAATGAAATGTTGGCAAATGCTTATTAAAATATAATAATTTTTTAATATTTTAATAAAAGAACACAACAGATAAATTAACAACATCCAACAACAATTTATTTTGGCATCCTTCTCTTATAATCAATAAAATTTCTGTACCCATGCTTTCAATTGGCAATAGGCAATTCTAAAAAAATTTAGCAAGAAAAATGTAAGTTAAATTTAATTACATTTAATATTTTTTTAAAATTTTTTGTAAAACAAACGTAAAGTTAAGTTCTGCCCTTTACTGTATTAGAAAAGTCTTTGATATATTTAATTTTGCACACAAAAAAAATATATAAAAGAATATTATATGATTTAATTATTCGATCTTTATAAATATATTTCAACCTCCAAATTCATAAAAAATATTATGTGTTTAATAAGGGGTTATTTGACAAATACTGCATAGAAGTCTGTCAAATAAGCACATAATATTTTTAATGAATTTGGGGGTAAAAATTTAGGATCTTAATATTTTAATTTTTATTATTGGAAATATTGAAAGTTTTTTTCAGGGAAAATTAATTATTATAAATTTATTATTATTATTATTATTATTAATCTTAAAAAATATTTATAATTATAAAAGAAGATTTTTAAAGAAATGGCAAATATTCGGCCATGAAAAGGGTTTTGCAAAACGCCAAAACATGTTCTTTAAACTACGCGTTTTGCTACCATTTTTATATTTGAAAATTGACTACCTACAGATATTTTATTACTTTCAAATATAAGGATCCCATTACGTATTTTTTAAGGAATGTCGTTAGTTTTAATTTGAAATCAACTATTTGTTATTAGATTAACAAAAAATTTTCAAAGAAAATTATTTTAATCAATATTTGCCATTTCATTACAAATCTTTTTCATATATATTTTTTTGTTGAACGTTTAAGAAGAATATGTAAAATTAAAAATATGAAAATATTTCTACTATCGTAAAGGGTACATAAAAAATAACTTGCTAAAAATATAATAATAGCAAAAAAGAAAATAATATTTCATCTTTCTTCTTCTAAAGCTGTATTCTATTTAGAAATGGACCAATTTTATATAAATATTCTAATAATTATAATAATTATGCTGAGATTATACAAAATAATTTTAGTAGCTCAACCTTTAAAATTGCTGTTGTGTACACACACAAAATATTTGTTGCAATAACTCTCTTGTTTTTAAAAAGTTCTAAAAGGACCAACAAAAAATCAGAGAAATTGTACAGTATAAGCAAGCTTGTACCATTACTCATTTTTATTCCATCTAGATTAAACTTTAATGTTTAACCAAAAGTTGTATGTATTTGACGTACAAAATTAAAATTTCACCTATTGGCTATTTAATCAATTAATTTATAAACTAAAAAAAAATTTTAAGTCTTCATTTAATATTTCAAATTGATGTCATACACATTTTCATTACAGATTCACACTGAAAACAGCTTCGGTTGTGATAACTGAATTTTTGAAAAACTAAATTTGAAATTCGATAATATATTTAATATTTTTGTGGCAATATGGAAAAACCGCTTATGTGTTATTTAGTCATTTTAAACAACTAAAACTTTAGAAGCTCAAAAAATAACACAGTGAAAAATTATATTGTTTTTCTAGTAGGTCTTGTGGTGTATATAAATATAACAAGAAGGTTAAAAAACTTTTTTTTTTTTTGACTTATAAAGCAAAAACCAAGTTGGATGTCAACCGATTGTAAGTTTCTCAACAGACTTAGAGTTATAAATCTTATAAATTTATTTCGATTCTAGCAAACGGTATTGTTTTCATTGCCATCACGTTAATTGTACAATAATTCGCCTTGAATTCGACTGAATTTTTATTGACTCAGATAAAAAAATCACGTCTGCAGTTTTGTATAGTGACAAATTTAGTCGTGTTACAACCGAAGTTTTTTATGTTGTTTTAATTTTTTTTTCTGCGTAAGAAAAACCTATCATTGTAATATGAAAACGATATTACCATATCGTTTTGGTCTATTACAAAATAATATAATTACTCATTTTGATTTAGCCACAACTTTTACATTCATCATTATCTTTAAATGTTACGATGTAAGCATGGTACCAGTGGAAATAAATTTCCAAATCCTTAATACTCATTTGCATTTCCATGTGAGCTTATATTAATTAATGATGTTCTGACAAACGCGAGTTTTGCAGAGTCCTTTGTTTTTTATTTTTACTTTAAAAAAGGGGTCTATTTTAGTTTTTTTCTTAAAAAAACTAAAACATTTTTAGTTTGAAGTGGAGAATTTTATACCGTCATATGATTTCATTTAGAAAAATTTTGGAATAGAATTAGGAAAAGCCGATAATATGAAAAATTAATAAAGCTTTTTGAAGTTTTGTTTAGCTCAGTTTAAGGGTTATTATGACAAAGTGATCAATAACTTTTTTTCATTATTACAAGCTCTCAATAAGATAAATATTATAATATTTATTATGTGGCATCACTGCTTTTTTTTGACAATTATTTTTGAAATAAATAAGAAATTGTTTATTTTAAAATTTTATTTTAATATTTGTTATTTTATTGTGTAATTGTTTTGTTTTTTTGTGTATTAATAAAAAAATTATTTATTGTCTATGGCTTCTGAGGCTGCCATATCTAAAATCAAAAATATGGCAACTTTAAATGCTTCAAGTTCAAGTTAAAAGTTATGAGCAATACATACCTATCTTTAGCTTATCATACACTTTTTAGTTAATCAAAAAGGATCCTACTTTTTGTTATCGTTTAGTTGTAATAATTTTTAATTCTTTAAGTGAAAAACTTCAAAGGGTTTTTTTAATTTGTCATATTATCGATTTTTTTTTGCTTCTATTTTAAAATTTTTTTATGAAATCATATGACGGTTTAATTTTCTAAAATTCAACAGTTCACTTCAGTGTACGCTTTGGATATAGAAAACGTAAAATACATAATTCGTTATTTTTCAATGTTTCATTAGATTTATGACAACATTTCCTTGTTTCAATAGTGCATTAATAAAATTAAATATTTTATTAGTCTAATAAAAGTTGTCTTTGGTTGAAAAATAATTATTTTTTCAGTGTAGAATTTGCGTTTTACAGAATAACATTTTCATAATTTCAATTCGCAATCGAAAAAGTTTAGTGCTTTTCATAACATAAGCCAAAATTAAATTTTTGAAGCAATTTTTAAAATAAATTTTTCTTCATTTCATCGCAACGCTTTGCGCTTCGAACTTTTATTTTTAAAATAAATTTTTTTAAATTATTATTATAAATAACTTTCAATATATTTTATTCCAATTAAAAACTAAACTTTATAAAACTATAGCGAGGAAAGTTTAACACATAGAAAAAATCAAAAATATAAGTTTTCATTTACAAATTGACTTGCAAAGTCAATGCATAAAATAATTAAAAACATAAAAGAAAATTATATTTAACTTAAAAAGTATAATTTTATATAATATAAAATAACATATAAAGTATTTCTATTTAACAAAGTTAAGCACAAACTAGGTTAGTGATTGTTAATAAAACCAGAAACTAAAATAATATAAAAAACAATTAACGAAAAAAATTAAACTAAAATATTTTGTAAATGCAACAGAAAAAACAAGAGATGAAATTTCATTTGAAATATTATTATTACAGTTATAATTAAAATAATTTTGAATAAATTTTTTAGTAGTAAATTAGAAAAACAAAAATTAAAAAAATTGTAATTGAAGTAAAGAAGCAACGTCTTAGACAAATTAAAGCGAAATAAGATCAAAACTTATTAATTAAACTAACATGATGACTTATGAACTTTTATATAGTTGTAAGGAACAAAATAAGTAAAAAAAATATATATTTAAAATCCCTTAGTTTTTAGACTCAGTTAAATTTATAAACCTGCTTGAATATTAAATGAAAAATCTAAACTAAAAAAAAAAAAAAAAAATACAAAAAACAAAATAAAAAACTAACAAAATTAAAAAATATTTAGAGTAGCTTTTAATTTAGTTAAAGAAAAATATAAAAAACAAAATAATAAAAAAAAAACTAAATCAAAACTCAAAGAGTTTCATTTGTAAAACGATTAAATAATAAAATAAAATAAAAAAAAAACATAAAATTAATTAATAATAATTTTTTTAATGTGAAATTTTGAAACTACTATAGGGTATTCATAGCAAGTCAGAAATTTTTATTAAGAAATAATGGTTACAATATTTTTTTTTAATTGAATCTATTAAATATTTTATTATCAAAACAATTTTTTAACTGAACTAAAGATATAAATAATAAATATCTAAGTTCAAATTCTTTTGTTTTAATAAAGGCTTATTAAGTAAATTTTCTATGGAATATTTGTGTAAAAATTTTTTTTTTAAACAAACATTTTTTTTTATAAATTTGATAGATATTGTTTGAATATTTAATTGATTTAATTAAAAATTTATCGAATTTGTTAAAAAAAAAATTAGGTGGCTCAAAAATACTTCTCTGTGTGAGTGAATTTACATAAACCCTTCGTTGGCTGTATTTTCCAAGATAGACGTTATTTGCTAAATTCGAAAAGGCAGACATGTTATATGTGAGATTCATTTATTATATTTAATAAAAAACACAATGAAATTATATATTAAAATTTCCTTCCAGTCGTAACTAGAATGTTTTTCTAGTTGTTCGCTAGTTTCAAAGATATCGAAGAAGTTGTGTTGGAAAAATATTTTTTATTCATAATTTAAAAAGTTTTAATTGTCACATAAAGCAATGCAGTACATCTCAATAAGTATATAACCTAATGAATTTCAATGAAAAAAAAAATATTTAATTGAAATCGATGCCCAACTTTTGGTTTTATTTCTAACTACATGATGGGTTTTATCAGAAACGGCTATATTTAATGAATTGTAATAATCACATACCCTCATAAAATAAAAACCACATATATTGGGCCATAATCACAGTCACACTAAAGTTAGTATTTTTTTAAAAACAATTTTAAGTTAGTAAAATTTTGTGACCATGATTATAGCCCATTATGTAGTTATTTTAAAACGAAATTTTGCCACTTAAAGAATTGCTTTATTGAAGTATGTAGCTCATGAGCTCAACATTTCCATACAAGTTTTAAATTACAAAAAGAGAAATAAAATCAATAAAATTATAATTTTAAATATATAATATGTATAAATCAATAATAACTGTAATGATATTAACTAATTACCACAACAACTAAATAAGTGTATAAATCACGCAGAAACAAAATCAAATGAAAGCTCACAAAAGTCATATTTCTTTATAATATAATAAAGAATAATAAAGAATCAAACAAATAAATAAATTATACATAAAATAAATTTTTGATATTGGGAAAATATGAATACAGAGAATAAAAGTAAGTATAGTTAAGATAGAAACAGATACAAAGAAAACTGCCAGCAAAGGCAAAAATATTTTTAATTTAGATTGAGATTTGGCAAAACAGTTTTAAGAAAATTCTTTTTTTTTTTTAAACACACACAATTAAAAATTTTTTTTTTTTTAAATTTTATCAAAGACAAATTTTATTTTGTCATTTTATTAAAAAAAAAAAATATTTTAGATTTTTTTTAAAATATTTAACTTCTTTAAAAGCAACCTTTCATAACTTTCCTATAGCAAAAGTATCATCTGCAAATTACTCAAGTTGGTGGCAGTTTCCGGTTCGCATCATAAAATAAAAACTAAGAATTTTTCAGAAAATATTAAAACACTTCCAAAAAGTTTAGAACCTACAGATTAAATTACTTTTTGATTTTGGTAATTTTTATAAACAAAATCATGAATAGTACTTTGACAGAAGTCAGTTTTGCATCATAAAATAAAAACTAAGAATTTTTCAGAAAATGTTAAAACACTTCCAAAAAGTTTAGAGCCAACAGATTAAATTAGTTTTTGATTTTGGTAATTTTCATGGGCAAAATCTTGAATTAAATATTTAATTATATATGTTTGGTTAAAAAAATTTTTACAAATATTTGGAAAATTAAATTAAATTATATATAATTTGTATGCCTAGTGGATATATTTCTGGGAATTTCTATTATTATTAATTTAAAAATTAAGTGCCTGCAAATATTTTATTGCTTGTAAAAGTGAGGTTCTCAGAAAGGACTGTTTCTCAGAACTCGTTAATTTTAGTTTATTGAACGGAAATTAATTATTTATTTAGGATTATTAAAAAATATGTATTTGAAGAAAATTACTTTTATCATTATATGTCAATTCGTTTTTTATTGTTATACTAGTTGACCCGGCAAACGTTGTCTTGCCTTAATATTTTTATATATTCGATCTTCTTACACTAAGAAATCGTACTCATAGAGTAAAGAACCCTGCGAGACGGGGTAAAAATAGGTAGTAGGCAAATAAGCCAGATACCGACTATAGCGCTACCTACCGGGTGGATTTGTGACGTTAAGCCTTCCAAGATTATATATATAAACCTTCCTCTTCAATCACTCTATCTATTAAAAAAAACAGCATCAAAATCCGTTACGTAGTTTTAAAGATTTAAGCATATATAAGGATATAGGGACAGAGAAAGCGACTTTGTTTTATACTATGTAGTGATAATTTTTAATTGTAAGCTTATATGACCTGTTTTATTGAAAGTCTAGCTTATAAAATAGAAGTCCTATTATAAAAATGTATTTTTTTTATAGATATTTCCCTCCAAAAATGAATACATAAATTTTTATATTTAATACGACCTCAAGTTGAACAAAGTATGCGTTTCAATTACATACCTATTTTTTTTGAAGTGAGTGAATATAAATATGGTTAGTTAAATATGTTTTCACGTAATTCGTTACGTTTTTTAGTATTTGTAAATATCTTTTCTCCTCTTTAAAATGATAAGTCTCAACTCACAATATTTAATGGTTCGTCGGCAAGTTGCTAAAATCACATAGAGCAACAGTACTGGGGTATATGGAAGTTTCAAAATAATCCAAAGTAACTTCCGAACGAAAATTACTAGATGGAACGTATATCATTTTAAAGGGGAGGTCGTTTAGATTTGTAATCTATCGTCCAAGTACTAAGAAAAATCTTTTGATTATTTTAAAAAAAATTTTGAAATTCCCACATATCCCAGTACTCTTCCTCTGAGGTATTTTTATCATTCCTCATTTTGTCGAGGTACCATTCTCGATTTTGCAGCAGAAACTTACTGAAACCAAACTGGAATGAAATTTGTAAGCTCTATGCTTACTGGTACTGCTTTAACATTTACGGGAAATTTCGTAGTTTTTATTTTATTATGTAAAATGGAAATTTCTAAAACCCTTTAGAGCAACAGCGCTGCGGTATATGAAAATTTCAAAAAAATTTTAAAATATCCGAAGTAATATCTGAATATTTGGTTGGTAGGTTGCAAATATATATGATCTCTGCTAAACTACTACTAAAAACATTTAATATTTAATGACGTAAGACGTATTTGATAAATAAGCCATTAATACTGAAAATATTTACAAATACTAAAAAACGTACGTTAAAACATATTCAATGCGACATATTAATCTTCACTCATTTAATTTTTTCTATGGTTTTGCTATTAATAAAGAATGTGGAAACTGAAAATATGAATATTTGGCCAACACATTGAAGGGTATATAAGAAACGGCCCAGTCGAATTTATGTTCTTTTTATTTAAAAAATTGTATTGTAAGTACCTATATCTTTCTTAAAATTATGTCATAATATTTAATTGCATACAAATAAATGTGATTGGCCACAACTAAAAAAAGATACAAAACCACTCTTAGAAATATTCCGTATAAAAATTACTTGTGGATACGGGGCTTTAACATTTTTAATACAATTTTTTTTTGTAATGAAAGGTAATTTTCCCATGATTGCCTTCTTTTTGTGTTTGCTTGTTCCAACTCATTTGTTTGTGGGAGTTCTCTCTCTCTCTCTCTCTCTCTCCATATATATATTTTTTTTGTAATGCAAGGCCATTTTTGCCTGATTTCATTCTTTTTGTGTGTGTTTGTTCCAACCATTTGTTTGTGGGAGTTTTCTCTCTCTCTCTATATATATATATATATATATATATATGTGGCAATATCAATTGTGTATGTGCTCTCTTTCTTCCGCTCTCTCTCTCGCAGAGAGCTTTGGTATACTAAATAACAGTATAGAGCAATAACTCATGCCTATTGATAGATTTTTTTCTGTGGTTTTATTCTATTCTGATATAGAGAGACATTTTTTAGAAATGTTGTTGTTGTTTTTGATACAATGACTACACTCATTATTAGTGAGTTTATTAAACAGTTACTCTTAAGTAAACTAAGTAAAAAGAAAACATGAGTTTCCATAATTTGTCATTCAAGAGAATTTAATTGGTGGACAAGTGCAAAAATGGATGATGAGCTAAGAATGTTTGATTGTGTGCAAGAAATTACTTTGAATTAGAGGAGTTTGTTGATTTTTATTTAAATGTTATTAAAGGTAAATTATAAATATTAAAATTACTTGAGGCGAGATGATAATTTAACTTAATAATAATTGTGTGATTATAGATTTTTAAATGACAGAGGTCTTTTTAAGGGTTAATTTTTTTTCTTAAAAAATACATCAGGCTGGAGATGGGGCAGTTCCATGCACTAGTAGTGATTAAAACTATTCTCTTAAATTGCAGTTTAAATGCTTCCCTTTAAAAAATTGTTATTTTAAATATACTTAGAAACATACACAAAATTATAAAATATATTGAATATTTTTTACGCAACATGGGTGAAGTCACTTAACTTAAATCTGAACTCATAACGAAACACAAAACAGTACTGACTTAATTTAAAAAATATTGTTGGCAAAAATGCTGTCTCGTATACATACGTAGTAGCTACCTGTTTAAAGAAAATTATTTTCAGCAGTAATTTAATTATTAATTTTGAGTTTTGTTAAAAAACGGTTGGCCCAAATGAGACCTAGTGAGCGTATTGTAGTCTTTGTTGGGGGTCTTGCGGTAGAAGCTGTTGCACAATTTGAACTTTGTATATATACATCTTAAGATCCAGCTTTAAAATTCTCTGTAATGTTGTTCTGGGTATACCCAATTGGCCGGAACGGCGATGATTTGAGACAGATGGATCATTTGCAACACTCTGCTGCACAGCTTCCACGTTGTCTTCAATACGAATATTTCGATGAACACTTCTTCCTGGACGGTCGGCAACTGAACCCAGTTCCTCAAAACGGCGTACAAAACTTGTAATCATGGAAGATGTGGGCGCTGATCTTACGTTAAAAAAAACGGCGATGATTTCGCTGCATCAGAACAATTGATCGTTGAGAAGAATAATAAAAATCGATAATTTTAATGCGTTGTTGTGGACTGTACGTATTCATTTCAAATTTACAAGAGTTCTGTTATAATCTGCAAAAAGAAAAAATTAATTATGTTAAAAAATAAAAAAGTTATTTGTATTTCACATCAGCTGGTCTTATTTGGGCCAACCTATACTTAAAAAGAATGGGTGAAATTAAACATATGAATATTTAGCTAACACAGTGAAGGGTATATAAGACTCGGCATAGCCGAATTTAACTTGTTTATTTTTTTTTTAAGAGATAATGCACAATTAATTTTGCTTTTCTCTTTACTTTTTAGCATCAGCATTTGAAAAATTTAAGTTCAGCCAAGAAATTTTTATATCAAATTTAAAAAGTCTCTATTTAGTTTTAACTAATGAAGTACTTGTGTATCTCATTTTAGTCAAGAGACTTGTAAATCGTTTTAATTTTTGTTTTGTTAGCAAAGCAAAGTCGTATAAATGTATTACTATAGAAATAAAAGGGAATTATACGAGTTTTGTTCAAAGATGCAGGTTGTTTTAATATTGATCATTTTTTTTTATTAGACCTAGAGCATATAATAACTTACTTTATCGTATTTAAAAGCGTGCAGCGTCAGCATTTCTAAAGGATACTAAATTGATCAATTCTACGATTATATAATTTTTTATTTAAACGGAATTCTTTCGAAATAAATTTTGGAAACAAGAGATTATTTTGAATGATTCTTTCTTGCATCATTATTAACATATTTAAAAAAATCTGAGAATAAAGCAAATACTTTTCTTTACTGCTGAAGTTACTTTTCTCCGATTAATGAATTGACTTTTATTTAAAAATTTTATTTTACTTTGGTTAATTTGTTTAATATTTTGCCTAAATTTTTGCACTTTTTCTGAAAAAAATTTTAAGTAGTAGCAACTCAATTAATTCAACATTGTGCATTTAAACTATAAATTTAACCCAATTCATTTGTATTCATGAACGAGTTGTCTTCAGCTTTAGTCTATGTTGGAGATTTTCATTTTAATATCATATACCTATTGTAATATTTCCTATTGGGGTTTATTTTATAAACTCTCTCATTACTAACATATAAGCTGAGCTTCAAACTGTAACTTAATTAACTGAAGTTACGCTCAGCTTAATTACTACCATTACAAACAGCACTAGATCATGATTATCTTATTTTTTATGAGCATTGATAAAATGAATAGCGGTTTGTTTTTCTTATTTTTTATTGATTATCATTAACGCTAACTTACATTAAAATATTTTGAGTATACTAAAATTAAAATCTTTTTGTTAAAACGAGTTGAAGAACATTGTCTTTTCTGCCTTGCTGCATATAACAACACTTACAGCCGTGCTGCTTAATAAATAATTGAACCTTATAAATATACAAATTGTAGTTTCAATTAATCTCATACAGTCTATGTATAAACACAGACAGATACTTCGGTTATTATTATATTCAGTGCTGTTCTGTATACCGAATCCGAATATTTTATTCGGAATTGAAAAATTTAGCACTTCATAACTACTCTGTGGTCCATTTTAAGATTTTTAAAATTTTGTTTTTGCTTTATTTTGGGTGCGAAATTATTGGTAGAAATAAAAAAATTTTAAAGTTTTTGTTTAATAAAAAGAAAAAAATGTAATTACACATTTTTTCAAACCCGTGAGGATTATAAAAAATGAACGATTATAACCATATTTCTGTAATGTAGTACAAAACTCGGTTCTCTTAAAAATATTTTGAGCTGTAAGACTTATTTTCTATCGCAACCGTTGATGTTTTCTCAGTGTAATTTGTTTTAATTAAAAATAAAAAAAAAAGTATTTAATATTTGATTTTTTAAAACTATTTCGTAAAGGAAAAAGCTAAAAGCTGAATCATACATTTCAATACTAAAAGGTCTAAATCTAGCCTCAAAAAGTCTAACCTGACAGCTTTAAATAAGATTAAATAACAAGATCCTTACAAACTTAGCCCCATGTTCTGGAAACTACGCGTTTTGATTCCGTTCATCTCATAGAATGTGAGTAGGAAAACGCCAGTATTTATGAAAACAATTGACACACACTTGACAAAATCAAAGTAAATTTTTTTAAATCATATTTTTTATGGAAAAATTCCAATTTTCTTTCCAGTTTTGGTTAAAATAAAATCAAAATATATTTAATTTGAATTGTGTAACATTTTATTTTCTCCTTGGGCAAAAATCATTATTTCGCTTTACCGTCTGTTTTCGGCTTGAAAACGCCAAAGTTAAGAGTTTTGCTTTTTTCAGGACATGGGTAATAACAAAATCATATGAATTTTGCAAGATTTGAAAAGTTCCTTTTTGTTTTCCGCACACCTCGTATATTTAATATTAAAAGAAACAAGCTAGAAATAAAATTGTTTGAGGATTAAGCAAAGACTTTTTGGTAAAAAATGTGTATAAGCAGTCCTTAACTAAAATAAATGGGGTTAAATAATTTAACAAAACAGAGAATGAGGTAATAAAAATAGCACAAATACAAACCCAAAAGTATTATTAGCAGTAAAGGTAATTGAAAATAAAAGCAAACACAGCTCATCTATGCAGAACATTGTGGTGGAATTAGAATATAAAAAAGAAATTAAGCCAGTAACAGCGTTGGTATTTAATGAAGTTGAAAATATTTTACTTAAAATTTAATTTTTTTGCTTGCATGCCTTCCTTGCCATTAGATTATTAAGTTTTTAAAGGAACCAAGAGGACCCAATCAAATAATATTAAGTACTTCAAGAGCAAACACCAACAACAAAAGTAAAAATATATCAATAAGCTAAGCGTTGCATATTAAATCTTTAGTTTTTTTTTTTTATTATCATGTTTGTAATAGGGGGTAAATTATGATAAATTTACATTTTGCAAATATGCTGAACATATTGAACTAGGTCGTGAGGGTCCTTTTTTGCTTGCAAAAACGATATTTAATGCCAACTCGCATTTAGAAAATTTTTACAAGAAACAATAGAATTGAACAAAAAATGATGAGAATTAAAATAAATTATTACACACAACTTTTTCTGTAATTTTTCTTTTTGAAAATCAATTGTCATTTTACTGATTTTGACATACTTTATTGGAAAGATACGAGTACAAGTGTTTCTGTAGCAAAATTTCCTTAAAAATATCTCCCTAGAATTGTCCATATATTTTACATTTCAAAATGTATAAGAGAAGAGTGAAAGAAAGCTTTAGCCTGAATTATAAAAGTGAAACAAGGTGTCTTCAATTTAAAAATTTATGTTTTAATTCATTTATTATATTTTTAAAGAATATAGAAATATGGATAAGCTTGTAATCAGTTCAAGTGTATTGATACATAGGGACAAAAAAAAAATTACCCAGTTTTATTAGTAGTTTACATTTGGATTGAATAAGATTTATATTATTTTCAACAAAAAGTGTTGACTAAAAGAAAATTACTAAATTTACATAAAATAAATAATAATTTGATTAAATTATTCGATTTTATAAATTTATTATTATTAAATATTATTCAAGCTTAAGATCTTAATGAACATTTTTTTATTTTATATTTTCTAGTATTTCGACTTTCTTTTGAAAGTTATCTTCAGGGATATTATAATAATAAATTTCTATGAAGACGACCCTGAAAAGAAAGTTGAAATATTGGAAAACATAAAATAAAAAAAATTTTCATTGAGATCTTAAGCTTGAATAATATTTACTAATAATAAAATAAATATTTTTCTGTAGCTAAATATTGAAATTTCATGAGTGTTCTTTCTCAATAATTATTGTTTTTCTTTTATAAAATTTGATGACACCGCATCATTCTTCAATATTTTTATTCACATTTCATACAAACAAAAATGTCATGTAATTCATTTATCTTATACAAATTCCTCTTTTTGTTGACACTTTCTATTGTTTTTGAAATTTGAATCATTGGAAGATTCCAATAAAGCCTTAACAGCTCTGCTTTTTCCTAAGTTATAGATTTAAGATATAGTTTTAAGTAATTACTAGTTCTAAGTTTATTTTAGTAGACATAACTCTACTTTTGTTAACAGATAAGTGCAGGGAGCAAGCACTGTATTTTTCACTATTAAAAGTATTAATTAATAATTTGTTTATTATTAATACTTTCTTGTTAAGATCAGCACGTTGCATATCCGAATCGACTGTTATGTTATTAAAATAATACTTTATAGTTTTAAGTTCCTTTTAAAATATATGTTGGTAAATCTTGTAATATCAGGCATGTTCTGAAAATCACGAAAAAGGTGTTCTGCGCACAAAATCATTTGACATCTGGTGATTTAAAACCGGGCAGCAAACTGCCTAACGATTTGAAATCACTTGCGACATTTTAAGCATTTTGCTTTGAATTCCTTAACAAAATTATTAAATACACTTATTTTGAATTGTTTTTTTTATTAGTTTTTGTCAAAAATTAATTATTTTTCAAAACGGAACCCTAAATTTAATAATTTTAAAATACGCTTTATTTTGTGTGTAGAATTTTTTTTTACTTTTGTTTATATTTTTCGTGATTTTTACTACTAGATCTGCTTTTTATCACATTCCACTACAGAAACACTTTTTACTCACAAATTGAAAAACGGTGGAATTTTTTATTTCACACTTTTTATTCATTTATTTTAATTAAATTATTTACACTTTATATATATGTATATTGCGCTTAAAAAATTAATTAAAACACAATAAAATTTCTTAAAATTTGCCATTCAAGTATGGAAATCTTTTTGATGAATAAAAGTAAATTTTTGGGCTTATTATTACGGACATCACAAAAAGAACCACTTTCCAACAAAAGCAAACAATGTCTGCTGAATTTACAATACAAAAACCTTATTTTGACGTTTAAATAAAAATTCTCACTTAACTGCGAATGATATCAAAATGAATAAGCATTTTTTAAGTCTAAATTTTTTTTTTTTCATTTAACAAAACGATTCTATTTATAGAAAAGAGTTGTTGAATTGATGTAATTCTTAGGTTATTAAATTTTAAAAATGCATTTTTTTTAAATGCACTAAGATGCGAATAACGATTCATAATTTTTGAATTTATGTTTGGTGCAACAAAAATTTTTTGGGCGTCCTGACTATAATTGTTAACCAAAATTAAAATGCTCCATCAAGCATGAGTTATTAAAAATTTATAATTTATATTGTATTATTTATTTTAAATAAATTAATTAACCACTTACATTTAAAATTTATCTTGATGTGTGTATATTTATGATTGCAGTTTAATTTTTTTTTTTTAACAAAACTAACTTTTTAAGCAACTTTTTTTAAAATATGTTATATACAAGTTTTTTTATAACTTAACACAAATATCACAAATAGTTATTATTTGATTGTTTGCTAAACTAGTTTTTCTACATAAAAAAAGAAAATAAACCGTAACAAAAGAGAGACAGAAAATATGAAAAGGTTTCATGTGTTTTAGCAGAAAACATACAGGATGAAATAAATATGAGCCGGTATGTGTTGTTGTATGTATGTATTGTTCTTTGAACCGTGACAAATTAAAAATATATAAAATAAAAATTTTATTTTTGTAGCTGGAATACAAACACTATCATAAAATCATAAAAATAAGTTTATAACTATTTTTGTTGCTATTTGTTTTTTGTCCTTTCAGTCCAAAACATTTTTATATTTGGAACATACAAAATAAATGACGAGAGTTAGCAAAATAAACAATAGCAACAAAAAATATTAACACAAAGTTTAAGCGAATATAATAGAAGCAACACACTAACTTGGTTGACTGCAAAAGTTTCTGAATACAGGAGGGCTGAAAAAATATTTTTATTTCTTTTTTTTTTAATAATAAAAAAAAAAATTTAAAACATTTATTTTATTGCAGTGTGAATTCATGAAGAAATATGCTCTTCGAATATGCGAAAAGGTACTTGTAATAAAAGTGTTAAAAAAAATGTTACTAAAAGTTCAAAAAATGGTCATCAAATTTAACACTTATACTGTAAAAAATGTCGTAGAGTTTTGTTTCAAAGTTCGATTCTACAAAATGACAGCGTATAAAAACAAAGTTTCACTAAAGCGGCCCATACACGATATCAGCTTACAGTATACAGTTGCTCGTCTCCTGTCAAAATATATTTGCATTCTCTATATTCTATAGTTTTTATGCCAAAGGTACATAGAAAATGTAGGTGTATGAGTGTATATCTATAATTTTCTTCTTCTTTTGTAGCAGATGTATTTGAAACATATGCAGGACATGTTTTGTAACTAAGTGTTTGTTGTAGGAATGATGTTACTTTATGTAGTTTGTTTTCTATTTTGAAATTAGTTCAATTAACTAATGCTTTGCATTAAAAATATTGCCCCAAAATCATAGTCAAACAATAAAGTCGGTTCTTTTTAAAAAAAACCCAAAAATTAAAAGCTGTTACTAAAAATTTTAGTACTATAGACAAAACAAGAGTAGGTTTTAAGTTGAATCAACTTTAACAGGGTATCACCAATATTTAAACTAGCATTTGTATACAATATGCAGCAAAATATAAAAAAGTGACATTAAAAATAAATAAAACTGAAAAGTAAATTAAATTTTTTTAAAAATCGTTTTTTGTATATTTTAAATTTTTTTTATGATTTTTGTCCTCGAGAATTTCAAAATCTCTGTAGACGCTGTGCATTGCAAACATTTTTTAATTTGCTTATAAATTTTTTTTTTTTTAATTTATTTGGAATTTTTACTTAATTTTATTTTTATTTACGACAGAATATTTTTTTTTGCTTTGTTTGTTTGATTTTCTGTTTCTAAATTATTTAAAAACAACTTTAGTATATTTTAAATTTGAAATCGACTTTTTCGCTAAAAATACATTTTAGCTTGTCTATGGTAGACCTAAAGTACATATTAAAGAAAAATATACTTAAGTACTCTTAAAGTATACTTTTTTTCTGACTATGATTATGGGTCATTGTTTATTGATATAAAATATGATTTAAACCTTTTTTTCTAAATTTATTTTTCTTTATTATAACAATAATATTTGCAATACAAAATTTGTCACTATTCATAATGATTCTTTTAGCAATTTTTCTTTAATGAAGTTAAACAAAATAGAAATAAAATATTTTTATTAAAAGTTGCAAAATTTTGGATTCAACCATAATCTGCTTCGATTGAAAGTTGCGATTTTTCCCTTAAATCCCTAAAATCGCACCTTGAACTTTAAGATCTATTGTGCAGTCCAGTTCCCAACTACAATCAGAGACTCTTTACGACCTTCCTAATTTTTGTAGGATTAATTATATCTAGTTCTTCTGGCATCAATGTCCCGCTGCCTAAGCGACTCATTTTGTGTCTTGCGATAAAATCATCCAGATCCAGATCCAGTTGAGGCCATAAGAATCGGTTATCATAAAGCCATTCAAATCGAAATGCGCTTCATCGGCGAAAATTACTTTTTTGAAAAATTAATACTGGCTTCATTTTGCTCCATTGCAATTACAACACGTTGTTATTTAGTAAAGCACTCCACTTTAAATAATCGAAATAAATATATGGGATAGCTGCCAAAATTTCAGAGCTATTATTTGAACACTAAGACAACTATTATTTTAACAAAAATCATTTATAGAACCTATATCACCTAGCACACGTTGATGCTAAACTTTTCAGAACCCACACTTCCCAAAATTTCAATTATAAAAATAAAACAATATTTCGACATTCAGTTTATTTTTTCTATTTAAATTTTTTGTCGCTTTTACAAAACTCCATAATTCAAATTCATTTGTCAGCTTTTGGCTTCCCTGTGTAATCAGAAATTTATTACTTTAAAATAGTTTTTCACTCTAAAATGTTTTTTTTTTAGTTTTTATTTAATTTTCGAATTCATGTTTTTTTCAGTTAGGTTTTTTTTTTAATATTGGCATAACACCAAATACTTTTTTCCATTCTGTTGGCCATTTATTTTTTTTTAATTTAGGACAAAATATAAAAAATCCAGAAAATAAGTTACAAGCCCACAAACATAAGGTTTGCTTCATTCAGTTGGTGTTTATGTTTCTGTTTTTGTTTGTAATACAAAAACAGAGTGGCGAATAAATTAAGCTACATTAGGTTAAATTAGGTTGAGTTCCTAGGTCTTGAACTGCGATTTCTGCTAGAAAGAAAATGTATAGAAAATATAGCAACAGAAAGACGTCAAAAAGATGGAACAAAAAGACCACGTAGTTAACGGTTGTTCCCTAATTACCTGCTATTACTCAGCCAGTCAACTTCGTAGTAGTCATTACATGATATAAATATTTATAATTGTTGCCACCAGTAAGTCCTTAACATGATTTTGATACAGTCTGGGTCAGATAAACCTCACTGTATATATTACTTGTAGGTAGAGAGATGAATAACACAAGTTATGTCGATGTCCTGGTCTGGCAATCTAGGACTTTTTGCTTGCAAAATCATCAATAGTCTCATATTTGCATATCTCGATGAGAATACTATTGAGTGACGTCCGGCATCCCTAAACCAGGTCGAATGGCAAGTAAACCCCTTAAAAGGTAACGATACCAGAAGAAACTCAAAAAAAATTTTTTTTTTGCAATTTAAATAAATTTTTTAACTTTGTTCCATTAATGGTGTTAAAAAATAATGAATTTTAAGGGTTTTCTACGTTGACGAATGTTCAGCATCTTAATAAAAAAAATTTAACAACTGCTTGAACAGTCTGTTGTCGGAATCGTTTAAGTTATGGATTTATTTAATTAAGGTAAACTTGATGATTGGGTTTTACAAGGTAACAGTAACTCTAGAAAAATTTACTTAAATTTCTTAAATTAATTTTATTTGGGATATTATAGGTAAATAGTTAAGTCTGTGGAGTTTAATTTGTTTGTAATTTAAAGGCAAAAGGTAAACAAGTTTAAATTGTGTAGAATTGTCTATAGCCACCGCTGACTAATTAAAATTTTCTGTCGAAGCAATGGGGGTGATCTGTATGATAGTAATTATTTTCCAGTTAATAACTATGGGATTTCTGTAGTAAGATTATCTTCGACAGACTGTGCAAAATAAATTTACCGATAGCCAAAAGTAGGCGAAATTCCAATTTGACGTGAATTATAGACTCGAATGCATGACATTTTACCGTTTTAAAATTTTTACTAAATTTAGATAATGATCTGAAATTAAAAAAAAAAAATATTAACATGTTATGCACTTAAAAGAAAGTTTTTAAATTTTTTTGTACCCTTTTTATCCATCACCCTGTATAAGGACATAATTGATTAAATTGTGTAAATGAAAAAGTTTTTTTTTTTTTAGTAACAGTTTTGTTTTTAGTTAATTTTATTTAGTAAATTTTCTGCCTAAAGTTATAAAATATTTTATTAAAAAAACTAACATTAAGTATGATATAAACGTATATATTTATGAGTGTTCATATGTATTTAAAGGTTTGTTAAAAAATATGAAATAATAACAGAACATGTGCATGGCTGTGTATACAAACATTCATTTGATATAATCACATGCCATAAACATACAAGATTCGGGATAACATTATTTAATTGACAAAGAAACCCCAGAGGCAAAACATATTAACTGTGTTATCGGAAAGATATTAAAAAAGTATAAAAAAATACCTATTTGGTACAAAAAAATATCAACCAAAGAGGTCCATGCTTTTCTTAGATTTTCTACGTCAAGCTAAAATTTTTCAGCTTTGGAAGTATTGCAGATATGTTTATTACTTTTATCATAAATATTTGATTCCAGCACTTTCAATTCATTTACAAATACTTAGTTTATAATTAATGCATCATTGAATTCTAAAAGTATTTCTGAATTTCATTAGACTCTTTATTTACTAGAGTTTTTCGTTAATAACACTTCTTTAAGACAAGTATTATTAAAATGGCAGTAAATTATACAACAAAACTGTGCATATTTGACAGAAATCGAACAATCCAAAAAATGCTAAATAAAGTCTTGAATTTCTCGCAAAAATTATTTTCTTTTACCCAAACTATTATATAAAAAATTTGTTACAGATGACGTTCATTAGCTTACAAATGCATTCTATTGTTTGAAATAAAAATTTTCATTTAAGCTTGTTTTTTACGTTTGTTATTCTAATATTTACCTTTAAGCTCTATAACTTTTGTACTTTCTATAAAAACCTTTTTTATATATACATATATTTATAAGTGACAGCTCTGTTTTTTTAATAAAGTAAAATATTAGCGGAATTCAAACTTTGAAGTATTTTTACAATTATTGTATATTTACGGAAATTTTACGTAAAAATCTTGATCGACCTTTTTTTAATAATTGTAAACCAATAAATTTAATTTGTGCTGTTTAAAAAATAAGTGTTTCTAGCACTTCAAATGTCAACAACATGTTTTATCTCAAACTAAAAGTTGACACCATTTAGTGACAGCTGTTGTTCTGAATTATAGAACATATTTACATATTGTTTTCATATTTTAATTCTGAAGTGTTATAGAAAATAGTAAAATATTGTGCTTTTTTAATTCTGTGTAAAATAATTTTTTATATTTATATTCACTATAGGTGAACTCCACTATTATTACTGAAAAAAAGCTTTGTAAATTTACACACATACGACTTAGCTTTTAATTTATATTAAATATTCATTTCCCAATTGCTATTGGTCTTACTAAGAAGCAGAGCTGCCAGCAGCTAGAAAATAAATAAGCTAGAATGACTAAACAAAAAGGCTAAAAAAAATTAAATTAAAAATCAAAATTACAAGAGAAGCTAAAAAAAGTTTAAGAAAATTACAGATTAAAATTCATAAAATAATAATTAAAAACATAAAATAACAAAAACTAAAAAAAAGTATTTTTAACACATGGCTACAAATAACATCATTCAGCTAACGTTTTTATTTAAATAGTAACTAATGCACAGCAAAGAACTTACTACTTTAATTTCAATGCTATTTTTTGGCTAAGAGGATCTTAACTCGCTTTTTCGTAATAAAAATGCGGAACTGCAGAATTACCAGAAAAATTAATACTAAATTCATCAAATTCGTGAACGTTTGCTTTTTATTTATACGGCATTCTTTAAAACAAAATTTTTGTTGCAAGAGATTTCGTTAACTCGAATAATTTTGACTTGAAAAATAAAGCTTCGATATGAAGTAAATGTTGATAATAAAGTACTTTTTTTATAAAGAGCAGAAAAATACTTTTTTACATTCCTGAAATTAATTTTTCTCTAAATAAATCATCAACCTACATATCAAAATTTTATCCAAAATATTTCGGTAGTATTTTGTCATCTAAAGCATATGGAAAAATTGTTACTACAAATAATGTGGCTTTCTCTGAAAACTTAAAAGCTTAGTAGCAACTCAATTCAACATTGTGCCGACATAATATAAATTTAACCCAACTCAAGGTTGGAATGTACAATATAAACAAACCGAGAGATGTGCAGCATAAAATAATTGTGTTCTGAGAAAAATTTTCTGCAGACTTAGTTTATGTATAAATAGATAATTTAGTTTTTTTAAGCTATTTCGAAAACGAGAAAAGGGTAAAAAGGCAACGCTGTAACTGTTTAAAGTCTTTTGATTATGTTGGATATTGAAGTGCAAGGCTTAAATTTTTTAATAAAAACGATAGTTCATTTCTTAAATCTTTTGTTTATATTTGAATTTCATGTCTTGAATTTTTTTTAATAATGGAAGACACTGAGGGCGGGGCTTAATTTGATAGTTTCTTTCTTAAGTCTTTTGTTTTATTTGAGCTTGAATTACCTATTTTAAATTTTTTTTATAATAATGGAAGAATCTAAGGGCGGGACTTTCATTTTTTACTAATGGACACTTTCAAAATTTCTTTCTTAAGTCTTTTGTTTATATTTGAACTTGATATTCATGTAATTTTTTTAATAATGGAAGATACTGAAGGCGGGTTTTAAATTCTTTATTAATGAACGTTGTGCTATTAAGCCTTTTGTTTATGTAGGATCTTCCATGTTCTTGAATTAAAATTTTTCTAATAATAGACGATAGTTATAGCGGAATTTAATTGTTTTTTATTAATGGACGGTACTAATGTATGCGTCTTATAGCTTAATTATTAATTATGTTTTGGATTTAATAAACTATTTTTGGAAGGAGCGTTGAAAATAGCTAGAAAAAATAAGCTGAAGTTTCCTAACAAAAGCTAAAAAACTATAGCTAAAGATTCAAAATTTTTATTAAATTTTTATTACAAGTATAATAAGGTATATAAAACAACAACAACTAAATAAAATAAGGTCGTTTTTCACATGGCTTTAAATAGTTATAAGCGAATTCAATTTCTTATTAACTTCAATTTTAAAAAATTTCATTTAATTTACTTATATTATCATATTTTTTTACGCTTTGTTTAATTAGTTCATTTTATTTTTTTGTACATATACCTATTAATATTTTTTACCGCACAAATCCATTTTTATTGCTGGTATGTATGTATGAAAATATTTTATTTATTTTATTTTATTCAATTTTAACAACATGATATTATTTTTTATAGAAGTAAAATTCTATATAATAAAAAATAAACGATAATTTTTTGATTTAAATGCGTCTTAACTTGCTTTATCGTACAAAAAAGTGAGCAACCTCAGCATTACTTAACGATAGTACTAGACAGCAAAATACTAAACTAATCAAATTCATGAGCGTATAATTTTTTATTTAGGCGGACTTCTCTCAAACAAAATTTTTGTCGCAAGGGTGAGGGTGGTTTTAATGATAGTTTTCTGCAGCATTGAAAAATATAAAGCTTAGATATGAATTTATTTTATAAGGCAGAACCCGAATACTTTTCTTTAGCTCTGAAATTATTTTTTGTTCTACTTGTTTAAATTAAGATATGAAGTTTTTATCGAAAACATTACTCAGGTACTTTGGTTAATATTTTGCTCCCCTAAAGCAAAAGTAAAATTTTTTTTATTTTGCAGACAAAACTTAAATTTAATCCTATTCAAATTCCAAGTTTATAGAACAAACTCATTTGGGTCGTGGAATTTGCTTCAGTCTTAGTTAATTTGATTTTTCCAAAACAAACAAAAAAGGCTATTTAAGGTTATTTTGAAAACGAAAAAAATGCTAAGAAAAAAAGCTAAAGGTTACGTCATAAATTTCGAAATTAAATACAAGAAAAAGAGGCTAAAATGGTAACACTGCTAAGAAGTAATACCTTTTAAATCCTTAGCTTTAAAATCTGTCTGTTAACAAGTTATTTCATACATTTACTTTGTATTTATATTAAAATGCATGCAGATGGTTGATATTAAAATACTATTTTCAAATACAAAAAAAAGAAAGTATTTATATATTGAAATTGAGGTGATAGACAGGTAAAAAGAATGTTAATGAAATATTCTTAGCTTCTTACACATGTAACATATGAATCTAAATTGAAAACAAAAGGTTTTAACAATAAGCATAAGCAATGGGATATACGAGTACATAAAAACTAAATTTTTCCAGTATATCAAATTAGGTTTAAAGAAATTATTTTTTATTTATATAATAAATAAAATCTTTACGCTATTGATTAAAAAAATTATTTAATCCTACAGAAAAAGATTGTAAATTTATTAATTAATTAATTTTTTTTTTAAATTTATAGATACTAAAGGTAAACCTTTTAGTTCGAAATATATTCATTAAAGAAAACGAATATTTTTTCTTTTAAATATTAAATTTTTGTTTAGAAAAAATATTTCGTCTCTTAATTCTATACCATTCACTGTAGTAACAAACTTATAAACAAGTGTGTGATTTCGTTTATAATTTCTTCACTGAGCTTTGAGAACAAGGGGTAAAAATCAGAAGATCTTTGCTTCTTTTTTTTTGTTTGATATCTTTTCATTTGATTTTAAATATATAATTTTAAGGGCCGATGTTGAATGTAAACCACACCTAAACTTCAAGATATTTTCTGCATTTCATTTGACATTTCTCAATTTCAGACTTACTCAATTTGAACCCTGGAAAGATACACAATCGAGCAACACGTTAAAGTTATTCGGGGTTATTATGAAAATGAAAATCATTTTTCGAAGAAAATCATCTTCAGTGATGAGGCACATTTTCACCTCAGTGGACTCGTCAATAAGCAGAATTGCCGCATTTGGGCGAATGATAATCCAAAAGTGATTGTCTAAACACCAATGCACCCACAAAGAGTGACTGTTTGGTGCGGTTTATGGGCTGGCGGCATCATCGGGCCGTATTTTAAAAAAAAAAAGAGGCCGGTCAGGCAGTTACTGTGAATGGTGTTTGCTATCGGGAGATGATAATGAACTTTTTATAACCCGAATTGGAAGATATAGATGTGGACAATATGTGGTTTCAACAGGACGGTGCCACTTGCCACACAACTAACGAAACAATGGCCGTATTATCTCACGTGGTGGCGATGTCAATTGGCTACTAAGATCATGTGATTTGACGTCGTTGGACTTCTTTATTTTCAGTTATTTGAAAGTAAAGGTATACGTCAATAAGCTAGCAACAATTCAAGAGCTAAAGCATGAGATATTTCGACACATTAACGACATAGAAACTCAATTTTGCTTCAGTGTCATTGAAAATTTGGACCATCGAATGGAGGTGTGCCGCCGAAGTCGCGACGGCCATTTGGCTGATATTTTGTTCCATACGTAATTGAACCATACTATATTATCATAATAAAACAAAATAACAACAATTTACTAAATAATTTGTGTTTTATTAAAATTTTTTTTAGCGAAATACACATTTACTTTCTTGGTAGTTGTCGTTAATTTACATGCATTTTTTTATTTAAAATTAATTGCTTATTATTATTACTTAAATCATTTTAACATTGTGCTGTCTATTTAGTAAAATATTATTTTAATCAAAAAGATGTGCGAATTGAAAAATATGAATATTTGGCTACAACAGTTAAGAATATTTAAGATTCGTCACTATTTAATTTGTTTTAATTACATATTAATTAAAAATTTAATTAAAAATTTGTATGTGATATTTCAACCGTAGATTTATTCAGCACGTCTGCGACATTGTCTGGCGCGCACTTCTCTGAAATCTATAAATTAAGAAATTTAATTTGTATTCAAATCAGTTAATAAAAAAAAAACACTAACTTGTACAATTTTGGTAATTGTGAATTCTCAGATGACAACGTGATGTAAACATTCTATGTATTCGTCCTTGGCGACCGCAAACTCTACGACTACGGTTATTGGTTGGGCTGCAAGTGACTCTTTGAGCACATGACCCAGTGCGACCACTACGTATGCACTTGCATTTACTAGAATCAACTTCTGGCCATTCTGTTTAGTTTAGTTTAATTATTTATACAAAATTTTCAAAAACAAAAATTATATTAATTTTATTTACCATTATTTCTATCGGCTTTTTTTAAATCACATCGTGTCGCAAATAGCCGACATGTATTGTTAGCTACTTCCACACAAACTGAAGAGCTCATGTTGCCTGTACAAGTTCTAATATCGTTAACTCCAAATTGACAGCAGTGTCCTAAAGAAGTAGGTTGCCAATCTAATTGTAAAGCCAAAATTAATGCAAATCAATGTGCTTTGGTTAAATTTTAGTCCACTTACTTTCGTCTTGACAATTTGAATTTCTAAAATCACACTCGTTGCGAAAAAGTTTGCAAGTACCTTCTTTACGTCCACATATTTGACGTTGTCGATTGCAATTACGGCTTTCAGGACATTTGCATTCATCATGCTCGTCAAATCGAAGGCCTTGGCATCTCTTTGGCAAGGTAAGCGAGATATCTGAATAAATATTATTTGTAAT
Organism: Thelaira solivaga; assembly: GCA_947397855.1. NCBI lineage: Eukaryota > Metazoa > Arthropoda > Insecta > Diptera > Tachinidae > Thelaira > Thelaira solivaga. The sequence goes on from OX377612.1 coordinate 14,871,198, forward strand.
AATAAAACTTAAATTCACGAATGAAGTTAGAAGTCACATTATTACACATGAGAAAAGGAGCTTGAATATTTTTTGAAATAAGCATTTTTCTTTTAATTTTCTTATAGAACTAGAATTAGCAACAAGAACTGCCCCCAAAACGACCTATAGTAATACTAAAAATACTCCCTAATTGGAGTATTCATAAAAAATGTTTAAACTTCCGCCTTGTCAAAGTGATGCTTCAAGAAACAAAAACGAGTTCATATTAGATACAGTGCATATATATTCTGCTGTTGCTTCGCCCTCGTTATACAACCTGCAGAGGTTTTATTGCCAAGTCTTTCAATACTCTGCAATGCCATAAGTCCAGTAACAATGCAAATTCCTGACCGCATCAGGCTCAGTGAGTTATTTGTTCTCTTTCGAGAATGGAATACGTGTTTTATTTAAATTTTAAACATTTATTTATTTCCTCAATTTGAGTGCGTTGAATTTATTTATTTTTTAAATTAATTTATTGACTTACTTTCTCCTTCACACTGTGCCCATCTCATATCACATTCTGTTTTAAAGTAGTAACATTGATTTCTTACACCTTTGCCGCATACACTTGTTGTATTTGAGCAAAAATCTAAAGCTGGACAACGACAAGATCTGGTTTGATGTAGAGTAAAATTAAGACATTGCAAATTATCAACTGACTGCCAAGCTGCAATAATTTTCGATAATGAAAAAACAAAAATAATTGTAGAAATATTGTTTTTTAGCAAACCTTCTCCACGGCATAATAAGCGCTGCAGTTCACAATCGTTACGTAAAAGTTTACAACCCTGACTATTTCGCACACAAACTTCTGTAGAGTTCAGTGTTTCAGATTTTCCTTCACATGTGGCCAATTTTGGACAGGTGCAGTTTCTTATATTTTGATCCAATTCAAATCCTGCGCATTGCAAATCATCAGTTTTAGTCCAAACTAAACATTTTTAATATAAAATTAGGCAAGAAACTAAAAATTATTGATTAAATAACCTTCTCCCTGACATCTGGCAAGTTGCAAGTCACAATCCGTTTTCATAAGTTTACAACCTCTGGAACCACGTACACAGAATACCTTTTCCTTATTGCAGCAGTTAAACAAGCGTGGACAAGCACACCAACGCCATTGATTTGGTATATAATTTTGACATTGTATTTCATTTGTAGGTATCCAGGCTGAAATAAATTAAACTCTGCTAATTAAAAATTCTTAGAAATCCTAAAAGAATACGGTTTTTACCTTGTCCTCGACATTTAGCTCTCTCTAGTTCACATGCATTAGCCATTAGCTTACATGCTCCTCTTAAGTTAACGCATATGTTGGTAGCATTACTCTGAGAACATGTTTGTAACTGAGGACAGCTACATGTGGCTTGCTGTCCAACAGTAAAATTTTTACACTCTTCAATATTTGCTGCGCACCATTCTTTGCAAAAAAAAAATAAAAACTTTTAATATTGACGCAAATTTTTGTGAAAAATAAAATTTTCTTTACCTTCTCCTTTACATTTTGCCATTTCAAAATCACAAGAGTTCCTCATAAGGGTACAGTTTTGTTGATTTCTTACACAAATTGGATTAGAATTATTTTGGGAACATGTTTTCAAGTCTGGACAAGCGCAATTTCTCAATTGATCTACAGCGAAACCTTGGCATTGTAATATGTTGGTGACATTGAGAGCTAAAAAATACAATGAGAGTTGTGGTATAGCAGAGAATTAAAATTTGAACTAAGCATTGTGGTAAGCCTTGAAGGAATTAGTTGTTTTTATCTTTTGGAATTTGAACTAGAAATTAAACTTAAATTTAAATAAATTTAGTTAAAAAATTAAGATTTCTGCATTTCTTCATCATATTCATTACGAAATTCATAAACACATTTCATTTTTTAACTGAAATAGCACCTATCACAGAATGCGTAGTAGAAAATAATATAATTTTCATAGTGAAGCAAAATATCAAACATAATAATTATAGACATAAGGATTAGAATAAAGCATAAACTTAAACACAAGTTTGTTCTGCAAAATTTTGTTCATAAATTTTTATGTTATATAGCAAACTGAAATCGAGAATTATTTATCATATAACGGTGCAAGATATCATTTAGATATTTTTTACAACACCAATTCAAAAAGGATTTTAAGAAAAGAAGAAAACAAAGACTTAAAACTTTCATAAATTATACTGCAGCCAATGCTCAGAAAGTAAACTTTAACCGTCTTATCCAAAAAAATTCGACATAGACTTTAAAGTAAAATTTATGAAAAAATTATATGAAAAATTTCGATAACGTTGACTTTAAAGTCTACGTTAATTTTTTTTTGGATAAGGACGAAGGCCACAGCAGCTAGTTCCTATGATGTTCCTATAATGTTAATAAATAAAAATAAATAAATAATTTTTTTGGTTAAGAGGGAAAATCTTTAAACTTTTTTAAATTTTTATAAAATTTTATATGAAATATGCTACTAGAATTTAAGTTCTCTATTTCAAGGTCATAGCTATCAAATTTCCTTTAAGATTTCCAATTTTTAAAGCACTCAGATATAATGTCTTACCTTCTCCTTGACATAATGCTTGTTCCAATTCACATTGATTGCGTAACAATTTACAGCCTTGTTGAATTTGTATACAAACATTGCTAGAATTTCGTTGACAGTTTAGCCAATTTGGACAGGCACAAGCACCCTCATTACCAGTTTCCAAATTTTTACACTGTATCGCTGGTAAAATAGTTAAGTCTGGCAAAAAAAAAAAAAAAATTATTATTAAATAACGATCTGGTAACTTTTTTTTTCACACAAATACCACTAAGACTTACTTTGTCCTTGGCATCTTAAGTGCTCTAGCTCGCATTCGTTTGCCATTAATCGGCAGCCCGTATTAGTTTTTACACAAATATTGGTATTATTTCGAGAACATGTTTTTAAACTGGGACAAGAGCAATTTCCTGTCTGGTTAAAAACCAAACCCATACAATTTAGCAGGGATATAGTTTGAGCTGACATAAAAAGGTATTATTTTTTTTTAATTTAGTTAGAATACTTTTTTCGATTTTTATGCAAGTCATACATGAAGCGATCATTAGTTGTTAATCTAGTTACAGTTTGTATACAAACAATACAACTTTTGTGTAATATGTTGTTGCACGAACAAGTAATTTTGACTAATGATATTACAAATATTCGTTTTTTATTATTTATTAAAAGTAGAGTTGTGCTTAGGAACATAAAATAAAACTCATGCTCATGAGTTTAAAAATAAAACTTGTGAGCACAAATTTTACTTTGACTCATGCTTTATAACAAAATCTAATAAATTTTTTTTATTTCACTCGCTCTAAAGCATGAGCACAAAATAATAACACAGGGCAACAAGAGTCTATTTTATAAAATTTTCTTTAGTGTTTGTATGCGGTTTCGATTAATTAAATTGTGCTGATTGCCAAAATGACAGTTATTTTTTCCAGCAGCAAACTACTAGTGGCAATGCAGAAGTGTACTTAAAAAGCATATGTTTGTAATGTTTGTGAACATCTTTAACATACAGCTTTTTCACAAGCTTCTATTTTCGCAATCAGCACACTTTAATTAATCGAAAATGAATACAAACAATCTATGAAATTTTTCAATGACCACAGTAATCCATTGAAGTAAACATAAAATAGCTCAAAAACTTTGCTACTAAGTTGTACAACTTAACTAAAAATTAAAACTTTGTTATGTCATTTAAAATTTTTTTTAGGTCTACTAATGATTGCGACATGTATTCGTATATAGCTACGTGTCTTATATTAAAGCAAATTACCTGGTCCTTGGCATTTTTCATGTTCCACTTCACATTGGTTTCTTAATAATTTGCAGTTGCCTGAAGCTAGTTTAAGGCAGGTACTGGTGGCATTTGTGGAACAGTTAAACATATTAGAACATGAGCAAGTTCTGGTAGTGTTTAAGGAAAAGTTTGCACAATGTAAATTAGGCAGAATTGTCAAAGCTAAAATAAATTTATTCATGTTTATATCAAATCAATTTTAGAGTAAATAGTTTGTTTTACATTGACCTTGGCACCTGGCCATTTCTAAATCGCATTGATTATTTAATAAAGTACAATTGTTCATTAAGTTTTTTACACAAATATTGCTGGTGTTTCGGGAACATGTTGCTAAATTGGGACAGAAACATGAATTTGTTTCATGGTTGCGAAATCCTCGACATTGTATAGACTCCACAGTACTTAAAGCTAATAACAATGAAATATTTAATATAATATAAAGAAAAGACAAAAGAAAAAAATAAACTTTACCTTCTCCTCTACATAAAGCTTCCTCCAATTCGCATTGTGTTGTTAAAAGTTTGCAGCCTGCACGTGTTCTGACACAAATTCTGGTAGAGTTTTGAGAACAAGTCAATAAATTGAGACAGCTACAGTTGTTTTGTTGATTTATATTGAAATTTAAACAGTGGCTGGCATGTGCAGCTATGAAATCTATATTTATATTTATAACAATTGTTATCAATTTATTATTATTTGCACAAGTGTTTCTTATAAGAACTTACTGCTTCCTTCACATTTAGCTTGTTCAAATTCACACTCGCTTCTAAATAAGCGACACTGGGTTGAACTCATGGCACAAATGCTGGAAGAATTGCGATTACATGTGGTTAGATTATGACAAAAACAACGTCTGCTTATGTTGTTAGTAAAATTTCTACAGTGTATTCTATCAACCCTTGTCACATCTCTTCCCTCACATATTGCTTGTTCCAGTTCACATTCATTTCTTAATAACATGCAAGTATTATTATTGTCATTCTCACGTACACAAATGTTACTAATACTTTGTGAACAATTTCTAAAGCGCGGACAAAAACAGTTGCTAGTGACGTTCAAACGAAAACCACGACATTGAAGAGAATTTGTAATGGATAAAGCTAAATGAGTAAAAAAAAATTAGTTACTTGAAAGGGATAAAAAGAAAAACACGTAAACACAAAAACAAAATGTTCCCCTTCAAATTATTGTTATTTTTGCATTCAAAAATTTTAACTGAATCCCCTCAGGCTTAAACATAAAATTTATTAATTACTTTCTCCTTGACATCTAGCCTTTTCAAGTTCACACCGGTTGCGAACTAGCTTACAACGCGTTGCCGATGCTTCTACACACAAATTTGGAGATTCTGATGTACAAATGCCCATAGCAGGGCATGAACAATTTTGCAACTGATTTAAGCTAAAATTGCGACACTGAATAGCATCCACTATGGTGAAATCTTAAATGAAAAATTTTATATAACCAGAAAATAAATTTATGATTTATATTTGAAAAAAAGCGTTCAACAACTTACTGCGTCCCTCACATCGAGCCGCTTCTACTTCACATTCGTTTCTCAACAATGTGCAACCTTGTGCAGATCTAATACAAATATTAGTGTTATCACTATTACAGCTAAACAAACGTGGACATGTACATGGTCTGCCATCACCAGGTAGAAAACTTCTACATTGCACTGATGATACCGGTGTAGCCACTAAAAAATCATATTTCACATAGAATTATATTCATATTAAAACTCATATCAAAATCACCTTCTCCTAGACATCTAGCACGTTCTAATTCACATTCGTTTGTCTTAAGACGACAACCCACTCTGGTTCTTACACAAATATTTGTGCGATTCACTGAACAGGTTGCCAATCCCGGGCAACCACAATTACCAGTTTGGCCAGGTCTAATATTGCTACACTGTACTGCTAAAGTGGGGGTTAGAACTGAAAAAATTTTATTTATTTGTAAGTGAATTAAAAAATTGTCATTCTAAAAATGATACCATTTCCTTCACATCTCCCCTGTTCTAGATCACATTGATTTCTCATTAACTGACAACGATTGGCAGCATTACGTACGCATATGTTGGTAATATTCCGCTGACAAGTAAGCAAATTTGGACAAGTACAAGTTGCATTCAAACCAATTTGAAATCTTTGACAATGTAAATTATTTATGTCCAATAATCCTTTAAATAATATTAAATTATTAATCGTAACTACAAATATTTCTAGGCTACTTACTTTGTCCACGACATCTATCACCTTCGAGATCACATTCATTATCATAGAGACGACAAGTATTGGCATTAATTTGTACACACAGTTGAGTTTCATTTCTTGAGCAAATCAAACTTTTTGGGCATGTACAAGTTCCAGTTTGATTGAAACTTAAGCTACGACATTGCATTATATCAATATTTCGCCAAACTAATAAAAAAACAGATAAGGGTATACAAAATAAAATGACTCAGGATAGACTTTAGAAAAGCAATTTTTTTACAATCCTTGATTTAAGTCTTTTAAATTTTTTTTAATATTAAAGTTAGTCAGCTACAAAAACAAATATAACAAATATTATTAAATTAATTAATAAAAGGAAAATGAGTGCTAGAAAAAAATTTCAATATCAGAGAGAAAATTTTATTTAGAATTGTTGCTTTCATTATAATAATAGAATTATTAACCTATTAATCACTTACCTTCTCTATTGCAACGAGCTCTTATTAAATCACATTCTGATCTAAATAATCGACATGCATGCCCATCTCGATGTACGCAAATTCCAGCTGTTACAGTTTGATTCGAACATGTTCTTAAAGATGGACAAGAACATACGCCTGTTGCATTCACACTTAAGTTTACACATTGCACAGCATCCGTACGATTCCATACTAAACATAAATAAAAAAGAAATAAACTTCATTTATGTAGCTTAAGCGAAAAAGGTTTATTAATCAAAAAGAATTTAAAAGCCTTTAGTATTTAATACAGTTAACTTTTAAAAACATTAATCAATACATAGTACAGGGTGGGCCAAAAGAAACCAAGGGGTGTAAAAGTTTAATAACTTTTTTGTTTATTATCTTTTTTTTTATTTTTTCTTTCAGATTATATAATATACAAAATGGAAATTTTTTTACACTAAGTATGAAAAATGATGTCTCTTAAATGACCACAGTTTTCAGCTTCGCACTGATGGGCTCTTTTTATAGCATTTTCCATAACATCTTTCAAAACTTGTGGCTGTAGCGTTCGAATTTCTGCAACAATGTTTGCCTTGAGTTCAAGGATTGTCTCTGGCTTGTTCACATACACTCGCTCCTTCAAAAAACCCCAAAGAAAATAGTCGGGTGCTGTCAAATCTGGCAATCGCGCTGGCCAAATAATTTCCGAATTTCGAGAAATTATTCGCTATCCAAAAATTTGACTTAAAAGTGCCATTGTGTCTCGGGCAGTATGGGCAGTGGCTCCGTCCTGCTGAAACCACATACCAGGTCTGTTTTCAAGAGCAGGACGTAAAAAATTTTCTATCATAAAACGATACCGCTCTCCATTTACGGTTACAGCACTTCCATCTTCATTCTCGAAGAAGTAGGGCCCAATGACATTTTCAGATGTGATCCCACACCATACTGTACACCTGATGGGGTGCAATTGGCATTGATGAATGGCTCTTGGATTTTGAGAACCCCAGAACCTACAGTTCTGCTTGTTAACAAAGCCATTCAAATGAAAATGAGCTTCATCACTCATAATCAAATTTTCAATAAAGTTGATTTCATTTCTGGCCAACTCTTGAAATTTAACTGCAAAATTTAGACGTTGCCGATGATCTGCGGGTTTTAATTCTTGGACCAATTGCACCTTATATGGGTATAACTGTAAACTGTACGAGACATTTCTAGCTGAGCAGAACGCCTTCTGCCAGATGTTTCTGGTGCTTCGTTAACACTTTGCTGTACTCGTTCAATATTTACCGCAGTGCGACTTAAACGTGGTCTACCGGTTCGAGGCAAATCTCTTACGCTGCCATGTTGGTGATGACGATTAACTAAGCAACGAATCATCGCTTCAGAGGGCGAAATTCTGACGTTAAAATGTCGACGATATGCTCTTTGCGTTAAAATAATTGATCTCTGGTTTAAATAATAAAATTCTATTGTTCTGGTTCTCTGTTCAGTTGTGAACCTCTCCCCTATAAATTCTCCAAGTGTTGTCTATATAATCTGAAAGAAAAACTAAAAAAAATTAATAAACAAAAAAGTTATTAAACTTTTACACCCCTTGGTTTCTTTTGGCCCACCCTGTATAAAGCAAAGTCGCTTCCCGCGTCTGTCCCTATGCCTGTATGTATGCTTATATCTTTAAAACTACACAACGGATTTTAATGCAGTTTTTTTTAATAGATAGAGTGATTCAAGAGGAAGGTTTATATCCGCCTGGCAGGTAGCCCTTTAGTCGTTATCTGGTTTATTTACCTACTACCTGTTTTTATCCGGTTTCGCGCAGTTCTTTACTCTATGAGTACGATTTCTTAGTGTAAGAAGATCGAATATATAAAAATTTTAAGGCAAACACAACGTTTGCCGGTTCAACTAGTAATTAATAATGGAAACTACTTGAAGCATGATCAGAACTTCTTTATATTTATTTGTCTATTAAATTCTTGTCTTATAATTAATTTTTACTTTCAATGAATCCTGCTGAAAATTTAGTCCAGAAGTCGGAGAATAATTTAAAATTTTTTTTAGAAATTTTGTTTTTGTTATTTTTTTATTTATAAATAGAAAAAATTTTATTCGTATAATTTTTTTAATTTTTTCATAGAAAAGTTTATTTTAAAAAATTCGATATCGAAAAAACGTGCTTTTTAGAAACTGTAAATAGTAAATTATATATATTCTGGATTTTTTAAAGAGAGAAGAGTGAATTTAGCGATGTTAATTAGTGTGTTTACATAAACTTCAGCTTCTACGAGTATATAATCTGTCACTTGATATTCAGCATGATTGGTATCTACTTTGAAAAGAGATGACTGTTTGTAGAAAAATATTTAAAATTTTTATCTATTTCTATTTTTCATTTTAATAATTTTTTAAAATTAAATGTTTTTAAATTTTGGGTAAAAATGGCGTTTTTTCATTACAACTTTTACAAAAGGCTATATTTGTGGTACACTTTCTTAGATTTTTATTCTATTCATTCTATTTTCTCAGAAGCTAATGCTTTCTCACATGTTACATATATTTGCTTAGTTAAGCTTTAATTAAAATTCGAAGCCTTTCTTTTTGGTAAAACTTATCATCATGTAGTTGCTATTGATAACGGAACATGAAGGACATGTGAATAAGAGATCTGCCTTGCTTTCATAGGTTCAAAGCCTGTCTGCAGGGTGCATAACAACGTCATTCTCCCTTTACTCAAAGATCAGAAACGAAGTCTATCAGTCTGCTTGAGAGTCTAGGTAAACATGTGGCAGTCAAGCAGACTCTTTAGCACCCAAACATATTACCTAAAAAGTTATTCTGAACCCCAACAGAAATTGCAGCAAACACTGAGTTAAGCTGCTGAGTAACATTGGAGTGGTACATGATGACTCCTGTCATTTCTGTTAAAAAGGAACGTCGAAACATATTCGGTGCGATTGCTTAACGTTGGCAAAAAGGCAGATATGCTACTTAAGCGGTGAGATGCAAACCCCAGAAGAAAATGATTTGATCAGTTTATAGTTGTTCTGATTCAACAGAAATTGTACTTTGTGAAAAAAAAGTGTTTGTTTTTGTGATTTTTTTTCTTCCTAATCCAATTCTCTGATCATAAACCATTTTTATCTTTGATAAAGTGGCCGAGTAGTTTTTATTACTTGGCAAGTTATGTGTATAATTTGAAAATAGTTTTTTCTTTTCTTTTCTTTAAGTTTTAAAGACATCACAGAAAATGTAACGAAAAAAAATTTTTTTAAAAATTAAAAAAAAAAACAAAATGTATTAAAGTATGAATATGAAGTATAAATTTTTGATTCCGTTTGCAATTTATAAAAAATATGCTTAAAAAAATATGTATCCTAAATTTTTATATATAGCCTGTTTGTTTGTGTATTTAGGTGTTAAAATCAAATTTTTTGAATTCTCTGTGCAATATATATCTGATAGTTGTTGCTGTTATTAGGTTGTTATTGAAATTCAATCCAATCGATCGCCATTCGTGAATGAGTGAAAAATCAAGACTGGATTTGTTAATAATTTTTTTTTTATTTTTTTTTTTCGTTAATTTTATTTTTGAAAGAAAATTATATTAATTAGTTTTTTGCCGCTTCAGCTTTGCTAGTTTTTTTATTATTTTTCTTTTTTTTGACAAGAATGTATAAACTTAAAAGATATGTAAAATTGGCCGAATTTAACTTGTTTAAAAGCATTTTGTCTGGACAAAAGTAGTAACATATTTAGCATGTACCACGAATTTTATCATCTGAAATTTATTTTTATTTTATTATTCGCAACCTCGTTTTTTAGTGAAAAAAAAAATGTTTATAAAATGTAGTTGAACAAAATTTGATACATGTATGTATGCATATCCGATATACATACATATGTATGTGGCTTTGTTTGTAAAAAATAATATTAAATACTAAAATGTTGTACAAGCATACTTGAAAACGACTCATCACTACAAACATGTGTAATATTTTATAATAGAAAGTGCTTGCAAGCTGTTTCAAATATGCTTGTGTAGCCCTTTATTAAATACATATATATCACTTACCAGTTGCTAATGTGGCATTACAATTTACACTTTCTAAAGAACATTCATTTGAAAAACGTCTGCACTGTTGACCATTTGTAGTACATATTTCTCTATTTATTCTACTACAATTATTTAAATTGCAACTTGGTCTTATAGTTTGGGCACTGCTTAAAAAATAAGGACCCGCCAACACTAATATCAATGCAAATATTGTTTGCATTATATATTGTATTTTATTCTTGTAGTTTTCCAATATTTTAAACTTTTAATAAAATAAATTTGATTATAAATTAAAAAAAAAGAGTTTCTCTTTCAGTGACTTAACTTATCAATAAAATATTTCGAAATATTTTCAATTTAATGGCTGAGTATTGGCTTTTATATGTATAATCATAAACCTTTTACTTTTTCCTGAATAAACACATACGAATAAATAAATTTATTTACACAGTCCACACCACACTGAAATGTATAAAGAATGCTATAAAGGTATTTTTAAAACGCGTTTGCCTTTTACATGCTCTTGTTCATTTTGATTGTTCTCGTTTGGTTTTATTATACAACTTTTTTTATTTATTTATTTTCTTTTTGTTCTGGTTTGTTGCCTTCACCTGACAATTGTGTACGATTTGCAATACATTTACATCTTCTATTTACACTGGCACACATGTCGCATTATATTTATTATGTAACTGTGACGTACTCTTGTAGTGAAAGTAAAACATTTTTGTTAAAAAAATATCATAAAAATTCTTTATTATAAAATTGAATTTCGATTACTTGAGGCTCGCAGGATCGGAATGCATTATAAATAAATTACGACTTGTGGTATTTATATGAAAATGGAATTAATGTTTTAATATAATAATAAAAGAGAAATTTTCACCAGAAAATGATAACTAACATCAAGATGGTATCGGACAGATAAATGATTTATGAATATTACAAATAGACTTTAATCAGAAGTATCCGATAAACAAAGGATTTTAGGGTTATATAACAAAATTGGTAAGTATCGAGCGTTCTCTATTTTTTTTAAATAATATTTCACTAGAAATTATTATAATTTTTTTAATATTTAAAAATAAGAAATTTCATAAATATAATATAAAAAGTAGAAAAATAATAGTTGCATTAAAAATAAACTAAAGCCCATGTAATTTAAGCTTTTTTGATGTATTTAGTAAAAACATTTTTTTTTATAAAAAAATTTGCTCTTGATTTAAAAAAGAAATGGTAAAACACTAAAAAACAAAATAACAGCAATCATACAAATTAAAAAGAATAAAATTTTATTATTTTATTTAAGAACACAATTTTTAAAAAGATTTTCTAATCAAATTGTCATTCACAAGCTCAGGTTTTCTGTTGTTTTTTTTTTGTATCAAACTGTGTTCAGAGAAAAATTTTTGATAATGGCTGTAAAAAATGGAAATTATTTAGACAAAGAGTAGAAAAATTCTTAAATATAAATAAATTTTGCTGGCAGATAACCCTTTTTGCAGTATATTGTTGACAGTGACTTAATTAATTTTTTTTGTAATTTCTTGCACTCACTCATTTTGATAAGCCTTCTTTTCGTTATGTATTTGTATCCCTTATCAAAAATAATTTGACACGAGAATGGCAATGAGAAATAAAAATGCCTTAAAACATATAAAGCTCCTTAAATTTTAAGTGATAAAAAACATGGTTTTTTTATATCTGAATTTTTTTTTTTTTTTGTTAGCTCTGATAATACTTTTAATTTAAATAAACAGCACTTCCAAAACGATTGATTGACTGTAGTGTTGTTTAGTTAGTTAAATTTGTTTGTTTATTTTATTTAAAAATTTGTTAATTTAATATAAAACAAAATTGTAAATCAATAAAGTCATCTTCTATTTGCCTCACTTGTACTAGTATCTACATATGTGATTGAGCGGAAAATTTTGGTTAAAAAAGGGGTCGGAAATGTTATACTAATACATACTTTAGAGTAGCACATTTAATAAAAAACATACGTTTTTGCCAACCTGTTTTGAAAGGTCTTATAAATGAAAAATGTAAAGAAAATTGATGTTTTAAAATACATACAGCTGTTGTGTGGCACTTATTTATTATAAGTAAAGGATAAAAACATCAAAAATGTGCAAAACATATATTCATGTAATTCTATAAGTTCTGTTGATTGTGTAAATAAAAAATTTTGAATCTTTAGCAAATATCCGCTTTAAGTAGCTCTCATTTTTTATTCATTACAAAAAGAAAAAAAAAACTGCTTTATTGAAAAAAAAATTATTGTTTTCTTTTAGTCTTGTCGAACATGTTTGTTTTTGTTGACAAACTCAATCTGTTTTATATTCCTGCCTTTCCAAAATCACTAGTGAAAAATTTAATTTACCTTTTTTTTTTTGTTATAAAATGGTACCTTTAACAATATGAAAAAAGAAATCTCAATGAAAAACAAGTCAATTGAATGTTTCAACAAATTTGTAAGCATTTACATTCTACATATATTTTTTGTCAATGTTCGTTGGGCCCATTGCTTCCCAGCAAATCTATAGTCAGCAAAATAAGAAGAAATAGAAAAACCTGTTAGTAAGGACGATTAAATATTGAATTTAATTATTTATAATTAATCAAATTATGTGGTAATATTTCGAAATTTCGGTATCAACTCTACCGTAGCAGTATTGGCGTATCATTGATTCCTCAATAGAGATATTTTTGTTTATTCTTGAATGACTTTTATTATTACTATCACCGCGACCTTTAAAGAACTATTGTGTAGCCCAGCTCGTAATTGCTGTAGGATTAATCGGGACTTGTTATGTGTCTTGCCACCGCTGAACACTTGCAAAGAACATGTTTCGACGTTTCCTGTCCTTTTCGACAGAAACGACAGAAATCGTTCTGTACCACACCTATCTTACTCATGTGATAATTAAGTCTACAGTGGCCCGTAAATAACTCAACGTAGAGTTTTATATAATTTCTGTTGAGGTTTAAAACAACCTCTGCTCTAATGCGCTCGGATTTGATAAGACTCTCTGACTGACACATGCCCTTTTTGGCCCACCAGCAGTCTTGTAGGTCCAAAAAGGACTTCAAAAACATTATAATACATGGTTTATATACAATTTTAATGCGGTATTTAAAACTTGTACAGCAACAAAGTATCTAGACAATGCAACCATGTGCTATGTTTATTTTTACAATAAGTGTTCCCGTACTCTACTTTGGGAGCCCCCGGGTGCCCAAACTTACCCAAAACTGTTTCCGTACACAAAATTTGGGTAAGTGAGAGAGAATGTGAGTGAGTAATAATCTTTTTCCTGGCTGAAACAGCCCGAAAAATGTCTTCCAATTGATTTGGTAAGATTGTAAAACAAACAGCTGTTGCAAAAAGTAAACAAAAAAAAAATATGTAAAAAATTTTTTTAAGAGTTTAAATAAAAATATAATTATTTAAAAGTCTAATTAAATGTCAAATGTTTAATTTTTAAATAAAATTAATATTTTAATTTTATTGCCGCCTTTTATGCTGACTGGTATTAAAATGTCAAAACAATTTGACATTTTTTTAGGCTAAAAAGTTTTTGCTGTTCTCGTACTTTTAAACATTTTAGTCTCTAATTGAGAGTTATTTCTCTTTACATTAATTTTCCCGACCTTTACCCAAAAAGTCGGGAACGGATCTAATATACTTATATAAATAAAAATAAAAAAAATAAATAAAACATATATAAGTGATGCTCTAATCAGCTGTTTATGTCAATTTTTTCGTATAAAAAGAAATAAAAAAAAAACAAACAAAAATATTACTTTTCTAAACTATAAATTTTTCTAAATCAAGAATATTTTGCTGCAACAATAAATAAATTCGCTTAGATTTTTGTTTTTATTAGTTGTCAAATGTAAAGCATCATTTTTACAACTTTGTCTACAACATTTTAAAATGCGATGCATCGTCATACTTCGGCGTTATAAAATAAAATACTTACACCAAAAATTTGGTTACGGAATGCAAAAAAATTCAAAATACAAAATGGCACAAAAATTAAATATGCTTTAGTTTAATTTGTTTTATCTTTAAAAAAAAAAAATTCATATTATTTAAAATTTATTTTCAGTTTTCTTAATTAAAAATAATTTTTATTTTAAGAAAAGAAATATTGACTCAATGGCGCAATACAATTCACAATTGAATGAGGCAATTCAAAATAATAAGATTTCGCAGAAATGAAGAATTGCAATTCGCATGTCTATTTATATTTTTTTCTGTAGGGAATCAATAATACGACCCCTTAATTCATTGATTACATATTTCTCACATTGACTCTCTTATACTTGAGCAAAGTTTTCTGTTTTTATAATTTGAGATTAATTTTTGATCAAGGAAATTTATAATTTTGACAAGTATTTTATATGAAATATGCTAACCGTAATATTTGAAATGCTTCATTTTATGTTAACTGGGTTGCTTGATTCACACATACGCAATAAAAAGGGATAAGAAAAAATAAAAAAAACCATTCATTCATACAGAAAATTATTTACATCTGCAAATGTTTAAAACAAACAGGTTGGGTAAAATTTATTTATTTCTATCAGTGAAATTGCTGGCCTAACAAGCGTGGTATGCAAGTTTTTTAAGATTTGATTCGAAGAACCATAAACAACAATCCAACTGGATGCAGGATTAAATATCATGATTTTTGAAATACGACTATTTATTTTTTCGTTGAGGTTTTCTACTTCAATAAAAAGGGATATCGAAGGTCGTCAAAAATCCAACGAAGTAAGCGATAAAACCATACATAACAAAAATCATGTCTTGAATATATTTATAGAAAAATTTATAAGAAAAATATCCAGTTTTTAGTAATTTTTATATAAAAAATTTAAGATTTTCTTGGGATTATGATAGAGCACAATGGTATTCTATACGACTGTCGAAAACTTTTATCTGGGTTTACACCATAAAATTAGCAATTAAAACTAATTATGTGCTGTACTTCTATAATTTTGATAACATTTTAAGCTGCGTAAATAGAAACTCCCTCTTTCTCATTTTCAAATTTAAGTGTATAAAATCTACTTAATTAAAAAAAAGTTATTATAATTATTTATTTTTTTTTTTTTGCTCCTACATATGTACCCGTTTATTTATCTCCTTTTTTAGTTTTAACCATTAAACTATTACAACTTATAAAAGTTTTTTTCTGTGCGGAAAAAAGTAACCCTAAAATGCCACCTCAAAGCATTATGCAAAATGTTATAGAGCGTTATCTTAAAACCGGAAACTTGCCACAACTTTGCGTGATTTTTATACAATTTTTTTCTGCATGTTGTTATCTTTTGTAAGAATTACAATAGAGTAACACAGCAACAAACTACTACTTTTCGCATGAAAAAAAAAAAAACATAAAAACTTTTTTCTTACACAAAAACGCAAAATAGAGAAATGTTGAAAAAAAATTCACATCAGATCAGATTTTATTATACATGATTTTTCTGAGTTTATTACACTTAACATTTCATCATAATTGGGGTGAATGTAATGACGTTACTTGTAATTTTACATGCATGTTGTAAGCGTATTAATAACTTTTGCAAAAAATTTTATCATTGCGAGTTTTTAAAGTTTTTCTTCTCTTCTTTTTTGTTTGTTCTTATGTTGTTTGTTAGTTACTTTGCAGTGTGTGTTCATTTACAATCACAGCTTTACACATGTTAATATATTGTCAGTGTAAATACTTAACACTTACAAATAGTTGACAGTGAACGCATGCTAAGCAAATTGTAGACATTTTGATCACATTAATTACATTTGATTAATTGAAGTAATAAATAAGACATAAATTATTTAATCATAAAACAATAAAAATTAGAATAAAATAAAAAATAAAAATTACTCATGGTTGATGATCTGTTGTAAAGTGCGGCTTAATGTCATAATTACAATTTACTAAATCTTTACATATGCAAAATGAGGAATGCAGGTACTTTAAGTGCGTCAATAACCCTATTTCAGAAATTAACATTACACTGATGTAAATACGAAATGTAAAAAACTTTTTAGCTACTTTAATGCATAATGTAAATGTAAAAGAGAAAGTTTAATAAAAGAATTTATAGAAAGAATAACTCAAAAACATAATTGAAAGGGAAGTGGTGTCCCCTAAGCTATCTTGTCTTCTCTTCATATCTGCCGTGTATTTTGTTTGGCTTAAGAATTTTTTTCTATGTATATTTTACACGTTTTAAATGTACATGAAGAATGTAAAACATGTCAACGGATGTCAACTTACTGTGATGCACGCGATAAGATAATCAACAATAGCATTCAACTTGTTTGTTGCCAACGCGTTACTTTAATATTTTTTTTTTGACTTGATAAATTTATTTGTGTATGTGTCTGTTGTCGCTTTAGCTTACTGTTGCTACTGTTTTCTGTTAGAGTGGCAAAAATTCTTTTTTTTTTTTTTTTTTTTTATCACCACAATATGAGTTTTAGTAAAAATAAAAGTTGTTGTTTTTAACGCCATGACAATAATAATCAAAATGACAATGAGTCTTTATTTTATTGCCTGTCAAACATAAACGTGTGTGTCAATAAGAGTATAAGTCATTTTTTAAAATACAGTGAGCAATGTAGTCGAAGGGTAATTCTGGCTGTCATATATAGTAAAATCTTACTCGAACTTTAGAGTTTATTCAATCAGTATGTAAGGACGACGTTTTATTTCGACCTCTTTTACTTACACTATGCTACAAAAGCTGAGAAAAAAGTTATTCAGAGGTTCTGTTTAGTTGGAGTCCATAGATTACAAAAATACCTTTACTTTATAAGGTCGCTTCGTAATCAGATTTTATAATGGTAAATGTAGTGAAAAAAAGATTTTTTAGAATTTCAAATTGAAAAAGTCATAACTTCTTTGTTTCTTGAAGGATTTTTTTTGTTAGTACGATGTGATTTTATCTGTGAAATAAGGCATAATTTCGGTTAAAAGTTAAAGCGGTTAAAGTGTACAAAAATTGAATTTTTCCAAAAACTATAATATTTTTTTCTCGGGCTATAAGTTTTTTTTTGAGATACCCAATGATACATATATTTATAATTGTTAAAAAATAACACTAAACTAGTTTTCCAAAATGGATAATTAGAGATAAATCGATTAAAAACTAAACGACTTATGAAATTTTTTTAAAAATATTTTTCTTTTCAAAAACCACTATGACGCTTAATGTTTTCTATTAAAATTTTTATAAAAAATATTTGTAACTTCTTGTCAGTCAAAATTGTAATTTTAAATATAACAGAACTTCATTTAATAAAAAACATGTTTTATATGAAAATATGTTGTGTTTTAAGTTTCAATCAGAAAATGAAGATTTTGAAATGAAGGATATATGGCAGATATTTTTATTCTTTCACCAAAACGAATGTAATTCACAGGAGCTATAATCTATATAGTTCTACAAATTGTTGCAAATTTTCATTAGATTCTGGTAATAATTGTGACCAAAAGTAAAACATTTTTAAATAATTCTAAATTAAAAAATACAAATTTTCTAAAAAAAAGGATATGTGATCAGTGGTCATGTCCTTGAACATAATGTAATGACTTTTGCAGAATCTGTAGTTCATATAATTCTACAAATTGTTAAAAATTTTCATTTGCTTCTGATTGAAAGCTGAAATACTACATGTATTTTCAAAAAAAAGATATTTTTATTAAGCGAATTAAAGAATTCTAAAAAATGCGCGATATTGTAATGAAACGATTCTGATTTTATTATCGGCATATTAGGTAACGACTAAAAATTTTTAAAATATTAAAAGAAACTTTAAAATCAAGTGACAAATAACAAGTTAAATTCGGCTATGCCGAATTTTATATACCATTCACTGTGTTAGCTAAATATTCATATTTTTAGTTTCGCCCATTCTTTTTAAGTATTTAACAAAATCTAAAAATTATTATATAAATTAATCCTGAAATTAATTTTCTTTAAACAGGTAATTACTACGTATACGTGACAGCATTTTTGCCAACAATATTTTTAAAATGAAGTCAGTACTGTTTTGTGTTTCGCAATGAGTTTTCAGGCTTAAGTTAAATGACGTCACCGATGTTTCGTAAAAAATATTCAATATATTTTATAATTTTGTGTATGTTTCTAAGTATATTTAAAATAACAATTTTTTAAAGGGATGCTTTTAAACTGCAATTTAAGAGAATAGTCTTAGTCCCTATTAGTCCATGGAACCGCACCATCTCCATTCTGATGTATTTTTTAAGAAAAAAATTAACCCTTAAAACGTTCATGTTCAAATTGGTTTTTCAAATTGGTTTTTATACCCTTCACAAAAAATTGAAAAGGGTATATGTGACAGCGCGAAAAAAGCGACGAAGGTTGATGTATATATGTGTATCTCTTAATTGTCTTAAGGTTAACAAAACTAGAGATACAGAAATCTTATACAAATACGGATGACAAAAAGAAGTTTTAGGCATTTTTGATTCTTAGCGTTAATTTAAATTATTTATATGAAATTAAATATTTATTTCGGCATAATGTTTGGTTTAAAATTAATTTTTTTTTTAAATTCAAAATTTTATTAAATTTATTTTGTTTTTCTGATATTATTTTTTTTTTTAATTGAAGAACTCTTTTATGAAAGTTCATACATTTTATTGCTCATATAAGTCAGAATATCTTTAACTCTACTTAATTTTAGGATTAACGAAAAACATTTGAAGAAAACTACTATATTTTTTGTTATTTGTTTTTGCATTGCTGAATTTTGAATAATTATTAATATAGAAATTAATTTATGTTGCTGTTTAAGATTCTTACTTATAGACACTGGTTTGCTGGAGCGACGCTTTCGGAAAAATTAATTTTTTATCATCGTCAGCATTTGTATCAACAACTTTTTTATGTTAATATCAACAAAACAACTGTGAAAATGGAAAACGAGAATTTTTCATAATCACAATCCGTTCATACCTAAAACACAACCACATAGTTGTAATAATATCAATTTCAAATTATATTAAGGTCTTACCTTATCCATTTATTATCAACATTGTTGAATAGAATAATGTTTGGAATTTTATTAAAAATATTTTTTTCTAATTTTTTGCTGTTGAAAATAAATAAAAAAAAAACTAAATTAAAAATATAAATATATATTTAGCTACTACAGTGAAGGGTAGAAAAGATTGGACGTTGGCGAATTTAATTAGTTATATTTTAAGGTAAGTATTCCTTCTTTCTTGTTAAATTACTCAAAATCTACTTTAAACATAAAATACACTTTATAATTAAGTAAACAACACAATACAATAATCATGGCAATTAACGATTTTAATCATAACATACAAATAGAATAGAATAGAAATTAATTGGAGTGTATAAATATTTCCGGTTTTTAAATGACTGTAAAAGAAAACGGCTGCTTTTTGAAGCTTAAAATAAAGAAAAGGTCTTTCCAAAGTCTGATGTACTAGCCATAACTAGATAGAATGTTGTAATTTTAAATTATTTATTTAAATAATTTTTTTCTGAATAATAAATTTATTTTATGGAAGGTTTATACGTAACCATTCAATTACGAAAAATTTGAAAGGAAACTATTTTTTTTTTGCTAAGCAAACTTTGGTTTTTATAAAGATTTAGTAGAAATAAGTGGCGCATTAAATTCTAATTATAACACTAAAAAAAAATTAGAAAACATTTTGAAAAAAAAGCAAATAAACCATTAGTCCTTAAAATATTTTCTACACAATATTGTATACACACATCTAGAAAGCAAACAGCATCACTAACACTAACATAAACATAAACAAACTTAAACAGTATCCACCCACAAAAACATGTTAATGTCACAAGTCAAGCCTCTCAAAGAGTAAAAGGCAAACAAAACCCAAAAAAAAAAAAAAAACAAAACACATAAAACAAGAAAACTGACCTCAACAAAAATATTTAGCAACAACCGGAAGTAGTCTAACTTAATTTAAGCAGGACACACAAAAAGATATGCATACTTATGCTTAAAGGTACCACAGAGTTTTAGTACTACTACTACACACACATGGAAATATATACTTGTATTTATATGCAGTTAAGCTACTTAAATTTATAAAATAACTAAACACTACTTTATCACAAACAATAACAAATTACAAGATGAAGAAAAAAGCCAAGCCAAGCCAAAAAAAAAAAAAAACACTATTTGTTGAGGTTATTTGAAAGCTTTTCAAATAAAGAAAAACCAGAAAAAATATTTTAGATAAAAAAATCGAAAGAAATATAAAACCAGCAGTACTTTTCTTGTAGACCTCTGTATTAATGTCCAGCAACTAAACGATTAGAAAAACCTTTAACTTGACCAAGCTGTAAAAAATTAAAACAAAAACCAAAAATAAAATAAAAAAAATTAAGCAAGCAGGGAAAAAGGAAATCAGTAAAAATAATTTATAAGGAGTGTAGTTTTCTTAATGCATTGCGATGGCATTTCCTTTAAAACAAAAATTACAGGGATAACACACTATAGCAAGTCTTTCAAAGTACATTTGCAATATAGCATATAGCAAACTTCGTAGTGATTTACACAATAACTTGAAGCCCAGATTTTAGTAATATATATCTCTTATGTACTTACTTAGTAAAGTCTTTGTTAACCTTTTAAATAAATTTAATTAAACTTAGTTTTAATTAAGTGGTAAGGATGAATGAATTTAAAAACTTGCAAGTCGTTGTGTAAGTGAAATATATGTTTATAAGTCGCTGAACAATTCTAAGTTAATAAACTCGTGTAAAAGTAAGCGCATATTTTGTAAATTTTAATTTTGATAATGTTAAACGATAAACTGCTCCATGCAAAAGTGGCATGTGCGTAGCAGAAAAATTAATTTTTATATAATAAGTTCCATTAAAACTATATAATTGGTAAATTATCTTACATGGCGTCAAGACTATACCGTATAAATCGAGCATGGAACTCACGTCAGCCAGTTATATAACAATACAAGGTGTGATAAAAGAAATCACCCTATGTGGCCCATGTCAAATCTGTTTTGACACTTGTGAACTAGACAGATGTAGAATATAGGGTCCACCATCGAACGTTTTTTTTCAACTAGTGCTTATTTCGTTAATGGTAACACTTAGCTCATGTCTGATTTGACAGATAATTAGTTTTATCCTTCCGCTCAAAGAATATGGTTGTGTTTTCGCCTCGCTAAGTGGGCCTGCGATCGACTTACAGAAGATGCCGATTTTGCCAAAAAAAAATCATATTTTCAGATGAAGCTCATTTTGATCTTGGCGGGTATGTAAACAAGCAAAATTGTCGCATTTAAGGCACAGAAAACCCGCACGCATACATTGAAAAACCGACGCACCCAAAACGAGTCATTGATTGGTGAGGATTTTGGTCCAGAGGCATAATTGGGCCATTTTTCTTCGAAAATGAGCAAGGAGTGGCCGTTAGTCAATGGCGATCGTTATCGGGCCAAGTTGAACGAATTTTTGTTCACAAAAATTGAAGAGGAGGATATTGGCAACATTAGTTTCAACAGGACGGCGCTACGTGCCACACAGCCGAAGCTACACTCAATGCTTTTATAGCATTAAAAAAAAAAAAGTTATTTGGCGGACCTTATACAAGTGAACAAGCCATGGAGCGATACACTCCCCAAGAACGCGGAATAATCGAAGTGGACGATTTTTCGACCAAAATCATAATGAGCGACGAGGCTCATTTCCACCTCAGCGGGTAAGTTAACAAGCAAAACTATCGCTTCTTAGGCACCGAAAATCTACGAGCTGTAATTCATTACAGCTGCTCAAAGTGACTGCATGGTGAGTTGTTCACGCTGGAGGGCTGGTCAAACGACAACAGTGGACGGTACGCACTATAGAGCCATGTTAACCGAGTTTTTTCTGCCGCAATTAAACGAATTAGGACTTTAGGACGTGTGGTTCCAACAGTTTGCAGCAACGGCACACATTTCATTTTCATTTAGAAAAAAAAAAAAAAATAAGAGCCAAACAACATCGGATGACTTCTTTTGGCCCACCTTGTATCTACGCAAGCCCCTAAATTAGTCATCGGTAACTGTGACAGATACAAAAAATTTATACTCACAGATTAGATAAAACACTGTATTTCCCTTATCAGACGCCCGAAAAATGCAGAAGAGCTACTTAGACGGAAAAATAAATCCAACTTATACCATTAGAGTGAAATAGTACGTGTTCTGCTGATTTTTCGTCTTTGTTACATAATCTTCAGAGATCGTTTCGACTGATTTTTATATTTGCCAAGAGTTTCAATAGTCTTCAATGCCCAGTCATGAATCTGTGGACAATGCGCATTACTGACAGAGACAGGCTAAGTAAGTCATTTGTTCTTTTACGAGACCGAAATGGTATGAATGTTTTCGTAAGCTTGATCCCCTTGTCTTCAACAAATAGGGTCTGTTTAGCTAAATGAGAATGAAAGGTAAAAACGAAAACACTATACAAAAATTAATTTTTGTTTTTAATACAATTATGCGCATTTAGCTGAACGAACCCATATTGTTCCGATTCTCTTTCCACACGCTTCCTAAATTTGAGCTTAAAAGAATTCACAGTCAGTCCACAGAATGATTCTGGGCCAATAAAACTACCAGCCGAAATTTTTTCTTGCGAATTTGTCTGATTTCTCGTTGCTTACATAACCTGACATTCATATCAAATGAGTCTTGTTATTAGATGCTAGTCTCTTCAGAAGTGTTAGGCAATCCCATACTAGTTTTAATCATATGTCAAAGGTACTGAGTGCTTTTAATGGTGCAGTGTTGTCAGAGTAAATATACTTAGATGTCAGCGTTATTAATGTCTCTTTTAGATTCTTCTCCTAAGTAGAACATACTATCGTTAAAAACTATATCTTCTCGATCTGTAGTGTCAAATAAGCGTTTCTAGATCTAACATCTTCAACCGAGCTTTTGAGCCACCTGTGTAGCATACATGTGACTTAAAATCGTAACTGTATCTGACAATGTGACGCCGAAGTTCTGCGTAAAATTGTATTTGTTTTAACAGTGTTTGATAAGGCCTACAAATTTCGCAGTTTTTTTCAGCAATTTCTCTAGAAAGAAAGCTAAACGTACGAAAGCAGTCCTTCTCATCTCGCAAGATTGACTACAATATTTCTTTCATGATGAATATATGAATTGATTTAATACTTAGCAAAACTTCAAATGCAGCAGTCAAAGTAGAGCTCATTTCGCCTTTTATATAGAGACACAGTAGTCTTTGAATTTTACTGACTATTGTCTGCGCTGTAACTTTGCTAGCAATATACATTAGCAGTCAGTCCTAAGCTGTTACTATGTAGACAGATTCTCTTGTAAGCCTAGAAATATCCTATTTATTGGTGAGCTTTTTATCATATTGATAAAAATACAAATAAAAACTTATATGAATTTGTAGGATTTCATGACTCATTGCTCTAATAGTGTACATTTGCCTCATTATTCTTTATTAAAAGAATAAAGAACGGTGTTTTAATAACCCAGTAGCTTCAACATAATTTTTAATTATTTTGTTTTAATTGGTTAAAAAATGGTGTTTTTTCCTTTCTTTTAGAAAGAGAATTAAAAGGAGGATAGAATTACTTTGCACTTATACTTTGCTTGGCACTGATGCCGTCCACTTGAATATGTGTTTTATTTAATAGAGTTTTGCCCCAAAGTGTAAAAGAACAGAAAACTAAAAGTAAAGCATTAATTATTTAAAGTGGTTCAAAGAACCAGTTAATCAATCTTTAAGGCACAACTTGTGTGAAGTAACCTTTTACAAATGCATATTACACAAAAGCAATATAAACTGGTATACATAGTATTTATACGTATGGGTGTAGGCATTAAAAAAAATATATTTTTAAATTAACAACTTAAATTATAAAAAAAGAGTCATGAAAAAACTCGACGTTTTTAAACATTTCATAATTATACAGATTTTTTTTTTCCAGATCTTAATCATAAGTAAAAAAATCAAAATGCACGATAGAATCCAACACATGCAAAAATGTTTTTTCTTAACAAATTCAAAACCTTGTATTTTGATCTACTTACAAAAACAGTGACTGTCAATTAATCCATAATTTGTATTTCAGAGTTTATGAAAATATAAATCAATATATAATAGCTGAAAATGTTGTTGAAAATATCTATCAATGTAAGAATAAAACAACTAATACATATGTACCAATGCGCTAAGCAATCCAACGCAAAAGAAATCAAGTCGATATATTGAAAACTTAGCAAGTTATGACCAAAAAGGTAACCAGTTCTACCAAAAAGTGGCAGGAAAGAGGCAGCAGTAGAACTGGTTACATTTTTTGTCATAACTTGCTTATATTTCTAGATATCAACTTGATTTCTATTGCGTTGGATAGATAACCGGACTGGCTTTAATTCAATATTATTATTGTGCAGATAGTGGGGAAATTTTTTTTTTGCCAAAAAAAAAACCATGGACTACCCCCTTTGCTTTTTTTTAAAAAAATGATAAAAAATGTTTGTACACTATCCACAAGAAAAAAATTGCTGGTTAAAGCCAATGCGCTAAGGTATCTAACGCAAAAGAAATCAAGTCGATATATTGAAAACTTAGCAAGTTATGACCAAAAAGGTAACCAGTTCTACCAAAAAGTGGCAGGAAAGAGGCAGCAGTAGAACTGGTTACATTTTTTGTCATAACTTGCTTATTTTTCTAGATATCAACTTGATTTCTATTGCGTTGGATAGATAACCGGACTGGCTTTAATTCAATTTTATTATTGTGCAGATAGTGGGGAAATTTTTTTTTTGCCAAAAAAAAAACCATGGACTACCCCCTTTGCTTTTTTTTAAAAAAATGATAAAAAATGTTTGTACACTATCCACAAGAAAAAAATTGCTGGTTAAAGCCAATGCGCTAAGGTATCTAACGCAAAAGAAATCAAGTCGATATATTGAAAACTTAGCAAGTTATGACCAAAAAGGTAACCAGTTCTACCAAAAAGTGGCAGGAAAGAGGCAGCAGTAGAACTGGTTACATTTTTTGTCATAACTTGCTTATTTTTCTAGATATCAACTTGATTTCTATTGCGTTGGATAGATAACCGGACTGGCTTTAATTCAATTTTATTATTGTGCAGATAGTGGGGAAATTTTTTTTTGCCAAAAAAAAACCATGGACTACCCCCTTTGCTTTTTTTAAAAAAAATGATAAAAAATGTTTGTACACTATCGACAAGAAAAAAAATGCTGGTTAAAGCCAATGCGCTAAGCTATCTAACGCAAAAGAAATCAAGTCGATATATTGAAAACTTAGCAAGTTATGATCAAAAAGGTAACCAGTTCTACCAAAAAGAGCCAGGAAAGAGGCAGCAGTAGAACTGGTTACATTTTTTGTCATAACTTGCTTATTTTTCTAGATATCAACTTGATTTCTATTGCGTTGGATAGATAACCGGACTGGCTTTAATTCAATTTTATTATTGTGCAGATAGTGGGGAAATTTTTTTTTTGCCAAAAAAAAACCATGGACTACCCCCTTTGCTTTTTTTTAAAAAAATGATAAAAAATGTTTGTACACTATCCACAAGAAAAAAATTGCTGGTTAAAGCCAATGCGCTAAGCTATCTAACGCAAAAGAAATCAAGTCGATATATTGAAAACTTAGCAAGTTATGACCAAAAAGGTAACCAGTTCTACCAAAAAGTGGCAGGAAAGAGGCAGCAGTAGAACTGGTTACATTTTTTGTCATAACTTGCTTATTTTTCTAGATATCAACTTGATTTCTATTGCGTTGGATAGATAACCGGACTGGCTTTAATTCAATTTTATTATTGTGCAGATAGTGGGGAAATTTTTTTTTGCCAAAAAAAACCATGGACTACCCCCTTTGCTTTTTTTAAAAAAAATGATAAAAAATGTTTGTACACTATCGACAAGAAAAAAATTGCTGGTTAAAGCCAATGCGCTAAGCTATCTAACGCAAAAGAAATCAAGTCGATATATTGAAAACTTAGCAAGTTATGACCAAAAAGGTAACCAGTTCTACCAAAAAGTGGCAGGAAAGAGGCAGCAGTAGAACTGGTTACATTTTTTGTCATAACTTGCTTATTTTTCTAGATATCAACTTGATTTCTATTGCGTTGGATAGATAACCGGACTGGCTTTAATTCAATTTTATTATTGTGCAGATAGTGGGGAAATTTTTTTTTGCCAAAAAAAAACCATGGACTACCCCCTTTGCTTTTTTTAAAAAAAATGATAAAAAATGTTTGTACACTATCGACAAGAAAAAAATTGCTGGTTAAAGCCAATGCGCTAAGCTATCTAACGCAAAAGAAATCAAGTCGATATATTGAAAACTTAGCAAGTTATGACCAAAAAGGTAACCAGTTCTACCAAAAAGTGGCAGGAAAGAGGCAGCAGTAGAACTGGTTACATTTTTTGTCATAACTTGCTTATTTTTCTAGATATCAACTTGATTTCTATTGCGTTGGATAGATAATCGGACTGGCTTTAATTCAATTTTATTATTGTGCAGATAGTGGGAAAATTTTTTTTTGCCAAAAAAAAAACCATGGACTACCCCCTTTGCTTTTTTTATAAAATGATAAAAAATGTTTGTACACTATCGACAAGAAAAAAATTGCTGGTTAAAGCCAATGCGCTAAGCTATCTAACGCAAAAGAAATCAAGTCGATATATTGAAAACTTAGCAAGTTATGACCAAAAAGGTAACCAGTTCTACCAAAAAGTGGCAGGAAAGAGGCAGCAGTAGAACTGGTTACATTTTTTGTCATAACTTGCTTATTTT
Organism: Thelaira solivaga; assembly: GCA_947397855.1. NCBI lineage: Eukaryota > Metazoa > Arthropoda > Insecta > Diptera > Tachinidae > Thelaira > Thelaira solivaga. The sequence continues at coordinate 14,898,659 of OX377612.1, forward strand.
TCTAGATATCAACTTGATTTCTATTGCGTTGGATAGATAATCGGACTGGCTTTAATTCAATTTTATTATTGTGCAGATAGTGGGAAAATTTTTTTTTTGCCAAAAAAAAAACCATGGACTACCCCCTTTGCTTTTTTTAAAAAATGATAAAAAATGTTTGTACACTATCGACAAGAAAAAAATTGCTGGTTAAAGCCAATGCGCTAAGCTATCTAACGCAAAAGAAATCAAGTCGATATATTGAAAACTTAGCAAGTTATGACCAAAAAGGTAACCAGTTCTACCAAAAAGTGGCAGGAAAGAGGCAGCAGTAGAACTGGTTACATTTTTTGTCATAACTTGCTTATTTTTCTAGATATCAACTTGATTTCTATTGCGTTGGATAGATAACCGGACTGGCTTTAATTCAATTTTATTATTGTGCAGATAGTGGGGAAATTTTTTTTTGCCAAAAAAAAACCATGGACTACCCCCTTTGCTTTTTTTAAAAAAAATGATAAAAAATGTTTGTACACTATCGACAAGAAAAAAATTGCTGGTTAAAGCCAATGCGCTAAGCTATCTAACGCAAAAGAAATCAAGTCGATATATTGAAAACTTAGCAAGTTATGATCAAAAAGGTAACCAGTTCTACCAAAAAGAGCCAGGAAAGAGGCAGCAGTAGAACTGGTTACATTTTTTGTCATAACTTGCTTATTTTTCTAGATATCAACTTGATTTCTATTGCGTTGGATAGATAACCGGACTGGCTTTAATTCAATTTTATTATTGTGCAGATAGTGGGAAAATTTTTTTTTTGCCAAAAAAAAAACCATGGACTACCCCCTTTGCTTTTTTTTAAAAAAATGATAAAAAATGTTTGTACACTATCGACAAGAAAAAAATTGCTGGTTAAAGCCAATGCGCTAAGCTATCTAACGCAAAAGAAATCAAGTCGATATATTGAAAACTTAGCAAGTTATGACCAAAAAGGTAACCAGTTCTACCAAAAAGTGGCAGGAAAGAGGCAGCAGTAGAACTGGTTACATTTTTTGTCATAACTTGCTTATTTTTCTAGATATCAACTTGATTTCTATTGCGTTGGATAGATAACCGGACTGGCTTTAATTCAATTTTATTATTGTGCAGATAGTGGGGAAATTTTTTTTTGCCAAAAAAAAAACCATGGACTACCCCCTTTGCTTTTTTTAAAAAAAATGATAAAAAATGTTTGTACACTATCGACAAGAAAAAAATTGCAGGTTAAAGCCAATGCGCTAAGCTATCTAACGCAAAAGAAATCAAGTCGATATATTGAAAACTTAGCAAGTTATGATCAAAAAGGTAACCAGTTCTACCAAAAAGAGCCAGGAAAGAGGCAGCAGTAGAACTGGTTACATTTTTTGTCATAACTTGCTTATTTTTCTAGATATCAACTTGATTTCTATTGCGTTGGATAGATAACCGGACTGGCTTTAATTCAATTTTATTATTGTGCAGATAGTGGGAAAATTTTTTTTTTGCCAAAAAAAAAACCATGGACTACCCCCTTTGCTTTTTTTAAAAAAATGATAAAAAATGTTTGTACACTATCCACAAGAAAAAAATTGCTGGTTAAAGCCAATGCGCTAAGCTATCTAACGCAAAAGAAATCAAGTCGATATATTGAAAACTTAGCAAGTTTTGATCAAAAAGGTAACCAGTTCTACCAAAAAGAGCCAGGAAAGAGGCAGCAGTAGAACTGGTTACATTTTTTGTCATAACTTGCTTATTTTTCTAGATATCAACTTGATTTCTATTGCGTTGGATAGATAACCGGACTGGCTTTAATTCAATTTTATTATTGTGCAGATAGTGGGGAAATTTTTTTTTGCCAAAAAAAAAACCATGGACTACCCCCTTTGCTTTTTTTAAAAAAAATGATAAAAAATGTTTGTACACTATCCACAAGAAAAATTTGCTGGTTAAAGCCAATGCGCTAAGCTATCTAACGCAAAAGAAATCAAGTCGATATATTGAAAACTTAGCAAGTTATGATCAAAAAGGTAACCAGTTCTACCAAAAAGAGCCAGGAAAGAGGCAGCAGTAGAACTGGTTACATTTTTTGTCATAACTTGCTTATTTTTCTAGATATCAACTTGATTTCTATTGCGTTGGATAGATAACCGGACTGGCTTTAATTCAATTTTATTATTGTGCAGATAGTGGGGAAATTTTTTTTTGCCAAAAAAAAAACCATGGACTACCCCCTTTGCTTTTTTTAAAAAAAATGATAAAAAATGTTTGTACACTATCGACAAGAAAAAAATTGCAGGTTAAAGCCAATGCGCTAAGCTATCTAACGCAAAAGAAATCAAGTCGATATATTGAAAACTTAGCAAGTTATGATCAAAAAGGTAACCAGTTCTACCAAAAAGAGCCAGGAAAGAGGCAGCAGTAGAACTGGTTACATTTTTTGTCATAACTTGCTTATTTTTCTAGATATCAACTTGATTTCTATTGCGTTGGATAGATAACCGGACTGGCTTTAATTCAATTTTATTATTGTGCAGATAGTGGGAAAATTTTTTTTTTGCCAAAAAAAAAACCATGGACTACCCCCTTTGCTTTTTTTTAAAAAAATGATAAAAAATGTTTGTACACTATCGACAAGAAAAAAATTGCTGGTTAAAGCCAATGCGCTAAGCTATCTAACGCAAAAGAAATCAAGTCGATATATTGAAAACTTAGCAAGTTATGACCAAAAAGGTAACCAGTTCTACCAAAAAGTGGCAGGAAAGAGGCAGCAGTAGAACTGGTTACATTTTTTGTCATAACTTGCTTATTTTTCTATATATCAACTTGATTTCTATTGCGTTGGATAGATAATCGGACTGGCTTTAATTCAATTTTATTATTGTGCAGATAGTGGGAAAATTTTTTTTTTGCCAAAAAAAAAACCATGGACTACCCCCTTTGCTTTTTTTTAAAAAAATGATAAAAAATGTTTGTACACTATCGACAAGAAAAAAATTGCTGGTTAAAGCCAATGCGCTAAGCTATCTAACGCAAAAGAAATCAAGTCGATATATTGAAAACTTAGCAAGTTATGACCAAAAAGGTAACCAGTTCTACCAAAAAGTGGCAGGAAAGAGGCAGCAGTAGAACTGGTTACATTTTTTGTCATAACTTGCTTATTTTTCTATATATCAACTTGATTTCTATTGCGTTGGATAGATAATCGGACTGGCTTTAATTCAATTTTATTATTGTGCAGATAGTGGGAAAATTTTTTTTTTGCCAAAAAAAAAACCATGGACTACCCCCTTTGCTTTTTTTTAAAAAAATGATAAAAAATGTTTGTACACTATCCACAAGAAAAAAATTGCTGGTTAAAGCCAATGCGCTAAGCTATCTAACGCAAAAGAAATCAAGTCGATATATTGAAAACTTAGCAAGTTATGACCAAAAAGGTAACCAGTTCTACCAAAAAGTGGCAGGAAAGAGGCAGCAGTAGAACTGGTTACATTTTTTGTCATAACTTGCTTATTTTTCTATATATCAACTTGATTTCTATTGCGTTGGATAGATAATCGGACTGGCTTTAATTCAATTTTATTATTGTGCAGATAGTGGGAAAATTTTTTTTTTTGCCAAAAAAAAAACCATGGACTACCCCCTTTGCTTTTTTTTAAAAAAATGATAAAAAATGTTTGTACACTATCGACAAGAAAAAAATTGCTGGTTAAAGCCAATGCGCTAAGCTATCTAACGCAAAAGAAATCAAGTCGATATATTGAAAACTTAGCAAGTTATGACCAAAAAGGTAACCAGTTCTACCAAAAAGTGGCAGGAAAGAGGCAGCAGTAGAACTGGTTACATTTTTTGTCATAACTTGCTTATTTTTCTATATATCAACTTGATTTCTATTGCGTTGGATAGATAATCGGACTGGCTTTAATTCAATTTTATTATTGTGCAGATAGTGGGAAAATTTTTTTTTTGCCAAAAAAAAAACCATGGACTACCCCCTTTGCTTTTTTTTAAAAAAATGATAAAAAATGTTTGTACACTATCCACAAGAAAAAAATTGCTGGTTAAAGCCAATGCGCTAAGCTATCTAACGCAAAAGAAATCAAGTCGATATATTGAAAACTTAGCAAGTTATGACCAAAAAGGTAACCAGTTCTACCAAAAAGTGGCAGGAAAGAGGCAGCAGTAGAACTGGTTACATTTTTTGTCATAACTTGCTTATTTTTCTATATATCAACTTGATTTCTATTGCGTTGGATAGATAATCGGACTGGCTTTAATTCAATTTTATTATTGTGCAGATAGTGGGAAAATTTTTTTTTTGCCAAAAAAAAAACCATGGACTACCCCCTTTGCTTTTTTTTAAAAAAATGATAAAAAATGTTTGTACACTATCGACAAGAAAAAAATTGCTGGTTAAAGCCAATGCGCTAAGCTATCTAACGCAAAAGAAATCAAGTCGATATATTGAAAACTTAGCAAGTTATGACCAAAAAGGTAACCAGTTCTACCAAAAAGTGGCAGGAAAGAGGCAGCAGTAGAACTGGTTACATTTTTTGTCATAACTTGCTTATTTTTCTAGATATCAACTTGATTTCTATTGCGTTGGATAGATAACCGGACTGGCTTTAATTCAATATTATTATTGTGCAGATAGTGGGGAAATTTTTTTTTGCCAAAAAAAAAACCATGGACTACCCCCTTTGCTTTTTTTTAAAAAAATGATAAAAAATGTTTGTACACTATCCACAAGAAAAAAATTGCTGGTTAAAGCCAATGCGCTAAGCTATCTAACGCAAAAGAAATCAAGTCGATATATTGAAAACTTAGCAAGTTATGACCAAAAAGGTAACCAGTTCTACCAAAAAGTGGCAGGAAAGAGGCAGCAGTAGAACTGGTTACATTTTTTGTCATAACTTGCTTATTTTTCTAGATATCAACTTGATTTCTATTGCGTTGGATAGACAACCGGACTGGCTTTAATTCAATATTATTATTGTGCAGATAGTGGGGAAATTTTTTTTTTGCCAAAAAAAAAAAAACATGGACTACCCCCTTTGCTTTTTTTTAAAAAAATGATAAAAAATGTTTGTACACTATCCACAAGAAAAAATTGCTGGTTAAAGCCAATGCGCTAAGCTATCTAACGCAAAAGAAATCAAGTCGATATATTGAAAACTTAGCAAGTTATGACCAAAAAGGTAACCAGTTCTACCAAAAAGTGGCAGGAAAGAGGCAGCAGTAGAACTGGTTACATTTTTTGTCATAACTTGCTTATTTTTCTAGATATCAACTTGATTTCTATTGCGTTGGATAGACAACCGGACTGGCTTTAATTCAATATTATTATTGTGCAGATAGTGGGGAAATTTTTTTTTTGCCAAAAAAAAAAAACATGGACTACCCCCTTTGCTTTTTTTTAAAAAAATGATAAAAAATGTTTGTACACTATCCACAAGAAAAAATTGCTGGTTAAAGCCAATGCGCTAAGCTATCTAACGCAAAAGAAATCAAGTCGATATATTGAAAACTTAGCAAGTTATGACCAAAAAGGTAACCAGTTCTACCAAAAAGTGGCAGGAAAGAGGCAGCAGTAGAACTGGTTAAATTTTTTGTCATAACTTGCTTATTTTTCTAGATATCAACTTGATTTCTATTGCGTTGGATAGACAACCGGACTGGCTTTAATTCAATATTATTATTGTGCAGATAGTGGGGAAATTTTTTTTTTGCCAAAAAAAAAAAACATGGACTACCCCCTTTGCTTTTTTTTAAAAAAATGATAAAAAATGTTTGTACACTATCCACAAGAAAAAAGCAAGTTATGACCAAAAAGGTAACCAGTTCTACCAAAAAGTGGCAGGAAAGAGGCAGCAGTAGAACTGGTTACATTTTTTGTCATAACTTGCTTATTTTTCTAGATATCAACTTGATTTCTATTGCGTTGGATAGACAACCGGACTGGCTTTAATTCAATATTATTATTGTGCAGATAGTGGGGAAATTTTTTTTTTGCCAAAAAAAAAAAACCATGGACTACCCCCTTTGCCTTTTTTTTTTAAAAATGATAAAAAATGTTTGTACACTATCCACAAGAAAAAATTACTGGTTAAAGCCAATGCGCTAAGCTATCTAACGCAAAAGAAATCAAGTCGATATATTGAAAACTTAGCAAGTTATGACCAAAAAGGTAACCAGTTCTACCAAAAAGTGGCAGGAAAGAGGCAGCAGTAGAACTGGTTACATTTTTTGTCATAACTTGCTTATTTTTCTAGATATCAACTTGATTTCTATTGCGTTGGATAGACAACCGGACTGGCTTTAATTCAATATTATTATTGTGCAGATAGTGGGGAAATTTTTTTTTTGCCAAAAAAAAAAAACCATGGACTACCCCCTTTGCCTTTTTTTTTTTAAAAATGATAAAAAATGTTTGTACACTATCCACAAGAAAAAATTGCTGGTTAAAGCCAATGCGCTAAGCTATCTAACGCAAAAGAAATCAAGTCGATATATTGAAAACTTAGCAAGTTATGACCAAAAAGGTAACCAGTTCTACCAAAAAGTGGCAGGAAAGAGGCAGCAGTAGAACTGGTTACATTTTTTGTCATAACTTGCTTATTTTTCTAGATATCAACTTGATTTCTATTGCGTTGGATAGACAACCGGACTGGCTTTAATTCAATATTATTATTGTGCAGATAGTGGGGAAATTTTTTTTTTGCCAAAAAAAAAAACATGGACTACCCCCTTTGCTTTTTTTTAAAAAAATGATAAAAAATGTTTGTACACTATCCACAAGAAAAAATTGCTGGTTAAAGCCAATGCGCTAAGCTATCTAACGCAAAAGAAATCAAGTCGATATATTGAAAACTTAGCAAGTTTTGATCAAAAAGGTAACCAGTTCTACCAAAAAGAGCCAGGAAAGAGGCAGCAGTAGAACTGGTTACATTTTTTGTCATAACTTGCTTATTTTTCTAGATATCAACTTGATTTCTATTGCGTTGGATAGATAACCGGACTGGCTTTAATTCAATTTTATTATTGTGCAGATAGTGGGGAAATTTTTTTTTGCCAAAAAAAAACCATGGACTACCCCCTTTGCTTTTTTTAAAAAAAATGATAAAAAATGTTTGTACACTATCGACAAGAAAAAAATTGCTGGTTAAAGCCAATGCGCTAAGCTATCTAACGCAAAAGAAATCAAGTCGATATATTGAAAACTTAGCAAGTTATGACCAAAAAGGTAACCAGTTCTACCAAAAAGTGGCAGGAAAGAGGCAGCAGTAGAACTGGTTACATTTTTTGTCATAACTTGCTTATTTTTCTAGATATCAACTTGATTTCTATTGCGTTGGATAGATAACCGGACTGGCTTTAATTCAATATTATTATTGTGCAGATAGTGGGGAAATTTTTTTTTTGCCAAAAAAAAAACCATGGACTACCCCCTTTGCTTTTTTTTAAAAAAATGATAAAAAATGTTTGTACACTATCCACAAGAAAAAAATTGCTGGTTAAAGCCAATGCGCTAAGCTATCTAACGCAAAAGAAATCAAGTCGATATATTGAAAACTTAGCAAGTTATGACCAAAAAGGTAACCAGTTCTACCAAAAAGTGGCAGGAAAGAGGCAGCAGTAGAACTGGTTAAATTTTTTGTCATAACTTGCTTATTTTTCTAGATATCAACTTGATTTCTATTGCGTTGGATAGACAACCGGACTGGCTTTAATTCAATATTATTATTGTGCAGATAGTGGGGAAATTTTTTTTTTGCCAAAAAAAAAACATGGACTACCCCCTTTGCTTTTTTTTAAAAAAATGATAAAAAATGTTTGTACACTATCCACAAGAAAAAATTGCTGGTTAAAGCCAATGCGCTAAGCTATCTAACGCAAAAGAAATCAAGTCGATATATTGAAAACTTAGCAAGTTATGACCAAAAAGGTAACCAGTTCTACCAAAAAGTGGCAGGAAAGAGGCAGCAGTAGAACTGGTTAAATTTTTTGTCATAACTTGCTTATTTTTCTAGATATCAACTTGATTTCTATTGCGTTGGATAGATAACCGGACTGGCTTTAATTCAATTTTATTATTGTGCAGATAGTGGGGAAATTTTTTTTTTGCCAAAAAAAAAAAACATGGACTACCCCCTTTGCTTTTTTTTAAAAAAATGATAAAAAATGTTTGTACACTATCCACAAGAAAAAAGCAAGTTATGACCAAAAAGGTAACCAGTTCTACCAAAAAGTGGCAGGAAAGAGGCAGCAGTAGAACTGGTTACATTTTTTGTCATAACTTGCTTATTTTTCTAGATATCAACTTGATTTCTATTGCGTTGGATAGACAACCGGACTGGCTTTAATTCAATATTATTATTGTGCAGATAGTGGGGAAATTTTTTTTTTGCCAAAAAAAAAAACCATGGACTACCCCCTTTGCCTTTTTTTTTTAAAAATGATAAAAAATGTTTGTACACTATCCACAAGAAAAAATTGCTGGTTAAAGCCAATGCGCTAAGCTATCTAACGCAAAAGAAATCAAGTCGATATATTGAAAACTTAGCAAGTTATGACCAAAAAGGTAACCAGTTCTACCAAAAAGTGGCAGGAAAGAGGCAGCAGTAGAACTGGTTACATTTTTTGTCATAACTTGCTTATTTTTCTAGATATCAACTTGATTTCTATTGCGTTGGATAGACAACCGGACTGGCTTTAATTCAATATTATTATTGTGCAGATAGTGGGGAAATTTTTTTTTTGCCAAAAAAAAATAACATGGACTACCCCCTTTGCTTTTTTTTAAAAAAATGATAAAAAATGTTTGTACACTATCCACAAGAAAAAATTGCTGGTTAAAGCCAATGCGCTAAGCTATCTAACGCAAAAGAAATCAAGTCGATATATTGAAAACTTAGCAAGTTATGACCAAAAAGGTAACCAGTTCTACCAAAAAGTGGCAGGAAAGAGGCAGCAGTAGAACTGGTTACATTTTTTGTCATAACTTGCTTATTTTTCTAGATATCAACTTGATTTCTATTGCGTTGGATAGACAACCGGACTGGCTTTAATTCAATATTATTATTGTGCAGATAGTGGGGAAATTTTTTTTTTGCCAAAAAAAAAAACCATGGACTACCCCCTTTGCTTTTTTTTTAAAAATGATAAAAAATGTTTGTACACTATCCACAAGAAAAAATTGCTGGTTAAAGCCAATGCGCTAAGCTATCTAACGCAAAAGAAATCAAGTCGATATATTGAAAACTTAGCAAGTTATGACCAAAAAGGTAACCAGTTCTACCAAAAAGTGGCAGGAAAGAGGCAGCAGTAGAACTGGTTACATTTTTTGTCATAACTTGCTTATTTTTCTAGATATCAACTTGATTTCTATTGCGTTGGATAGACAACCGGACTGGCTTTAATTCAATATTATTATTGTGCAGATAGTGGGGAAATTTTTTTTTTGCCAAAAAAAAAAATCCATGGACTACCCCCTTTGCTTTTTTTTTAAAAATGATAAAAAATGTTTGTACACTATCCACAAGAAAAAATTGCTGGTTAAAGCCAATGCGCTAAGCTATCTAACGCAAAAGAAATCAAGTCGATATATTGAAAACTTAGCAAGTTATGACCAAAAAGGTAACCAGTTCTACCAAAAAGTGGCAGGAAAGAGGCAGCAGTAGAACTGGTTACATTTTTTGTCATAACTTGCTTATTTTTCTAGATATCAACTTGATTTCTGTTGCGTTGAATAGACAACCGGACTGGCTTTAATTCAATATTATTATTGTGCAGATAGTGGGGAAATTTTTTTTTTGCCAAAAAAAAAAACATGGACTACCCCCTTTGCTTTTTTTTAAAAAAATGATAAAAAATGTTTGTACACTATCCACAAGAAAAAATTGCTGGTTAAAGCCAATGCGCTAAGCTATCTAACGCAAAAGAAATCAAGTCGATATATTGAAAACTTAGCAAGTTATGACCAAAAAGGTAACCAGTTCTACCAAAAAGTGGCAGGAAAGAGGCAGCAGTAGAACTGGTTACATTTTTTGTCATAACTTGCTTATTTTTCTAGATATCAACTTGATTTCTATTGCGTTGGATAGACAACCGGACTGGCTTTAATTCAATATTATTATTGTGCAGATAGTGGGGAAATTTTTTTTTTGCCAAAAAAAAAAACCATGGACTACCCCCTTTGCTTTTTTTTTAAAAATGATAAAAAATGTTTGTACACTATCCACAAGAAAAAATTGCTGGTTAAAGCCAATGCGCTAAGCTATCTAACGCAAAAGAAATCAAGTCGATATATTGAAAACTTAGCAAGTTATGACCAAAAAGGTAACCAGTTCTACCAAAAAGTGGCAGGAAAGAGGCAGCAGTAGAACTGGTTACATTTTTTGTCATAACTTGCTTATTTTTCTAGATATCAACTTGATTTCTATTGCGTTGGATAGACAACCGGACTGGCTTTAATTCAATATTATTATTGTGCAGATAGTGGGGAAATTTTTTTTTTGCCAAAAAAAAAAAACCATGGACTACCCCCTTTGCTTTTTTTTTAAAAATGATAAAAAATGTTTGTACACTATCCACAAGAAAAAATTGCTGGTTAAAGCCAATGCGCTAAGCTATCTAACGCAAAAGAAATCAAGTCGATATATTGAAAACTTAGCAAGTTATGACCAAAAAGGTAACCAGTTCTACCAAAAAGTGGCAGGAAAGAGGCAGCAGTAGAACTGGTTACATTTTTTGTCATAACTTGCTTATTTTTCTAGATATCAACTTGATTTCTATTGCGTTGGATAGACAACCGGACTGGCTTTAATTCAATATTATTATTGTGCAGATAGTGGGGAAATTTTTTTTTGCCAAAAAAAAAAACATGGACTACCCCCTTTGCTTTTTTTTAAAAAATGATAAAAAATGTTTGTACACTATCCATAAGAAAAAATTGCTGGTTAAAGCCAATGCGCTAAGCTATCTAACGCAAAAGAAATCAAGTCGATATATTGAAAACTTAGCAAGTTATGACCAAAAAGGTAACCAGTTCTACCAAAAAGTGGCAGGAAAGAGGCAGCAGTAGAACTGGTTACATTTTTTGTCATAACTTGCTTATTTTTCTAGATATCAACTTGATTTCTATTGCGTTGGATAGACAACCGGACTGGCTTTAATTCAATATTATTATTGTGCAGATAGTGGGGAAATTTTTTTTTTGCCAAAAAAAAAACCATGGACTACCCCCTTTGCTTTTTTTTTAAAAATGA